>JAABKJ010007545.1:300816970-301436084 GCA_011634705.1 Andricus grossulariae
CATTGCAGGAAGGTCACGCATATTTTGTCACATACTTCCAATATAGATGAGAATCTAGATAGCCACTTGGTGAAGAAGGATATCTACATATTCATCGATTCCTCGGCTTATATGGATATTTCCTTCTCAATATTTCAGTGAATCAAAATTTCGAGGCGTATATATTGTGCTTTAAAATAAAATTTGCACACATCAATCAATCATTTTTTGTTTTGCATCAATACCCAATTCGTAATACCATCTTGATAAAACAAAATTGAATCATTAGTTTCT
Source organism: Andricus grossulariae (assembly GCA_011634705.1). Taxonomy (NCBI): domain Eukaryota; kingdom Metazoa; phylum Arthropoda; class Insecta; order Hymenoptera; family Cynipidae; genus Andricus; species Andricus grossulariae. Next base: position 300,817,244 of record JAABKJ010007545.1, read on the forward strand.
TTAAGTTCTATGAATAAACACTACTCGTAGGAGTTTAAAAAAATTGTGAAACAAGTTTAATAGTTCAACAAATTGTTATATCTGATAGATACAGATTTAATAATAATTATTATATATTTGTTTGGTACTTTTGTCTAAAGACAATGATGAATTTGACTAAATTTGATGAAAGCTTCTTGTTATCAGTAAAATTCTCAATATAAATACATAAGAGTGGCCCCTAAAAACGAAATCAAATTTTTGGTCTTTTGCTGGTTGACAAACATTTTTCCAGGTCATTAGCATCAACAAATGAAAAATTTCGAAGCTAAAAAAATGTTCAATTTCAGTACTAAAGACTTTGCCACAAAATTAAAGCATCATAACTTCTTAATTTAAAGTAGTTTAAATTGAAATACAAATTTCAAATTGTTGAATTTGATTTGAAATTCTTGGGAATTCAAAAAGTTGATTTCTACATTTGAATTTTTTTTTGTGAAAAAGAAAAATTTTATTTTCAATATTTTGATTGAGTTGAAAGAAACAAATTTTGCTTATTACTTTATTTCTGAACTGGAGAAGGGAATTTGGTTTTGTTTCAAACATTCTGATTGTTTTATTAATCATAAATCTGTAATATGTTTGATTAGCAAGGTACTTAAAACCCAATATTTTTGAATTCAAGCTTTTGAAGCTAAGTATTGGAATTATAAGATTTCTTAAATGATACAACTCAATTCCAGGTATCTATTATAATATGCATTATTAGGTGACATTTAAAGTGACAAAATAGATTTTTATGAAACGAAAATTTCTGCAAAGAGCTGTGACATTCGCAACGTTTAAAGTTTAAGAATGTAACATTGAATAATTTAATAATAATTCCTAATGATAATAATTAATAATAGTTCAATAATTCTTTCAAACGTTGAAAATGATATGTTATCGAAGTGCAAGCTTAAAAATGAATCAATTCAAACCTGAAGCTTCAAGAACTTAAAAATTTCAAATTTGGTTTAAAATTGAAGTACTTTTGAGTTATGTTCTTAAAACTAATTAACTAACAATCATTCATTTCCATATTTGGCTTTAGGCTTTTTAAAATTCACTCTTTTACATCAAAGGTGCAGACTAAATAAGCTGAAAATCAATGATAAAGCATTTTTATGCAAGGGAAACAACTTCATGTTGGAGAAAATTTTATAAGATGTCAAACTGACGTACACTAATAAACTGTCACACTGGCATGATAGAAAAAGTCTCAAGATACAAAATCCGCGAAAAGCGAGCAGTACCTAGAACTTTTCTAGAGCCGTTCTCTTTTATGTTCCGGAAATATATTTAGATAATTTTAATAAATTCAAAAAATATTTTTATCATAGGGCATCTACTGAAGTGTTGATTATTCTCTAAAAATGATTATGAATAGATGTATAGAATTATTTTTATTCAGTGAAATCTATATTATGCTTAACGCAAACAAAGTTATCGACTTTTTGAATTATGTTCCCAAATTCTTTCTGATCTTTTTATTTGGAATGCATCATTGACCATAGGATCATGAATAATATTTGCTGAAAGTTGCTGAACTACTAACTGATTCCCGTCTTTCAAAATCAGTGAATATATTCAGAAAAATAAAATTTAATTTTTGAATAATTTTTAAATAAAGAAAGTTCATATTTTATTGTATTTAAGGACAAAAACAACATATGGATAAGTTTTTTATTATAGATTTAAATTGTAGCTTCCTTGATTTTGCTTCTATCAGATATTTCAAACCGATTGGCAGTTTATGAATGTACACTACATACAATCAATCTCAAAAGTCGCCAATCTTTAAAATGAATTATAAAATCAACAAAAATATATCTATAATTAGTTTCTGCAAATCTTGACGAAGGCTTCTGAGCGTACTTCAGAAAAAAATAATTTAGCTTGAAATTGTTTATTCAACAGTAGCCATTTGGAGTTTCAATTTTTGTTATCTCTTTAGGGAAAAATTACAATTCTTATTTAATCCTAATGACCAAGGCCTCATTTTATTCTTTGAAGGATTCTCTACAATTTTATTTTGGCGATGTTTATTAAAATATAAACTATTGGTAATAACCATAGTAACTGAGTGATTTTTAAATTATTTATTTTCAATAAAACCCACCCCAATAGAATTGTAGAGAATCCTCTTAAGAATAGAATGAGGCCTTGATCATTAAGATTGAATAAGTATTGTAACTTTTTCCTAAAGAGAAAGCAACAACTAAAACTCTAAATAATAATAAATCTATTTTTGTCGATTTTCTTAATCATTTTTAAGATGAGCGAATTTTGAGAATAATTGTACGTAGTGTACATCCTTAACGAATTCTAAGGATTGCTTGATTTGAGATGTTAATGAATTTTTATGTTTTGGATACATTTTTAATTTTTTTAATTTTTGGGATTGATTTTAACCATTTGGAAAATATGTCGGACAGTTCCTCTGAAATATTAAAGATAATCAAATGTTAATAGTTCCTTCATAAGTAATTTTAGATTTAATTTAACTCTTAAATTAATATTAACCTAACATACAAATATTCCGTATTTGTTTCTTATAAAATGCCACAAATCTCGAATAATGAAACATAATTAAACTGTCATATTTTTTATTAAAAATTCAAATGGTTATAACAATTAGTCTAGATGTTAGCTTTTTTAACGATGACTCTTTGGACAAATAAATTAATTCTGCTAATGAAGAGGCAGAGAAAATATAAAAACAATACATTACTGCTAAGCGTGCTGAAAGCATATGATTTCTCCTAATTAATCACCCAACGAATAATAATTTTGTTTCTGAATTTCATTTTCATTTTAAAATTTTCATCAACCGAGAGTCAAATGTTCTTGAATAAAAATAAGATACGATAGATCGTTTTCTTTCATATTATTAAATATTTTTCAATCATTAATATCTTTTTGAAGACAGTAGTTTTCCCATGTAGAATAACAGAATATTAATAATGAGTCCCTTATAAATAAATATAAATCAGTTGTTTATACCACATGCGTTTATTTATTTAATGTTGTTTAGCGACATGTTTTCATACAGATCTTTATCGTTTATAATATGATTATCTATCTTTTTTGATAACAATAATAACATTAGAAACACAAATGACATTCTGTACACAAAACTGGATATACAATGATTATGATACAACTAATATTACACCTGAACAAAAAATTAAAAAACCAAATCTTTTTGGAAACAAATAAAAAAAATTTTCTGACCATCGCCTATAAAAGTGAAAAAGAGAACATAACAATGAATAAACAAGGAATTTCGAATAAATATTAATGAAATCAACATTCCTTATGACTACAAAATTTTGCCTCTTAACATCGTTTCAATGCACTTGGGCATAGCTTTAAAATTGATTTCAAAACTCCATCAATAACGAATGCAAAGAATTTAAACAACATACCTTTTTGGAAATCAAACAACATACCTATTTAGAATTAAATCACATATCGTTTGACCCAAAAAAAGATTTTTATTATGACATATATTAATGTTTTCGATGAAGTTCTTTTCAGAATTTTCAATAAAAAAGCAAGATTCGAATTGTTTTCTCTGTTGAAAATACTTTTAATTCAATTCTATTTTTGAATTTGAATACCCAAATGATAAATCAGACAAATTAAATATTATTCATAGAATATGATGTTTGGGTTTTAATATGATATATATCAAACAAACTTGTAGTCATTTAAAAGTTAAAGTCAAGGAAGATAAATCTGTAGAAGAAGAACACGGTTTTAGCTAAACATTCTTGTGCATAATTTCATAATTTTCATTTCAATATGAGAAAAGTGAACATTTTAAAAAAGGAACAAAACCTTGACAAAAGATTAACTTTAGAAATCATTTGTATAAAAAAAGATAAAAATTTAGTGAGCCTTAGAACAGACATCCAAAGCTTTACCGCCATATATTATAACCTAATTACACAAATTAAAAACGGTTTTCCTGTAGAATTAATTTAACTGAATATACCTTCTCCGGGGTTATGATTTTCGATTTCTAACAAGTTTTTGTTATTTTCAGAATGTTCGGTTGTTGGAATTATTTCCAAAGGAACAGATATTGGTAAACGAAGTAATTTCGGATATGTTTGATAAATTCAGGCATTTATAAATTAATAGTAATTACTTAAGAAGGGTGGTTTCAACTAGAATCTAGAATCATTTAAGGCTTGAATCGATTCCAGATTTTTGAAACAGTTTTGAGTAATCAATCCTATCATTTTAGGCAATTCATTTGTGTCCGAATTTACCTTCATGTCCGAAATTACCTTGTTAGACGGTATAAATAATTTATAATTTTGTCTTAACTATCTTCAACTTCATGATAAGGTAAATATAGTCTTCTTTTATCATTTGGTATGATTTTTTGTTTTCTTCCTAATACATGAATTCTACTAGTTCTACAAAGATATTCGTAAAATATCGGCTTTTTAGCTTCAAGAATCTTTTGTGAACAGTAACTTGACGAGGATACAGATATGTATAAAATCGGGTCAGTAAACAACAATAACAAATAATCGCATAAACTGATAGAAGCCACTAATGAATATTTATTCATTTGACCAGTCTGAACAAAATATTTTTCAAATAACCTTTAAATGTAGCATAGACAAATGTTTTGGTTTTTGGACGAAAAACTTGGGAAGAAAGTTTTGATGATGTCAAGGAGTTTACGTACCTAGGATATCCATTCAAGATACATGGGAATATGGAGGATCACGTACAAAGAAAGAGTCAGAATGGCAGATATAGTAAAAAAAAGTATAAAGTATAGCGAATAGATTGTTCAAAAAAGATTACAACATTCAAATGAGAATGTTTGTGGCGCTAGTACTAACTGTTCTAACCTATGGAGTGGAGATATGGGGTTGAAAAGAGTATGTGGTGGAAAAGTTGCATCAAAGATACATTAGATGTATGCTAGGTTTGGGCAGACATCATGGTATATATTATTAGATAGGTAGATAGGGAAAAAATAAAAGTAAGAACAGGAAACAGAGCTTGCAAACCAGAAAAAAAAAACTTGAATAGGTGTGAATGGTCAAAGGAATCGGTCAAGGAAAAGAATCGAAGGGAAATAAAGATACAACAAGAATGGAAAGAGATAAGAAAGTTTGTACGCAAGTAATAGAAAATAATATAAGAGGAGCTAAATGTAATGAGAAATATAAACAGATAAGGATAGAGGGAATAGCAAAATATTTGTAGAGAAATGAGGAAAGAGGATCGCAAAAAGTAATCTTGTGGGTCAGATGTAGTAATACGAAGTGCTACAAATACAGAGAGATAGAGGCAGTTTACAACATTGGCTAGAAGATTGTGATGAGATAGAACAAGGTAGCATGACAATAGAGAAGATCCTGCAAGAAAAGAAAATAGCCAAGGTGGTGAAATGTTCATAGGAATTGGAAAGGAAGAAGGAAAGCTAAAATGAGAAAGATAGGAGAAAGTGTTAGAATGATTATCTATAGGAATGAAAATAATGTTACATTTTTCAGCTGAGGATAAGAAAAGAGTTGGCAATCATAGAGATAGAATGACAAGAGGCAATTGATCAAAAAAAGCCAGAGAGGAAAGAAAGCAAGCCAGTAGAAATGATGAGTTAAGTTTGTTTTTGTATCCTAGTGGCTAAGAGAAATCGTTTGATCGTATGATGTGCCTACAGAAACTTGATCACTTTTTTCATTGAATAGTTCCAGACTGATGATCATAAATAATAATTGAGACATATGAAATATTTGAATAAAATGTAAACGACTTTATATTCATGAAAGTGCTAAGGAAATTTTCTGAAAAAAAATGTTCATGCGAAGGTTGGTGATCTGGCATGGGTGATGCATGATATGCCGAGCATTTATGGTTCAAACAGCAGGACGTGTATGGAAGGCAGACTGGAATAAAAAGGTGTGGTGTATTGTGTGTCAATAAAAGCTGCTTTTGGGTGTGACCACAATGTTCATAGAGGGTTGTTAACCATTCTTCAGTGCTGGCTTTGGACGCGTAATATTTATTTATGCTCACTCCACCATGAGATATGTATCACAGACACGTTCTGAAGTTGCACATTTTCTTTCCAGAAAGAAATAAAGAAATGCACCTAGAATAAAAATGAATCCAACCAGACATTTTACATACTAGTCCATACCTTTTGTTGCTTTATCAGAATGTATAAGGCAGTGAAAATGTGACCATCGTGATGGGCAAAGATATCGCAAAAACTGTATGAAATTAATTGCTTGGTTGTATCGAAAATCGATTCGCAAGCTCCAGGGTGAGAATTAGAGCTGGAAAATTCATTGAATTTCTGATGGAGGAAAGTGATATTGAAATAAAGGATGCAGCTTTAAATAATTTTTTAATTAAAAAAGACAGTTGCGATAATATCCACTCTTAATGTTTCATATCGGTGGAATTAATAGGAGAGTAAAAATTTGCAGAGATCTGAGAGGACTTTAATCAAATCTGCATAAATAGATTCGCTTACTTCGAACTGGAATAGAGAAAATGTGTCTGAAAAATAATTTAACTTTTAATAACATTGTACGTGATGAGGATTGAAGATCGAGTGTAGTAAAAGAGGCGTCAAACTTACTTCTTGAATATGATTATAAAATATTATTTCTAGAGGAACATTCGGAAAGTAGAGCAAAGGATTCATAAACAGACTTCAAACTTATTTCCATATTCCCCTTTTCCCCTATTTTGAAGAAGCCAATAGGAAAATCAAACTCGTTTTATTGGTTTAAGATTCTACTATTTTGTTGAAAAGACGTTTTTCTTGATTGAAAATTAATTTTACTGGAAATTTTTCAATTCAAAATTCAACTATGTGGTTGAAAATTCATGTATTTCATTATAAATTCGACGTTTCTAGAAGATAATAATTCTTGATGATTGAAAATTGATCTACTTTCCCAAAAGTTGAACTACCTTGTTGAATACTAATTTTATTGATGAAAGATTTCTCTCTTTGGTTGAAAAATGAACTTTTTTGTTGAAAATTCAGCAATTTACTTGAAAATTAATTTTTCTTAATGAAAATTTAGTGCTAATATATTTGTTTGAAAATTGATTTTTTTTTATTTTAGAATGAAACTATATGGTTACAAATTGTTGTGTTCTGGTTGAAGAATTCAATATCTGCTTAAAGATAAAAATTTGGACCTTTATTCTGTTGAAAATTTTTTATTTTGTAATTAGAAATTCAACTATGAATAACGATTCTTAAATTTGGAAGATTCTGATGATTTGGAAAACCAAAAGTAAAGTTTTAATTTCTAAATCTTTCAAATTTATGAAATTTCAAATATGATGCATCAGAATTAGAGGTAAAATAAAAAAACTTTTGGATTTTCAAGATTCACAATAAAATTTTCAACAATTTTGAAGAGTTCCGAGTAAAAGGTAGCATTATTGAATCAAAAATCTAAAAACTTCTGATGCACATCCACACAAAACAATTTTTTCAAAAACTGATAACGGTTGACAAGTTTTTCAGTAAAAAGTAAATTTCCATTTTTTTTTCAAATTGGAAATTAGATTTTCTATCAAAGTCCAATATTTTGTTTTATTATATCCAAACGTGCGCCACGAATGGGGAAAAAATTTGGTCTTTATTTTCTCGAAACGTAATACTATTTGTAATCAAACTTTTTTTGTATCGATTCAAAAGCTCAATAGTTAGGAATAAGATTTGCATTTTTTTTTAAATTGAAGAGTGGATTTCCAATTACAGCCCAAAGATAAAAAAACGTGCTCTTTGCGGGGAAAAAAAAGTCCTTCCTAAATTTTCTTGAAATCTAATAATAGTTTTTATTAAAGAATTTCAGGATTTAGTTGGCACCAATTTATATATTTTTCAAACTTTTCATATTTTGAAAATCTAAGAGCTCTCCTTTTTGTTTTACAAGACAACGTATTTTGTTGCAAGTTCGTCTTTTCGATTTATAAATCAACTATTTTGTTAAATATTTGTCTTTTTGGATCAGGATTAAATTTTTTGTTTGAAAGACTTGGGAAATTCCCGAATCATAAAATTCCTAAATTATAAAATTCCTGAATAATAAAATTCCCGAATAATAAAATTTTCTAATAATAAAATTCCCGAATTGAAAAATTTACGAATAATAAAATTTCTGAATAATGCAATTCCCGAATAATAAAATTCTCGAACGGAAAATTCCCGAAATATAAAATTCCTTAATTGAAAAATTCACGTATAATAAAATTTCTGAATAATAAAATTATCAGATGATAAAATTTCCGAATAATAAAATTTCCGAATAATAAAATTTCCGTATGATGAAATTTCCAAATAAAATTTCCGGATAATAAATTTCCCGAATTATAAAATTACCGTATTTCCCGATTATAAAATTATAGAATATTATCAAATTCCCGAACTGGATAATTCCCGAATAAGAAAAAATACCCGAACATCTTATAATATTACCGAATTGGAAAATTGCCGAATTATAAAGAGATGACTGAAAAATCGCGAAAAATAAAATTCCCGACATTGTGAAATTCCAAAAAAGAAAATTTTCAAATGATAAAGTTACCGAAATATGAAAATCCTGACTTGTGAAATTTCCGAAACTGTTTTGAAAACGAATAATGTATGAAAATATGATTACACTTGTTTCGAAAATTCCTCATCAACATTGGCCTCATACATCTTTCCCTTGAAAAACTTCCTCTCCCAAAATTCAGTTGGTGTGTCAAGTACTTTGTAATAATTATAGCATGTCGTTCATGTCGACCGCGGTGTCGGTGTTTGTGTCTGGAAGAGTGCGGGGGTGTGGGAATACCCACCAATGGGCAGGCAGCCAAAAATTTTGGCCCCCGAACATCATTAGAAGTGTTGCGTGGAGGGGATGGTGCCATATAGCGCCGCGACGCCCAGCGTCGCTCTTAGTTACTCCACGACTCGACAAGATCGTTCAAAAAGTCTCTCTCATTAAAAATTTTACCACACACTACACCAACACCACAAAAATGCCGGTACGTTCTGATCATTTCAAAAATTTGAATTTCGCGCGCGAAAAATCAATCATAATTATCACAGTGGACGTTTTTCAATCGTGATTTGTGAATGTGCAACGTTTGTTTACATCTGTGACTTTTTTCATTTTTTCGCATTTTTTTCAATTGCATTTCAAAATTTTCTGAAAATATTCCCGAATCATAATTTTGTATTCCAAGTTGAGTAAAAAGTGACTCGTGAGTTTAAAATATTGCCCGCGAGGTCGATTTCGAAATCTCAGTAATATTATGACTTATTTATATCCGAACGTAAACAAATTCGCAATTTCAAAACGCTAAATATAGTTTTTAAAAAAATATTAGATTTAAAAATATTAAAAAAATTATTACATCAAAATTAGCAACAATTTACAGAAATGTTATTTTTGTGTATCTTTTACTGACTCTCGTCTCCCTTCCGGAAGTCTCGGCACACTTCCGTTTCACTAATGGCTAATCCAAAATAAAAATTTGTTTTGGTAATAAAAAATTTGCAATAATAATATTACACGCTTCTTTCCCTATTTATTTTATAAACAGATTTCTAAAACTATTTTTAGTTCATTCAAGTAAACGAGGGAGCAAATTAGCAGATCGTTAGGCCTATTTCTGCTTTGAAAATAAATTATTTTCTCTTCAATCTGTTTTCATAACTTTCGACTGAACTCCTATAAATATGGCAAATTTATCAGCATTTGCAAAAAATCTTTCAAATTTCGATTTGTTTAAAATTTTGACCGCATTTTGTAAAAAGTGCACTGCGGTTTTTTTTTAATAAAAATAATATTTGTGTTATACTATTTATTTTTTAGGATTATTTGTTTCTAAGGTTATATAAATAAAACTTTCATAACATTCTTGAGATAATGTAAATAATTTTTAGAAAATTTCAAATATGTCAAACCAAAATTTCAACGAAATATATATAGTACATAATTGATATTTTAACCAAGAAGTATTTTTATTTTAAATCAAAAACTGTTGAATTCATTAAAAAAAAATTCAACAGAATACCTGAATCATCAACCAAAGAAAGATTAATTTTCAATTTGATGCATTTTTTAATTTTCTAAATATTTTTTTGAAAATGTAAATTTTCAAAAAAAGTTAATTTTTAACCAATTGTTGAATTTTCAACCGAATAGATAAATTTTCTGCCAAGAAGATTAATTTTCAACCAAACAAGACGAATTTTTAACAAAATAGTTTATTTTTAACCAAATAGTTGAATCTTCAACCAAAAAATATTTTAATTTTGAATCAAAAACAGGTGATTTCATCATAAATAAATCAATTTTCGACAAAATAATTGAATCTTCAACCAAAAAAGATTCATTTTCAACCAGTTTCATTTTTAACCAAACAAGATTTAATGTTTTCCAAAATAGTTGAATTTTCTACAAAACTATTTTTTTTAACCGAAAATATGAATTTTCAAACAAAAAAACAATAATTTTCTACCAAATAGCTGAATTTTCTACTTAGAAAATTAATTTTTTACTCAAAAAAACATTTGATAAATTTTAGGAAATCTTTCAGTTTTAGAATATTTTTAATTTCTTTAAAAATTCTGAAATTCATTAATATCTTTTTAATTCATCCGAATTATTCCTAAGATATTTTACATTAACAAAAATTGCTTTAGAATCTTCCAGATTCTTTTCGAAAATTTTGAAAATCGTTTTAAATATTCTCATAAAAATACTTTTTTTTTTAAATAAAACATTAAATTTTGTTTTGAAATAATTTTTGAAATTTATAAAAAAATTCTTAAAAATGTTTTAAAATTATCTAAATTTTTCCTAAAACTTTTTTTTGAATTTTTCAAAATTAAAAAAATTGCTTTAAAATATTCCAGATTTTTCTTCGACATTTTTAGAAATCTTCTAAATTTTTTTTTCAAATTTTCTCTAAAAGTTAATTTTTCCAAACAAAACATTATTTGAAACTTTCCCCGAAATCTAAGAAAATTTTTTTATTCTCTTAAAACCTTTCAAAATCCTTAAAAAGCTTCAACTTTTATTTCGAAATTATTTTTGAAATTTGAAAAGAAAATCTAAATATGTTTTAAAAATATCTGAATTTTTCCTCAAACTTTTTTTAAATCTTTCAAAATAAAATAAAAATTGCCCTAAAATATTCCAGGTTTTTTTTCGACATTTTTGTAAATCTTTTTATATTTTCTTTAAAAATTAATTTTTCAAATTAAAAAATCATTTGAAATTTTCCCAGGAATCGTAAAAAAAAATTATTTTCTCGAAACCCTTACAAATTTTTAAAAAGCTTCTACATTTTTTATTCGAAATGTTCAAAAATCTAAATTTTGTTTTAAATTTGTTGAAATTTTAAATTTAATATTATTTTGTTTGTATTCAAAACTTCTAAATATCTTTTGAACTTATTCGAATTTTTTCTAAAATTTTACTCTTAATATTCATTTTTAAAAATAAAAAGTAATTTAAAAGTCTCCTCGTTATCTTAAGAAAAAATTCATTCTCTTGAATATCTTTTGAAATAATACAAAGCTTTCCTAAAATTTTGTTAAAATCTACCAAAATTAAAACAAATTTTTTTAAATTCTTCCAAACTTAAAATTATTATTCTCAAATTAAACCTAAATCATTAAAATTTTTGCCAGAAATCTTATTGTTGGTACCGGCAATTTGTTTGTTACATTTATAAAAAAACATTCACAATTTGAATGAGAAATAAATATTTCAAATTAAAAATCCTCATTTGAAAATTTTTATTTCAAAAATGTCAAGAAATTCAAAACAAACTGAAAATAGCCACTAAAAGTCAAATTCACGCAAATCAGTTTTTTAAAAAAAAAGGTATACATTATCTCATTACGATTAATAAAAAAAAGATGAATAAATTCAAGAATTTTTTTGCAATCCTAATTTTTAATCTTCACCTCTAAATAAATAACTTGCAATAATTTAACAAAGGGAATAAATATTTTCCGATAGGGGTAACCTCCCTACAGTGGATAATAATTAATCGAAAATACTGATGTATTTGAAATAATTAATTTAATGTCATCAATTGTTAAGACACTATTCGTTCTAATAAATAAAGATAAAAATTATTTTCTTTTTTTTATGCTCATCATTAACAATTATCCACAGTAGGTTCAATAATGATCAGAATAATGGTCAGAATAATGTTCAGAATAATGGTCAGAATAATGGTCAGAATAATGGACAGAATAATGGTCAGAATAATTATCAGAATAATGGTCAGGCATTGAGTTAAACTTCAAATCTTTTTGTCGGTCGATTAGCGAGACTTTTTTTTCAAAATTAAATTGACTTTGGGGCAAAGCCGTCAAACGGAAATTGCGCAAGGATCTCTGTTGAGTATTGGCAGCTGCACGGAAGAAATTTTTCATTTCCCGAAATATCCCGGGACTAAGTAAGGTTGTTTGGATGTGAATATCCGTGAAGCGTGTAATGTCCGAAGAGTATATAGCGTTGCATACGATAATCGCTTCGCGCTAAGCGTTTTAGTTTATTTCTGCTATAAATAATAATTTATCGTCGACAGGGCGATGCCAGATTCAACTTGCGTCACTCAGACCCTGGCATAAAACGATAATAACGTCAAATTATTAACAAATTTTAATCCATGCAAAATTAGCCCTGTCAACGATCATTTAATTCTAGATGTCTTCATCCAAAAGTTATGAATTAATTTGCAAAGAAAATAAATAAATTTTGTATAATTCAATATTTTTTTGGTCGGGTAAAAAAAATCCTAAAAAAGGATAATTAATTTGAAATCGATAAATATAAATTATTTAAAATTTTTTTGTTGAGTGAACACACTTGCCTGAGTTGTACCTTTTTATTCGACAAATTTTTCCAAAAAAATATTCAAAATCGGATACGATTTAGAGTTCCCCTTTTTTTTATTAATTTTTATTTGTTTTTATTTTACAAATATCTTCAAAATGCATGCATTCAATTTTTATAGATATAAAATCCCCTTTTATATTACCATCATTATGAATAATTTAATGAAAATATTTAAACTAATTTTTAATTAAAATAATAATCTTTTCTTAGTTGTGTAACAATGAATAATTCTGTATTATACAGATTTAATACTTTCATTTTCAAGTAATTGAGAAAATAAAAACAAAATAAAAATTAATAAAAAAGAGAAAACTCAAATAAGGGGCCTATAAATCATATCCGATTTTGATTTTTTTTTTTAATTTTTGGACTGAAAAGATAAAAATTATGCCAGTGTGCGTGTTCAGATTCGAAAATAATGTTCGTTACCTCATAAAATTTTTTTAAAAATTCTTTTTTGCAGTTTTTTAATTGGTATTTTAAAAAGTTTTCTAGTGTATTTCAATCCTAAAAAAAGCCGAAACAGCATATTTTCAAAATTTAGAATTTTGTATCTATTAAATTATTTATTATTTATTTAAATTATTTATTATTTATTTAAATTATTTATTATTTATTATTTCAATGATATAAAAGCCCACACGTGCTCAGAAAAATTTGAAAATTACAAGTTATAAAAATAATTTATTTAAAAACGAAAATCAGAATTTAAAAAATGAGCTCGAATTAAATAAAAATTATCCTTTAGCAAATGGTTAATTCAAATCCGCAAAAAATTTTGAAAACTTTCTGATCCTTCAGGAATGTAAAACAAATAACTCAAAAAAATGTTTAAACTCTGCAAACAAGAAATTTTTTTAACATTTTCTTTATTACCGAAAAAGATAATATTCGAAATATAAAATTCCCCAAATTATAAATTTTCGCGATGACTGAAAAATCCCGAAAAGAAAATATTCGAAATAGAAAATTGCCGAAATATAAAAATCCCCACAGTTTATAATATTACCGAATAATAAAATTTCCGACAGAAAATTGTCCAATTATAAAATATCCTACATTGTGAAATTCCGAACACTAAAAATTATCGAATTTAAAGGATTAAAAAAATTGTTTTTGATAAATCATATTTATTCGTTAAAAATAAAATAATGAAATATTTTCATAACAAAAAATATTTTCATAAAAAAAAATTGTGTAGATATTCAATGTATTTTTTTCAAATTATTATTTGAATTTGGAATAAAAATAATTAAAACAAAAATACAAGAACAAGATTTTTCTTATAAGAGCAATAATTTTTTTAAACTACTATGTAATTTAAAAAAAAACTTGCATTGCGAATTGTTTTCTATTATTCTTATTTTAAACTTAAACCATAATTTAAAAAATGCATTGAACATAAAAACATTTCTTTCATCAAAATATTTCATTATTGTATTTTTAGTGAATAAATAATATTGATTGAAAAAAACTTTTTTTAGTTGTTTAAATTCGGAAATTTTCTGTCGCTAAATTTATCGTTTGGTAATTTTCCATTTTGGAATTTTTATATTCCGGCAATTTTATAATTTCGGGAATTTTCTATTTGCGAATGATAAAATTCCCAAATCTGAACAGTTAAAAAATTGTTTTAATAAAAAATGAATAATAAAATAATAAATAAAATGAAAAATATATTTATCAAATAAAAGTATCTTATTTATTATTTTATTATTTAACAATTTTTTCATTGTTTAGATTCAGAAATTTCTTTATGTCAGTGATTATACAGTGTCGGATATTTTATAATATTGGAAATTTCATTTCGGAAATTTTAAAATTCGGTAATACCATAAACTGCCGGGAATTTTAAATTGCCAACAATTTTCTGATCTCGAGAATTTTCTTTTTAAAATATATTCTTTTTTGGAAGTTTTCCAGTGTCGGAAATTTAACTTTTCAAAATGTTGCATTCGTCCAAACCAATATTCAATTTTACAACATTTTCTTTTGAAAATTAGAAACTCGAAGTTTTTAAAATATTTCACAAGAAAATAGGACATAATTCAAAATGATTTATCGAAGAAATTGGTAAAAGCTCGATATTCAAACACATAAATTTATTTTTGACAGCTGTTTACGTCGGAAGCCCAATCCCTGATCGCAACTCTATTTTTGAACTGGACATTTTTAAACTGTCGAGGTTCCACGCGTTTCACATGAATCGCGTCAAAGCGTGACGATTTATTAGATACTTCTAAAAAAAACTGTTTAAACTTTTTGTCAATATAGACATTATGAAGACGAAAATAAATTATGGGAAATTGCTTCAATTTTCAGTCAAAAAAACTATTATTACTAAATATTGAGTCGATTAATTAATAATATTTATTAATTAAATTAAATTTTTAGGCTCGTAACAAGGAACAAGAAGCTGAGGTCTTGACCTGGATTCAGGATGTTCTTGGCGAAAAATTGCCACCTGGAAACTACGAAGACATCCTTAAGGATGGAGTTATCCTTTGTCAACTTATTAACAAAATCGTCCCGGGATCAGTTAAGAAAATTCAAACCAAGGGCACAAACTTCCAACTCATGGAAAACGTTCAACGGTGAGATTAATTTTTTTATTTATGAAATAACGATTAAAACAAAATTTTAATTAAAATAATTAATTAATTTCAATTACAGATTCCAAGCGGCTATTAAAAACTATGGAGTACCACAGGAGGAAATTTTCCAAACAGCTGATCTTTTCGAAAGGCGAAACATCCCTCAAGTCACTCTCTGCCTTTACGCCCTTGGAAGGCTCGTAAGTATTTTTCCCGAATATCAAAAAAAAATAATCACGATCAACCACTTTCATTCTAACCCACAACAATCTGGGAGATACAAATTTATGCTCCTTGACATGCTGTGTTGCTCTCGCATTCATAATCAGACCGACTCCTTAACAACCATGTGTTACGCAATCAACTCCTGACCATAGTTGTTGTCCGATCTACTCCTGACCATAGTTCGAGTCTGATATACTCCTGACCATAGTTTGAGTCTTTCATTCTAACCCACGACAATCTGGGAGATACAAATCTATGCTCCTTGACATGCTGTGTTGCTCTCTCATTCATAATCAGACTGACTCCTTAACAACCATGTCTTACGCAATCAACTCCTGACCATAGTTCTTGTCCGATCTACTCCTGACCATAGTTCGAGCCCGACCAATTCCTGACCATAGTTCGAGTATTATTCTTTCTGAAATTAAGATTGTATCAATTTATAAATTTATATTTTTTAAATGTTTTAATAGACGCAGAAACATCCTGAGTACACCGGACCAAGACTCGGACCCAAAATGGCAGAGGAGAACAAGAGGTTCGATTTAATTTTTATATTTGAATTATTAGATATTTTTGTATTCTATCTTGAAATTTGATGAATTATTAATATTATTTTTATTTTCAGGTCATTCACTGAAGATCAACTTCGTGCTAGCGAAGGCCAGTTGAATTTGCAGATGGGATTCAACAAAGGTGCAAGTCAATCTGGACATGGTGGTTTCGGAAATACTCGACACATGTAAAAAATTCAAAAATCAAAGGAATTTTTATATCAATATGAAAACGTTAATTTCTGAACTTTCCGGTATCAAGATTTTCTGGCTGAGAATGAAGTCAAATACAAAATATTCAAATCATATTTATTTTATACGTCAATTATATATCTAATTATTCAAAAGAATTGGTTTTTGAATACAAAATTTGTTTAATAACTACCTACGAGGCGAAAGCTTGATAATTTTATAATTTTATTATAGTTACTGCATAGCTTGTCCTCTTTACAGAATAAAGTTCGACTACTTTAATATTTTATAAAAAAAGTTGAAAAGTTTAGTTGAAGTTTTGATAAATTGTTATCTACGATTTAGTTGGCTTAATTAATTAAATAATCACTTCTTTTAGCAGAAATATTTATGTATAGCATATAATATTCTTTTTCTATATGTGCCCATTATGCGAAAATAAAGTAATTTTTTGAAAAAATTACGGACTTTTCTTTATTTTTTTCACTGGATGTGAAGATTTAATTTTATGTCCACTCTAAATTTGAATCAGTGAAAAGTGACTGATTCGAAGTCAATTTTTACTAATTAAAATAATGCAGATTTGACGACTGAAAAATCAGTAAAAAGTGACTACATATCAGTAAATTCACCCCGCTGATTAAATCAGTATTTTTAAATAATCCAATCTTTTGGAATTTGCAACTAAAAAATATCAATTTTCAATCAAAAATAGTGTAAATTTTTTATTTAAAAAAAAAAACTAATTTTGAACAAAATAGTTTAGGCTTCAACCAAGAAGTTGAATTTTCAACCCAAAAAAATTATTTTTATACCAACAAGATTAATTTTCTGCCGATCAAGACGAATTTTCAATCAAAAAGTTAAACTTTCAACTAAACAAAAATTATTAATTTTCAACCAATAAAAAAACAGAATTTTTGAAAACAAGAATCATTGATATTTCAAAAAAAATTGTAATTTTAAATGAAAAAAAAAGTGTAACCAAAAAAAATTTCAACAAAATAATTGAATCCTCAAACAAATAGTTAAATTTAAAAAAAAAATCAATTTTCTACGAACAATGGAATAGTACAAATGTCTATTAACGAAATTAATTTTCAATAAAAAAAATTTTTCAACAAAATAATTAAATTTTTAACCAAATAATACATTTTTCTTAACAAATTACATTTTTTTAAACTAAAAAAGATTATTTTTCAACCAAAAGTGGAAAAATTGAATTTCCAATTGAATAAATTGATTTTTAAACAGAAAAAAAAGAATTTTTAACAAAGTAGTTCAATCTTTCATCAAGTTGTTGAATTTTCAACAACAAAAAATTAATTTTGCGCCATGAAGAATAATTTTCTACTAAAAAGGACGAATTTTCAACAAAATACTTAAATTTTCAACCAAATAGTTGAATTTGCAACGAAGAAAGATCAATTTTAAGAGAAAAATTAGTTAATTTTATTTATAAATTAATTACATCAATATATTATTTTCCAAAGAAAAAAGAATGAATTTTCAACCAAATATTTAAATTGTCATCCAAAAAAATGAATTTCCAACTAAATATTATGAATCTTCAAGAAAAAGAAAAATATTTAACAAAGTAGTTCAACTTTCAGTCAAGTATTAAAATTTTAACAAAAAAAGATGAATTCTCAACAATTAAAAACAAATTTAGTTTTAAAACAAAAACCATTAATATTTTAACAACAACAAAAATTGTAATTTTAAATGAAAAAAAATAGTGGAATTAAACCCAAAAAAACACAAATTTTCAAAAAAATAGTTGAATCCTCAACCAAATAGTTGAATTTGAAAAAAAAAGATTAATTCTCGTCCAAGAATGTAATAGTATAAATTTCAATTTTAAAAATTAATTTTCAATAAGAAATTAAAATAAATTTTCAACAAGATAATTAAATTTTTAACCTATTAATAAAATTCTTAACCAAAAAGATGAATTTTTAATAAATTACATTTTTTTAACTAAAAAAGATTATTTTTCAACAACAAAAATGGAAAAGTTAAATTTCAAGTTAAATAAATTGATTTTCAAACAAGAAAAGCTCATTTTAAATTACAATGATAAATCTTTTACAAAAAAATGAATTTTTAACAAAGTAGTTCAATTTTCAACCAATTAGTTGATTTTTTAACCAAAAAATATAAATTCTTAAAGAGAAATTTAATAAATGGTATTGCAACCAAAAAAGATTTTAATTTTTAATAAAAAACAATAACTTTTATAAATTAAATCAGTCATTTTTATTGATCTAATCCGTAACTTCAATTATGGATAATTTTAATTATTTATTAAACGAAGTGTTTACTCAATGAAGAATTTTAATTTAAAAATAATTTTGCAATTTTATTATAGCAGAAAAATCAGTCACTTCTGTTGACTGAAAATCAGTCATTTCTAGTGACTATTTGATTTAGTCAGCAATATTGGCAGATTCATCTGTTAAAACAACTGGTTTGTCAGTAGAAATTACTGGACTTGCAGTCAAATTATGCATGATTAATTTATATGAAGACTTTGTGAAGCTCTTCGCCTGGGATGCTTGCTAGAGAGATTGATCAGCGAAATGGATCGCCATATGAACTTCTTGATCTCCGATAATATAACGAGGTACAATAATAAAATTATAATTATAATATTATAATAATAGTATAAGTAATTGTAAAAGTATAGTAAATAATAATAAAAAATATATAAATAAATAATGATAATTGTAAAAGTTGTAACCGCCTTGAGCCTGAGAGCAAAATTTTTCTAAATATATTTTACTATGATGCTTATTATTCAGTATTTTCTTATCTAAGAACTTATACCTCAATTGTTTAAACTAGACTTTTCTTCATATTTTCTGCGAAAAGAAACAAGTGATACTAATTGTTTAAATAAATGCAAAATGTATTTCACAAAAAATACGACTTTTAATATTTAATACCTGCGTCTTTAATTTCAGAAAGAAGTAACTTTAAAAAATGTACCGAGGAAAAAATTGTTTAAACAAATTAAAATTGCTTAAATAATTGACAAATATCCTTTAAGAAAAGATATTGCTCAATATTCGTTAATCTTATAATTAATTCCAAGAAATAATAACTTTTTACGATACAAAGAGAAAAAAGCGTTTGAACAAATTGAAATTATTTAAATAATTGTCAAATATGTTAAAATAAAACCTCAAGATCATTTTAATTGTCAAATATGGTAAACAATTACGTCAATTTTCAACCAAATAGATGAATTTTTAAACTAAAAAAAAATTCAATTTTTAACAAAAAATGAAATAGTTGAATTTTTTATTTAAAATATTAATTTTCAATAAAATACGAACTTTGTAAATGTTTTGAACCGCACTTACTACAACTATGTTTGGTGTTATCATTGTTGTTCCCACGAGCAGCTAGGGAAAAGGGTACCTCCATCCTTGTAGAGTCCCGCATGCGAGGATGAGGCTGCATACTCTGAGAGGTCGCCCGGTATCCCAGAGTCACTGTTTGAGACACCTCACCCATTTGCCATTCAGCTTTCGGCACGGTTGTCACACCTCCGCTCATGGGTTATTCCTTCGGGACCATCCCTGGACAATTGCCTGTGACTGCTTATCAATTATTGTAACCACATTCAGCAGAAACCCTTGGTACAGGGACCCTCCATCCGCAACCCTGAGACGCGTTCGGTGGCTTTGTCATAGGCCCTTCGGTTCGATTCCTACGGAATCAAAAACTAATATATATATATATATATATATATTTATTTATTTCAGAGGATCACCTGCACAAAACTTAAGCATAAGTTTTATATCCAACAATAATATTCAACAGCCCTTAGAATCCACTCGTAGTGGTTTTAATGAAATCATTTCAAAAATTCTCCGAGTAAGAAAACCAAACAATATTATAAATAAAAATAATCACTAAGGTCACCTTGAAAATAATTCCAGGTTAAGTTCTAAATTAAACAATAGCATTCAACAGCCCTTAGAATCCACCCCTAGTTGTTTTAACTAAAACATTCCAAAGGTCTGCGAAGTAAAAAAGCCAGAAAAGCTTTTAAGTGAAAATAATTATTCATATCACCCTAAATAAACTCCAGACTAAATTTTGAATGCAACAATAAGATTCAACAACCCTTTGAATCCACCCCTTGTTGTTCGAACGAAAACATTCCAATGCTCTGCAAGTAAAAAAGCCAAAAAATATGCTAAGTGAAAATAATCACTCAGGTGACCTTGACAAAACTTCAAGTTAAGTTTCGAATTCATGGATAATATTCAGCAATCCTTAGAATCCACCCCTAGGCGTTTTAATAAAAATATTCTAAAGGTCTGCCAGTACAAAGGCAAGAACAGTTTTTATGTGAAGATAAGTAATCAGAAATCCATCACAAAACTTCAGCCGAAACATTCCAAATGTCTGCAGGCAAGAAAACCAGAAAATTTCCCATGTGTTAATAATCACTCAGGTCACATTCGCAAAGCCCCAGGTTGAGTTTTGAATCCCACAGTAATATTCAGCAACCCTTGGAATCCACCACTAGTTTTTTTAATGAAAACATAACGAAAATTCTACAAGTAATAAGGCCAAACAATATTTTAAATAAAAATAATCACTAAGGTCACCTTCACAAAATATTAGCTCATGTTTTGAATCTATCAGTAATATTCAACAATCCTTAGAATCCACCCCAAGTTGTTCTTACGAAAACACTTTAAAGGTCTTGAAGCTTTTCAAGTGAAAAAAATTATTCAGGTCTCCTTCACAAAACTCCAGGTTAAGTTTTTAATCCAACAATAATATTCAGTAACCCTTAGAATCCACCCTCAGTTCTTTTAACGAAAACAATACAAGAAGTGGGCTTGTGAACTTAACCTAGAGTTTTCTGAACTTGATCTAAGTGACTATTTTCGTTCATGACATTTTCTAGCCGCACAGAGCTTTGCCTCACAGAGGGTAGTTTTTAGGATTGAAGTTGTTTGTACAAATTTGAACAAATTGAGACGAAAATAATGCGCCCATATAACTTTCATTTTGGACATTGTCAAGGCTGGCGAAATATTCCGGTGGCATCACCATGATGTTTGCCTGACAGGGGGTAGTTTTTACGGATGGAATTTAGTTGCACAAATTTGAACAAATTCACACGAAAATGATGCGTCCATATAAAGTTGATCTTGGAGAATGTCGGGGCCGGCAAAATATTTCGCTGGCCCACCGCGCCGTGGTGCTTGCCACACTGGGTGTAGAAAATAATGCACCCATATAAAGTTCATTTTGGAGAATGCCGGGGCTGGGGGAATATTGCGCTGGCCCCTCCATCATGTTTGCCTCACATGGGACCTTGAAGTTGAATCCAGAGACTCGGAACTATTTTGTCTCTCTCCCGTTTTATCTCTCTCCTGTTTCTCTCTCTGTTTTATCACGCCTAAGTGCACACCGCACATCCCACCGCAAACACCTCTCACGTATCCCCACGGCACGGCGTCAATTCTCGGAAGGGCACAATCCAGGGGAGCTTAATCAGGGTTTGACTGTAATACGCTCATATAAAGTTGATTTTGGACATTGTCGGGGCTTGCGAAATATTTTACTTCCCCAACCACGATGTTTGCATCACAAGGGGTAGTTCCTAGGGTTTGGAGTTGGTTGCACTTTGAACAAATTGAGGCTAAAAATATTAGGCCTATATAAAGTTGATTTTGGACATTGGGCGGTCGGCGAAATATTGCGCTGGCCCAACCATGATGTTTGCCTTATAGGAGATAGTTTTTAGGGGTTAAAGTTGGTTGTACAAATTTGAACAAATTGAGTTGGAAATAATACGCTCATATAAAGTTGATTTTGGATAATGTCGGGGCCAGCGAAACGTTTCGCTGGCCCCGCCAGTGTTTTTTTCTTAATTATCAGGTACTTCCGGTGTTGCACAAATTCTAATTTTGATTGAACAAATTTGAACAAATTCCGCACTAAATATTTGGCCCAAAAAAAAGTTGAATTTGCGTGGGTGGTGAGGCCAGGGAAATGGTCCTCTGAAAGGCGCCATTCTGTAAGGGCACGTTGTTCGTTGTAACACAATGTTTTCCAGATAAGGCAGTAAATCTGGTTTTCCAAAGGGGCGTCAATCCCTATACATCTCACTATGTGTGGATGAACCTTAAAGTTTTCCAACAGATAGATGCTGAGTCTATTGGAGCTCGAATCGAAAAATTTCCTGTAATCTACCAAGACCCTCTAAAGGTTGCGATTACAGAATGCAGAGATTTAAAAAAAAAGGTAAATATTAAGTTATTTTAGTAATACGGATGAAGACATACAAATATTTCCCGTCACCATAATTTGGATAATGAACTTTCGGGTATGTTGTGGTGCGCCAACGTAGGAGAGAGGGTTGGGGGGGCTGAGTGTGACACTTATCTCACAATATCTACCATGATGGTAAGATGGTTCGAGGAGAAAGAAGGGGCGCGTAGTAAATAAATTACATAATGGTTATTACTGGCTTTTTTGTATATAGTGAGCGTATAATTTTAACATAAGAATAAGAGATCGCTGACCCCCTCCCCTTCCCTTGTAAAAGCCTTATGTAATTTATGTATGAGGCCTTACTAATTTTTCGCTTTTTTCTTAAAAGTAAATGTACAAGCTTCCATTAAGATTTTGAGATCAATCATTCACCTGAAGCTCAACAGGCAATGTGCTGTTGAAAGTTCTAATCGAAAACTTACACTTTAAAAGTTTCATAACACGACATTTTTAAACTATGAAATTTATGAAAATTTTGGAAATTCAAATTTTCCAGTAGGTTTGACACTTTGGAGCAATGAATATTAGAAAAATAACGACGAAATAAGGAATAGTTTTTATCACAATATAGAGAAGAGTCTTTCAATTAAATTATTATGATTCCTGATAAAAAAAATTTTATCTGGCGCTGATGTTATCTATAAGTTAGGTCATGTTGCCAAAATCGACAAATATAAGACTCTCTTAGTGTGAAGGCATGGAAGTGAGAATGTTCAAAGACTCCAATTCAATTGACAAGCTCCTGATATAAAACGATACCAAATTACCTCCAGTGACAATTTTTCTCTCTAACGCTGTAATACAAGTTTTCCCACAGCGTTATTGATCCATTTCTATATTTAGATGGTTGCCAAAAGCTAAAACTTCGTATGTTTCTTTTACTTCAGTTATAATTAATGTAATGATGTGATTTAAATTTAAGGGAGTCATTTATACTGTCTGTAATTTTTCGCAACTTCTTTAAAGCGTACCATTGTTTTTTTCTTCGTGTAAATTGCGATATTTGAAGACGGTTTTCGTTAGAAAAAAGATTGAGAAAGCAGCGGGGTCTCTTTTTTCTGGATTTATTCACGCCGTTACCTCAAAGTGTGCTTCCGAACCTTTTCCTTTACCTTTGTTCATGATTTTTGCAATACCATAACCCTGTGAGACATTCAAAAAATATATACTCCACTGGTTTCTTACACTTGCTTTCCAATACAAAAAACTATCCTCAAATATCGCAATTTGCATTAAGAAAAAAACAAATGCATACTTATGGAAAATTGCAAATGATTATAGATAGTTTAAATAACAGTCTAAAATTTAAGTTACTTTATTATTTTTCTCGGAAATAAAGATAATATGGTTGTATATATATGTAAAAAATAACTTATTATATTTTACAAATTTTCCGCCGGCAATTGACTGAGAAGTGCTTAAAGTACTCTCCTGAATTTTTCCTATCATTTGTTCAATAATATACAATGCTCAAAAGTTCACTGTCGTTAGAAACTGTCAAATTTCCTTACTTTTCATGAGATTTTTAAGTCGGTGAGCAATTACAATTTTTCTGACATATTGCTTTTAGCGTCATTAACGTTAAATACTTTAAGCGCTAAAATCAACATTCATTAATCTACCATTTTTTCTTTACTCATTTTTCTAACGTCAGAGCTGGAGGACTTAAATTTTCTCGTTGATAGTAGGTTACAGTATAACGTTAAATCATTTCAATTACATTATTTTAGATTGTTTGATTCAGTTGCTCCAGTATGCCCTCAAAATCTTCCAGACATATCGAATGAACAGGAAGCATTGGAACGAATGCCCAAAGGAAGACTAGAATACCTAAAGAGACTACTACCACATTTGACAAATCAAAGTGAAGATTGTCTCTACTTGAACATATATGCACCAGCAATGGGTAAGTTATATTTAAATTGAATAGAATATTCCTTTAATGCATCGTAGAGAATCTATATAAGAACAACGTAACCTGAAACTTCAGTTTCAGGTCAGCCCTGAAGAAGTAAACTGCAATGTTCACGAAACGTCGGCAAATATCGTAGTTTTGCACACGATTGAAACCCGAAAAAGCTTAAAATTCAAATTTGAGACTTCATTTAGAATTCAAGTATTCTTCTATTAGCATATTGAAACAGTGTCATGAAATATTATTCATTTCCAAATTTTTCATCACGCTCTTCAAAATTCACTTACTTTGATCTAAAGTGAAAAATTAATAACTTGTGAGTCAGTGATAAAGCATTTCCATACAACAGTAACAACTTCATATTAAAGACAATTTTGTCAGATGTCAAACCGAAGTATGCTAATGAACTGTCACATTGACATGATAGAAAAAGTCGCCGGGGAAAAAACAAACGAAAAGCGAGCTGAAACACAGTAGCTTCACCGTGGACAGAGTGAATGAATGAATTAAGTCGTAGATTATTACAGGTAATTTTTTCGCAACATGAATCTCACCACCATTGAATGGAAATTCTAAATGGATCTCGTTCTCCCTTTCCAGATTTAAATCCATTCCACTTCATATTCCATTTTTCAATTGAAAGTAAAATATTTGAAAAAAATTAGTGGCATATTGTAATCCACATCTAACAGAAATATATTACTCTTTCATTTCATTTTCTAGTAATATTCTGTAAAATCTTAGGTTTAAATAAGAAAAATGACTTATTCTAGTTCATATCCAACAGGAATCTACGGCTCTCCATTTCCTCTGTGAACCTTTTCAAAATTTTAAATCCTGAAAAGCTTGAGCTTGTAACATTATTAGCTTTTAGATAGTTTATCTTTAGCAAATATTGAGCTTTTATTCAATTTGGTTAATTACTTCTTAATTCAACTGTATCGCTAAATCTGAGCTATAAAAATATATCAATAACGGTTAAATTTTTTGACCGATTTAGTTTTCTATGTTCAGGAAATTGGTCCCGACTATATGCATCGGCACCAATCCTGATAGACAAAAAAACAGTATTTATTTATGCAAGGTTCTGAAATCTTCAGATTCAACCGTTTTTTACAAAGCGTCTCGCTAACTTGACGACTAACGTTGATTATAAGTTTCGTTGTAACAAGTTACACGCGACAGAGATGTAACTCGGAGCCCGGTCTTTGGCTTACTAACTAAACGAGCTCGTCGGTGCTCGTCTTGTTCAATCCCCCAAATGCTCGTCGCGCAGCCCTAAGTAATAAAGAGATATGAGCCCACGAGAGCGAAAGGTCTTATTCGAACTATTCTCTTATTATCTTTTATTGCTTTTTCTTGGCTATTCTGTATACCAGATATTAATTCCCTCAAATGTTTTTTTTTCATAGCTAGCGTTCTTCTTGCTTTATGTATCAGGATTATAACTTTACCATATTTATTATCCTTTTCTTCATTGAATGTCCAGGATTAACTTTTTTATTGCTTAATTTTATTTTGCGAGTTTGAATTTGTGCATAATTTTGGTTTGTAAAATACGATGATTTATTGGATGAGCTCCCGTGCGAAAACGGGTTAAAAATCCAAGTGACCTTCAACTCTCACAAACCACATTTGCACTTTAATTGATTTTATATAAATTAAAAAATGCAATGATAAATAAGTCAGCTTCATTTTTTGTTTTTTTTTTGTTTTTGAAAGTGGTGGATATTGCCTTTACTAGAATTAATGTGAAAAAATCAACATTATGTTAGAGCTTCAAGGAATTGAATATTGAGTTCCCTTGTGAGAATAGGTTAAGTAAGAATCAGTTTCCTTATGCACTACATAAGTCACGTTACACAATTTGGTGAAAGTAGTTTTTAATATTACTCGCTGCTAAATATATTCACTCATTCATGCATTTTCATTAACTCACTTTCTCCTAGACATTCCCTAATACATTTAGTCGATTATTTTCCTCGCACATAGATTACTATCTGTCAGCCGTTGGGAGCTCGTAACTTTGGAACGTAAGTCTTTGCCAAAAGCACCTGTCTCTTGCGATGCCAAGCGCAGAGTAATGTTCGTCGATCCGTCCTCGCATCGAGTGTGTCTCTGCATTCATCGCACCCGTTCATGCCCTTATTTTTATTAACGAATGCGCACGCAATTATCGGTTTTCCTTCGATTAGCAAGACTTTGCTCCGCTTACGATATTCTGTACTCGAGCGGCGTACTGGGATACAGTTTTATCAGGAAGCATCGCGAATCTCGCCCATTCTTGGTGATAATATTTGAAATCGCGACCGTCAGAAAAATGATTTTTCAATTGTTTGAAAAAACCCTTAATGTCGTTGAAGGTGTAGCCGTCATTTGATTCCTTCACGGCTCCTATGAATTTTGCGATAACTCCGCGCACGAAAAGCTTCTTATTACACTCCTTTAAGAGGAGATTATTTGCGTTTTTCACGTCGAACGCGAAGGTTTGCAAGCCCCCGATGCAGGTAATCTAGTTATGTACCCTCAAAGCACATTATCCAGTAATTCTGAACTCGATGGATACAAACCGGGCTTGCGAACTTTCGCGTTCGACGTGAAAAACGCGGTAAATATTCTTTGAAAGCACTGTAATAAGAACCCAGGTCAAAAAGTTATATATAGTTTATATAGAATGGACAAAACACTGATATTTTCCATTTGTCTGATACAGAAAAATGTTCAAAAACTAATAAAAAATATCATTGTCTTGTCCACTATATATAAACTATTTATAACTTTTTCTTCTGGGAAGCTCTTCGTGCGTGGAGTTATCGTAAAATTGAAAGGAGCCGCAAAGGAGTCTGTTGACGGGTATACCTCTGACGACATTGAGGGTCTCTTGAAACACTTAAAAAAGCATTTCTCTAACGGGCGCATTTTCATATACTACCATCAGGAATTATCCAAAGTCGCGATACTTCCTGATGAAACCGTATCTAGTACGCCTCTCAGATACAGAAACCTCGTATGCGGAACAATTTCTTTGTATTTATTTATGTAAAGTTCATAGGGCTAAATAGCCCTATAAGGAAAAGGTGATATATATTACAATAAAAATGTGATGGAGATCGATTTGACAATTGAAATTAAAAATAGGTAATGATAAAAATAGGAATAGTTAAATAAGTAACCAAAAAGGAGTTTTCTAAAGTGATATTTTGAAGGTGCATTTCTAATTGTTATAGGTAGTTTGTTCCAAAGAGTAGCACCTCAAATAATAAAAGACCTTTGCATTTTACACGTGCAGTGTGGCTGAATTATTAGTACTTTTTTCCTTAGACGAACTTTGGAATATGTCGGTTGATCTTTGTCAATAAAATAGAAGAGGTCAAGAAGATAGTGAGGAGCTTCATCACTAAATAGGCTATAAAGCAAATCACCCATAAAAAATTGTCTTCTTTTGGCGGCGTTAAGAAGTCGTGCTCTTTCTCTATACTGAGTAATATGTTCACTTTTGGGGATCTTATAGATGAACTGAATGCAAGCATCAGGCGTATTCTCAAGCTTGGCATTCAGCTCATCAGTAATCTCGCCATATACCACAGAGCCGTAGCCAAAGAAAGGA
The DNA here is from genome assembly GCA_011634705.1 of Andricus grossulariae. Classification (NCBI taxonomy): domain Eukaryota; kingdom Metazoa; phylum Arthropoda; class Insecta; order Hymenoptera; family Cynipidae; genus Andricus; species Andricus grossulariae. Next base: position 300,845,575 of record JAABKJ010007545.1, read on the forward strand.
AGAATGTGGTTTTTTTCTAGAAGGATACGCTTCAGAGTAGGGAGTGATTCTTTATTCCGGTTAAGCTCGAAATATCCGCAACTTGTTCATTCCAAGTAAGAGAGCGATTAAAAATATAGCCTAAATTTTTCACAAATTCCACAAAGGGGATGAGACGTTCATCTATCAAGAGAGAAAGCAGGGGTTTAGCAGGGCTAAAATTGAGTCCACTTGTCAAGGCCCACTGCACCACCAGATCGATATTCGCCTGTACCTTTTAAAGTAAGCTCTTAAGAGTGGCAATAGGCCTGGAGATGTAAGGCTTAAAATCGTAAGCATATTTGTGATAGTTGAACTTTCGAGGTTCGCTACCGAATTCAAAGGTATAAATATTAAATAGAGTGGTTGCAAGTGTGGATCCCTGAGGGACACCACTGTCAACCTCCCCACAATCAGGCTGCTTACCATTGCTAATTTGTACTCTATCAGAATGATACTAAGATAAGATTCGAACCATTTAACAACGAGATTTGAAAGGTGAAGCGATTTAAGCCTAGTCAATAGTAGTTTATGGTTAACTGTATCAAACGCCTTAGAAAAATCAAAAAGGATAATAACTGTTATTTCCCTTCAATCAATTGCAGGGATTGGGTGCGAAATGTTGGGTGAACGCTCGATGCATTCCATACGCACTCCTCGCCTGTTCATATTTTCCCAGTGTTACGAACTAAAAGGTCCGTTCGCGCTACCTGAGGTAGGAAAAGTCGTGTGGTGAGCAGATAGTGGATGCTCGTGGTCACCCGAAAACTAGGTATTGCTGTATTCGGGCAGACCCCGTGAATGCGTGGAAAACGGTTAGGCCAGCAGATGAAAACTGATGTGAGAATCGTGTTCGAGCTCACCACTGGCGGCCGCCTACTCGAGCTCAGAGATAGGTATTCACCGTCAGGCAGCATCAAATGCGAGCTGATGCGTGAGGAGGAGAAAAGTTTCTGCGTTGTGAACGCTCACTGCACAATAAATATTTCTCCAGGGGGCGCTGCGTCACATGCTATACAATTCAATACATAATTGGAAATGAAAACATTCACGGCGCCAAAAGGGGCGCTGCGGTGTCATATAAACATGGCCGCGGAAGCCATGCTGATAATATGGAGTAGTAGCAATAATTTAATAAAAATATATGTTTTAGTTTAGAAAATGGTATTTTTGGACTTAGATAGTTTGTCTCCCAAATATTCTTAATTGTAGTATGATTGTAATGTGCGGAGCTACTATAAAAACTCCCGAAAAAGTTGAAATATATTCATTGTGCCCCAAAAGCAGTACTTTAACTTTAGAACTTCACGAAATAACAGGAAGGTTAATAATTAATAGTGGCATATTTTTTCATCCTATTTGAACGTTAAAAGGCCTAGGTATAGCATCTCACTTGAGAGATCGTTCCTTTTCGTCTAGCTCTGTGAAACAGCAAAAACATTAGTTCACAACGGTTACATTTTCGTTAAATAATAACCATAAATATTATTTATTTAATTAATATTTAGTATAACAACCTGGAAACCAGTAATCATTTTCATTAACATGCAAAAAGCAGACAAGTAAATTCTTCACGTTATAATCTTTCACATTTAAATTTCTCAACCACTCACTGTGTTTATCTACAACTTGGATTTTTTAAAATAAATTTTGCCTTTCTATTTTAACACTCCTACGCTTTGGCACTGTATGAAAACTTAAATTGAGGTTTTTTTCTCTTTGGAGTGACAACCACTGACGCGAGAACCTCCGAAACTTGTTGATTTTCGATATTGCTGTGCAAATACCATTATCGGAGCAAATAATTATGAGCTAGGAAGTATTTTGCTCCTCAGAGCTACTTATTACAGCACTTATTTATTCAGCAGGATGATCATTACAGTTAAACTCTATATTTTTGCTGTTTTTAGTGATATTTTAGGCGTACTTAATATGTCATCCGCGGCCATATTGATTAGTTCGCATAGGGGCCAACAGTGTCGCATAGCAAGTTTAAATCCCCAATATCAAATAATATCATTCTTGGGAATTAGTTGAACTTCAGTTTTCAATTTTTATATTACATATGATCTAAAACAGTATTAATTATCTGTGTTTTTAGAATTAGAAATTAAAAGTGTTCAGATCAGTAAAAATTTGATGACTGAAGAAATATGGGACAAAAATTATTTCATAACTGCAAATACTAAATATTGAACTTGAAATTAAAACTTAGAAGCTCTTCTCAGCATTTCAAGAGTTTTTAAACATACTTTTGTTCACTTTCCAATTGTAAACAGATTAATTTAGAGGAATGTGTAGGCACAATATCCTAATGGAATTTTTAACTCAATAAAAATGTACAAACTTATATGGTTTGGAACATCTTCAAAAATAAGTTCCTAAGAAAAAACGGAAAAACGGAAAAAAAAAATCTTTAAAAAAAATCTCCAACAAGAGTTGAACATTACTGAACATAATAGTTTGATTTTCAACCACGGATATGAATTCCTAACCAACGAGAATAATTCGCTGGCAAAAATACGAATTATTATGAAAATACATAAATCTCGAACGAAATTTTTAAATTTTCAACTAAAAAAAAGTTTTATGTCAAAAATTGAATATTTAAATTTGTAGTATAACAAATTACTCTGATAAATGAGTATTCGGCCTATTTAATTCAACGAAACAGACGCATTTGTAACAGAATAGTTGAATCTTCAACCAAACGGAAGAGTTTTAAAAATAAAAGATTAATATTCTACCCAAGAAGACATAGTTTCAACCAGAAAGTTATATTTTCAACCAAGCAGTAGAATTTTACACAAAATACTTGAATTAGTAGGCCAAACGGGCGAATTTTTTATAAAACAGTCGCATTTTCAACCTGAAAATGTGAATTTTCGACAAAAATGTAAATCACAAAGAAATAGTTCGATTTGCACTAAAATGATGAATGTTGTAACAGAAAGATTGATTTTCAACAAACAACAATCATTGTCTACCAAATAGTTCAATTTTTCAGTGGTATATACTTAAATTTTTAACCAAATTGTCAAACTTTTTACCAAAATAGTTGAATTTGCGACCAAAAATATAAATTTTCAACAAAGAAATTCATTTTCATATCAATAGTTGAATATAAAACTAAAACAATCGCTTTTCAACCAAAAATAAAATTGGTACATTTGCAATTCAAGAATTGATCTAATTTTCAACAAAATAGTTAAACTTTTCAACCAAAGAGAGGGATCTTCAACTATTAAAATTAATTTTTACTTAGGAACTTGTAACTTTGAACGAAGTAACAAAAGATAATTCATAATCACCAAATTATAGTTGTTGATGCTTTGACCTTTAATTTTAAAAGTGGGGAAAATACAGTGACCGAGCGCGTAGCGCGAGGTACATACGTTATCGAGCGCGAAGCGCGAGAACCTACAGTCGCGCGCCTTAGGCGCTCAAATGTGCGAGCCGCGCGCGCAGCGCGCGATGAGAATGTGCCCGCGCAGCGAGCAGATTTTTTTTCCTTTTATCAGGAGAGATGATTTCCATTCTAACTAAATGCGAGAATTTTTAGTGTTTTCAAATCGTAAAATTCTTACGAGAAAGAGTACAAACAAACAAAAAGTTTACGAAAATGAAGCTGCAGTCGTTCAAAAAGAGTCCGAAAATAAGGCAGGTAAAAACGACATTTTCGTATAGCGACTGTATCAATTCAATTTGAATTAGAATTAAATGTGCAGTCAAGGGACGTGTTTTTTTTTTGCTAAAATTACTTGATCCAAACAAAATTTTCCCGCCTATCAGGTTTCGTTAGCTCGTTTTAAAAAATTGTCCGAATTTTTTGAAAATTACTACAAGATTGGTGAAAAAAGGTATAAAAAATGATTGAAACAGTTTTATCTTGACAGAGCTTGACAAAGCATTTCCACTTTTGTCCAGAACATGCCTATTTATGTTCTTCTCAAAGATCCTGCAAAAACCTGAGACGTTCATAGAAATTTTATTTGACTCCCGTTCAGGCACGCCGTGCATCTCTTAAAATTATGCGATTTTTCAAAATAAAAAGTCAAAATTTAATTTCCAAATCATCAAAGGTATTAATTTTTTTTGAAGTTATTTGAAATCTTTTCAAAATTATTTTTAAAAATTTTCTGGAATTCTTAAACATCTTTTAGAATGATTCCTAGTTTTCTTAACATTTTTGTAAGATCCTGCAAAAAAATGCCTCGAAAAGCTTTCAGATTTTTTTCCAATTTTGTAAATCTTTTGAAATGTTTGGAAATACTTTCAAGCATTCTCTTATAGCTACGTACTTTTTCGAAATAAAAAATCACTGTTATTTACAAATGAGAATTCAACACTTTTAGTTCCAAGTTGCAAATTAAAAAAATAGAAAAATTATAATTAGAGCATTCAAAGTTTAAATGTATCACTCCAAAATTGTGACAATTCAGTTTCAAATTGTTTAAAATTGAAAAAATTATGTTTTTTTTTTTAATTCAAAAGTTTGAAATGATTTTTAAATTGAACATTGTTCATGAAGACTCAATCGGACGTTTACATTTGTGTAACTACTGAGGCTTTCGAGTTAAATTAGTTCAAAATTTAACATTAAAATATGTAAATTATCTAATTTTGAACAGATCCAGAATCGTCTTGCAAAATTAATTACTGTTCACTTTTTAATACTTGCACCACAGTTCTATTTTCAAAAGCAGGAGTTAATTTATATTAACAGCAGATCAATTTAAAGTTTTTTTATTCCTTGGTCAAAAAATAAATTCACTTTTATTTCCCGATTTTTCCCTATCGCGAGTCTAGCCCAATTTAGCACAACTTTTATTTTTGTACATATTAATTTTTCGGTTCTAATTTCCAGGATAACCATTTTATTCCTTGAAAGATTTTCTACAAATCTCGTTGGTAATTTTCTATTTTAAGAAATGTATGTGAAAATTATACTATTTTAATTTTTATGAGCAATACTTTTCTTTTTTCAAATTGTTTTAATACAAGCGTTTCGAAGAGATTTTTTTTTAATATTTCGAGGAACAAAATGAATATTTATAGGTCGACCAAGTTTAATTTTATTTACAAAATTTGGCTTACATCTCATTTTTCCCAGTTGTTTTTATTATAGTACAATTTAGGTTTGTATCTTTGGGAGAAGAAATCCGTTCTATATTATGACAAATATTGTTTATAAATCAAAATTTTCAATGCTTTCTATAAAAAACACAATCCATGAGTGACAGAACGAAATCAGAAACAAAAATAGAGTCAATTTATCCAGAAACAAGCACTTTGAACAAAATTGACCTTGAGCGAGCATTAAATATATATTTTTTAATTTTGAAAAAAATCAGACCTTATATTCTCACAGAAAAAAATTGTGGGGGTGCCAAATTATTAAAAGATTAATAAAACTGGAAAAAGAACCCTTTTCAAGAGATTTTGAAACTAAACATTTGTTCAGTCCTTTCAAGCACTCCTGATTTTCAATAGTCCCACTTTCAAATTTATTTGAAGTTATACGATTTTAGTCGTTCTATAACAATTATTCAAGCATTACAAATTTCTGAAAAGCTTAAACAAAGGTCATAGGTTCCAATGGTTCAATATATAATAGAAACGCTATAAATTTTTAATTAGTCTACTTTTTCATGTTTGACCTACTATTATTGTTCAATTTTAAAGGTTATAAATTACAATTGTGAAAAATAAATAAAATATTTTTAATAATTTATATTTTTAAACAAAAAGGTTTGTATACTTCGATCTAAGTGCAGCTAAAAACATTGAATTTAAAATGCGTTGAATTCAAGATATATTTCTAAAAGAAAACTGAAAGTAGGCGATCGACTTTCAAAAGAAGCGACTAAAAGTGTGTATTTTAAATGTGTGTATTAAAAAGTGTATTTTTATGTTTTTAACGTTTAAATTTAAACTTTTGTCCTTTTCAGGTTGTAGCAATTTCCAATAACAGAATTTGTTATTTTTGACCTAACCTGTAACTTATAACCAAAATTGTGAAAATTGAAACAATAAGCCTGCATTCTGAAAATAAGGCAAATTTTAACGTTAAAATTCAAGTTGTGAAATTGAGGCCTTCACAATGAAAAATTTTTACAATTAGCTTTTTTTTACATACCTAGAGGTAAAAAAAGGCTATCCAATTTTTTCGAATTTTAATAACTTATTTTCTGAGAGATAATTCCTATTAAATTCACCCCCGTTTACCAATGACCGAAATATAAAAGGAAAAAACTCTTCAAGACCCAGGAATAAAAACTGGTTTATAATATCTTTGGTGAAGGATAAGGAGTTCTCCACTTCGAACGAGGTTGAAGCTCTTTCAGGAAATTCGAAGACCAACGTTGCCAGAAATGCTGACGCATTTGTTGTAACAATTGCCATCGAGATAAGCGATTCGAGGCAATGTCAATGTAACTTGGCTCAGGGATACGGTTGAGAGATTCTCCAATCAAAAAATGACCTGGAGTAAGAGCCGCAAGATCATCAGGATCATCGACCATGGATTGTTGAGGTCTTGAATTTAAACAGGCCTCTACTTGAACCAGAAATGTGCTCATTTCTTCGTATGTAAGGGTAGTATCTCCAATGATTCGATGAAGGTGGTGTTTTGCTAATTTTATTACCGCTTTCCAAATTCCCAAAAATGCGGCGCACCTGGTAGATTAAATCGGCACTCTGTGCCATAGGAAGCGAGACACAAAGCTAAAAGGTTTGACTCCTTTGAAGCTGCTGAAAACATCGCTATAAGTTTGACGTCTGCTCCAACGAAGTTTGTACCTTGATCGCTGGTCAAAGTAACACAAATTCCACGTCGAGAAATGAATCTGTACTAGGCAGCTAGAAAGGCATCAGCCGTACAGTCTGATATAGCTTCAAAATAGACAGCTCGAGTAGAAAAGCAAACGAAGACTGCAATGCAAACCTTACATGATCGATAACCACGACCCTGAGTTGTTCGCAAGTAAACAGGTCCAGCATAATCGACGACAGTATGTAGAAAAGGTCGACTCGGAGCAGAGCGAATTGCTGAAATGTCTGCTATCAATTGTTGAGGCTTTACAGCTCGGTGTCGTAAGCATGGTAAACATCGATGAATAAAGACCCTCACAACCGATTGACCACGTAGAATCCAGTAGGTTTGCCTCAAGGTTCCGAGAGTGAGCTGGAGTCGTTAGCGTTGATTCAGAGCTGAGAATGAGAGGATGTTTCTCATCAGTATCCAAGGCTGAATTCTTCAACCTACCTCCTACATGGAGCAGTTGTTGGTAATCTAAATAAGGTGTTAAACGCCCTAACTTGCTCTTGGAAGGAAGAGACCTTCCTGATAATAGAGACCTAATGTCTGCTTCAAAATAGAATCACTGTTCGTGTCGAATTCAATCTAGGCGAGCTTTCTTAAGTTCTGAAGGTGAAAGGAATGATGACTTTAAACAGGATTGCTGGAAATAATGTCGGATAAATCATTGTAAACAGGCAGTCGCTCGTAGAAGTTTATCCAAAGAAGAGTAGCGATGAAGAAGCACCCACATAGCTAGAATACAACTATTAGAGAAGTATGAACTTTTATTGTTCGCTCAAAAGATCTAGAAACAGCACCCAATTTGGGCCTTGCCACCAAAGAGAAAATGATGATAGGTTCTTGGCAGAGACCTCTTGAAGCACAATCAGCACGGCTGCTTGATAAAAAAACGTGATGCGAAATTGCTGATGGTAGTGTGGTTTGGATTTTGGAAACTCTATTGGCTATGAAGGTCTTCCATTTTGTGGGATGTCCTTGAATCCAGGCCAGCATGACTGTTGAATCACACCATAGATGAATGGGAACATCTAACAAAAGTGTTTGCTTAACGTGATGCACAAGTCCAACGACAGGAACTGCTCCACACAGTTCTAAGCGTGGTAGCGATACTTGTTTTAAGGGAGCGACTGACTTCGTATCAGAATCAGAGGTCACAAGAAGATAAACTGCCGTGGCGAAGGCTCTCTCTGTAGCATCGGAGAATCCATGCAGTTCACAGGAACCTGAAGATGAGCTGAATTTTATCCAACGAGGCACTTTGATTTAAGATATGTTTCGAAGACCGTCTCGATACGCAACCTAGCGTTTGCGAGCCTTGTTTAGAAGAGGATCGTCCCAGGAGATCTTTAAAGGCCAGAGATTTTGAATAAGGATTTCAGCTGTTATGGCAACTGGACTCAATTATCCTAGCGGATCAAACAATTGAGCTATTTAATTCAAAACGCTACGTTTAGTGATGGCATGTGGACAGGCTGATAACTGGATGTCGAAAGTTATCACATCTCGTTGAGGATTCCCAGTGAGGCCCAGCATATGGAACGATTGCTGGAATTCCAAGGACAAAGGCTGAGACGAAGCTAGAAGTTCGTCTGGATTTTTCTGTAGTAAATCAGAATCACTTGACATCCACTTGCCAATTGGAAAGCCGACCGCTGTGAAATGTCGATGTAATTGATTCTGTAAAGAAATTACCTCCTCGAAGTTATCTACACCTGTGATGACGTCATCCACGTAAGTCCCTCGATGTACTACTTCCGCTGCTTTTGGATAATTTTTACGCTCGTCAAGGGAGATTTGTTGAATGCAACCGAGTGCAAGAAAAGGAGCACAAAAAAAACCGTAAGTAATTATGGTGAGACGAAACGTTTGAACTAAATCATTTGCCGATTTTCTCCACAGAATCAGATGAAGATCCTAATCGTTTCGGTGTACCTGAATTTGTCGGTAAATTTTCTCTACTTCAGCTCAGAGAGCTATACGAAAACTCCTTCAACAAAGAAAAATGTTGAGTAGATTTGGGAGAAGTGTGGCTCCAGTGTGCAAGTATTCTTTGAGTGAAATTCCGGCTTCAGTCTTCTGAAATCCATTGAAGACGACTCTCAACTTAGTAGTGGCGCTTGATTCACGCAATACTCCGTGATGTGAAAGGTGGAAAGAACGAAAAGTGTCACGATGAATAGAAGATTCAGTGGCAGGCACCATGTGGCCAAGACTTTCGTGTTCCTTAAGAAATTCCTCATAGGTGCTAAAGAAGGAAGCGTCGCTCGCAAGGCGACGTTCCATGCGCTGAAGCATCCGGAAAGCTGGACAAAAAGAATCGCCAAATGATCAAAGGTCTTGCTTCATCGGAGGATGAACAACATAGCGTCCTTCAGGAGTGCGCGAATGAGTTAACACGAAGAAATCCTCATAATCCTGTTCTTCAGACGTCAGCATGGACAACGATGTTTTGCAAAAAAACATGCATTACTAGTACTGAAGAAGGCTCTTTAGTTGATTTAGGTAACGAATCTCCTGTAGTTTTCCCAGATAAGGTCCAGCCGAAGTATATTTCCTGAGCAATAGGAGCGTTAAAGAACCCTTTCCGAATGCTCACATCATGATGAGGCATGGTGTGATGTTTATGATCACATTATCGACACTTTCTGGATGAAGGACATTCGCTTGTTGAATGTTGACGCAGACAGTTAATAATGAAGTAAATTCATGTCTGAATGTGTTATTTTGGTCATAAGGTCCATTAAAATTAATAGTAGATTCAGTTGTCAAGAATCATGCTTTATTCGTCAATTTCATTAAAAACCAACGTACGTTTCAACCTTGTTGCAGGCCTTCTTCAAGGCAATATATAAACTAAGTTAACATAATTTACATAGATTTAATACATTTATAATAAACAAAAATTGTAAAAAAAATTTTTTTTCAGAATTTACCTGTATCGATATTAATTAAATCATCCAAGACATTTCAGTTTTTGCTTATTTTCCAATAGAAAAAACTCATCTTTTTTTGGAGTGAACTTAGATGTTTTCTTGTTTTTTTAAAGATTAAAATTTATGAATAATATGGTTTAAATAGTGTCTTTTAACACATTTTAAAATTGAAACCTCAAAATTCAAACAGTGAAGGCAAAGTTTCCTTCTAGCCGCGAATTCCTTTCGTTGTATTGCATGCATCGCTCTAAATTGAGCGCAATACATCAAGAAGTGTGCCTACCCACAACCGAAACATTTTCGAGCTTGATGAGAACTCTGAGTCTGATCTGTTGAAAGATGAGATGATGATGCAGAACTCGTGTTCGGCTCGCGGGTTCCTTTACCATACTTTAATGCCTGCGCTTTTGTCATTCGACTTTAATTCGAAGAATCCTTTAAGTTAGCAGGTTTCCCTTCAAGAATCTGCAATGTGCGAACCTTGCCCTCAAGAAATGTGTGCAAGGAATCATAAGAAGGAGACTCTGTCATATCACCTAGTGATGTCTCTAAATCACGACGAGTTGGTGAGTCCATAAGTTGGTCAGATGAAAGCCTAAGAAATGTGAACAATTTTCGACTGCACATTTAAGCGCCTTTAAAAACTCTAGGTTTGCTTCAGCAGTTTTTACTAGATCCTTCAAATTAAAAGCTGATTCCGAATTTAGAGGCTTTAACGAAAAGAGAGAATAGACAAGTGATAATTCATCAATATTCTCTTAATCTCATAACGTTGAGCTAACAAATCCCACGCACGCTTATAATTTTCGGTAGTAACCAGGATGTTTTTAAGAAGCTGAGCCGGCTCTCTTCTTAAATTTGTTTTTAAATTATGTAATTTAACAACATCCGCGATTTCTGTATTTACAGCTATCAGTGATTTAAACTAGTCCGAAAAATGCGAACACTCTGTATAATTCCGAGAGAACGTTGGCAACGTAATTTTTGGAAACAACCTTTTAGAAGATGATGAGACATACTGATTAACGCTTGTTGAAGAGTTAGATGCCTGCTCGGTGGCCAGAGCGTCGATTGTATCGAAGAATTTGCCCTTAGCAACTTGATACCATTCTTCTGTTTGGGTGAAGATGTCATTCTTAAAATATGCGAATTCTCCCTCCAAAGGTGCTTTCAACAAATCCACATGCTGTTACTGGAACTTCAAATAATTTGCTTCGAGCGTCTCTAATCGTGCCCGGAGCATAACGTGTATGTGTACTGTAGGAACCGATTGGAATGAATTTTTTATTTGACTAGCAAGTTTCACTTGCTCGAGAAGGCATAGCTCAGCTTTTGTTTTAGACATCTAGAGTGACCGAACTTTGTACTGTCGAGACAAGTAATTAAATTAGTTATACCGTTTAAACGAAATGTCTCAATGCTATCCCAGGTAATAAATGTTTGAATCGTCGTCCCGAAAGTTGAATAATGCAATCTAACGAAGTGTATTTGTTGACTCCAGCCTAATACACTAACACGAATTGCTGCTAATCGTAGTTAAAAAAAAATGAAAGTGATAGGTGACGTGATCGAATTGTCCGACTCGAAAGTGTTTAGTAATAATCAAGAACAGAATTAATCAATGCTGTGAATCACCACAATCATTGCGAAATATAAATAAAGTTAATTATCAAGAGTCATCGCATAAATTTCACTCAAAACACGAATCGTCTTGTGTGATTGGCAGGTGTAATCAGTAGTCAGCTGCCAACGATATACGCGTGCCGAGAAATTACGTACACTGTCTCGAAGCATTACATAATTGTTGAGAACAAAGGACCGAAAGAAAAGATCAGTTCAAGACAACTTTAAGACAGGCATATACCTGCCTATACTGAGGTCTTAAGTTGGTCATTCTTTTCACGAGAGGACCGTTTGAATGAAATAACAAAAGATTCTGGGTTGCCTCTCTGGTCTCAATCCACGTTTTCTTTATTAAAAGATGTTGTTGAAAATCGCAACGATAGCCTTAAAGAATCGTTTAGAATCGTCGTAAACCTACAGCAACACACCAGCGGTAACAACGCTGCCTGAAGAGAGTTCAATTTCAGAACCGAAACGACGCGATTTTGAAGAACAACTTTAAATTAAAAAAATGTGTATTGAGACCAGGGAGGTCACCTAGGACGCTTTGATAAAAAGTTATTTCATTCCTGCATTTGATTTTATTAGAGAATAAACCCTAACTCCCCTACCGAGAAAAGTCAGGAACCGTCAGAAAAAAAGTCAGGACTTCTGACCATTTTTTACTACTTTTGTTACGTTTCTCGACAGAAATCGTCAGGGAGTCAGAATTCATGAGAAAATGTTTAGAAATCATCCGAGTTTGGGTTCGAAGGATTATCCAATATTAGGGGTCCAAGAATAGAATGCAATAAAACCTAATCCCTTTTATATTTCCCAGGTTATTCATATTATCTGTTTATTTATATTTATTTATGCATTTCTCTTTTTTCTTAGATGTAATTATTATTATTTATATACTAAATGACTTTAAAGGTGAATCTGAATATTCTGTCCGTTTTGACGTATCTCTTTCTCTTTACAAGATACATTACATTTATCCTAATTTTAAATAAATTAGGAAAATTTTTAGGCATCTGAAATCGTCGAAACCCATAGATTCTGAATTTCTCACTTTTTAATCTGTATATGCAACATTGAAAAAAGTTTATTTTTAATTTATAATCCATTTCGGTTGGCCTACTTGCGGTCTTAGCCGATGAGCTACCTGATAGGATGTGAATTAGCATTTCTTCACAAATAGTCAGACTCATCAGGAATGGTCAGGATGTTCAGAAATCGTTAGAACTTCTGACCATTTGTGACGATTCCTCACTTTTTTTCGTAAGGTCTGCAAAATAAAAGACCGTTTGGATCCTCAATATTAGCAGCATCTTTCTTTTGCATTTTTTTCCACAGATTCCAAAAATATAAAGGTCGACGCCTCCATTCCATACTGCTCCACGTCGCGTTTGGGCGGTGTATCGCTCCTCGTCACGTTTAGTCACTGTACAGCTACACGTGCATTTAGTCATGGTACCACTCTAGGTCCATTTTTGACGATTTTGGATTTTTATAATAACGTAAAAAAACAGATTATTCCACGGCTTCTGTTAAAATATTATATATTTCTACACAGTATTTTAAGAGGGAAGAAAAGAAAAAGAAATTGGTTACTTTCTTCGATTTACGAGAAAGATAGCTCCAGCTCGTTTGAAAAAATTTAGAATCAGTGCAAGAAACATAAAAATGCTAAATAATTACTGATACTGTACAGAAGTTTCGAGTTTTAAGTTTATCGTGTTCGCAACACTGACCGTTGACAGAACAGACAAATTTGTAGTTTGCAATTCGTGGCACTTCGGAACGCAATGGAAGGACTATACGATAAAACTTCGTGTGCCTAAAAGGTTATGGTTATTATTATTTCATAGAACCTGATTAATATTACTTCTGTAATAACGAGTAATTATTAAGGATTTCTTATTTAGCACATAGTAGATATAATTGAAAAGTATTACTATGCTAAGCGTTTTTATACTTTAATACACTATATATTTATATTTTCATCTTTAATTCAATAATTCTATAAATATGATATAAATTTGATTCAGTTTGCTATTTCTTTTACATTATTTATTGAAATGTGCTAAATATTTGTAACTTATACAACAATGTATTTTTTTCAAATCTCATTCTGATTCTATGATTCAATAATTATCAAAATACTTGCATTTTGAGAAAACAACACTGCTTCTTATTAACCTTTTCATATTAGCTAACATGCATTTTGACAAAAATTTAATGGAAATTTATAGGTTAGAATCTGAGAAATTTACTGCAACCATTTTCATAATTTTCGTCCGTACTTCTGAATTTTGGTACGTATTTAAATTTTTAATCAAATCTCCTAAAAAATTAGTAAAACAGACCTAGAGCGGTACATCTTTTTCGTGCGCAAACATTTAGATCACAGAAGCACTGATTTTTGAGTCTGTTGGAGCGCGGTGCACCAAATGGCGAAATCTGTGAAGCACTCAAGATTTAACAACAACCTACGATAATTCGATTTTGAGGTTTTAAAAATGCACTTTGAAAATTTTCTAGATCCCGAAAGGGGTTTCGCTGTGTCGGAAGGGGGAAATGAAAAATAAATTTTTTCTTAGAATAATAAACGTCGTCTCGGAAAAGGAAAAGTGTATAAGTGATAAAAGGATACCGCTGTGCAGTCGCTGATAATAATCAGTAATAATTTTGCAATTTTCCTTACAATTATGTCTTGAATTATTTACATATATTGTTTTTCTGTGACGTACAAAAAACATGTAAATGGTGCATTGCGTAGAATCCTATAAATAAGGTAAGTATTGTACACCCTATTATCGTTTTATAGAACAATAATATTACTCGCACTCCCAGAATGTAAAACGCCCCCAGAAAGGCACACTCAGACACGAAACACGCTAAGAAACCTCACCAAAATTTGCTATTACTAGAAAGAAAATTATGACTTGAATATCTTGAAGGAGAAATATAAATTTCTCATTGAAGATATAAAAATCTGCAAACCTTTAGAGACATTTTAAAATCATCATGCATTATTCGCAAAGATTTATTATGCTTAGATATCGAGATAGTGCACTCAGAAAGATCCAATGTACAAATTAATTAAAATTGAAATTATTCTATGCAGCAAACTTCGAACTTATTAACAATTTTTTGCAGGAAACATTTGCAACAAACAGGCAAATATCTATATTACCGGCTCTTATTTTGACTGAATAGGTACTGAATTTTAAAAAAATATTATTATGCTATATAATTTACCTAACTGTAAATTTCAAGTTATTGAAGCGGCCTCTACCATACTGTCCACATACAACGAGATATCGAGTTTCAAGTTCTGAGAAGGAAATAGAAGGTACTCAATAACACCGGCACACACATAAGTGGTCTGCCCGGCGGACTACACCGGCATATCTATATGTCTTTAAGGTCGCTGAATCCGAATCTGGCGTCTAAATACCCAAGTTAGCTCGTATTTTTCCAAAAACGCGAAAATAGACGTAAAATCGATGAAAACAGCGATTTTTCTTGTATATTTTTACAAAAAACAAAGCATTTTCATACCCGGTGGACTTAACCAGCATATCTATATGTTTTTGGTGTCGTTGAATCTGCATCCGGGATCCAAATATCAAAGTTAGCTCATATTTTTCCGAAAAACGCAAAAATAGACGTAAAATCGACGAAAACAGCGATTTTTCTTGTATATTTTTGTTAATTTCTTCAGTGACTGACCTACTGGAAATACCTACAACTGGCTCGGGTCCAGTAAAATTTCTTCTTGCTGCTGGTTTGGCTAGCCTATCCAATATCTCATTGCCCTTGATACCGCTGTGTCCAGGGATCCATAGCAGAGTAACTCGGCTTTCCGTCGCTGGCATATTTAATGCCTCAAAGCACTCCCATACTAATAGCGACGTGGTCGTTGTTCCATTCAAGGCCAATATAGCAGCCCGCTGTCTGAGCAGATACGGATGTTTCTTTTGTGGTCATACTCCTTTGCATTGTAGGCGCACTGGAGTATAGAAATAATCTCAGATTGTAGAACTGATTATTGATTATTGATTGATAGATTGAGAACTCGATTGTGAAGCCAATTCCATTCCCTCTACGATATACACCGTCTCCTGCATTCTCCTCGTTCCTGGAGCCACCTGTAAACCAGTTGTCTCCATCATTGAACAGATGTGCGTTGCCGTTAAGCCATTCCTCCTTCGTAGACAGGCTAATTCGATACTTCCTGTCGAAGAGGTAGCGAGTCGCCATTTTGTCTTTGGGCATGTTGAGGGTCGTTCTCCTCGCGATATCGACTGGGATCTTCACTGCTGTCGAGATCCTTCTGTCCTTTACCAAATTTAGTCTCCAGGCCACCTTGGAAGCCATGGCCTAGATGGTGAGATGAAGGAGCTCCGACCCTATTAGTACCCAAGTTCCATCGTGGGTGACGACTTCGAAGAACCAGTGATGCCTCTCAAAATCAGGCCCCTGATCCTCTCCAGTCGAGACTTCACAGGGGAGAGCTCCACCCTGCTCCGCCAGACCACCGCCACATAGGTTAGCCTTGGTCGCAAGATCGCTGTGTAATCCACATGAGTGTCTCCCGCTTCAAGCCCAAGCTTTTCCCTATAGGTCTCCTACAGAGCCATAGAGTCGCTACTAGCTTCTTGCACTTGTTTTCCAGGTGCTCGCTTCATAACAGCTTCTTATCCAGGATTAGTCCTAGGTATTTAGCTCGTTTTTTGATTTCCAGTTGTTGTCCTCCAAGTTTCAGTGTACTCGCAGTTCCCCACTTATACCTTCTGCTGAAAACAACCACGTCTATCTTACTCGGATTGACTGATATTCCAGTTTTCTTACAGCATATATCCACTATCATCAGTACTTGCTGCATTACTCCGAAGAGCGCATCCAGATGCTGGCCGCGCGCGATAACTAGTATATCGTCCGCGTAGCCTATGACGTGGTGACCCTGACTCGATAATAGATTAAGCAGTTCATCCACTACTAGACACCACAGCAAGGGCGGTAAAACTGCTCCCTGAGGACATCCCAAGTCAACGGTTCCACATAAAGTGGTATCACCCTTTGTCCTAATCACCTCTCCAGAGGAGTTGTTCAAGGCTCCTTCGATGTCCATAAAGGTTCCAATCATGAGTCCTTTCTCCTTCAGTTGTTCTTCAATTAGTTTTACTGCTCCACTTAGGGCCGTCTCCGTCGAGTGAGCAGCCCTATAGGCGTGTTGCTCTTTGTGAAGCGGCCTCCTCGACAAGACCTTACCGCTAATATATCTATCCACAAGTCTTTGCACTGTTTTGAGCAGGAAAGATGTTGGGCTAATGAGACGGAAATCCTTGGGTAGGGTATAACCGATCCAACCTGCTTTCGGAATAAAGACTACTCTCGTGCCCCTCCATGCCGCCGGGACATTTCCCAGCGTCAGACAAGCCCTAGCAAGTCTCACAAGCGGCTCTATGATGGCCTCTCCAGCCCTCTGTAAGAAGACTGCGTATACGCCATCTGGGCCAGGAGATTTGTAAGGGCTGAAGGACTTCAGGGCCCACCTGACCCCGGCAGGGGTGACAATCTCGTTGGCAAGCCGCCGTTCCGGGCCCAGTTGGGCCACATGCGGCTTTGTTTGCCTCTGAGGTGCCGTCCCCACTTCTTCAAACCATGAAATGCCCGGGAAATGTGCCTTGATCAGATGAGCCAAGGTGTCCCCGTCCGACTCTGAGTAACCCCCGTCGGGCAATTTCAGAGTGCCGAGAATAGCGTCCGGACTTCGAGAAAGCAGCCTATCCAGTCTAGCTGCCTCAGCTCCCTTCTCGATGTCTGTGTAAAAGTTGGTCCAGCTCTCTTGCTTCGCCTCACGTATTGCACCCCTGTATTCATCCCTCATCGCTGTGAATGAGTTCGATAGTTCCTTCGTGTTGCCATTACTGGCACGTCTGAACATCTCTCTGGTTTCCCTGCGAAGCTCTTCGAGTTTCCCATTCCACCAGTCTATCTCCCCACCCTTTCGGACTCTTGTAGGTCGACAATTACTTTCATAAGTAGCTTTGATGGCTTCCGTGAAAGTGTTGGCTGCCATCTCCAGGGTATCCGAAGGCACCTCTTTGACTTGTCACAAAAATAATGTTGGTCAAATACCTACCCCTTTCCAAGCGCTCGTGAGGGCGGAAAGGCACCCTTCTGACTAGTCAGAAAAATTATGTTAGTCAAATACCTACCCCTTTCCAACGTCTCGTGGGGGCATGAAGCCCAGTGGGCAAATAATTTGGCGACGTCGAGACGTCGTCAAATTTTTGCCGACTGGGATGCTTTGACTAGCTACAAAAATAATGTTGTTCAGACAACCAGACGTTGGAAAAGGGGTAGAGGTTTGACCAGCATTATTTTTCTGACCAGTAACAGGGGTGCCTTCCCGCCCTAGCGAGACGTTGGAAAAGGGCTAGTGGTTTGACCAACATTATTTTTGTTACCAGTCAAAGCGGGCAAAGGCAGCCGTCCAAGACAGCCGATTATGAGAACTGCAAGATGGACTTTATAGCCTCGTTACAGCTTGCTCAGCTCGAAAAGAAGTGCTTGATATTTCGCCCGATTTCTTCCTCCTTTGCTGTGATATTACCATTGGCTGGTGCCGAGAATTCAATCAAGAAAATGATCTTAGTCTTGAGATCTTGGAGGATAATATCAGGCTTCGTAGCACTGGTACTCTACGTATGATGCCGCAGAATTTACCATGAAGGTTCTTGTCAGCATGTTCTCTTAGTAGAAGCGTATGTTCTGCTTCCTGTACAGGACTTTTGAGCACCAAAGGTGTTAGTGATGCTAGGCCATTTGTAGTGTCGCTGGAATCAAATAGGAGGCCAAGCTCCTCTGCGGCCCTATTTTCGGCACGGTAGAGAAACGCCGCAACATTGACGACTTCATGTTGATGTACGAGTCGCATAAGAGATAGGTATCCACAGCTTTTGCCTCGGAGCACAATAGATAGAGGCAAGAGGGAGATGCAGAAAAGTATTGGACATAGAGAGTCTCCTTGGAAGACCCCCCTCTTATATGTGATATAGCTGATAGTCACTTGTATTTTTTCAGATGTTATGACAAATCTTGTTCGCCACAAGAGCATAAGCTTTCTTATGCATCTCACTATTTTTGGACGCACCTCCAGGCACTCAAGAAGCTTAATTAGTAGCTCATGGTTCGTGTTATCGAATGCCTTACGTTAGTCAATCCAAGCCATAGACAGATTGCGTCGATACCTGATCGAGTCTTTGGCAATACACCTGTCTATTAACAGGTTTTCCCTGCAACCGGTCAGCCCTCTCTTGCATCTACGTTGTTCAACTATTGCACTTCATACCGGCTCGACAGATGTTAGTATCCCCTCTTTGATCATGCCAGTGGATAGTTTGTAGCTGGTGTTTAGGCAAGCTACGGGCTGATGAGTTGAAAAGGTGGAATTTTCCTGAATCCATTTTACTTACTTTACTTATTAGGCAGCGAAAATATTTTGATTCCAAACCCTTTTAAAGACGATTAAAGCTGTCAAACTTAACCTTGAATAAATAAAGACAATATTTTCGTTTATCGCATTAGAAGGCGCATTTTCAAATTTGTTTAACCCCATTGTTATTTTAAAAACAGTAAACAAGTACAGCGAAATGTGCAAGTTTAACAGGAGTTAAAAATGTTCTATTTCATGGTGGATTTGGGGTATCTAAAAGTATTCAGAAAAATGCTGTACCCACTGGGTACAGAAAGGTATTTGGTTTAGGAGGTGACCTCTCCTGCTATGGGGATTCAAAACGCAAGGACAAAAACGATATCAAGTAGGATTCAATAATAACTTTTCGATGCAAGCCTTCTTACCGGGAATGTTTATAAAATTAAGGCAAGCAATAACGGGAATTAAAATATTGAAATCAACACTATCTGTACCGTTTTACATCGTACATCTGCCGAATTCCGACCAATAAGAGATTAGCAAGACAGACATGACGTAGGTTACAAGTCCTTATTTTGAAAATCTGGTTGTTTCGTCGCAACTCCGCCGCTACCCTGAGAGGCCAGGTCACGTCATCTGCTGGGAACTGAAGTAATGCTCCCGGACAAAGGAATCTCCGTTGCACAACGACTCAGCCGGTATAAATTCTTTATTTTTAGTTTTGGAAAACCTCTCAGCCTCATTTTCCAAGAAAGCAATTTTAATGTTTTTTGTAGTGACCCCAAAATTTCTAACTCAAAAGTCCTGAAAGTCCTGAAGGAGACAGGGGGAGAGGAGAGAGAGGGGAGAATAGGTAGGATTGAGGGGCGAGGGAGAGAGGGCTGAACCCTTACGGACACAACAGTAAAAAATACATATGTACACACATACAATTTCACACTTCGTTCTGCGTTTCATAACTTCCGTAAGCTAGGCTCTTTAAATGAAACAATATTCACTTAAATTAGGAACATACTTCATATATTACTAACACTACATTACTGATCTTCTATATCTTTCAAATATTTGGAAATTCTGCTTTTGAAGCAGTAGACTGTCTCTGCATCAACTATGTCTTTGTGTAATCTTTTCAACAAAGTCATCGCCGATGCAATAAATGACTTCTCAAAAGTTACAGTTCTGCTATGTGGAACTCGAAACTTTCCTGCCCGTCTAACTTCCCGTTTAGTAACAGTAAGTCTTTTAACTTTATTAACGTGTATCGACTTTCTAATCGTTCCATTCGATTTAATGACTGGTACAATTGGCGAAGCCCATTCACTACTTTCAACTGGCGATAACACGTTCATATCGACTAATCTTTTTAGTTCCGCGTCAATTTTCCCCTTTAACGCGTACGGCACTAGTCTTGGTTTGAAAAACACTGGCTTTGTATGACCTTTCACGTGAAGTTTGAATTTTCCCCTGGTATATATACCCAACCCATTAGAAAATACGGAATCAAATTCATTAAAAATTTCAGTAATTTTATATACGTTTTCAGCTACAGCTTGGTTAATTTTTTTTTTTTTTTTGACTGTCCACCAGAAATACAAAAAGTTCTAATAAGTGCTGTTTGTCTTGTATATGCACATCAGCATTTAGCGATCTTAGTGGAATTATTGCATTTACCGGATAACCTTTGCATTTTCGCCCTGTCGCTCTTACCATTAAGTCTTTCAATCCCCAAGATTTGAAATACTTTTCTGAAATCGCGGAAACTGGAGACCCCGTTAAATCTCGAATTTTATCGTCACATTCTGAACCTTAAGCTCAATTTTAAATGGTTCTACGCTATTAATCGATTCCCGGTTGGTGATCGTAAACACATTATCGAATTCATTCGATTCATCAACAAAATGCTGCTTTTCGCGCGAATACATTTCTGATCCCTCTTTACGTAGATGTCCGATATTCCCGCACTGATCACATTTGTACTCACGAAAACAGCATTCGGCGGGAGTGCGGTTATGCTTACCACACCGGTGACAGGTTGCATTTCGCTGTGATCATGCTGTACTTTTTTCACCGCTGGTGCCATCTCTCGCTTTGATGAGGTTAATTTTGCGGACCGATGCTCCGTCCTTGTTGCTCTGGTTGTACCTGCCTCGAGCGCTTCCGTGTGCCTCGTTCAGGCCCGCTGCTCCCCTTGATGCCATATCGGCTGCTACTGCCAACTCTATCGCCTTTTGGAACATCAGCTCTTTCTCTCAGAGGAGACGATTCTGGGTTGATTGTGACTACAAACCCCACACAAATTGGTCGCGCAGATTTACATTGAGCTGCATACCGAATTTGCAATGTGTCGCCGTGCTCTTCAGGTTTTCGACGAACAACTGTATGGTGGTGCCCTCCGATTGCATACACTTCTTGAACCGGAAGCGTTCCAAAATAACGTACGGTTCTGGTTCTATGTGAGCCTTCATGATTTCAGCTAACTGCGCAAAAGTTTCTTCACTCGGTGCGCTTGGCGAGCACAAATTCCGCAATACCTCGTATCCGTCTTTCCCCAGCAAGGTGATGAACAGCGTTGCCTTTTTTGTTTCTTGGATGTTGTTCGCAAGAAAATACTGCTCAACTCGCTCGAACCAGAAGGTCCAGTTTTCTCTGCGGGAATACTCGTGGATTAAGCCCACCAATGGTGCCATGCTATCTGCAGCTCTTCTCTCCACGTGGTCGACTCTCCCCCGGTCATAAGCACATTTCTTTGCGAGTTTCTTTGACTTTTATCAGCACACTGTTTTTTTTTCTTCATTTTTTGTAAGAAAAACTGTGGCTCGATTCAGTCGCTTCACGCTTACCCGATTAATCCTTGTCGCCAATGTATTATTTTGAAATAACGGGGAGGCCAAATATACATTTTAAGAGAGTACTTTAAGAACGTGTGTCGACTTCGGTGATTACAGTAGAACAAACAGAGCTAGCACACCCACTCAAGCACTCACGCGACGAGTTCGAACCTGCTCCTTCTGGCATACATTACATATATCCATAGTTTTTTAGTTTGGATATTTGAAGGTTATGAAGGACCATACCAAAAGCCTTGGTAAAATAAAAAAGAACCATAATTGTCAAAATTTTGTTATTGATTCCCAAGCGAATGTCGTCCATGGTACTGATCAATAATGTCTGCGTACTATATCCTTTCCTATAGCCAGATTTGCTTGAATTTATCTTATTTTCTTTTTCCACATAGTCTATCATCTGACTGTAGACGATTTCTCCCAATACCTCACAACGACAACAGAGTATGGCAATAGGCCTAAAATCACCAGCACTTTGAGGTGCCTTAACTTTATTTACAGGTCTTATTAGTACCTTTTTCCACTCCTCAGGAAAAACAGAAGTTTTCAACGAGTTGTTAAAGTGATTAAGTATGAACAAATTATAGGCAAAGCTTCAATGATATAACTAACTGGTTGACCATCCACCACTTTCGCCTCAGTTTCAATACTTTCTAGGCTCTCAATCAGTGTAAGCAAAGAAATTTTTTGAAGTAGAAATAAGCATTATCAAAATCAAAGTTAAGGAGACTGGACAACCTGGCTATTGATATTCTATATGAAAAATCACCACAAATGGAAAGAAAGCCAACATTTATTTCATCAAACGTACACACCAGTGGTAATTCCTCACACCTATGATTGACCAAACCTAAAGATCCTAACTCCCTTCACAAATGCCTAGACTCTACTAGACTCATTAATCTATTGATATATACTCAACTCTTGCCTCTCTAAGTAGTCTCGTGACAATATTCCTCAGTGTCTTATAGCTATCGTAAATTAAAGGATTACCCAGTCTTTTCCAAACCTTGTATTCAGGATCACGCTCTATTATCAAATATTTGATACCATCCGTTTTCCATGAACAAATTCGTCTTCCTATTACAGAAGATCTTAAAGGAGCATGTTGATCCATAGCCATATTCAAGACTTTATGAATGAATTTCTGCTTTTCATCTACAGATTGTATACCATTAAATTCCCGCCAATTAGCAGTTTGTACACTTAAGAGGAAGGCCTCATCATCAATATTCCGAAAACCTGCATAGAGAACTATGAATAGATTAAGTGAGTAAAACATATGTTTTATATAGGTAGATCCATAGTCATGACAATTTCAGTCAAAATTTGATTGAGCCTCAGGAAATAGGATTCAAAATCATGAAATTATTCTCCGTGAGTTCTTCTATAGACGACAGATAAAAGAATAGGTGATACCCCATGACTAATAATATCAGTCATGATGAATTCAGGTTTATTAAATAATCCATCACATGTCTCTAGTACTTTAAAGTTAAGGCCGTTCATGATATATACAGCAGCGCCCCCACCCCTCCTGCAATCTCTATCCCTACGCACAATCCTAGAAACACCAAGAGCAAAAATATTATCCCTGATAGCTTCAGTTAACCATGTTTCCCTAATCGCTAGGACATGATATATATTATGATGTGAGTAAGTACGAAGTAAGTCAATATGCGATTCTAGTTGATTAATATTAATGTGACAGACATTTGTAGCGAGTTGTAAAGGACAGGTTTGGAGTCAGGGTCATTACTCTGAGGCAAGGATCTACACTCTTCAGGAGTTAGTCATTCAGTTAAAAGTTCGAGATAACTCTGACGTAGAATCCTGATTACAGGATCATTATCCTTTCGCCTAACAAAGATCACACCATTTATCTGCCACACATATTTGTAAGAAACCAACTTAGCCTTTTCTCTAGTTAAGCGAAGTAAGTTGTATGTGGCTGCAGGGAGGTATTGATTAATGTAAAGACGAGAATTACACAGATCCGAAGATACTTTGTCATAAATCAATCTTTTTCAGAATATTACAGTGTAAATAGAGTTATTGATTTTTGGGCTCCTCTAAAATACCAACACTGATTTTTTGGCTCCAACCCTTACAGTTGACAAGCAACCCCTTGACACCACGCAGATATAACTTTGTCAAAAAATAATCTTTTTTAGAATTTGAAGGTGAAAATAGAGTTTCCCAGCTTTGGGCTCCTCAAAGATTCCAGCACTGATTTTTGGGCGCCAGCCTTTACAGATGAAAAGCAACACCTTGAAAACACGCAGACATGACTTTGTCAGAAAATAATCTTTTCTAGTATTCTGAAGTGTAAATAGTCTCTGTTTTTTGGGCTCCTCAAAAATACCAACACCGATTTTTGGGCTCCAACCCTTCTAGTTGAAAAGCAACCACTTGGCATCAATCAGATATGACTTTGTCAAAAAGAAACTTTTTTTAGAATCTTATAGTGTAAAAATAGACTCTGATTTTTGGGCACCCCAAAAATATCAATACCGAATTGTGGGCTTTAACCCTTACAGTTGAAAAGCAACCCCTTGACACCACGCAGATATGACTTTGTCAAAATATAACGTTTTTTATAATTTTACAGTGTAACTAGAATCTCTAATTTTTGGGCTCCTCAAAAATACCAACATCGAATTTCGGGCACCAGTCCTTACAGTTGAAAAGCAACCCTATGACACCGCGCAGATACGACATTGCCAAAAAATAATTTTTTCATAGAATTTTACACTGTAAATAGTCTCTTAATGTTGGACTGCTCAAAAATACCAACGCCGATTTTTGGGCTTCAACCCCTACAGTTGAAAAGCAACCCCCTCACACCAAGCACATGTGACTTTTTCATGAATTAATCTTGTTCAGAATTTTACAGCCTAAATAAAGTATCTTTTTTTTTGGGCTCTTCAAAAATACCAACGCCGATTTTTGGGCTCCAATACTTACAGTTAAAAAGCAACCGCTTGACACCAAGCACATGTGACTTTGTCATAAATTAATCTTTTTCAGAATTTTACAGTGCAACTGGGGTCATTGATTTTTCGGCTCCTTAAAAATACCAACACCGATTTTTGGGCTCCAAATATTAGAGTTGAAAAGCAACCACTTGCCACCACGCAGATATGACTTTGTAAAAAAAAAAGTGTTTTTTAGAATTTTAGAGAGTAACTAGAGTCTCTGATTTTTGGGCTCCTTGAAAATGTCAACACCGATTTTTGGGGTTTAACTTTAACAGTTGAAAAACAACTCCTTGACACAACGCAGATATTACTTTGTCAAAATATAACGTTTTTCAGTATTTTACAGTGTAAATAGAGTCCCTGTTTTTTCGGCTCCTTAGAAATACCAACATCGATTTTTTGGCTCCAAACCTTACAGTTGAAAAGTAACCCATGCAAACCACGCACATGTGACTTTGTCATGAATAAATCTTTTTCAGAATTTTACAGTAAAAATTGAGTATCTGATTTTTGGATTGCTTACAAATATCAACACTGACTTTTGGGCTCCAACACTTACAGTTGAAAAGCAAACCCTTGACACTAGGCACTTGTGACTTTGTCATGAATAAATCTTCTTCAGAATTTTACAGTGTTAATAGTGTATCTGGTTTTTGTGCTCTTCAAAAATACTAACACTGATTTTTAAGCTCCAACCCTTACAGTCGAAGAGCAAACCCTTGACACCACGCAGATATGACTTTGTCAAAAAATAATTTTTTCAACAACTTCACAGTGTAAATATAGTATCTGATTTTTGGGCTCCTCAAAAATACCTACACAGATTTTTGGGCGCCAGCCCATACACTTGAAAAGCAACTCCTTGACAACACGCAGATATGCCTTCGCCACAAAATATTGTTTTTTAAACTTTCACAGTGTAACTAATGTCTCTGATTATAGGGCTCCTCAGAAGTACCAACACCAATTTTTGGGCTCTAAACCTTACAGTTGAAAAGTAGCCCCTTGACACCACGCACGTGTGTCTTTGTCATAAATAAATCTTTTTCAGAATTCTACAGTGTAAATTGAGTCTCTGATTTTTGTGCTTCACAAAAATATCAAAGCTAAATTTTGGGCTCCAACCCTTACAGTTGAAAAGCAACCTCTTGACACCACTCACATGTGACTATGTCATGAATAAATCTTTTTCAGAATTTTACTTTCTGAATAAAGCCTGTTTTTTGGCCTCCTCAAAAATAAGAACACCGATTTTTGGGCTCCAACCCTTACAGTTGAAAAGCAACCCCTTGACCCCACGCAGATATGACTTTGTCAAAAAATGACTTTTTTTATAATTTTAGTGTAACTACAGACTCTAATTTCTGGGCTCCTAAAAAATACCAACACCGATTTTTGGGCTTCAACCCTTACAGTTGAAAGGCAACCTGTTGACACCACGCAAATATTACTTTGTAAAAAAATAATGTTTTTTAGAATTCTGCAGTGTAACTAGAATCACTGATATTTGGGCTTCTCAAAAATACCGACACTGATTTTTGGTGTCCAACCCATACATTGGAAAAACAACCCCTTAACACCATGCACGTGTGCCTTTGCCAAAAATGATTCTTTTTCAGAATTTTACAGTATCAATAAAGTCGCTGATTCTTGGGCTCCTAAAAAATAACAACACCGATTTTTGTGCTCCAACCCTTACATTTGAAAAGCAACCCCTGGACACTACGCAAATTTGAGTTTTTCAAAAAATAATGTTGTTTACAAATTTCACAGTGTAACTAGAGTCTCTGATTTTTGGGCTCCTCTAAAATACCAACACCGATTTTTGGGGTTCAACCCTTATATTTGAAAAGCAACCCCTTGACACTACGCAGATTTGAGTTTGTCAAAAAATAATGTTGTTTAGAATTTTTACAGTGTAACTAGAGTCTCTGATTCTTGGGCTCCTCTAAAAAACCAACACCGATTTTTGGGGTTCAACCCTTACAGTTAAAAAACAAGCCCTTGACACCACGCAGATCTGACTTTGTCAAAAAATAATCTTCTTCAGAATTTTACAGTGTAACTAGAGTCTCTGATTTTTGGGCTCCTCAAAAATACCAACACCGATTTTTAGGCTCCAACCCTCACAGCTGAAAAGCAAACCCTTGACATCATCGAAAAATTCAATGCCTCTAAAGATCTTCAAGAACAATTTCAACTTCTCTCGCTTGCGCCAAAATCTTGGGGTATTTTCCGAAAATATTTCCACGTTATTTTAACTTTTATTTTTAAATATGGGTGAACAAATTTTGATCTCAGGACTGTGTTGATCAGCTGGTATACTCGTTACATGGCCTTAAACATATATAATTTTATAATAATGGAGATATTTATCGTGTTCCTGCTAATTTTGATAGGGTTTATTTTATTCTTTTGAAATAAAGAAAAAAACAATATTGCGGTGGTTTTTCTGAAAATATTGAAGGCAAATTTTCTCAGCAACCCACACTCATATTTGTTGTCAATTTTTTATTAAACTTGTACTTTTATCAGAAAGATATTCAGTCATTGAATTGAATTTTGTAATTTTTCTCGTAATTTATATGAAAAATACCTCTTGCTCTTTTGCGACATATTGCGTCGTTTACGAGCAATATTATTATAAGCAAAAATTGCCAAAAAATATGGGGGAAAAAAATAAAAAAGGGTGGGGTATTCCAGAAAATCTTGTTTATTTTCTTCCTCAAATTTTGAAAATATGAAAAAAATATGGTCTGGAAAAACCCACCTTTTTTATTCTTCTCAATATTTAAATAAAATTTCTATTAATAGAAGAAAGGCGTCCTATCAGCTTTATGCGAGCTAAACTATATTTGAGGCCGGGACCATGTTTGTTCCTAAAATTATTATTTTTAAAATTTTTCTCGCAAACAATATAAGATATCGCGATAGAGCAAGAAGCGTTTTTCATAGAACTTTTTTAGTCGTGCAAACTTCTATTCTAAAATGTTTTCGTATCTGTAGTTGTTTGAGAGAAAAATGATAAAATCCGATTTTATGACAAAAAATTCTCCTGGCCACAAAAGTTATTTAGCTTGCATAAAATGCACCTTCTGTCATCATTGGCAATAAATATAAGTTCGGGATTTTCGAAAGAATAGACTTTTAATATTGTCATACAAAAGGCCGCCATATTGTTAATTTTAACCCATTTTCAAATTTGCCGGCAGCTTTCAAAAGAAGACAATAAGCGCTTTCAAAATTAGCAAAAGAAAAACGATAAATATCTCGATTTAACCTAAGTTATAGATGTTTAAATAAAAAGCTTGGGGTTAATTGAAATACAAAGCACCAAAAATAAAATACGCGTAGCTGCGTACAAAAATTTATTGTGCAATTCCTTAAAATACGTATTATCTCATTTTCTCTAAAAACCAACATAGTTCGTGCCCGCAAGATTCTACGAGTTCAAGGGTACAACCTATCCGATTTGAAATGAATTTGGCTCCTTGTATTTGTTGTTCAACCGAACAATTGCAAGTCAATTCGGAAACCATTAGTTAGAACTCTTAGATCTAAATTAATTGTCCAAAATGGACGTTGATAATTTTTCTCGTATGTTAGTGAAATATTTCATAAAAATACTGATGTTTTAATCATTTTTTGAAAAATATTGGGCTCTAAACATGATTTGATCAAAATTGATGGATCTGGAAAATATGCAGTTTTAACATTCGATATAATTTTCTCTTTGGTAACCTGTTTCAGAGAAAACTATAACTAATTGAAAGCTGTGATTTTTTTTTTATTTTTGCAAAACATTTGGTGATGAAAAAAGAACTCAAATATGAAAGTTTCACGGAAAAATTATTTCCGATATTTTGGGTTCAAGAACATTAGATTGTGTATCAAAATTAATTTTTTAAAATGTTTTCTTTCTATTCAGATATGAACTTAAGATTTGCATTGCATTTAGAGCAATAGTCTCCAAATGGCAATGAATTATTGTATTTCCATTTGTTGAAAATCTGTCAATACATATATAAATTTATTATGCAAAAAATCAATTGTACAGTCCAAAAGGCAACAAGTTTTTCAGTCGATGTGAAAACCTTGCCGGGTTGAGACGCCCAAATGTTGCGCTCACGTAATTTAAAAAAATCACTGGCTCAAATCCAATAATTGATTAAGTGAAGGTTCCATAATTTACAAAATGGGATTTTTTCTCATTTAAGACTAAAAAAGTTTAAGTAAGAGGGCGTTATATTTACACAGGTAAGTATGATAATAGTCTAAAGCATGATGTCTAAAATAGAAGGTATACGAAAGTAAAAATAAAGAAAAACGAGAATGAAAGCATTATTTGAAATATTGAAAATGATATTATTGAAAATTGATGCAGTAATGGCGTATTATTAAAATCATTCTTTCTCTGTAAGGGATGTATTGACCCCTCGGAATATATTCGTGGATGTTCGGGATTTCTCGTCCCATCTCGTTGCTAAGAGAAAAGATTTAACCTCCAATATAAAGGGTGTCCTAAAACTCATGAGAATAATATTTGAATTACTTTAAGGGTGCGTTTTTTCTTTGCAAAAATGAAATTGAAAACCCCGCTTTGAAAGTGTTCATGTAGATAAAGTTTAAATTTTAATTTCTAATTTATTCTGGGTTATTGAACAATTTATATCTGTTATTAAATAATATTTTTCTCACTTCCTCGTCGGGTCTTTTCATAAGGTCATATTTTTATTCGTTTCTAAAAAATATGTTCCCTTCAAGTGTGACAGTTTAATATTTTTCACATTTTTATTTATGTATAATATTATAAGAAGTTTCTCTAGTGATAATATTTTTTTTCAGATAGAACTCTAATCAATAATAATGAGTGGAGCCTTATTCAATCATTTGATGGTGATTTTTCTATCTATAATTTGCAGTTGTGGAATATTTATGAATTTATGTGCCCTCTACATGCTTAAATTACGACCACTATTTGATAATTATACTAAAACCTATCTTTCAAATATTTGTTTTTGCAATATTGGAATGACAATTATGGATTACATGTTTTTCAACGCTTTCAGTAAAGCAAGAGCTGTTTACTACATGTAAGATATTTTATCCAATTTTAATGATGATTTATATCAACAATACAGAAGAATATATCTATATAGATAATATTGTGATGCTGAGTGAAACAAACTCAGATGAGGATAGTATAGAAATAGAATAATTACAAATATTCCAAATTTGGCTTCAAATTATCATAGTTTAAAATTTTTTGTTCGAATTGAAATCCTTATTTATTCAGCAATTTTGAGTTTAAAATTGTAGAATCTG
Source organism: Andricus grossulariae (assembly GCA_011634705.1). Taxonomy (NCBI): domain Eukaryota; kingdom Metazoa; phylum Arthropoda; class Insecta; order Hymenoptera; family Cynipidae; genus Andricus; species Andricus grossulariae. Next base: position 300,875,553 of record JAABKJ010007545.1, read on the forward strand.
AGTTTTGAAAATCAACCATTTGGTCTTAAAAACTTAAAAATTGAATACCTTTATTTATAAAGAGAAAGGATGCGGCATAAAATATGCCTTTCGGCCTTTCGGTCAAATTTCTGTCAAGTTCGAGTTTCACTGAAAGGCGCACCTTGTGTGGGTTCCTATTAGAAACTAAAAATTTCGCGTTATATTTCCAATTTAAACGTTCTAAATTTCATCATTTTTAATTGCACGATTGTAAATAATAAGCACACTGTGTGGTATATTCTATTACAAATAATTACCAAGTTATTAATCATTGTGAATATATAAAGTAAGAATTATATAAAATATAAATGATACATTTTAAAATATTTTAATTATATTTTCAGATTCAATATTGCAACTTTACTGCTCCTTACAGCCTTGTCTATACATTTCTTCCTACACATATATGAAGAAAAAGAGCATATGAATTGCAAATTTGTAACCGTAATGATAGTTTCAATCATATGGTTTTTTTGCATTGTCTACATGATCCTATACATGATTTCTTTCGAAAGTACCGATGCATATGAGTTTAAAGATTCTCAGATTCTGGAATCTCGTTCACTGTGGTATTCCTATCAACATTTTACTTTTGCTCTCTCAGCTTTACTAATGATCATGTCACTTGCATTGATTGCAATCGTACAAATGAAAAATTATAGAAATGTAGTACTGGGTTGGACTGAAGATTGGGAATGGAGGAAAAAAATTCTTCCTGCAATATGTGAGTTTCTTTATTCATTAACTGATGATAAATGGTGCCTTTCTTAGTCAGAAGAAACCTTTGAAACCTTATTCATTGAATTCGCAACTATCATATTATTGGGTAACGGAACCAATTACCGATGAGGAACCATTTTTCGAAGAAACAGTTTATTTTTTATAATCTGAAACTTAAACATGTTATTTTTTTAGTAGAAGTGACTAAATGAGTCTCAGGGTTTCGCATCATAAAAATTAATTGCACATGCAAAAATAGTGGAAATAGAAAGAATTTGATCTTCAATCGTGGACAATAGGATCCCCCTCGGAAATTGGTACCGTTATCCTATAATAATCTAATTTTTATATTGTTTCGGTCAACAGTGAATATGTATAAGTGTATAATTTTTTGATACTTTATTCAGAAAAAATATTTGTATTTTACTTCAGGAAATTTCCGATTTTGTATGCTGGTTTTCAGACTAAATGCGTTTGCAGTTTTCAAAAAAAGTAAAAAACGATAACAATGTAGATTTTATAATGTTTATTTCTTTTACTTTCAGAGGTCCTAAAATATTTTTTCAGTTAAAAAAAAATCGCTTTCCTCTATGAAAAAAAAAGTTTTGCGTCAAAATACCAACAAATTTTTAAGGCATAAGTATAATTAACGTGAAAATGATTAAAATGAGTAACAACGTTACTGACGCAAGGTTCATTCCATTTTAACGTTAATTTTTGAAAACAAGAATTTAAATAGTCGTAATACGAGGAGAACTTTACAAGACAGTCTAGTAAATTTTTGACTCCCATGAATTTATTTTCAACATTTTTTTGTCTTCAGCTAAATTCAACTGATGTTGAATTATATTCCTAAATTTCAATTCGAAAGAAGTTCAGCTGAATATAAAAGTGAGGCACTGAGAATGACAACTAGGTAAAGCCCAAAAATGAAATTTTACAGGAGAAACAAAACATTTTTTCTTTGATAGGGTTCAAAATATAAAATACTTCAAAAAAAAACATTTCTTTAGGTTTTAAATGTATAAAAAACTTTAAACTTAGGGGAAGTCTCCCTGCAGTTGGTATATTCGTAAGTGGATCATTTTAAATTAAAGCAAAATACCTAAAGTCTTTTATTTTGACAAAAATGCATCTTAAGTCGATCCTTCTTGTACTAATTATTATTAATAATAAAAATGAAGAAAAAACATTGTTTTCGAAATGACTAAGTAACTTTAAAAACAAAACATTGCAAATGTTTCAAGCTTAAGTTCCAGGAGTTCTGATTTTAGTTCTCTTTTTCCCGGAAGAGTTCAATAGAAAACTTGTTTAACCATTTTCGATCAAACTAAAGTCCAAAAAGCTACAGCAGTTTGAAGAGAACCAAATATTTGTAATTTGAAAATTTTAAAGAGTTCCAAGAGTTCTGAATAGAGCCCCCTCCTACCTCCCCCACCCTAGAAGTGTTCCGTAGAAAACTCTTATACCGCTTTTCCATCAACCCAAAATCGAAAAAACTACAGCATTTTGAAGATTCTTAAAAACTCATTAGTTGAACTTGCACGCAAACTTCGAAAACATTTTAATGGACATATTTTGTCGCACAGATTCAATATTTTAATTTTCGCAAACTTGCAAAGATCACATCCTGATCGCTAAATGCAATGCTGCTCACTTATCTGAAATTATATTAGAAAATGTTCATACGTGCATGACAATTTACAATTGTTTAAATTGAAAGTGTCAATATTCATCTAAAAGGATTTTTTGTTCACTGCCAATAAACCTGGGCTGAATCTGGAATATAAAACGGAACTGAGTATCTGCAGAATGCTGTTGACGATCTACAAAAATAATTTTTGAAAACCAGCTCTCCAATGTAAAAATCAGCAACAATTAAAAAAAACGAACTACAGGACGTCCTTACGTTCTTCTAGATGCAGCATTACTTACAATTAGTGTATTCAAAATCTAAAGATTAATTTGGAGACACTAAAAATACCAGAGAGATGATCGAGCTAACTTAAGGATATTATGGTTGATGATATAGTCGACGTTAAAGCAGAAAATTCAGTGGGTAATGCAGATAATTATATTCGTGGAATTTTCTTTGACATCTATTATTCTAACTATTATTATTATTAATGAAGAAAGCTAAAGAACGGTAGGACCAATTTTTTATGAGAGGAAAAGAGAGCACTACGTACATGGCTTACATGTGGCAAAACTCTACGTTGTATAAACAAGACACATACAAAAAGGTCATAGCTGGGTAAACATATCTGGTCTGCTCTAGGTAAATCAGTTTTGATGGTTTAAATATATATTGTACAAGATATCACAGCGGTTCAAAAAAAATAAAGAGTCCATTCTGGAATTAGTTAGTTAGTTCGTAATGTGGGCGGGGGGTCCCGTGAGGTGCCCCCCTGGCGCTCAAGCTATGAAGCCTATAGTGCCACACCCGTGTTTATTCTCAGGGCAGTACTCCTAATCCGGCCATCTTTCGCCGAGTGTTTTTGGATCTTGGTGAGTTTTGTTGTTACCAACGTTCTGAAATTGTACCTCTCAGGTGTCAGACGTACCTATCGCACAGTAAATGACGTCCTTCTTTTTTGATCGGACAAAGTGATCCTAACCCACTCTGCCATTCGGCAGCCTCCCTAGCTAGACTAGGGTGGACGGAGCGATCCCTCTGAGGTCATCAGTTAGATGCACAGATTCGAAGCACTGCCCTAGTGTGTTTTGTAAGTATATGTGTGTGTGTGTGTTTGTTCATTACTCGGAGACGTCCAGCGACCATCGAGCGAAGATCCCTCGAGAGGGCCTACCTCTACGCAAGGAGATCGCTGGCTCATTTTCGAGTCTTCTCAAATCGGCTTCGACCCCCACGGTTAGGCTCTCGAAAGGCCCATTTATCCTTGGTACGACACCAGCTTTTTCTGAGGGGCCCTACAGTTTAAGGTGGGTTCCGAACCACCGAAGCCCCGGAGAAGTACATAGACAAATTTCCATTGGTACCGGCTCAGGGATTGAACCTCAGACCTCCTGCATGGAAGCTGACGCGCTATCGTCTGAGCCACCGAGGCTTCCTTATGATTGATCACTGAAGGTGATTGATGAATCACGAGTAACTTCCTAATCCACGGACGACGATGATGAAGGGTGATGCTTTTTGGTACCGCCGTAAATTTGTCCTATAATGCACTCACGTAAGAGATTCGAACGGGGAAACAAGTCATACACCCAAAAAATGAAGGAAGCGTTTCAGGAACAAACTGAGGAGATGAAAACCCCGTTGAAGGAGATGAAGACAGTCTTAGGTGATATCTAGTCCTTCAGTGACTCGAAAAAAAACATGCTTCTTCCATTTAAGAGTGAAATTAAGTCAGCGAAGGATGTGCTATGGCAAATGGAGTCGAAAAGATTGTTCATGTGAATGAAGTATAACGCCCTTGGATGGAGCCTGTAGGTTTTTGGAATGTTAGATGCTCGAAAGGTGTTATAAGAGTTTTCTATACAACTCTCCCGAATGGGCAAGCAGGGAGTAAGCGGTTATAACTGCTTTCGCCACATACTTTACTTTGATTAATAATAAAACATTAAATTAGTGTTGAAAATACCTGGAGTAATTTTTTTTCGTTACATTATACTTTCCAGGATTATTTATTATATCATATCATTTTTATTTTACAATGTTCATATTGTTTAAATGAACGGCAGTGATATGGCGGTCTCCGTACCCCAATGTATGGGGTACGCTGACTGAAATGCAACATCCATAAATTAATTAAATATCAAATAATGAAAAAATTAAAAAGCGGTTCGGAGTAATAACATATGTTTCCTTGTAATGTAAGCTTAACCTTAAAAAATAAAAAAACATCGAAATCACATTTCAACCATAATTTATAGGGCATTTAAATCAAAGCGAGACACCATAGCCCACTCTACCCTACTTACTTGACGGGCGTGTACACGACAGTCGAATCTTGAAAGTAAAGAAATATGTGAGGTTTTTTGTCATTTAGAAGCATAAAATCTTTTCACATTTTTTTATATTTGATCAAATTTATGGGTTTTAAGCTTTTACTACTATTATTTCATTGAATATACTAAAATATTATTTCATCATGCCTGCTAAATTGACGTGGTGCAGTGCTGCCGACACTCAAAAGTGAAACTTTCACTGAATGAATAAGTAACTTTTTAATGGTTGTCAGTGACCGGATTCTAGCTATTTGAATCAGTGAGATTTAACTGACAATTATTGACTTTTCACTCATTCAGATTTAGAGAGTGAGGTGTTTCACGAATGTTCTATATAGCTCTTCCGGCGATGACAGAACTCTAATCAGAACTACTGGAACTCTTAAGATTGGCAAATTCAACATTGTTGTGCCTCTTCAAACTGCTGTAGGTTTATCGATTTTGGGTTAATCGAAATGTATTCTGCGAGCTTTATATAGAACTCTTCCAGATGGAAGATAATTCTAATCAGAACTCCTGGAGCTCCTAAAGTTTTTAAACTCAAAATTGTTGAGTCTCTTCAAACTGCTGTAGCTTTATCGATGTTGGGTTTATCGAAATGTATTCTACGAGTTTTGGATAGAACTCTTCCAGGTGGAAGATAATTCTAATTAGAACTCCTGAAGCTCCTAAAATTTTTAAACTCAAAATTGTTGGGTCTCTTTAAACTGCTGTAGCTTTTTAAATTGGTCGAAATGTGTTATACGATTTTTCTATACAACTCTTCCGGGTGGACGAGAAATCTTATCAGAACTTCTAGAAATCCTCAAATTTTCAAATTCAGAATTTTGGTGTCTTTTCAAACTGCTGTAGCTCTTTGAATTTTGAATTGATCGTGTAGTGTTTCACGAGTTTTCTATAGAGTTCTTCCAGGAATAATAGAACTCTAATCAGAACTACTAGAACTCTTCAGATTGGCAAATTCGACATTTTTGTGCCTCTTCAAACTGCTGTAGCTTTATCGATTTTGGGTTTATCGAAATGTATTCTACGAGTTTTATATAGAACTCTTCCAGATAGAATATAATTCTTATTAGAACTGCTGGAGCTCCTAAAATTGTTAGACTCAAAATTTTGGGTCTCTTCAAACTGCTGTAGCTTTTTAGATTGGTCGAGATGTGTTACACGATTATTCCATACAATTATTCCGGGTAGAAGGGAACTCTAATCAGAAGTTCCCGAACTCTTAACATTTTCAGATTCAAACTTTTGAGGTTAGTTCAAACTTTTGTAATCGAAAAATGGTATAAGAGTTTTTCGAACAACTCTTCCGCGGGGGGGGGGGACTTTTAATACAAATTTGTCAAAATTTTCGAACTTAAAAAATGGTGCAACTTTTATGTTTGTTATTTATTTTTTAATTCTGTTAGCGTAGAACTGCAGAAATATCTCGGAATTAAAGGATTGTGTGAAAAAATCGAATTTTTTAGAAATAGGGGAATTACTATTTTTTCGAAAGCTTTTTTTGGTGTGGAATTTGACGGAACAATTTCTGAAAAGAATTAGGAACTTCAAAACGATGCTTGATATATTGCTCGACACATATTAGTACATTAATATATTTATGTTGAAATTTTCCAAAAATGTGTGCAGGGACAACGTGAACTTAGAGCTCGAATTTGAACAATCTTTTTTTCGCTTTAAATTTTGTTTTAAATGAGAAGAATGCTCTTCCTAGAAGCGCAGCTTCTCGTATTAATATCCGCACTACGATATTTTATTTTTAATTTTTTTCGTACTTAGAACAAGTATCAGTTCTAGGTTTTCGAAACGATACAGATCAAATTACATATTGAATACATGCAAATAATATTCGTAGGAAGTTACAGGCTTGACTGGAAAACCATCTTTTATTTTCTAGAAAAGAATAGGGTCATATTTTTCTAAATTAAGCCGAAGCATTTTATGTGTGTTTAGATCCGCAAATAATAGTACATTGTTAACCGAGTTGGGAATCGACTCGTCTCCAGCTTCGTTAACATATTATTTTCTTTACATACCGCGAAGGGAAATGCGATTTCGGGGCCGGTTTCGCGAAACAGCAAAAGTGATCGTTTCCACGATCGATTAATGCAGCCACGAAAACATGGGCTTAAAGGTATTCCATGCTTTGCATCAAGCCCCTTGACCCACACATTGGATTGTCTATTGTCCCGCCCGAGTCGAGTCCTGGCATTAAGGTTAAAAGACTAATATTTCCAAACCTTTCCTTCACTAGTGTGGACAAGTAAGTTTTATCACACGGACTCATCGTCCATCGTGAAATCGATCACTTTTACTGTTTCGTGCCAGGGTCCCAAAATCGCATTTCCCGCGCGGATATTAAAGAAAATACTTTTCTTCGTTTTCTTTCGGGACTAATGCTTCTTCATTGCTTTCATGCTGCTTTTAATCTTGACACGTTCATCTATGTAGGAGGGGTATCATGGTGGTTTTTAGAATTATTGAGTTGGTAAATCGTACCCTTCTTCACTCCAGAAAGTACAGTATTAAACTTAAAATTTTCTGTATGGAAATCTGAAAAAAAATTTGGACAATTTCTGCTTAAACAAGGCTATAATAAACATGACTACAAAATCGATAAACTGAAATAAAACGCCAAAAATATAGGTGTTTGACTCTGCCACATTCCCTTGAATATTTATTGACTGTGTTATTAATTATATTCGGTAGACTCCATACAATTTACTGTTCAAATTAAATTTTGTATTTTATGTATTTTTTACAGTTTGGACCTTAGTAACATATTTCATCTGCAGCCTCGCCAGATACGTGTCAATTATTGGATCCTTACTTTCTTATTGCAAACTTTATGAAACAATAATTGACAGTTTCAATGGAAGTGCATCACCATGTCGCATTCTAAAATTTTTGAGCTGTATGCAGTACTTTCTGATTCCTTTTTTCATTTTAAAAGTAGTTTTTCGAGCAGAAAGTTTATCGTTAAAGTTGCAACGCAGAGAAGCAGTGAACCAAAATATTCCAGTTTATCTTCAAAATACTACAATTTTGTAAATGAAAATTTAAAAAAGGCGTAATGTAGAATAACAGTATGACATGTACATATTAATGACTGTAGGTATTAATTACTGAAAATAATTATTTGTATTATTTATTTTTTTTTAATGTATTCTACGTTATTATAGTTAATACTTAAAATTGTATATAATGCAACTATTATATAGTTGCTATATAAGAATTAAAAATATTTATAAAATATAAAATTAAGAACATCAATTTATAGAAGGTCAAATTATTGCCCACGTATAGGTTCACCGAAATTCGGTGGGCGTAGAACAAATATTTTGAAACTTGTATTGTTAGATTTAATTTGTTGTAACATAGAAAGTTGTACCTTGATTTTGACATTACTCACATAGTGTAAATATATTGGAGATTTTGCTAAAGTTTAAAAAAATGGTATGTTTGTATGTATTTAACGAGTTAGTACTGTGCTATTACGATCACTTATAACCGTGTTCTGTTGACTAAATATTTTTTACTATCATAAGAAATGTACGTACAATAGAAAACATTTTATCTGCTTTGTACATAACTATTATATAAAGAACTGCAAGTCACCATCTTCATATTGTGATTTTTAAAATAACTGTTTTGACAGATGTATCATACGCATAATGTTAAAATGTTTCTTAATTATTTTAGTGCTTGAAGACTGACAAATATATAATTTTAAGAATAATGACTGCCAAAAAGTTTATGCATGAATACTGTTACAAATATTATTTTTTAACTGTAATTTAATGTAAAAAAGTTTTAAATTAAACCTATACAGAGGCACAAAATGTTACATATGACTTTCTAATTTCTTTAATAAATACACTGATGTCTTAGTAATAGTTTATTTATTACACAACCAGTCTCTTTGCGTGTATTATAATTAATATGTTATATATATATATATATATGTATATATATATATGATTTTATAAATCATTTTTAACAACGTTTATTTGTTAGCTTGAAATAACTTTAGTTCATGTTTAATTTAAAAACAAGTATAATGAAAATTCCCTTTTCATCTCAAATCTTGAGCTAAATTTCATGAAAATAGTTATGCCAAAAAGCAAGTTTTTAAATGAATTCATTAAAATTAATAAAATTTGTTTAGAATGTATATTTTTTGTTCATTTTTTTAAACTTGAAAATTTGAAAATCAGGATGGCCGGTTCAATCCCAGAGAAAAATTCCCGGTCATTTCCTGGTTCGCTAACATTTTTCACCGTCAATGAAAGTAAAAATTCTAACTCTAAAGCTAAAAATGCGTCCATTTGAGGTAATAAAAACTGAGCTGTGAATCATTTTAAGCAATTTTGAGCTAGAAATATTACAAATTGAAGGATTAATTTTTTTTAATAAACTGAACACTTTTTAAATCTGAAGTAAAAATATTTTTATTTTCAATAGTTTAAAAATCCTTGAAAAGCTTAAAATTTTTATTTCAAAATCTTGAAACATCTACACATTGTTTGAGATTTTTTCAAATTATGAAATAATTTGTTAATTTTTTTAGACCTTCTAAACATCTTTCAAAATTTTTCGAATTCTTTCTAAAATTTCGTTTAAGTCCGGCAAAATAAAAAATATTTCCTTAAAATCTTCCAGATTCATTTTTGACAATTTTTGCAATATTTTTAAATATTCTCTTAAAATTAATTTTTCAAAATAAGAAGTCATTTTCAAGTTTCCTAGGAATCTTAAGAAAATGTTTTTTATTCTTTTGAAGCCTTTCACAATTCTTAAAAATCTTCTAGATTTTTTTTTCGAAACCTGCACAAATCTATATTTTGTTTTAAATTAGGCCGTGGGCCATTTGTACCGAAATTTCGGTTCGAATAGCCAAATTTTGTTGGTGTGCGTAGACAATTTGTTTAAATTATTTGAAATCATTCCAAATTTTTAATTGAAACTAAATTCAAATTACTTGAATTTCTTCTAGGAATAATAATAGGTGTTCAATATTTATTATACATCAAAATTAAAAAATTTCACTTGCAATTTAAATTTTTTTAAATAGAAAAATTGAAATTGTAACATTCAAAGTTTAGCTTTCTTTTTGTATAATTGTGAATATTTGATTTACAATTACTAATTTTAAATCAAAAGTTAAAAATTTCTAAATATTAAGCAATTGTTATTTTTACTAATTAAAAAATTTCAAGTTTTAGACTAAAATCATATTTTTAAATTTAATAAAAGTCTAAGTATGAATATATTGTTTTTCAGTTATTTTACAATTTTAAATAGTTTATAAAGTTTCAATCATTCGTTTACATTTGTTTATTATAAATTTATTATTATCAATTATTATTATTCACTTGATACTCCTTAATGTACAGTTTAATGTTAAAAATCATTATAATTTATATCCACAGTTGATCAAATAAAAAGATTTTTTATCCAACATTTTCGATTTCAAATGCTTCTGATTTTTAAATTTGTAAGTCTCCAAAACTGCATTTTAACATTCTTTTAATAAAAAATGTACGCTTAAAAATTAGAATCTAAAATAGAACATTTTTAAGTGAAAGATTTTTTAATTAGGCATTGTGAACTGAATGATATCATAATTGAAACAGATAACAATTCAACTAATTATTTAAAAAACGGTTGAAATCAAACTTTGACCGATTTTTTTTCTAAATATTTGTAAAATTCCCGGTTATAATCTAAAGTACAAAGATGTTGTTTTGGATTATATCAAATAATACCCATTATTCACAGTTAATATTAACAATAAAATAGTATTTTTAAAGAGAGAAAAACTTTTCAAATAAAAAGATATACCTATACACTTTATAGGTAACACTTACCGTTGCCACAACACTTCCCTTTTCTCGGATGATATCTTCTGGGTTGAAGTGCAAAGAACAAACTGCAGCACCAGGTTTAAGTTTGATATCATCCCTTAAAATAGCTATTTGCCATTCTTTAACAACATTAGGATCATTTGGCACTTTGAAAAATTGAATTTTGTTAGCTTTGTCCTTCTCCCGATTACTTTTATATCCCGATTTCAAAGATATTATTTACAATAAAAACAAACGCAGAAAACGCATCAGTGAATAGATGCAGTTTTTTTTACATCTAAAAGCAGTTTTTCTCAGTTTTCTTTCGCTTAGAAGATGGAAAATGTCGCAAAGATCATTAAAAACACTCAAAAATTATTTTACACTGTCAGTAAATTACTTTTAATGTGTTATTAAATTACAATGTTATTATTTTGCCATGCATTTGCAATGATCATAGGCCAACTGCATAGCTGGCGCCAACACACGGCCACCGTCAACACATAGTACATTTTCAACTAGAATTCCAGGGGGCGGGTTTTTCCTGACGAAAAATAACTTAAAATAGAACAAATTTTTCTTCGCGTCCTTGCCGTTTGCTGTGAATTTCTTACATCTTTATGGACAGTTTTTAAGTGTTTTTAAGATTATAAAGTATTTTCGAAATTCGGAACAATATACTACTTTAACCATGGCTAAAAGGAAGTCGACGGGGAGAGAATAAAATAATTTCCAAATCCGATTTCAGACCGAAAAAAATCTTGAATTTCGACATACACAAAAATACACATTTTTTACAGTTTTGAGATTCCTATAGTATTTTAAAATGTAATTTTGCCTGTAATTTTTTATCAAGTCTTATTTTCAGCAATTCAAAATTCAATGGAATTGGTAAGAAAATTGATAAGAAAAACTTATAAAAATGCAGAATTGCACCGAAATAGACCTGAATTAAATAGCTGACATCTTTTGCAGGTAAATGATAGGTAATAATACATTTCAAATTACTATAGGAATCTTTGAACTATAAAAATTGGCATTTTTTGAGTACTTCGACATTCAAGATTTTTTTCATTCACTGCCCGGTTCGAATATTTTAAATTTATTACTTTTGGAAAATATTCATTTTATATGGTAGAAGAAATCCTGTGCACATTATTGATTATTCCAAGGAAAATTTGGTTAAGGAAACATCTCAGACCATTAATTGTAATAAAATTACAAATTTTCTTATTCTAGGCCTGATAATATGCTAAAACAAATTTATTTTTGTTTGATCAATTTTAGGAGTTATTCCTCTATAAATAGCAAATACTTTCTAGAGGTAAAAGAATTTTTTAGGTTAAAATTTGTATTTATTAAAAATTGAAAATTAAGAAAATTTTTGTTCAGACCTAATACGGCCTAGCACTCTCAGCTTGCGGAAATTATTACAAAACATTTATTTAATTTTGTCATTGAACATATTGCTTATAATGTGTTACTTCGAAAAAAGTAAGTAAACGTTTTCAAATAATTCCTGCGAGACGAAAGTGCTGCCATCAAATTGCCACTTCATAACTAAAAATCGTACTACCGATTGGTCCGATTGGGAACGATTGGAACTTTGTAACACTCAATCGTTCCCAATCGTGCACACGCGATTGAGAAACACGATTAGAAACAATTCAAATTTCTTTCTATCGTTCTGAATTGTTTTCAATTAATTATTTCTAGAAGGGTCTGTAGATTTTTAGACTGTTAGCACGATGAATTTCAAAAGAATTGACAGATTCGATTGGCCTGTGGTATACTCTTTTATTTTCGTAAATTGAATTGAAATTGAAGACGAAAAATTTATCCTTATGACTTTTTTCGATAAAAAAATTACCAGAATTACAGCATTTACAAAATTAAAAAAAAACGAACGAAAATGAAAATTTTAAGCCAAACAACGCACCAAATTACAGTTTTCGATACTTTGAACTTTGGTTTTAAAAAGACTGAGCACAAATGTGGGAGAAGTATTAATTTCAGCCAAAAACTTTTTTCATCGGTCTTGCCGCCAAAACTGTTTATTTATAATAATTACTCTTCTGACGCGTATTTTAAAACAGAAATTGCATCAAATCACTATTTTTCCAAACAGAGAAAGCTATTTTATGTAAACAGCTAATATGAAAATCAAAACGCGGGGGCGTTATTTGTAATTGTCACCATGTCCCGCACCGGCACTAAACTACCTGTTTATATCATTAACTCATTTTGGCCAAAAAAGTTAGACAGCTTCCAATGGTTATAGGGTCATGATTTTGAATTTAGCACTTTTGACTGCCAATTTGAATTTAGAATCTCCAAAATCTCACTTAGTCAGCATCTTCTCAAAAAAGTGCAAACATATTTGACACTCATTGAATTTTAGGTCCGCCATGTTGGGTCAGCCATTTTGAAATTGGCAATCTTGACTTCGAATTGGAATTCAGTGACCCTAAAAACCCCTAAAAACAATTTTTCGACTAAAACTTGCGCTGGATAAGTGTAAAAACACGGCAAAGTGTTTTCTTCGGAGCAATCTGTCGATGGCCTGGATTGATTAACGGAAAGCTTTCGATTCAACCTCCCATAGACTTATCATGTGTCTGTTGGAAAGCTTGAAGGTTCATCCGCACATAGTGCCACAGAGGGATGCAAATATAGATTGATGCCCCTTTGGAAAACCAGATTTACTATTTCATCTGGCAAATATAGTGTGACAAATAACAGTGTAACCCTCCAGATGGGCGTCTTTCAGTTTGACCACCTGAGCCCTCTTCTCTTCTGCATTACACTTCTGCAACAATCTCTCGCACTACGCAATTCTCGTGGGTACATATGTGGATAGACTGATCATCACGAGCATAAGGTCACTCGAATATGTTATATGGATGACCTGAAGATCTATGCTTCTGGAGCAGAGCTTCTTGACGCTGGAGAGACCTACGAGAGTCGCATTCAAGATATAACATCAGTAAAGGTGACTATCCGAAGCAGATACGACTACAAGCGTCTCCTTCGATAGATTTGGTCTTCCAATCTTTCGGCGTTGAACAAGATATCTGCCACTAACATGCTTGCCGTCCCGGTTCTACTCTACTCGTTTTGGGTGGTTCAATGGACGAAGAACGAGCTTACAGACCTTGATATCGCCACGCGTAAGATCATGCATATGCATAAGAGCTTGAATATCAATTCGCCCGTTCCGCGATTATACATCTCACACCGTCAATGCGGACGCGGGCTTCTGAATCTCCAATGTCTTCATAACCGAATTGTTCTAAGTTCTGCTTACATCGTTGCAAATGGCAGAGATCCTCTCCTAAGAATGGTCAGGAAGCATGAGATGATTGGCAGCGGAGCGTTCCTTTACAAAGCTGCGGAGCAGGCGACCGAGACCCTTGGCCTGTGTACATTACTCCATCTAGATGTCTCACTTTTAAAAGCCTGGGTAAAGAAAGCATATGTCAACTTTTTTATCGAGCAGCTCCTCGGCATGAAAATGAACGGAAACTTTTACAGAAATGTAGAAGAACAGTCCTTCTCGAAGGAGCTAACGTTTGCTTTCCTCAAATGATACGGACTTAATTCAGGCGCACGGAGGGTTTCATTTTCGCGTGCTAGGATAGTGTCATTTCCACCTTCATATACCGCATCAGCCCCGTGCGGAAAAATCTTCTGACGCTAGCCTGTCCACGCCAGACCGTCTGGTTTCCAGTCTTGTAGCTGACCAGATGGTATGGCCTGGGCCTGTCCAAAAGTGTGACGTTTTTTTTGAAACTAGTGACCCATGGATGACCGCCTTCTGCATCCATCTCGCAAAGTGCCTTGGCATGTTTTTAGCACGCAAGTATGGCTTAGAGGTTACGAACCAGTGATAGTTTCACACCTACGAGAGCACTGATCACAAGGACAATTATTTTAATCGAATATTTTGGGTGAATTCGCTGCAGCTCCCTTTCAAGGTCTTGATACCTCTCCTCGTTTTTCTTCTCTTTGGCAGTGATGTTTTAGTCTAATTACACTTATATCCACAAGCTCAGAGTCCCCGGGAAACCCAATAATCCGTCCTGCCTTCAGTGCGAGAGATAGTGGGAGAAGTGTGATGCAAAAGAGCAGAGGGCTCAAAGTGTCGCCCTGAAAGACGCCTCTCTGGAAGGTGACACTTTTCGTTGTCACACGATAATTTCCAGATGAGATAGAAAATCTAGTTTTCCAAAGGGACATCATTTTCTCTATGCATCTTACTATGTGTGGATGAACCTTCAAGCTTTCCAACAGAGAGATTGTAAGTCTATGAGAAGTTGAATCGAAAGCTTTGCGATAGTCAATCCAGGACATTGACAGACAATGCTGTTGGACTGCTGCGTCTTTGTAGACGCATCTGTCAATTAGCAGGTTCTCTCGGCAGCCTGTTACATCATTTTTCGAACTACGTTATTCGTACATCTCCCTTCACACAGGCCCGATTCTTCGAACAAAACTATCGTTTAACATAGCTGTACAGATTTCAAGCAGCGTGTTCAAACAAGTAATCAGCCTGTAGTTATCTGGGTTGGACAAATCGACTCTTTTCGGTAGGAGTACAGTGCGTCCCAACACCAGCCACTGCGTAATGGGCGTTTCCGACTTTAAATATGAGGTGAATTTGTGGGCCAGATGTTGTTGTGGAGAAGTAAACTTCTTCCACTAGAAGTTTTTGATATCATCTGGTCCTGCAGAGGAAAAGTTTTTTGTGCCCGTAAGCGCTTTCTTCACCTCTTCCGGCTTGGGTGGATTTTTAAAATAAACAGAGATCACTGAAGAGGCGCGATAGGTCAGCGACAAACTGTTGATTCTCCTCCACCCACCCCTATCTCTCCTATATTCTGCTCCTTGTGTCAGATGAATCCCGCATTTTGTCAACAATGTGCTGCTTGATTGTCAGCAGTTTTGACTTGTTCAGTGCATGATGGTAGATCGTCCATTGTCGGTTTTAGCCTTCAATTTAAATCAGCCAAAGCTCTCGACGCACTATAAACTGAACAATTGATGGTCCAGAGGTCGGACTCCTTCGAGCATTCATTTCACACAGATCTTGAAGCTTAGGAGGAACCTGGATGTTAATGTTCCTCCTCGTCTTGTAATCGCTATCATATCTCAGGGGGCACCTGCTTTTCGCGGTTTTTCTTAATATTTCTTCCTCTCTTCGTCTGCGGCTTTTTCATGCAGCGGTTGACGAAGCGCTCTGCGTTCATATCCAGTTTTCGACAAGCTGGCATCGTAACAGTCGAGCAAATGATCCTTGATTCGATTCGTTTACTCAATATGAGCGTTTCGCTGGTTCGTCGTTGTGTTTCCATCTAAATTATTTTCAGTACCCCGAACTCTAGGGTGATCGGCACTGTTTGCGACCCGTTATCGGGTGTCTGTGCGCTCGATCGTTTTGAACCGCATCTATAGCTTTTTGGTTGTTTGTTGGTGTCATTGTTGTTCCTACGAGCAGCTAGGGGAAGGGTTCGTCCATCCTTGTAGAGCCCCGCATGCAAGGACAAGGCTGCATAATCTGAGAGGTCGCCCGGTATCCAAGAGTCACCGTTTAAGACACCTGAGGGTTTTTGGACGATAGACTGGATTGATTATCGGAAAGCTTTCGCTTCAACCTCTTATAGACTTATCATCTGTCTGTTAGTAAGCTTGAAGTTTCATCCACACATAGTGAGGTGCATAGAGAGATTGATGCCCTTTCGAAAACTAGCTTTGCTATCTCATTTGGAAATTATCGTATGCCAACGAACAGAATCACCTTTGGGAGGTTTGTCTTTCAGGGCGACACAATGAGCTCTCTGCTCATTTGCCACACACTTCTGCCACTATCTCTCGCACTACGCATGTCTCTTAAATATCTGTACAGCGACAAAAATCATCGCGAGCATAAGATTATACATGCATTTTATATGGAAGACCTGAAGATCTATGCTTCTAGTTCAAAGTAACTTCAATGTGATTTAAAATTCCTTGAGGGGTATACAGGAGAGATTAGTATAGACTTTGTATTGGACAAGTGTGCCAAGATTAATTTGAAGCGAGGACCGATTACTTGCGTGCCAGGGGACCCTGAGCTTGTAAACATAAATGTTATTAGACATCTTGACACTGGAGAGACCTATACATACCTCCGCGTGCCTGGGAGCCTCATTCGGGAGGTAATATCAGTGAAGTAGTCTCTCCGAGGCAGATACAAACGTCTTTTTCGACAGATTTGATCTTCCAGTCTGTCGATATGAACAAAGTATCTGCGACTAACATGCTTGCCGCCTCGGTTCTAGTCTACTCGTTTGGGATGGTCCCATGCGCGAAGCACAAGCTTACGGTCCTCGATATTGCTACGAGTACGATCATGCATATGCAGAAGAGCTTTCATATCAATTCGTCCATTTCGCGATTATATGTACTTACCAAGCCTTCAAGGTGGGCGCGGACTTCGGAATCTCTAATTTCTTCATAACAAAATTGTTCTGGATGTCGCTTGAATCGTTTGAAATGTAAGATTTTCCTCTCGGAGGAGCAAACTTTTGTTTTTCTCAGATCATCAGGACCTCATTCAGGTATAGAGAGTTTCATTTTTGCGTGCCAGGACGGTATAACTTTCATCTTAGTATTCCGTGACCACATTTTACGTCACGAAGTTCCGACAGGTGCAGAGCGTGCCATGCACAGATTAAATACGTATAAGACGTGTTGGCCGTGACCCTGCCCTGCCGAACGCTCCAAGGGAGATAGAGTCAATTGTCCAGAACGAGAAGTGCCAAATTTTCTGGAACTGCGATTTTCGGACAGCAGTCTCCGTTGAACACTCGAGGCCTGACATTGTCCTCCAAGACTTCGAAAAACGAACTATATTCGTGATCGAATTCTCGGCTCCTTCCGAATACAACATCACGACCAAGGAGAAAGGAAAGAAGGAAAGGTATCAAGACCTTAAAAGTGAGCTGAAACGACTGTATCCAAAATATTCGGTACGAGTAATTGTCCTTGTGATAGGTGCTCTCGGAGGAGCGAAACTATCACGGGTTCGTAACCTGAAAGCCATACCCGCGTGCCAAAAATTTGCCACGGCACTTGCGAGATGGATGTAGATTGATGATGAATGGGATTTACCGCGGTCCTACTGGGAGCCGATGTCATTTTTTGGATGACAATTGCCCCCAGTGAGACCCTGTGGTGGTTGTTAACCTTTATTTTTTAATTATATATATACAGGGTGTTTATTTTAACTTTACACATTGAAATATCTTAAGAAATATGCATCCAACGAAAACAATGTCTGTAATAAAAACTTTTTATTTTCGAGGGGGAAAAGCGACTCTGCAAAAATTTACCCCATACCTCACACCCTGGTGGCCGGGGCTTGGGGGAGGGGGGGAGGTAACTTAAAAATTTCAAATGGGAACCTATATTTTTTATTGCAGATTCTGATTCTCCATTAAAAAAATACGCAAGTTTTATTTGAAAACAATTTTGTATTCGCGCCAGATGGCAATGCATTAGCGAAAAATGACATTGTTGACTATTCAAGGAATGCGCTTCCAAACGAAAGATAAAAAAGACAAGCGGTCGGTTCGTTTGGGTTGGTTAGTACGGGTTGGTTTGTTTAAGTTCGTTATGTTGCTTACGTTCGTTTGTGTTAAATTTAGTATCTTAGTTTCGTTTGTTTAAGTTGGATTGGGTCTCTTAGTTTCTTTGAATTGGGTAGTTTAGTTGTGCTACTTACGTTTGCTCGGGTTGAATTGAATGTGTTGCTTGAATTCGTTTCGATTAGATGTGTTAATTACGTTAGTTTCGGTGCACTTTGTTGATTGCGTTCATTTCATTTTGTTTTTATTACGAACATTTTTTTCGTTGGATGCATATTTCTTGAGATATTTCAATGTCTCAAGATGAAAAAACAATAATAAATAAATCCATTCTTGGGTTCGAAACATTAATATAACCACAAACTGAATAACTCTTTATAAAAAGCAGAACAAATATAACCGCAATTAATTTCAGTGAATTTTGAATGGATCAACAATATATTATTCAGAAAAAATTAGTTTTCAGCCAAAAATTTTTTTCTAACAATAGCTATTTGACATTTGGTGTTCTATAAACCTCCTTATAACATATCTTAATTTTGATCGAATCTCAACAAACAATATATCATTTTGTTCTTTGAAATATTCTCTACAAGTCCACTCGTTGCATTCTGTTAAAAAATAATTTTTTTAATCAAAAAATTCTGAAGAAATATTTTAATCCAAATTCGTCCAGTATAATTGTAGAGAATGTTTCAAAGAACGAAATGAGCCATTATTTATTAAAATCAAATGAAACTTTTATGTATTGAATAGGGTTGTTGCACGATTGACAACGATAACATTTTTCGATAACATATTATCTAATAATAAAAATGAAAAATGTGGTTTAAATACCTTATTTCTAAGACAGTTAAAATAATAATGATAATTAATAATAATATTCAAAGAATAATTTTCATATGCGAAAACTATATTTTGTAACGCATGCACGAAATTTTCGCTTTTGGAGGCATGTATTGCGTGCGGGAAGTAAACAAATTTCAAAACCATGGTAAAAAGCAGTTCTAAAAAGACTTTGGCTAGCTGCTGTGCTTGCGCTCTTTGAGCAAGTTTACTTTTTCTAGTTGCTGCGCGTGCGCAATTCGAGCCACATTCCCTTTTCATTATGATTTGACACTTGAGAAATTGATTGTGAGTAGTAAATAGTGATTGGACTAATTCGAAGCGATGAGTTACCGTAAATGACTGATAAATTATAATAAATTACCGAAAATTTTGGCAATTTTTAAATACCTGAAATTTTCGGTAATTTAGACATTTTCCATAAATTCCCGGAAATTTTTTTAATTTAGTAATTTTCCATATATTTCTGGCAATTTTTGGATTTTGGCCAAAAAGCTTTGGATACTTTGAATTTCTGGTAATTTTCGGTAATTTACAAATTCATCGAAAATTTCCTGAAAAATTTCCAGTAATTTTTGGTAATTTTACCATAAATTTCTGAACACTACCACACATTCCCCAAAAATTTGCTTTTATTGTTTCTCAAACCGAAAATTTTCTGCATTTGTTACAAAAAATAGCGTGTACAACAGGTGCTGAAAGTAGACAGTTGCAACTCTTGTGAAATTTACAATACTAGACATCGGCTCATCTTCGATTCGCCTCTGACTCGTAAGGCAAACTTCACACTCGTGTGGAACTGCCTACTTTCCGCACTTGTAGCACAATATACTATTTCATAGGTTTTTACTTTTTTATAATGTTTTATTTTAAAAGATTGCATGCAAATCGCTCAATAATTTAATTATTTACAATAATTAGTTTTTATTAAACATTAATAAATAAATTAAATTATTATATGCAGACAAGTTTGTTTACTTTAGTACTTCCCTTAAAGTAGAAAATGACGTCCGAACTGCGCATCCCAATTGCCTTATAAAGTCTTGCAGGGTAGCCCGGAGATGCACACGTCGAACTGCGCATCAAAACAACCATAAAAGACTTTTTAAGGCAGTTGCGGATTTAGTTGTAGAAAGTGCCACTTTACGGAACGAAAAAGGCGCCGTCTGTAAATGCGTAACTAAATGATAGTTTTTTCCCCGCATACCCTCCTATTCAACGGGACAGCACTTTGCCCAAGTTCGACTTATATCGGACAACCTTAATTTTTGAGTGGGTACACTTGAGAAATAATGCCCGGTATGCATTGATGAGTGTATGTGGATATGTTTTCATGTGCATATGTGTGTATGCGCAATGCACTTAGTTATTATTATTATACCATTAAGCCGTTTCCCTTTCGGGGTAGGCGTGAATTGCTCGGTGGTAAAGTAGTGATGTGTGGATGATAGTTAAATCTACTAGACAACTTACCAGACATCGAGTAAGCGTAACGAAACTTCCGTCTTAAATTTACTAGACGCGTGTAACTAGATTCATCTATTTAGCCCAACTAGACATTTTTCTCCGTGTATCAGAAGTATATACTTATTTATGCTGATAAATAATTTTCATTTCTATTTTACTTCATTTTTTGTATTAAAATATACTTTTTCGTCATTAAGTTTTTTTACTCAATCTAAATCCATATTTGAACCAGGTTCCGATTCCGTGATACAAGATACAACAAATTATGAAGAAGCGATTTTCCTTCTAACTTTTTCTCGTATATTTCGCTTAGTTTTCGAGAGAAAACGTGAAATTTCCATTTTTTTAATTTCATATTTGATTTTTTCAAAAAAGGCCCTGGTAAAGATCAGGAAAAAAATGTTCAGTCTTCGCACCTTTGGACTAAGATCATTTAAGTCAAACAGTGGTTACTCTTACTACAAACAGAAGAATTGCAAATATTGTAATGAAGTGATAAATTCAAAGATTGCTTATCTTGAGATATATAGAGCAACTGGGAAATGTATTTCCTATATAAAGTGTATTCCTTATCCTCTCAAAATTATTCCATATTCAAAATGTTATTTGTAAAAACTCTTGCAGCTTTCCTTCTTTTGTGCGCTAGTGCATTATGCAAAATCATCGAAAGCACAGATGGCAGAGTCTATAGACCCGAAGTCTCAGGCCCAAGTTCTGGTAAGTACAGTATTATCATATTATATATATAATTATATATATATATATATATTTATATGCAAATAATAATTAAAATTTATTGAGCCTTTAGAAAACCGTTTAGCTTGACCAGAAACAATTGTTTGACTCAAAAAAATAATTCTGTTCCTCTTCGTGCTTATAAACTGTTTTGTTGCATCTTTTTGCTGACCTAATACAATTCTTTCTTTGGCCAAGTCAAATTCTTTTGCCAGGCTAATCAAATAATTCGTTGATTCAACATAACTCATTGGTTATCCTTACGAAATATGTAGTTTTGTGAGCTTAATCGAAATCCGTATTATACTTCATTATTGAGAAAAATATATGTATTGAAACAAGCGGAAACTCAATGTCTGGAAATGTAGAATTTTATTTTTAAGATTTTCACTGTTCAGCACGTAATATCTTAGATATCTACCGTGAAAAGAAGAAAAATAGGGTTTACATTCTTATATTATCTCCTTTTTACACAGCTTATAACCTAATTATCTTATATTAAAATTTATCTATCTGGGACAAAAACGAATCATTAAATACTTATGTTACAGGAGGAGAAGGTCATCATCAAAACAGTAAGTAATAAGTACCATAATACAAACTAGTCGTTCACGTGGTTTTCATGAACTATCCATCTCCATTAATGAAATGATTAATTCAAATAAAGAAAATCATTTTACTGAATAAGAATTTTCTATAGAATATATAGTACTGAATAATCCTACAAAAAAAAGAGTGGTATTATTTTTTTTTAACATATTACTATTTTACCATATTTTACATTGGAGAGAAAACACATTAACGTTTAAATTTACAAAATGAATAATTTATGTTAAATTGTGCTAGAGTTTTGGGCATTGGTGCGAAGCGTTTCTCACAAATTTTTAAAGATTCTTTTTTATAGATTCCCAAACAAAAGGAATGATTCCAAAATAACGCACAAGTTATTTTCGCTCACTAGGAGATAAAAAAGGTTGGAATCATGGTTGGAATATGTAAAAACTAAATAAATATTTCGTTAATATATGACGAAAATCCTTTTTTTCGAGATTTATTAGAATCTACACCCATATATTTTCCTTTGATTTTATTTTTAATCAGCAGCTCAAAGATTCTAATTAGGCCTAATTAGGCTTTTTATCGCAAGAATAACATTATTATCTGTGAAAAGACTATGAAAGATGGTATATGTTGTCTTATTTTCTTTTACGTCTGGAAGAAACCAACAAATTTGGAAAATTAAATTATACTTCGACGACTTTCAGACAATTGAAAAGTTCTAATTCATTAATTTCCAGATAAAAAACGTATGGTTACGTTTCGAGACCAGTCTATAGTCTCATCATCAGACCTTGGTTAAAATTTGAAATTCAGAGGAAAAATTAATTAGTGTATGGATGCCACATTGAGAAAATCCAGTGTGAGTGCTCATATTAATTTTAAGATTTCTCAAAGACTTCTTTTTCTTCTTAAGCATGTAATGAATGTGAAGTAAAAAATAACTGTTATAAATATTTTGGAGAAAAATTGAAATTTGGACTGGAAAATAAAATCTTTTGTTAAAGTAGAGGTCACTCTCCCTTCCATTTTAACAAAAGATTTTATTTTCCAGTCCGAATTTCAATTTTCTCTAAACTATTTATAACAGTTGTTTTTTACTTCACATTCATTACATAATTGAGAACGATCTCTTTGATAAGTCTTAAAATAATATCAGCGCTCACACTGGATTTTCTCAATGTATCATCCATACACTAATTAACTTTTCCTCCGAATTTCAAATTTTAACCAAGGTCTGATGATGAGACTAGACTGGTCTCGAAACGTAACCATACGTTTTTTATCTGGTAATTAATTTGATAAAACTTTTCAATTGTCTGGAAGTCGTCGAAGTATGATTTAATATTATTTTTTTAAAAATGGCCATTTGATAACATATAGTAATAATTATCATTGTATTCATCAATTCTTATAAATGAGGTCACTGTTTTTGGTCTTTTTCAGGGGTTTGTAGGACAGCCATAAGGGTCACTACATAAGGGTCTCTTATGTAATCAGTAAAATGGCTGTCCGTCTGTGAACACGCTTAGCGCGAAAACTCTTAGGTCGACCAACTTAATTTTTTGCACGGAGGTGTGTTTCAGGTATCTAATGCCAGGAAAAATACAGCGAACCCTGAATTAAATGCTCATCATAGCGGTGCTATGCAAAAACATGAGTCCTTTTCACTCAAAATTACATTTGTGAAAACGCCTAGCGTGGAAACTATTTTAGGGTAACCGACTTCATTTTTTGCATGAAGATTTGTTCTAAGTGCCTAGTTCAAGGAAAAGTACTGAGAACCCTGAGTGAAATGCTCACCATAGCGCTGCTATTCGAAAACATGAAAATTTAACCCTTTTTACTCAAAATGACCCCATGAAAACGCCTAGTGCGGAAGCTATTAAGTCTACCGACTTTATTTTTTGAATAGACATGTGGGGAATTATTTCTCAAATGTCCCAACTTGAAAACCAGATACGTCTGATCGGGCTTAAACTTGGGCTAAGTGTTGTCCTACTGGACAGTAATTTTACTAAAAATAATTTTCCTGTTTTGTCAAGTAGTAGCCGACGAGTTAGAGGGAGAATCTCTGCTGCGCGAATGTTTGCTACTTTAATAAATAATTTTTAAAAATTTAGTCTAAGCGTTTTATAAATTTTTTCATTAATTATCGATTAGTCATAACCATTTTTTGAAAATTTAAAAATTTTACATTGATTTTTCAAAGTCAAAAATAAAATTGTTTTCTTCTTGCAAATAGGTCCTTTTTTTAAGACTAGAAAGAAAACTGAGGTGCTTTCCAAAAAAATACTTGGAAATCAAATAGGATGTTTCTTTTTGTTTTTGAGAAACTCTACGCCAAGGTTATTGACGCACCAGCACAACAACGCCGCTTGAAGTCGCGAAGACGCCCACATGGCGAAGTTTCTCCAACCTACCTTTTTCACATAATATACTCTGATATTGTTTCAAGAGATCCCCCCCCCCACCACACACACACACACACATATATATATATATATATGTATAAGGTATTCAATGCTAAACTATTCATATTGTGAAAAGAATAAGTTAGATTAATGCTTTGAAGGTTTTGAATTTCCCGAGTATTTTGAAATTTCCTTTTTTAGAAAAGTCATAAAGAAATCAAATTCAATAATTTACATAATGCCCCATGTGTTTCACAGGCTCTAATGCCAGAGAAAATACTGAGAATCCTGTAGACAATACTCATCATAGCATCTTAATACAAACACATGACAATTTAGGCCTTTTGGCCCAAAAAGTCAACAATGCTCAGATTTTACTCAAATTTGGCTCAAAAACAGCATAAGGGATCAAAAAATTTCCAAAAGAGCAAAACAAATTGTTTGTAAACTCGTAAGGTCAATGTAAAAAAAATATTCACAAATTTAACTCAAAACCAACTCACGCGTTTGAAAATATTCAACAAAAGCGGAAAAGTTTTAACCGTCCGCTTTACGGACTTATTTTAACTTATAAGGTTCTTTTTATCGGAGAAATATAATTCTTAGTATCAAAAGGAAATCATTTTCTTCAAATCTGGAACAAGGACACAAGTAAATATTACGTAATTGCTGATTAATCATGAAAAAAGTTTACCCCAGGAATGGAAATTCCTACCAAGCTAAAATACGATATTCATCGCGTGCGTTAAGTTGTTATCATAATCATTCTTTGAAATAATAAATATTTGAATCTCATCAATAAAGTTCAAAAACAAATTATATTTTTTTTCAAATTTTGACTTGCAGAAGACAATTTTTTTTCAAATTTCGACTTGCAGAAGACAATTTTTTGTATTGATATTAAAAGAGTTACAAGATATGCTGGTAGCAACGCAAGTGAAAGGGTAACATGGGAAACTGAGTGACTGTTTCGATATTATGCAAAGTGTTAGGCAAGGATGCATTATGTCATCATGGTTATTTATTATATTTATGGACAAGTGTCTAAGAATGGCTGTCTTCGACGAAGAAGGTGTGGATTTCGCGACAGTGAGGGTACGTGGGTTAACATTCGCAGATGATAAAGTTGTTATGGCAGAATCGAAGAATGTTGAGCAAACTGAATACAAGCATGAAGAACACATAGTCCTCAAAATTAACGCAAATAAAACACAAATTATGGTGTTTAAATGAAAGGGTTAGAGAAAACAATATGCAATATTGCCTTAATAATGAGACAATAGAAAAAGTTGATAAGTCCATGAATCTTGGTAGTCTATTCACTGACGAAGGAAAGATATATATGGAAACTTACATAGGCGTATAAACAAAGGTAAAAAGGATATATTTAGAAGAAGGTAAGCTGGATCCAATAACAGAGGTAAAAATATATCACGTAAAGCTAAAAGAGCAATGTATAGTTCTATATTTATACAGACTGTACTGTACAGTAGCGAGACCTGGACCTACCAAGAAAAGGATAGGAGTAAAATTAACGAGATTAGCATGAAATACCTGCGCATGGTGTGCGGTAAAACACTAATGGACAAAGTGAGTGATGAGATATTCCCGAAAGAATGTGGTGTATAGGAGGAAGTAGTAGACATAAGTGAAAGAAATTCTTTAAGATGGTTTGGGTATGTTGAGAGAATGAAAAATGAACGACTAACGAAACACGTGTATCAAGGTTTAAGTAAATGGCAGCGTGCCCAGAGGCAGACCGCGAAAAGAATGGTTAGAATGTATGAATGAGATCATAATTCGAAGAGACATAAGAAGTCACAGAAATACAAGAGCTTGCATGAGAAAATGTATGGACGTGAAGGAAGCTAAACAGGTATGCCAAGACAGAAAATTGTGGCGAAAAATAGTTCATAAGAAATGCATGAGGAATAGTATCAGTGGAGTGAATGACGCCTGAAACAAAAGACCTTGGATACTTAGGGGCCCAGGGGGGAAGCTTTACATGATGACTTTGTGAGACTCTTCACCTGAAGTGATCGCTAGAGAGCTTGATCAGCGACCTGAGTCGGAGCAGTGTTGCGGAACGAACGGCTTATTTAATTAAACAACACGGAAATTCTAGATCAATCTAAAAATCTATATCCAATCCCCCACATTACTCCCTTCCTTACCGTGTGAGTCACACTTACCCCGAAAGGGACATGGCTCAATGGTATAATAATAATAAATATAAGAAATTGAAATAAAAAATAAAAATAGAAATTATAAAAAATTAACTCTCTGTCTATAAATGTTTATTTAATTAGCAAAAAAAATGGAACCAGCTAATTCTTATATAAATTGTTTCTCAATTCTTGTTATAAAGAACAATTTCTACACGTTTTTAAATTTTCGTCATTAAATGCAAAATTAGACACAGTAACTTTTTATAAAATACTATAATTCAAACCTTGTAACTTTTATATAAATAATCCCTGAAAAGGAGATATATAAATTTGTGTCGAAACATGTTGGTCCCCTAGCAGTATAAACCTTTATCGCTACGTTACTGTTTGGTACTCATGACAGAGCAGTGAGCACCGCCTCTCTCTCGGTCATGCGGTGCTCTCATCATCAAAATGCCGATGACTGAAATTCCAGCAACGACTTAAACGGGATTTACTTAAATGGGATTCCCAGTGGTGTTTGGAAATCTAATTTTGAATTGTGAATGTTTTTCATGCTCTCATTTCATTGCATACAATTATTCATTATAAAGTAGATTTCATTTCGATCCTAGAAAGAAATTATTTTGTTTAAATTTCGTATAAAGAATGTTTCAATATTAGCAATTTTAGTAATGTATACATTTTTTCGATTGTTTCATTTCCTATTTGGAAAATTCAATAATCTAAATAGACTGGCTCGGAATAAACTACAAAAAAAACTACATTTTTTGCTCAAATTAGGGTTAAAGATATAACGTTTCTCCGTCTAATAATATGATAGAATTATTTAAAATTGTAAAATCTTTTATAAATCCATTGTGCAAGTATAAGAAATTTTTGAAAGATGAAAACTTATTTCTTCACAGTGCAGACTTTTCATTTCAAGGTATTCATTTCTTTAAAACTTATTTTGAAACTGGTCCTCTTGGAAAAATTATACCGATACTAATAAAAGAATATTAATTTTCTAAAGTTTTCTAGTAACTTTTAGTACTTTTTTAACTAATAGTAAAGTACATAATTGAAACACACATATTACAAAAAAAAACTGGGGAAAACTTTAATTACGATCAGGGAATAATTAATTTCTGAATAGTGCATAATAATGATAACTAAAGAATAAATAATTTCATCAGGGAATTCCAGGAATTTGCCGGGAATTTTTAAACGAAAATTCGCTAAACACCCTGTAATATTTTTTTATGCAGTTGAAAAATGCACGGCCTTGAACATGCCGTCCGTTAGTAAACGGGCTTAATTATATTACTTTTCAAAGACACATTATGTATATTTTATAGTTAAATACGTCAAATATGCCGGTCGTTAGAAAATAAAAATCATAATCATGAATAATTAATGAATATATTAATTACGATTAATAATTTTCCTAGCATTTAATTCATATGGACGATGAAGTTCTCATTCTCATAATTCAGTTTACCATAGTGGAAAACTATCTGTTGCCCGAGTTCGATTCCTGCCACATGCTTCTATAACCCGATGTTTTCTGTTTCCGCTCTTACAATTGTACAATACAATGCCTAAGCCTATGTTTAAGAGTATGTATTTAATTTGTATTGTGTGCAATTATAATAAAGATAAAAATATACATTCAATACAAGTTACCTCTGTTCTTCCTTCCTTCTGATGTACAAAGCAGGCTAAATATAGTAGCCCCTCTATGAATCGGAATATTTGTTTTTGCAACACCTCTATGGAAAAGCCTTTCTCGCGCACCATCTACACTCTACAAGTCTACAGGCTCCAAAAGGTGGCTTTCTCGATCTGTTCGCCAAAGCCTGCTCTCAATGCCTGTACATGGCGCGCAAAAGAGACTTCCTATGGAGGTGTAACAAAAAATAAAGTACGATAATCGTGCGCGAAGATGACAATGCCTCACTCGTGTGAAAGCCCCTTCGGTTCATCTTTGGTTGCCTACGACTCACCTTCGGGTTCGTGCTGTTGCCTTTCCACGCATGCGGAAATTAACATCTTTGCGCACTTGCATCGAAAAATAATGTTTCGTGTTCGAAACGGCGCGGCGACCTTAGAATTACCGAACTCTGATGTATTTCTCAGCTTAGTGGTGGCCTATGAAATCCCATTTAAGAATTCTTTCTGAATTATTTTTAATTCTCTTAGAAAAAAATCTGTAGTATTTCTAGAGCCGATTTTTTTCATATCCGCTACATCTTAGCGAATTTGGTAATTCCTTAGGTACACATTTTTTCCGTGTGGAAGCACA
Source organism: Andricus grossulariae (assembly GCA_011634705.1). Taxonomy (NCBI): domain Eukaryota; kingdom Metazoa; phylum Arthropoda; class Insecta; order Hymenoptera; family Cynipidae; genus Andricus; species Andricus grossulariae. The sequence continues at coordinate 300,904,215 of JAABKJ010007545.1, forward strand.
CATGCTAATTCGCTAATGAGCTCTAACGCGACATATCTGTGTAACCAATGTTAACCTTAGGTTAGTAAATTTTCTGTGATTGATGTCTCATCATAAGTATTTGGCATACAATTTTGTTCCCAAAATCGTGGATCCTAAAAGGGTCAATTTTCGTTGTCGGTTCTGTTGCGCACATTCCTTTTTTGCAAGATTTTTTTTTTTTTTTCAAAAATAAAACAGTAAAATCGTTAAACTCAAAATCGAAGAACCATTTTAGAAACAAATCCAATATGCTTCATTTCCATCTACACCTATCCTAATCAAAATCTGAATTCGAACACATGAGCCTGCCATAAGAGTTCACCCTCGCCCTTGAAATCGGCCCCTTCGGTGTAATCGTGTCTCTACGAATTCGCTCGTCCGCTAGAAAATACGTTCACTTCGGCCAAGATGGCTACCGGAAATTGCTGGGTGACCTTACTTAGGAGTTAGCACGCAGGGTGGATCAGCATCTGGATTTTAGATTTTGGGATGAGAGGTAGCCTTAGCATATCGTCCGAAGTGTAGCGAGGGCATTAATGAGGTAATAGTACGAGGGAATCCAACTCAACCAATCCTGACTCGATGAGCCATTCCGAATTACATTGTCTTTCCTTATTACTACCTTATACGCACCCCCAAGCTAAAGTCGCTTCAAACTCTCCTCAAGATATTTCAGACATATCTTCTCCTTCCAAGTTGTCGAAGTTAATATCTTATCCCAAATTCTCCATTCTAAATTCTACCACTATACGGAGAAATTCTCAAACTCAAATTAAATACGGCATATTTTCAGAATGTTAGTATAGCAATTTCAGTTCTCTATTCTAGCCAAACAGATACTAAAAAACCAGATTATTATTATTAGGTTTAGTTTAAATTGTGTAACACTTTTTAGATAATATTGGACGAAGTAATCTGATAATTGATCGAATCACATGATCCACGAACCGTCACATAGTGGGGATTGTCAACGTTTATCAGGCGTGATGTACCAGCCACTCGTGGATCCAAGTTTAATAAGAGAATATGGGGTTCCAGGATTCGATCGCTTCTGAACCGAGTAGCGAGCTCGCTTCCCAATAAACGCGCCAGCTCCACCTCCCTCCTTAATTCGAGTCAAGATTACAAATTGATTCCGTAGCAGTCTGTGTATGAATCAGGCGTCACGTGTTTAGGACGTACCCCTGGAGCACAAATACACCATACAATGCATATACCTATAACCTATCCTACACAATTATATGTATTCTGAGCGTATACATTTATACAAGCAAAGAGGGGAGTTTGCACCTTTATCATCCCTTTCCTTATATGGGGCAAAATGCGTCAAGTGTTCCCACCTAAAATTATTGTTTTCTTTTTTTTTTTGATCGGGTGAAAGCTTGGCTAAATTATAGTCCTAGTGGACCTATATTAATTCACTAAACCATAGGTCCATTTATCAATCAGTTGTCAATAAACAAGGGCCTGAAGTTTTAACTTTTCCAGGTGCTATTCCACCTGCACGTTAACATATTTTTATTTTTTTTTTTTATTTTGAAATTTAAAATTGATTTTTTGAAAAAAAACCATACTTACATTTTTTTTCTTTTTAAAAAGCACGAGAACGAATACTGTTAGGTCTAACTTTGATCTAAGCTTACATTTAGCTATCTTGAAATTATTTGTTGTGTGTATGTATATTATATAAGCGTAACGTGATCCCTTCCAGCGTAAAAATCTCAATTTGACTATGAAATTATTGTCATCCCAATTCTTCTTCTAAATTCTTCTTTCAAAAAAAAAAAAGAAAATCATAAAGAAAAAAAGGTTGTCATGAGAGTCTTAAAGTACATGAAAAGAACTTTCCAAAAAACTATGGGAAAAGTCCAATCAGAACATCCTAAGAAGTTACAGTAACGTGAAGATGAAAAAGCACCTGAACAAGTGAAAACTTCAGGACCCTGTATATTGACAACCGGTTGATAAATGGACACAATAATTATAGATGGAAACACTTAACGTATTCTGCCCTATAGATACACTACCGTCGGAAGTTGTCGGTATGATCAGCAAAAGTACTATTAAAAATCACTCCTGAGTTTGATACGTGATTACTCGTTCAAAAATGGAGCGAGAAACTTTTTTAAAGAATCGTTAGATAGCTTATTAAATAACACGTCAACTGAACACTATTAGATATATTTTTTACCTTTTATAGAGAATATAATACGTGAAAAATAAAAAATAAATCAAGAATTTCTCGATTTTCGTACGAATTTCAGTCGCTTTTGCATCAAGTCTGACCGTCTGCGGTTCGGTGATCGCCGACTGAAACTCGACGCAACACGCTTGGACATTTGTTGTCATATCTTAGAAACCCGTGAATATTTTTAAAGTTTTATTGGCGCAAATTGAAGAAAAGATTTTACAGATTATTTTCTGTCAATTTCACTTTTTCTCATAAGTATCCTAAGTAACAGAATGAGTTAAAGTTAAGACACGAAATCTGAGAAATTTTCGGCGACCACCGCTCTCGCGGTCGACAGCAGTAATCGGAGACTGAAACTTCACATTTGAGACTCGGACATTTTTAGTCGTATCTGCAGAACTCGTTAAGATTTTCAAAGTTTTATTTCCTCAAATTAAAAACAAGACCTCAAAGACTGTGTGGTATGAATTTCAGATTTTTGCTACCATTTTCCTGGACCATGTCACAAGTTGGATGCGAGGTACAAAATTCGAGATATCCTTGCATTTTTTTTAAGTTTTTCAGGTGATATATTCTCTTCAAAAGGACCAAAATATCTCTATTAGAACTCAATTGTAGCATATTTGAATAAGCTTCCTAATAGGTTTTTAAAAAGTTTCTCGCTCCATTTTTAAATGAGTAATCATGTTTCAAAGTCAGCAGTGATTTTTAATAGCACTTTCGCTGATCGTTCTTAGATGCTTTCTGCAGTTTATCAAAGAAGTTCTATTATTTTATGTTCATTCTTGAATTTATTAATAAATTTGGAAAATTTACATTCTGAATAAGGTAAATGCACTGGTAATCGTCACTGCATTAGTTATCGTCAGATGGCCCAATATTTTTTGTATAACAAGTTTCGCTCTTGCCGCGTGTGATAAGAAATGTGATTTTAGGTAAGTTTAAATATCCGTTTATCAAATTAGTATAATTTTCTTGTGTTAATACTTGGTTACATACCTGACGATTACTAACGCATTTGCATAATTTGAATTTTAATCGTGAATAAGAATGGACTCCAATCAAATATCATGTGAAGTGATCAAAATGTAGTTTTTCTATATCTGCTTTAATCGGTTAAGCCCTTTGTGAAAATAAGAATTGTGTTTTGAATGCAATTATAAGCATTTTTAATTTCTAATCTATAATTCACATAAATGTGACATTTTTCTGCACCCTTGCACTTAGAAAAGTAATTTTCCAAATGACAAAAAATGTTCATGAATAAATTGATGTGACAAATAATTTCCGAAAACATTGATCATTATTAACAATAATCATAATAGATTTAATACTTTCACGATGATTCATGATGATAAATTTAAATTTAAAGCTTTTTCGGGTTTCAATCGTGTCGGAGCAGTGTTGCGGAATGAACGTTTTATTTAAATAAGTAACACGAGAATTCTAGATCAATCTAAAATATCTATATATTAAACCTATATAGCTATCTACCCTATACCTGTATACCCATCCACACATCACTACTTTCCAACCCAGCAATTCACGCCTACCCCGAAGGGGAAACGGCCTAATGATATAATAATATAATAATAATGTTATTTTGTGTGTTATTTTTATGTGAAATATTTCGTAAATTTCTTCATTTAAATTAAATTTCTTTAAATTTAGTAAATATTTAGTAGTTTTATATTCTCTCTTTTAACTGCTGAATGTAAAAAAATAACAAATATGCATATATATATATATATATATAATTGCATATTTGTTATTTTTTTATTCTTAAATTATCGCAGGTACAATTGTTGGCATACTTCGTTTCTTTTCCTTTCCCCTGCAATTTTTGCAGCATTGTCTTGGACGTGGTCGTGGTGTGGAACATGAAGCTGATCAGCATTATCCCCATTATCTTCCTGAAATTCTTCATCCCATTCATCAGAGTTTATGATGCGGAAATTATGCAGCACACAACAAGCCATGATGAATTTACTTATTTTGAGCACTGATAGGAACTCTGTTCTCTGTAGCTGTCTAAACCGTCCTTTCAGCAAACCAAATGCATTTTCAATTTTTACTCGGCTCTGCGATAGCTTCAAACTAAAATTCTTTTGCTGCCGTGTTAGATCTCCATAATTTTTGTTTGGTGTTAAGAACCACTTTTGAAATCGCTACAATGCGAAAATGTAACGTATTGGAATCCTAAGAAAGTATAATTAATTTGGAATCGACAGATATACAACTTGGTTACCCGCGGGTACTGAAAAACATGTCATTGTTCAAGAAAAGAAATTAAGTTACAACTATAATGATGGATATATCTTTTATTTAAATAATCAATTTTTAATCCAGTAGCTTAATTTTCAACCAAAAGGTAAATTTTCAACTCTACAGATTTACTTTATAACCAAAAAATACACATTTTCATTGAAATACATCAATTTGTGAGAGAAACAGATAAATTTTCAACATAGAATGGAATAGTTGTATTTTCAGTGAAAAAAACGTCAACACAAAAAAAGAGATTTTTCAACAAACTAGTGAATTTCCATATTCGACCATATCTCTACTTTTTCTATTTATCAAGAAAAAATCAATATTTAAACAATTACATTATTTATAAAATTTATAATTTATCTCAACAATATCTTTCTTGCTGTATGTCATAATATTCAAATCCATATTCAAAGGATTTTTTGAGTGACATTGGAGATTATATACATTCTGCGAAAAAAAGAATTAATACATAGAACGTTTACCTCCTCAAATGTAGTGGCAACCGATGCCTTCTCTTCTTCGCTTCTTGGAAATTGTATGACGTTTGGTGAAATATCATACAAAAAACCCATAATTATTTCACAGGTTTTGTGACATGTGGATTCTGCAATGCCAAATCTTGATGCCACATCTCTGATTACGCATTTATATCCTGCAAACCTACAAAATATTGAAAAAATTAGTTGACTGCTTTTTGTGAGTTTCTATGAGCTACAAAGTAAATATAATTGTTTCGAATTTCGCTCAGAATCACAGGGATATAATATGTTTCAATATGTACCATAGAAATGTCAGAAGTTGCGTCTCAGTTGATGTACAGGGTAAACCATGCTTGTTTTTGCTTTTAAAATCTGACGCCTCATACATTTCTGCAAGTTTTTCGTACATGCACTTCGATAATCTAAAATTTCTCCTGAACTAGGAAATAAAAAGTATAGATATTATTACAGATTATAGATAAATTTTCAGTTAAAACAATTAATTTTCAAATTAAAAAAAGAAAGAATTTCCAACGAAACAGATCAATTTTTTATTTACATGATAAATCAGCAACAAATAACACTCTTTAACAAAGTGCTTCCAGTTTTAGTCAAGCAGTGAAAATTTTAATTGAAAAAAAAAGTTTCCACAAAAAATAAAATGATTACATTGTCAATTAACTAAATTAATTTGTATACTAAAAGGAAAATAGTTGTCTAGAAATTAGTTAAACTTTCAATAAAAAAGTTGAATTTTCAACCAAAAAGCATGACTTTAACAAAATTGGTAAATTGGCAAGCAACTGATCAAATGTTCCACTAAAAATATGATTATTAGGAGGATATATTTTGTTTTAAATTTGCGATATTTTTTGGTTAAAAATAGATCGTTTTCAGTTGAAAATTCAAGTATATGGTTGAAAATTCATGTATTTTATCGTAAATTCGTTCTTTTTGGCAGAAAATTTATCTTTTAGGTTGAAAATTCATCTCTTTTCTTGAAAAATCAACAGCTTGTTTGCAATTTTGTCTCCATTTTGACTGATAAATCTTTACTAGTTTAATATTCCACTCACGTTGAAAATCCGTCTTTCTCGTTGGAATTCAACTCCTTTGGATTAAAAATTAAAATCTTTTTTTGGTTTAAATATCAACTGTCATATTTTTCGTTCATAATTCATCTTTTTAGGAATAAAAATTTAATTACTTGGTTGAAATTTAAACTGTTTTGTCATACATTAATTTCTTTGGTTGATGATTCAGTATTTTAATTGGAAATGCAGCATTTCTGTTAACAAAATTAGTTTTTATAATTAGTTTTTTATTTTTGTTCAATTTTTTTTACTGAAAATGTAACTGACTGTACAAATTGAACATTCGTCTAAGCTTATTACATAATAATTTATTGTATAGAAACTAAAAAGACATGATTTATAGTGGACCCGCAAAATTGTATACTTATTCCGCGTAGATTGTTTGAAAAAAATTCGAAGTAAAAAGTGCTCTATTACAAAAAATTTTTACTCTATTATAAACACATAAAAATTTGCAAATGTTGTTTACGATACTTCTTCATCACTGTACTCGTTTACTTTTCCTGTGTAGTCGCTCATTTTCGGACGTTCAGTTTTTGCATACAATAAATGAATAGCCTCTTCCATTCGTTCATCATCACTATCACTTGAATCTTCATCCCCACTATCGCATGAGCTTTCTAAAAGTTCATTAATAATCAAAAGAAGATTTTGTCTATTTGCTTCCGCCATGAGAAAATTAATTCAAGAATGCGCGGTTTCAATTTCCAAACTTGCACCTTCGAAAGTATTCGTGCAACTGTATTTTCCCTATCGCAGCGCCGTTACTGCACTACCCAGGTAAGGAGCAGGTAAGACGAATGCGATTTTCTTTTGTAGCTGAAGCAGTATTATCAAACCGACTGCCTGGAACGAACCGCGCGGATCCCCAAAAGTTTTCGGAGGCGACTGTGGAAACGAAATTTTCAAATATTATATATATATATATATATTCAAATATTTATAGAAAATGTAAAAGCACGTGCATATTTGGTGTCGTGCAAAAATTGCATGAAGAATTTCGGGTGTGGGGGAGGAAGGGGGCAACTATTGTTGTATGCTGTCTTGCATGGGGTACAATTTCTGCTAACAAATCATCTTTTTAAGCTTAAAATTCTACTCGTTAGTTGAAAGTTAAAGTACTTTATTAAAAATTCATTTTTTTGACTGAAGATTGATTAATAATATTGAACTAATTCGTTGAAAAATAATTTTCATTTAGAAGATTCCTAATGTTAGTTAAAAATAAAACTATTTGGTTGAAAGTAAACTTTTTTCTTGCAAACTCTTATCGTTTTTTTTTTCTTTGAGAATGCAACTGTGTGATCGAAAATTAATTTTTTGTTGGGTAAAAATGCATATTTTTGTTTTAAAAATGTTTGTTTTGCTGAAAAAATTCCCTTTTCTAAATTGAAAATGATTGGTTCTCAATATAAATTTAACTATTCATTTTTTTGGTTAGAAAGTGATTATTCAAGGACTACAAATTCAACTATTTATTTGAAAAATATTCTTCTTTGAATGAAAATTAATGTTCTAGGTTGAAAATTCAACTACTTGGTTGAAAATTAATACATTTAGCTGAAACTTCTTTTTTTTTTACAGAAAATACGACATTCGGTTGAAAAGGTTTTTTTTCTGAAAATTAACTTTTTTAAATAAAAATAAAAATATTCTATTTTTCGTTAAAAATCAATTTTTTTGAATTTAGAAATGCAAATATTCTTATGACAATGTATGTATTTTGCTTGAAATTTAATATTTTTGTGTTTCTCTTTTTTGTCTACATGCTCTAAAATAAATTTTTAATATTTTTGGATTGAGAATTCATCCGTTTTGTAAAAAGCTCGTCTTTTTAGCTTTAAAATTACACTATTTATTACAGATTTGCGTATTTTGTTGAGAATTCGTCTTTTATAGTGGAAAATTAATCTTCTTGGTTAAATATGTTTCATTTTGGATATACAAATTTTTCTTTGTTGACTGAAAATTCTTTCTTTCTTGAAGAATGAAGTATTTTGGTTGAAAATTCTTAAAAAGTTAAGTAAAATGAATGTAATGAAAAATAAATTGAATTTACGAATCTCTATAGGGCACTTTATATATTTTATCATAATTATTCTTTCCCAACTTACTTCGCCAATTTTTTCCCCAAATCCATATCTTTGTACTTGCAAATCTTTGAAATCGCAGATGTTTTGGTGGGATTTTACTTTTTAATGAAATATTTCTTTTCATGTGCCACTAAAACGAAATTTGACAGTTTCGATGACAGTTTAAATTGCTTAAAAATTGTATAAATTTAAATTCGAAGCCTATCAAAGTAGAATAATTAGACAATCATCCAACATTTTGAACGACAATAAAGTTAAAAAAGCAAACAACAAATATAATAATCGAGTATAATGAAAATACTCAAAAAAGTTTTTCAGTTAAAAAGCTTCAAACTGGGTAACAAACTCGATCGTAAATTTCCAAGAACAACCAAGTGAGGAGTAACGCTGGAGGCAATGGTGTTCCTTTGTACTGGGCGGGGGAAAAAGCACCTGTCTTCTTCATTTTTGAAGACATTATAAAATTCTAAAAATTTGGGAGAAGAGAATTTACATTTGCATACAATCGATTTTTCCAATATTTCTCGCAAATAACGACAGATACAAAAAATGCAAAGAACTGAATTTTTCACAGTTTCGGATTACATAAAGTAGGTATATATTTACCAGCTTGATACGTGTTAAACTATTTGTGAGGCCGGAAACACTTATTTTCCGAAAAATGTAATTTTATAATTGTTCGCGTAAACGATACAAGACATAAAATTTTTGTTATCTGTCGTTTTTTTAGAGAAAAATAAGGTAAAGGTGATAGGAGTGTTTTTTTGGTGTTATTGAATATTATTATGGGGTTGGGAGTTTAACTTACGGTTTTCCGAACGTGGTTTGGATGATTATTTTTAATTTCTATATCTTTTTACTATTTTTCGTAGAAGCTCTCGTAATTAGTTCAGGTAAAAGTGATAGGGGTGGTTTTTTGGTGTTATTGAATATTATTATGGGGTTGGGAATTTAACTGACGGTTTTTTGAACGTGGTTTGGATGATTATTTTTAATTATATATATTTACTATTTTTCGTGGAAGCTCTCGTAATTAGTTCAGGTAAAAGTGATAGGGGTGATATTTTGGTGTTATTGAATATTATTATGGGATTGGAAGTTTAAATTACTGTTTTTTGAACGTGTTTTAGATGATTATTTTTAATTTACGTATTTTTTTTACTATTTTTCGTGTAAGCTCTTGTAATTAGTTCAGGTAAAAGAGTTAAGGGTGGCATTTTGGTGTTATTGAATATTATTATGGGGTCGGGAGTTGAACTTACGGTTTTCTGAACGTGGTTTGTATGATTATTTTTAATTTTATAATCCATTACAATTTTTCGTGGAAGCTCTCGTAATTAGTTCAGGTAAAAGTGATAGGGGTGGTATTTTGGTGTTATTGAATATTATTATGGGGTTGGGAATTCAACTTACGGTTTTTTGTACGTGGTTCAGATGATTATTTTAAATTTATGTATTTTTTTACTATTTTTCATGTAAGCTCCCGTAATGAGTTAAGGTTAAAGAGATAGTGGTGGTTTTTTGGTGTTTTTGAATATTATTATGGGGTTGGGAGTTTAACTTACGGTTTTCTGAACGTGTTTTGGATGATTATTTTTAATTATACCTTTTTTAATAATTTTTCGTGGAAGCTCTCTTAATTAGTTCAGGTTAAAAAGATAGGGGTGTCTTTTTGGTGTTATTGAATATTATTATAGGGTTGGGCGTTTAACTTACGGTTTTCTGAACGTGGTTTGGATGATTGTTTTTAATTTATATATTTTTTACTATTTTTCGTGGAGGCTCTCATAATTAGTTCAGGTAAAAGTGATAGGGATGGGTTTTTGGTGTTATTGAATATTATTATGGGGTTGGGAGTTTAACTTAATGTTTTCTGAACGTGGTTTGGATGATCATTTTTAATTTATATATTTTTTACTATTTTTCGTGGAAGCTCTCGTAATTAATTCAGGTAAAAGTGATAGGGGTGTTTTTTTTGTGTTATTGAATATTATTATGGGGTTGGGAGTTTAAATTAATGTTTTCTGAACGTGGTTTGGATGGTTATTTTTAATTATATATTTTTTTACTATTTTTCGAGGAAGCTCTCGTAATTACTTCAGGTAATCGTGACAGGAGTGGTTTCTTGGTGTTATTGAATATTATTATGGAGTTGTCTTTTTGCTTTGAGAATTCAATTATGTGGACGAAAATTAAATTTTTGTTGTCATAAATTCATATTATCGTGTTAAAAATTGGAATGTTTTGTGAAAAATTCGCTTTCCTACATTGAGAATTATTGGGTTTCAATACAAATTTAACTATTCAATTCTTTGCTTAAAAATTAATGCATTTGGCTGAAACTTCGCAAATAAATTTATTGGTTAAAAATGCAAGTGCTTTGTTGAGAATTAATCTGTTTTCGTTGAGAATTCAACTATTTTTTGGAAAATTTATCTTTTCCGGTCAAATTCATTAGCGTTTTATTTAAAATAACATTTTATTTAAAATAATAATATTTTTTGGTTGAAATCTCGACTGTTGTTATTGGCGTTGAAAGTTCGTATTGTCCGGTTGAAAATTCAACTCCTTGGTTGAAACTTCAACTAGTCTCTTAAAAATTTATCTTTTTTTTTGTGAAAATTAATTTGTGTATTTTAAAATTTAACTAATTTGTTGAAAATAAACTTCTTCTTGAAAATTTATATTTGTGGGTTGAAAATTCAACTGTTTGTATAGACAATTCGAAAGCTCGTTTTGTATAGTAGAAAATTAACCTTCTTGGTAGAAAATTCTATATTCTGTATAACATTTTTTTTCCTTTGTTGACCAAAAACGTCTCTTTGACAAGGAATCAAGTATTTTAATGAAAATACGTATTTTTTTATCCAATTCAACTATTTTTGATTTTAACTGAAAAGCACAGACAATTTCTTTTTTTCTATGGGTCCTTTAACATTACCAGAATGAGAAAAGATGGGAAATTTTTAATAATTGGCGACTACAATCCAGATTCAAAGAAACTTTTTTGCAAAATATTTTTGTGTGTTTTATATAAACTATGGGTCAGATGCAAAAATGTGCAAGAAAGTTTGCATGCTAATAGCTTTAAAAACAATTTTGTTACAATCTCGATAATTTTAGGAGATACGGCATGATTTATGAAAAAAGTGTAATTAATAATATCTAGAGAACGACCATGAATTCGCGAAAATATGTCAAACCGTCGGATTCAGTGGGGTATTTCGACTAGAGTAGAATTTCTATCTAGAATACGCGTCATGCATCACCCTGGAGCAGAGCAGGTAACACGAATTCGATAATTACTCTGCCCTGGTGTCGCTTTATGAAACCGATTACCTGAAACGAACCGCGCCGGTACAGTGTTGTCAAATCGAACATTCGAATCTGCTGCGGTGCATGTCGGAGTGCTCTCGGAGTGCACCAGTGCAGGATAACCGAATTCTCTATTAATGTCGCTTCCTCATCTTCGTCTGCAGCTTGTCCAAGCAGCGGTTGGGGAAGCGCTCCGCGTACATATCCATTTTTCAAGAGGTAGGCGTGTTGATTTCGCAAAGACTGATGCGATACGTGCTGAAGCTTTGGGTGTTTCTGGCACCACAGAACGTGCATACGCGCCATAAAGCCTAGGGATAATCCTGGCATCGTAGCAGTCTAGCAAGTCATCCTGGAGTTGATTCGTCCACCCAAGGTGGGCTTTTCGCCGGTTCGTCGTCGTGTTTTCATCTTAATTATTTTCAGCACTCCGAACTCTAGTGTGGGTGGCTGTTAAAGAAATGCTCTTCCAAACGAAAAATACAAAAGACGTGTGGATTGTTTTCAGGAGAGCTATTTAATTGTAATCAATTTAATTTTCAACACCCCTTTCCACCCACCTGGGGAGCGGGTTGAAGTGGAGTAGAAAAATTAAAAAGCCCAGTTTTATTTTTTAAATGCAAGCTTCTCATTTTGATTCCAAGTATGTAATCAGTCAATGAGTTAACTACTTTTAGCGCTACCCAGGAACAACGACGTGGACGTAGTAGTTTTCTGTTCCCTTTGGGGTGCTTTTTTTCGGTGATTCCCCTTGCCTCTCACCATCGCGGTGCTTGTTTTCGGTGAGTGCCCTCGCCTCTCACTATCTGGGTGCTTGTTTTCAGTGAATCCCCTCGCCTCTCACTATCTAGGTGCTCGTTTTCGGTGTGTCCCCTCGCCTCTTCCCATCGGGGTGCTTATTTTCAATGATTCTCCTTGCCTCTCACAATCGAGGTGCTTGTTTTCGATGAAAATTTTACATTAAGTGCTCAAAATGGTATCCTCCAACTTTGATGCACTTGTTAATCCGTGCTTCGAAAGTTTGGACACAAGCGCGGAGTGTGTCTGTTGTTATTTTGTTACAAGCAGTCCTGATTCGCTGTTTCATGTCCTCCAGAGTTATTGGCACTTCTTGATAAACTAGATTCTTTAAATAACCCCACAAAAAGAAATCCGGCTGCGTAAGGTCTCGCGATCTGGCAGGCCCATTTACCTGACCTCCACCGATCCAGTGACCGTTGAGTTCGCGAATCAGTACTTCACGCACGATTGCCAAATAATGCCTGGACAACCATCATGTTGAAACCATATGTTCTGTCTCACTTCCAAGCTAGGGTCTACAAGTAATGTTGGAAGTTTATTTTCAAAAAAATTACTGTATTTTTCACCGTTTAAAGTACCATCAATAAAATACGGACCGATAGGTTGGTCTCCAATTACTATACACCAAACGTTTGCGGACCAATGACGCTGAAGCTTAACTTCGCGCAAACAGTGTGGATTTTCCGCATTCCAATAATGCATGTTATGTAACTTGGTTCTAAAAATCATTGCCATGAAGTTCGTGATGCAGAGAAATATGAAAGGGATGATATTTATTACGTTTTAATACCCTCAAAACAGTGCTTTCAGACATTCTGGAATCACGGCTTAGTTGTCGAGTACTAATATGGGGGTCATAAGCGGCTGCGGCTAATATCGCGAATTCATTATTAACTCCAGTAATAGTTTTTCGACGATTCCTTTTTTTTTTTTTTTTGCTTGTACACTTCCGTCAGTGGTGAATTGGTTGACCACTTGGTAAAAAGAAGCGCATGACCGTACACTGCCTGGAAAACGTTGAGCACAAAGAGTGACAGCATCCTCGATATTCTTGCTACTTTCTCCATAAATGGGAATCATTTCAATTTTCTGTTGTACAGATAAAACCTACATTGTTAAAGTAATGAGGTTAAGTAATGAGGGAATACAATGACACACAATCAAACGCAAACGAACGTAAGCACCACAACCAAACCACCAAAATCGAAGAATCTATAGAAATGATCTATGGTATGGTACTCGGAAAAGATTAGCCTAAGATGCGCTATAAGTTTTAGTCCAGTATCATTCGTTTTGAGACAAGGGAAAGACGTATTGTGCAATGAGTGTAGCCTACGCGAGTCGGTTCGAAGCCGTGTTTCTGTGCACGCATCCAAAGGACCCAAATGACTTTCACAGCGGCTGCGCACTATATGAGAATGTCAAAGGACTTGGTAAGGAAGTGGGTGAAGCCTTATAAAGAGGTAGAAAACGTTGACGATTTGCCAGGCAGGGGCAAGACGCGTGTGCTGAAACCGTTCTTGAAACTAGAGCACATTGAAAAGCACATTAAGTTTTTTTTTAACGTAAGCAACACAACGAACCCAAACAAACCAACCCGTACAAATCCAAACAAACCAACCCGTACGAATGAACCCTAACAAACCGACTCTCTGTCTTCTTTATCCTTCGTTTGGAAGCGCATTCTTTGAACAGTCAATAATGCCATTTTTCGCCAATGCAGCGCCATCTGGCGCAAATCAAAAAAAACTTTTCAAATAGACCTTACGTATTTTTTGATGAGGAATCTGAATTTGTTATAAAAAATATAGGTTCCCATTTGAAATTTTAAGGGTACTCCCCCCTCCCGACCCAGAAGGCGGGGTAAATTTTGGAGGGGTCGCTTTTCCCTCTCGAAAGTAAAAAGTTTTTATTAGTGATATTTTTTCGTTAGATGCGTATTTCTTGAGATATTTCGATGCCTCAAGATGAAAGAATCACCCTGTATATATATTAGGGTGGTTCACAAAAAACTTGTTTCTATTTTTCGGCGGCCGTATTGCGACAATTTGTTTTTCTGGGTGAGATAATACACTCCTAATTTTTTCAGATTTTTAAAAATTATAGCTAATAGAAAGGACAAAACTTTCACTTTGTGTCCGATTGAAAAAAAGTACTTGGCGCCGGTAAAGGGCATAAAAAGTACGATTTCATAGAAAGAGATAAATATAAGGGCATAATTGTACCCCTAAACTTTTTTTGTGAAGATTGTCAAAATTCTGAGATCTTCTCCACACAATAAGAAAAAAATATATAATAGATATGAAACGCAAAATTAAAAACCGGTCACCAGAAAAATAAAGAAAAATTATAAAAAGTTATTTAACAAGACTTTTAAAGGGTTTTCATCAATGAAATTTTATAAAATAGTAAAATACATCAATGGGGGAATAGAGAATAACAGGTTACAACGTGAGTTGTTTTGTCTTATTACATCCTAATTTTTTCAGATTTTAAAAAAAAATTTTAGAGGTTGCGAGCATCAAATTTACGTAAAAATTGAGGTTTTCGTAGTTTTCGATTTTTTTTATATATATACATATTTGTGTTAGAGAAATATGTTACGAATAAAAATTATAGCTAATAGAAAGGAGAAAACTTTCACTTTGTGTCCGATTGAAAAAAAATACTTGGCGCTGGTAAAGGGCATAAAAAGTACGATTTCTTAGAAAGAGATAAATATAAGTGCATAATTGTACCTCTAAACATTTTTTGTAAGGATTGCCAAAATTCGGAGATCTGCCCCATACAATAGGGGAAAAATATGTAATAGATATGAGCCCAAGTATTTTTTTTTCAATCGGACACAAAGTGAAAGTTTTGTCCTTTCTATTAGCTACAATTTTTATTGATAAGATATTTCTCTAAAACAAATATGTATATTTTAAAAAAATCGAAAACTACGAAAATCTCAATTTTGACGTAAATTTGATGCTCGCAACCTCTAAATTTTTTTTTTTCAATCTGAAAAAATTAGGAGTGTATTAACTCACCCAGAGAAACAAACTGTCGCAATACGGCCGCCGAAAAATAAAGAACAAGTTTTTTGTGAAGCACCCTTATATATATATATATATATATATATAATACAGAAGAGGGAGAGGTGGATCAGGGAGAATCAAAAGTTTCTCGCTGACCCATCTCGCCTCTTTAGTAAACACCAATATTATAAATAAAGATATTCAGATATGGTGAATTTATTCAGACTACAATAATTAACTGAAATTTCACTAGTGAAGAGATGCAGACCCACGTCATCCTGTAGTAATTGGTAAAACGAGAAAAGATGTACAGTAGTCTCATTCCCGTTACAAATCTGGGCCGATGTAGATTTTTTCTTGATTCTCCAAAAATTATTAGAGCATGTTGTCGTTACAATTTAACCTCAGAAACGGATTGATTCCACTGGTAGACAAAATAACATCCATATTCTAAATATATACATTTCTATTGTATTTTTACAGAATTAAGTTCACAATCGAAAAGGAACGAAGGAAACCCTGAACATAGACGTGCTCGGAGCGGACATAGTTCACATCATGAACGCAATGAGTACAAAGTAAGTTCTGAAGGCAAACGTCCTAGGGTTGGAATGAGGTTATTTGGTGGACGTAGTGGGACCGAAGAAAGTTTTCAGCTTGGATATCCGCTTGCTACGGGACCTCTTCATATTCCTCGTGGAGAAAGTTCTCGAGGTGGACATAGTGGGAACGAAGTAGGTTTTGATCGGCCATATAAGCTTCCTGGGGGAATATATATTAGACGCCCTCAAGAGTACTTATCATCACTCTACCTTGCTGATGGTCAACTAGTAATCGTAGACAATGTAATCTATGGAGCATATCATAGACGTGGTATTATGCCAGCCACTATCATAGAAAATGAAATCCATCAACTTGTTGCACTACACCCATATACACATACAAACGGTGAAATATGGTGCTGGCCTGTGACCATAAACGCAGATCTGTGGCTACAAAGGATGCTTGCGTATGTCACTCTTATTCAAGTAAGTACACTGTCCCATATAGCAATTTTTCCCTTGCTGTGATAGCGTAATACGATAGCGTAATATTTAGATGTACTTTCATCCTGTGAAGCCCCAGTCAAATCGGCGATTTCCATCTCGCGAGCTTCAAATCTAGGTAAAAAGTGAGACTTTTAGAATTTTGGGATTTTTTTTTTAAATATACGCATCAGTCTTAGAGAAATATCTTGAGATCGATTTCTTAGGGACAGATGGATATAAGAACACTATTATATCCCTAAACATGTTCTTTAAGAATTGCCCAAATTCTAAGCTTTGCTGCATATAACAGGTGAAAAATATATGATAGCTATGAGATGAAAAATTTAAAACCTTGGCTTCAGAAAAAAAATAAAACAGTTTCCTTAATAAGGCTTCTAATGTCTTCTATATGACTAAAATTTGATAAAATAGCAATATAGCTATAAAAGAAAAAAGTTTAAAATATCAAAAACAGTCCCTTGATTACGAATATCTAGGTTATTTTTGTTAGATCCTGGTCAGTATTTGTTTGAACAATTTGTTTGAAACTTTCATTATTTATCAACATAAAAGATTATACAATTATTTTCAGCATCCCTGAGCAAAAATAGAACTGTTTGTTTTTTCACTTTTTTCGTGGGATAAACCCTCCCTATTGAATGTTCCGACGTCGTACACTTCGTCGGATGCAACGTGAGAAACTCCGTTGAAAACTACGTCAGAAACTACGTCGGAACTTACGTCGGAAGCGACGACCGAACCTACGTCGGAAATTGGGATAGTAAACGACGTAAGTCCGACGTAGTTCACGGCTTTGGAATTTTCAATAGGGTGAAAGCTAGTGCGTGGGGAGCTTTCGCAGCACAGAACACAAATTTGGCGTCAAAATAGAACAATTCTACATTTTTACTCCAAAATTCAACCATTTTACAAAAATTTTTATTAAATTGGTAGATTTCCATGAAGGTCAGTACGAGGGTGATTTTTGGGGCACATAACATAAATTTTGGGTTGAAATAAAAAAATTTCACAATTTTACTCAGGATTAAAAATTTTACCCAAAAAATTGAGAATTTCATTTATTTGGTAGATTGTCATAAAAGTCAGTACGAGGAAGGTTTCGGAGCACATAACACAAATTCAGGTTTAAAATAGAAAAATGCCACAATTTTGCTCGAAATTCAACAATTGTATCAAAACTTAAACAATTCTGATAAATTCGTAGATTTCCATGAGAGTCAGTACAAGGTGTGTTTTCTGAGCAGATAACACAAATTTGGGATAGAGATACGAAAATTCCACAATTCAACGCGAAATAAAATATTTTTACAAAAAGTTGCAAATTTTATTAACTTGGTTTCCCATGACATTTTTTCGTGGTAGAAGGGTTTCAGAGCACAGAACACAAATTTAGGGTCGAGTTTGAAAATTCCCCAATTTCACTCAAAACTGAACAATTTTACCATAAAACCACCAATTTATTAAGAATTTTTTATTTCTGGTAAAATTGTTAAATATTGAGCAAAATTGTTGATTTTTTTCATTTTTGGGCCTAAATTTCTGTTCTGTGCTCCGAAAACTTTATTTGCACTGACTTTTATGGAAATCAATCCAATAAATGAAATTCTTTATTTTTTCGTAAAATTTCGGAACTTTTAGTAAAATTGTGGAATTTTTGTATTTCTACAAAAAGTTTTGAATTTTCAATTTTTTACATTGTGTTCTGTGCTCTAGAAATTCCCCTCGTACTGAATTTCATGGGAATCTGCTGAATTATTAAAATTTTTGGTGAAATTGTTGAATTTTGATTAAAGATGTGGAATTATTTTATTTTGACGCCAAATTTGTGTTCTGTGCTCTGAAAATCTTCCACGCACTAGCTTTCACCCTACTGAAAATCTCGACGTCGTGAACTAAGTCGGATAATACGTGGGAAACTACATTGGAAACTAACTCAGATCCTACGGCGGAACCTACGCCGGAAACTACGTGAGAAATTGGGATAGTAAACGACGTAGGTTCCGACTTTGTCTACGACGTCGGAATTTTCAATAGGGATTTGCAATTTACAGCGTTACAAACAGACTAGGTCACGTTAACAATTTCTCAATATGGCCTTCTTATTGTTCCAATGGACTTAAAAACGTTACACCAGCGCGTCGTTTAATTAAACTTTTCTATTTTTCATGTTCACCATATTCATGAACTTTGTCAAATTATTATATACAGCTCTGAATAATTAACCGATCAAACGAACTTACCTGTTGTGAAGTTCGATCGAGATTATTTGAGTCGTCTCGTCCGAATAGATCATAATGTAGTAGTGCCAATTCTACACGGTTTATTCACAATATTTGAAAGACAACCATTTGAATTTGCCCGCGTGCTCCACTAGTGCCCCTTACACGTTGCTAGAGGAAACCTTCATCATTTCAAAGTTTTCAAATCGCAATTACTAGATTTACTATCTGAAGGATATTTTCTGGGAACGGGTGGGTATGATTTATTCAAACGAGACGACTCAAATAATCCGGATCGAACTTCACAGCAGGTAATTCTACATTCTTTGACCTGTTGACAGCGCGATTAAAGTAACTAACTTATATGCCAGCTGTTCTAGAGAGATTTGATCTTTGATGTACAAAATCTTTAAGAAGTCCAACCCTGATGATGGATCCCAAGTAAAGTTGTATTCAGCGCTTTGATGCTTCAACACGGAAATTCTTTTAAACATTCTTTTCATCGTCGCATCATTTTCTAAATCGCGTGATAGTGCTAGGGACAAAGCCGATCGGTATGAACTGACAGTGACATAGGCTCTTATTCTCTTAAAAATATCTGTTAAGAAAATTATTACGTACTCAATACCGGCATCAAGTACAGGAATATTCTTGTCAAAGCAGTAGTTCCACCACAATCTAAAGAGCTTATCGTAATGTTTTGAAGTTGGCTTCGCTAAGGAAGCGAACGTAATTGGAATTGCGTTCTCTTATACACGCCTTTGTTTCAACGCTTTCCCGATAATCTGCCTCCTGCCAGGATAAGAGTTTTTCATAACGGGTGTTCCTCCCTGAAAACAGGCTTCATTAAATCGAGTTGAGGACGAAAAATGAAAGGCTCCGAAATTAACAAACTGGTGAACACATGATACCATGATTGTGCTTGCCACAGGGGTACGACTAGAACTCCGTCTGCCTTATCTGTTACAATTTTCTTCAAACATCGCAGAATTAAGGCACAGGGAGGAAACACTTTAAGTAATACTAAGCACAGAAAATTGTTAGTGCATCAATTGCATGAGACTTTGGATCCGCGTGCCTAGATATGAACTTCTCACATTTCGCGTTGATGTTTGACGCAAAGAGCTCAATACCGATAATCCCGAATTTTCCTGTGATTACTTTGAAAACCTTTGAATTTAACTACCCTTCAGGTTCAGGTGAAAGAACTCTAGATTCGCTATCGGCAATGACATTTTCTTTCGTCCTGATATAAGAGGTTAAGATCCAAATGCCCCAGCTGTGCACACCGTTCCCAGATGAGGCTAGCAATCTCATTCAGTTATGAGTATTGTATCCCACTCATGCGATTTACGTAGGAAATCGCTGTAGTATTATCTATGCGCATCAATATTTCACAAGACCTATGATCCATTGCCAAACAACGTAATGCATAGAAAGCAGCTTTTATTTCCAAATTATATATATGGTGTGACCTTTCGTCCGTACTCCACCAACCATGACTTCTTCCAACTCCGCATCATGCTCCCCAACCCGTTAGTGATGCATCGGAGAAAATTTCAAGCTGGTAAGTATAATCCCGAATAGGTTTATAAATGGACATGAAATTTCTACCCGACCGTTCAAGTTCTAATTTTACATTCGAAGTTATTCTTATGCTCATATCGTAATTTCCCGACTTTTGAATGGCTAAGAACTTTCCGCGTTTCATGGCTTTTGTGTAAAGAGGACCGTACTTTACCGCCGGACAGACTGACACCAAAATTCCAATACACTGTGCAAAATCCCGAATTATACACTCCGATTTCGATAAGTACTCATTTACTACGACCAAAATCTTATGCCTTAAGGGTGCTAAGCTACATTTTTCAAACTTAAGTAAGAACACTAGAGACTCTAAGAGATTTTCAGTTTTTGTGGCGTTCAAAGTGCGTGCTTCTTCAGTATTACCGGTGAGCCATATACCATCTAAATAAATAACTATATAAACTCACAAAAAGGCCTCTCTTAGATCTATTGTTGCCATATAACAATCTCCGTCACCGTCACTTGGTTCACATTCTGAAACAGCGCCTTTTTCCCAGAGCTGTTTGATTGAATTAAAGGTATCCCTAAACTCAGATTGAGAAAGATGTTTCTGTTTTGGTATATATTTCTGAACTAGGTTCTTCCCGCCCTGGCACGAGAAATTGTAGCTCTTCTTCGGCGAGCCCTTTGAGTTTAAAGCTCACTGATTGTTAGAGTAAGAAGCAGCATTAAATCCTGATGAACCCGACTGACCTTTAGACAGGGAATCCCATTTGGCTTCTGTGCAGGAATATTGAGTGGAGGTGGCTTTGAAATATCCCTGGATTGCTTCTCCATAGCCTGAGCCGTTTTCAAACGTTCATGAAATTCTCACCATATAGAAAATTATCCACTGGTAAATTCTCAGACATATTTTTGACGATTCTGTTAAGGTTAGGAGTGATAAACCCTCGCCTAGTTGCGGAAATGCTGTGGCAACTGACTGCTAATAATTGACCTGCATCGCTGAGGGTAGCAACAAGAGAGGTGTTTTCTTTATTTCCCGACTTTAAGCAAGCTGTCAGCGCAGAACCAATGGCGCACAAGCCAGCACCAAGCTGCTGCTGCGACAGTGCCTGAAATTTATCTTTCTTGATTGCAGCGTCGGTCATCGTTCGCTTTATTTCAGGGTTGATAGCCGGAGGTTCAACAATAGTGAAATTTGTAAGTTGGGGGTATTTCTGCAATATTTCCTTCTTTATCTCGGCTGATAATCCACTTTTAATTACCTCCGTCCATCTGTCAGCCAACGCCTGATGGATATTTTCCGCCTGTAAATTATCCTTGTTTGGATCTTCTCCGAGAATTTTTTCCAATGACTCTTCAAGCTGTGGGTCTTAGGCTGTTTCATTGCCCTTCTCCAAAGGGTTAGAGTCCGACACTTTTTGAACTTGTGATGAAAACCTAACCTCCGTTTTGACAACCGGTAGTTGTGGCTGTACACTAAGACCATTATTATGCTTACCTCTTATGACGGGCGTCAAAGAGTGAGAACGATGTTCAAAATCCCGGTTGGGAAGTCGTGATATGGACCTACTCAGAGTCGGGGAATATCGTGAAACACTACGTTCACGGAAGACACCGCGACTTGAAGAACGGTTACTTGAGCGTGATGATCGACTCGATCTAAGTAATCAAAGAACAATAATTTTATCATAAGAGGATTCGTCGTGCCTCGCAGGTAGCGACCAAATCAATTAGATCGAGAAAAGAAAACACGCAGAGAATAAATAAATAAATGAATGAATAAGTGCCTACCGGCCATAATGCTACTTGTCTCTCGGATATTGTTCACGAATATCTAGCCGATAATGGTTTGACTCGACACTTCGTGAGCGACGGGAGCCATGACGTGAACGCGAACTCATGACAGCACGCCTGCGTTTTTCCATTTTTCTCTCTAAGCGTTCAATTTTTGTCCTGATTTCATAGCAAGATGATCTGCTCCGTCTCTTCCTTTCACGGTGAGGACTTTTTACGGATGAATATTTACTTTTTTCCCATCTTGATGGTTTATTCAACGTAAGGGCGTGGATGAAACCGCACAGAAAAATACAATAAAGGTTCCCCCTAGCAACGTGTAAGGGGCGCTAGTGTAGCACGTCTGGTTTAAGTCAAATTTGGCTCGAAATATTATTTCTGACGCCCAGGATTTAAACTTTTTAACGTATTTCTACTAGATATTTTTCCCCTAGTGTATGAGGAACATCCCAAAATTTTGGTCATTCTTACAAAAAATATACAGGGGTAAAATTATGGTCTTATATTTGTCTGTTCTTAAGATGTCATGCATTTTATGACCTGTGCCAGCGCCAAATAATATTTTTTGTTTTTTTTTCTATAATCGGACACAAAATGAGAGTTTTCTTCTTTGTATCAGCTACAATTTTTATCCATAAGATATTTCCGTCAAGCTAATTTGTATATTAAAAACAAATCAAAAACTTGGAAAATCTCACTTGTTACGTGAATTCGAAGTCCGCAACGTCTTAATAATTTTTTTAAATTCTGAAAAAATTAGGACCGTATTTTTTCACCGATACAAACGAACTGTTGCGATACCGCGGTCGAAAAATAAAAACAAGTCTTTGTGAACCACCTTAATGTGAATATTCCATTTTCGGTTTCTAATTTCATATTTTCATTTGAAAATGGATCTTTTCCAGTTGAAAAATCAACTATTTGGTTTGAGGTTGAACTTCTTTCTAAAAAATTCCTTTTTTTGTGGAAGATTCATAATTTCAATTGTAAATTTACCTATTTGCTTTTTAAGGTACATTTGTCATTGCTAATTACATGTTTTCAGTTTGCAAATGAATTCTCTATAATTCCTTGCATCTCCTAATTTAGAAGAACATCAAGATTGCTAGTGGTAATTTGTCACTTAATCCTATCTGACTGATATGCACATATATCAAACATAAGAAAATAATGTTTGTCAGGTTGCAGTTATAACTGTGAGTATACCATCTCACACCTGAAATAACTGATAAAAACTATTCTATTAAATGTAATTTTTAAGTAGTTTCAGTTATAAAAAGATTGAGGCAAATTGAAAATGTCCAACTTTTTAAAGGATGTTCAGTAGGTTATCATCAGACCAGTACAATTAGGTGAAACTTTAATTTTTAATGATGATTGATAGAAACTAGCTTATTAAATCAAAAATTTAAATAATAATATATTAGGTTCTATACAAAAAAATTCATGGAAGGTTTTAAAGTATCATTTAATATAAAATATAATTTAACGTAATTCCATTTGCTTCCATTTTTTATAATTGGAAATTCCAGTTTTCTACATATTTTGTCTTATCATAGTCTAATATCACAGTCTAATACCTCAGTCTAACGTCTCTGATCTATTTATTGTGCAAACAAATTGTTTAAAGCTTTCTTTTAAGGAGTGGATACATCCGAACGCACGGATTTGTAAATAGACGCTTGTAGATTCTCCTGTTTTTGTGACCTTTTGATATTAAGGAATAGGTTCAAATAAGCTATTTCAATATTCCTCTGCTCGAATTGTCTTTCACCTTCAGCGATGCAAAGATGAGTTCTGCGCAAGAGATTTTGATGCACTGCTTCCATCATAGGTGCGTCGATGGTGGCAACAGTAGCGTCAAATCTCACAATTAACTTTCTTCTGGTCTTAAGGTCAGGAAATCCGTGACAGGGCGAGTGTGAAGTTCAGAAGCGCCGTCGTGCTGGAAGATTATTTTCTGCCTGATGATCAGTGGAACATCTTCCAGCAACTCCGGCAATACTTCTCGCCAGAAAGTTGCGTTAATTTGTACCTGAACTGTAAAACAGTGTTACAAGAAAGAAAATTAAGAAGATGTAGAATAGAACGGTGTCAAAATGCTATAATTACTTGAATCGTTTGGACGCAGGACAAAAAATTGTAAGCTGGCATCCGGGAAAAGTAAAAAGAAAATTTACAACATGAGTAGAATACTTACGTCTAAAACCTCTTAAATCTAATAGGGACCGATCACTTCATCTCCAACCAAAACCGGACAAGAAGTTAAGTTTCCATCTGTACTGAAAACCGCGGTTTCCTATCACCTCTGGCTTCTCTAAAGCATGATGGTGCTCGTTATGAACGTTGAACATCCCCTCATGAGTGAATGTCGATTTATCCGCCTAAAGAGTTCTCGATAGAAATTGTGGATCTTCAATATTCATCCATATGAATGAGGCACAGTTTGCCAATCTTCTAGCACGCCTAGCCTGCTAATTTCAATGCAGTATTGATTATTTGGCTGAAAATAAAAGGAATTTTTTATGTGTTCATTATCAACGGGTGATTTACTTTCGACTTCATCGAAAGACAAAAGGAAATGAAATTAAATCAGATAATCACACATCGGATAAAGTAATTTATTACTTAATTGGTGATTGATATATTATTTATTATATGATTAATTAATAATGACTAATGAACTAGTTAACCAGTGTATCAATTAATAAAGTAATTATTCGATCAAATAAGTAAGTAATTGATGATTAATCAATTGATAATTATATATAGAAAATAATTAATTGATTAATTAACCATTACCGCATTCGTGTGTGCATTCACTATCGAAAGGTGATTTAGTTTGGTCTTTATAGAAAGACAAAAACAAATGCATGACAATCAGATAATTATACATCGAATTAATCAATTAATTGATTGTGCAATTCATCATCTAAATAGCTTTTGATTAATGAATAATGAAATAATAATTATATAATTTAGTAGTATTTATTAAATAATTAATGAGTACTAAATGAATCATTATATAATTAATAACTAATATTCAATTGACTTATTATTAATTCATTTCACCCCTTTACAGAAACGATGTGAACAAAATTTTGTCACAACAAAAAGATACCTTTCTCCTCTCTCTTCAGATTCCACGAAAAAAAATGCTCAAGAAAGATGCTGCTTCACGAATTGGATATTGTTGGATTGGACATTAATTAGTTAATTTATGAATAATTAATTAATTATTATATAATTGAGTAATAATAATTTTTATATATTCAGGTAATAGATTACTTAATTAACTAATTAATTGTGTAATTGATGATTGATAATTTGATTATTATATCATTAAATACTAATAATTAATTAATTAATCAATAATTAATAACACCCCTACACAGAAATGATGTGATCAAAAACTTGTCGCAACAAAAGATAACTTTCTTCTCTCTCTTTAGATTCTACGAAAAGAAATTCTGAAGAAATATGCTGTTTCACGAATTGTAAATTGTTAAATTAGAAAAGTATGGAATTTCAAGTTATTCTGTTTTCAAGATTTACACTTGGAGGGTATGAAATTTGCAGCCTTTTTTTAGCATATCTGTTTCAGGATTGACAATTAAAAATTTGGCAATCATATACATTCGTAATTTTTCTATCTGTTTTGTTGAATCGTTATTTGTTTCAAATACAACTGCTTGCTTCAAAACCACTGTGCTGTTGCTCAGTATTGATGAACTATGTTACTTGAAAATTTTTCTTTTCTGCTTGAAGTTTACTGTTTTTCATTCGAGAAATTAGAATATCATTCAGTATGTAGTATAACATTACTTGGTGAGAATTCATATTTTTTGCGTTTATATCATTTGCTTTTTGTGGTTCCATTTGAGATTGTTTTTCATTACAATAATTTAAATATTATTGAGTTACATACTTTCATCATCAAATACTTAATTAATAATTCAAATAATTACTTTATTAATTCATTTATTAATTAATCAAATAATTAGATATTATTACTTAATTATATTATTATTACCTAATTATATTATAATGTATTTATCAGTCGCCAATTAAGTAATTAATTACTTTATACGATGTGCAATTATTAGATTTACTTGCATTTCC
This sequence comes from Andricus grossulariae, assembly GCA_011634705.1. NCBI lineage: Eukaryota > Metazoa > Arthropoda > Insecta > Hymenoptera > Cynipidae > Andricus > Andricus grossulariae. The sequence goes on from JAABKJ010007545.1 coordinate 300,930,220, forward strand.
TTGTATCTTTCGATGAAGGCCAAACAAAATCACCCGTCGATAATGAACACGCAACCGAATGCAGCAACATTACAACATTGGCAACATTATAACATCTTCTTCACCTCCAATGATCTCCAAAATTACGCAAAAAATGGCTCCATTAAATTCTAATTAGCTGAATCAATTTACTGATATAATTAAAAAAAAAATTTTTTAAATATGAGGGAAATTTGTCAATATTCAAGATAATCTCAGAGTGCGCATGAATACAGCATATTTTTAATTAAAAAAAAGGCCATTAAAAAAAAAGACACTGAGCGTGATTGTATTTTGACCTTTAGATTATGTGGTTAAAATATTACCTCGAACAATTCATCCTTATAGGAGAACAGTAGACATTCGTAATACATGGGCTAAAAATCAAGCCCAGGGAAGCGCCTTAAGAGCTTGCATATCAATTCTATTGTTCCGCGATCAAATATCTCGAAGAATATACTTGTATTGGCTTTAGAGAGACTTCCTTGCTGATATTACGTCACAGGACACGACGAAATCACAACGACAAGCCGGCGAAACCCTCGTATCCTTTGAGGGCACGAAGCGACCCAAGGATGATAGCTTTCTGCATCCATCTCGCAAGTGCCCTGGCATATTTTTGGCACGCGGGTATGGCTTTAAGGTTACAAACCAGTGATAGTTTCGCACCTTTGAGATCACCTATTACAAGGACAATTACTTGTACCGAATATTTTGGGTACAGTCGTTGCAGCTCCCTCTTAAGGTCTTGATACCTTTCCTTCTTTCCTTTCTCCTTGGCAGTGATGTTTTATTCGGATGGAGTCAAGAATTCGATCACAAATGTAGTTCGTTTCTCGAAGTCTTGGAGAACAATGTCAGGCCTCGAGTGTGCAACGGAGACCTGTATACCCCTCAAGCTGTCATGAATATAGAGAAAGACCTCACCCCCTCTTCTATCATCTCTATCTCTGCGGAAAAGTGTGTAGTGATCAAGTGCTACGAGGCTCGAAGGAATGTTCGGCATGAGCCAGTTCTCAGACACGGCTATGATATGATAGGAACGGGACATAAAGTGATGTTTAAATTCAAGGTAATGCGCAGGCAAAGACTGAGCGTTAACGTGGCAAATATTTAAGGTTTCCATTATGAGAGTGATAGGTAAAGTTCAAGTATATTATTTATAAATCTACCGGAGTGAAGAAGAAAGATCTTTTTTCAGAACTAAAAAAAGTTCAATTTATAAATCCACCGTAACGAAAGAGAATGATTCATTTTCAGAAATCGAAAGTTTCAAATTTATAAATCCACTGGAGCGAAGAAGAAAGATCTTTTTTCAGAAATGAAAAATTTCTCATTTATAACTCCACCGAAGTGAAGTAGAAAGATCTTTTTCCAGAAATAAAATAATTGTTAATTCATTCAAATCCACCGGAGAGAAGGAGAAAGATCTTTTTTCAGAAATAAAACATTTTTTATTTATAAATCTACCGGAGTGAATAAGAAAGATCTTTTTTCAGAAATAAAAAAAGTTCAATTTATAAATCCACCGGAGCGAAGGAGAAAGGTCTTTTTCAGAAATTAAACATTTTCAATTCATAAATCTACCGGAGCGCAGGGGAAAGATTTTTTCTTCAGAAATGAAAAATTTATAATTTATATATCCACCCACGTGAAGGAGAAAGATCTTTTTTCAGAAAAAAAAGTGTTTAATTGATTTAAATCCACCGGAGCGAAGGAGAAAGATTTTTTTGTTTCAGAAATGAAAAATTTTTTATTTATAAATCCACCGGAGTGAAGGAGAAAGATCTCTTTTCAGAAATAAAAACGGTTTAATTTATAAATCCACCGGAGCGAAAGAGAAAGATCTTTCTCCAGAAATTAAAATTTTTTTAATTTATAAATCCACCGTAACGAAAGAGAATGATTCATTTTCAGAAATCGAAAATTTCAAATTTATAAATCCACCGGAGCGAAGGAGAAAGATCTTTTTTCAGGAGGAAAACATTTTTTATTTATAAATCTACCGGAGTGAAGAAGAAAGATCTTTTTTCAGAACTAAAAAAAGTTCAATTTATAAATCCACCGCAGCCAAGGAGAAAGGTCTTTTTCTCAGAAATTAAAAATTTTCAATTCATAAATCTACCGGAGCGAAGCGGAAAGATTTTTTTTCAGAAGTGAAAAATTTCTAATTTATAACTCCACCGAAGTGAAGTAGAACGATCTTTTTCCAGAAACAAAAAAATGGTTAGTTCATTTAAATCCACCGGAGCGAAGGAGAAAGATCTTTTTTCGGAGATTAAAAATTTTTAATTTATAAATCCACCGGTGTGAAGGAGAGAGGTCTGTCATCAGAAATTAAAAATTTTTCATTTTCTTTTTTTTTTCAAGTATAAAAAAGCTATAATTCTGATAATTTTCTTTTTGTCAAAAAAAGTCGTGTGGATACGCTATTCGACTTTTCATGCAGTATGAAAAGCCTTACATAGAATTGTTAAATCTTGAAAAAGATGGATTCATACATTTTCAAAATGCTCTAACTTTTTGAATTTTTATCCAAAATAGCTGGCTAAGGAACTCATCGGTGTCAAAACGGCTACATTCGATGGAATCCGCGAAAGTGACAATCCACATAAATCCAATATTTTTCCTTTCAAATGACAATATAAAAAGTACAAAATCCGTCCGAATAATAGAAAAAAGTTGCACTTTCCTGTAATATTGGTTGCAATATATTGCATTTATTTGTACATTCCTCGAAAAATGATTTTACTTTTTGTACATTTTTGTAAAAATGTCACCACCATGGAGCCCCTTAAAGGGTAACAATGTCTGCAAAAAATGTCATCAACCTGATCCAGTCAGTTCTATACCCATTGCTTAGAACAATCAAGTTTAGCGATACGCTGTGCGAACCTTCCTATCTCTTTGATCTTTTTACTCATTTTGTTCAGGCGTACCTGTTCGTAGGATAGAGGAATCTCGGGAACCAGTTTCACGGTCGTTAGCGTTATTCAGCAACTGCAATGTGCCGACCGACTGATTTTGCCTACCGCTGGAAATTCACCCCTGCTGCGTTAAAGTATTCCCTCCTGATTTATGCAACCGTTTCAGTATTTACATGTATGTTTCACATTTTTTAATTAGAAAATTGATACCATTTGTTTTTAAGTTGATACAACATTTTTCTCTTTCTTTGATAGCGTCCAATAGCGTGACGCTATTTTCAATTATTTTTTACACAACCCTCCCTCTTGTGATAACTCATGACATTTCGGTGACCAACCGCCCGCCCACCCTCATCATGTCATCTGAAACTGAAGCTGATCTTATTTCATCCCCTGTTTTCAAGAAACTTTCCCTTTTACTTCCTCAAAGAAGAAGCTTCGTAATGGTAACATTTTCACAAAATTCTTAATTCATCTAATTGTGTATATGTGTGTGTGGAAGTCACATATTTTTGTGAACACGATAACTTGAAAACGATTGCAGATAAATTGATGAAATTTGGAGGGCTAATTTTTACCACTAATATCTCGAAACTGATTGAGGGATTTATAACAATATTTATTGCATTTTTTCATAGCATTCAATAATATTTTAAAAATTGGACTTTCATAGTAAAACTTTTTCATTAATATGATTCAAAGTTGATGCAATAATATAAAATGTTCCTTGGTTCGAGACGAATCGATTGACCTAAAATATTAATACATTTTATTAAAGGGTAGGGAAGATATCGTCATTTATATTATGTTTAAAATCGATTTTTATGGTAAAAATTTTGTCATCCTCATAATTTAAATGTGTAGATCTTGTGTTTTTCGTTCTACTGGTCGTTTTATTATTTTACAAAAAGGGTGTAAAGGCTTTTCGTCCTTCGACGAAGGACCTTTTCAGTAAAATTATTAGATGTCAGTAATAAAACCCATCATCTCAGGAGTAATGAACAGCGATAACATCTACTCTCGATCAATGAGGTGCTTTACATTTATACATCCATTATGAATAACTGTCAACTACAAACATGTGTTGGCCCACCAAATTGTGTTTTTCAAGTTTGTAAAAATGACAGTTAGAAGGGAGAGGAACAATAAGTTCCTGAGAAGAAGACGCATTTTATTTATTTATTTGTTAACAGTGGTTGTATAAATGTTCAGCACCTCATTGATCGAGAGGATATTTTATCGCTGTTCATTATGCCTGGGATGATGGGTTCTATTCCCGACATCTAATAATTGTACTGAAGAAGTGCTTCGTCCTTCTTTATCCTCGCAATTTAAAGTTGATACAAGAACATAAAAGATTTCTGGATTCGAGACGAATCGATTGACTTTATAATATTGATACATTTAATTGAAGAGTGAGGACGCTATGTTCATGCATAACATTTGAAAAAATGATTTTTCTATAGTAAAACTTTTTCCATTATCATAATTCAAAGTTCATGCAACAACATAAAATTTTCCTTGGTTCGAGACGAATCGATTGACCTATGATATTAATACATTTTATTAAATAGTAGGGAAGATATCGTCATTTATATTCTATTCAAGATCGATTTTTATAGTAAAAATTTCTTCTTCCTCATAATTGTGGGGCTGATAGCAAAAGCGGACTAAAAAAAGAGTCGGCACAAAAATGGGTTGTTTATTTCTCAGCGGAAGAACGATTTAGTCCACGCGCTAGGCACAAAAACGAGTTAAAGATTTAACACGTTTTTGCTCGCAGCGCGTGGTCTAATCCATTTTTCTCCTTACTCATAATTTCGATTCGGTTCAACTCCAACTGAACTTTTGATTTGCGTTCGGCTACTCTGATATTTTTCTTTCGTTCTCGCCTGGACGAGCGAGGATGAATAAAATTGAAGGGCTTATCTTCATGATAGCTTAAGCGCAAGTTTAAAGATTTTTCAGAACAGTTAAAAAACATTCTCTCATTTCGGAAAAAAATATTTGACCTTCAAAAATAAACGTCAAAAGTACAGTGTTGGAAAAATCTGTACTAGATTTAGTATACATGTAATGGAAGCAAGAATGCACAACATGAAATTAAATTTAGTGTATCAGCGTACAGTAAATTTAGTATATGCATATACTGAATTTAGTATGAGCGTGGATGAAATTTAGTATACGCATATACTAAATGCAGTATACATGTATACGAAATTTATTATACGCATATACTAAAATCAGTATACACGTTCCGTTTCGCGTGGGTTCTGTCTTCATCGTCTGTAAACATGATCAGATGAAAAATGAAATTAAAGAATAAATTTTTAATTTTAAAATAATCATATGGTTAAGCTAAATTTACGTCCATAAATTGAACATACTTTTCAAAGAGAAGACGGAGTATATGAATTTTAGTATACAGAAACTATGAAATTCATATACGTGAAAGAAACCTACTGTACACTTAATAAATTCAGTATACATATAACTTCATAAAATAAATTTAGTATACGTAAGTATACTAAAATTACAAGGTGTAATGAATCAAGTAAACATATAGGAAATTTTATATGCCCCTGTATATTGAAATTGCAAACATTTCTAACAGTGTGGATGAATATTTGTAATAGCTTGATAAATGAAACGTGTCTAATTCTCAATAAACGCAGAAAAATTGTTTAGGATTGAAAATTGTGACCGGGAAGTGCTAGGGAATAGAATTTGCTTGCCAGTTCACACAAGCTAATGTATGAGCATATTCATATGCACGCATTTTTTCATGCAACTGGAGGCAAGTGAAATTTAATTTTAAAATTTCGGCCGAGTTTACGGGATTTTTCCCCAACTGTGCAAAATCGCGAGCGGAAGCAACCAAATTCCCAAAGGATATTTTCACCTTGAAAAATAAAGACCTTTTCCTAGTGCATATTCAATATTCTTGGCAGATGTTTTTGAACCTTATTAAGAGTTACATTCATTATGGCGTAGAAAAACTTCAAAAATGTCAATTTTTTCTCACGAATTCAGGTGCAAGTGGTTCTCCAGATCGTCTACCTCCAAAGCGCATTTCTGTAAGTATGTGGGGTGGCTCTTATTATGATGGGACGATCATAGAGGGAAATTATTTTAATAATAGCCGGTGTTTGCCCTACTGGATGCGCCCTGCAGAGAATATATCTCAAGAAATAAACGTATATATATTATTACGAAATGGTGATCATTTTGAAGCAGCTCTGGATCCGGCAAATGTAGCTAGGAGTTATAGACCTTATCGTCCAAAGTATGCTGAACTGCATATTGTACATAACGGAAATGACCAATATTTCACAACTCAACGTTTCCTTTGGCATGATGTCTGTAGAGCACAGCCCCCCGTAAGTGGTAACCCATCTGACAGCCGCATTTATGTGAAACTGAGAGGAGCAACTGTTTATACGGCAATTTTAAACAAATATACTTCAAAAAAGAAACGAGCGGCCCCGATGAGGCAGAAAGATGCCGGTACTTCCCAACCAGATAAAAAAATAAGGATGCAATGATACTATCAGTCAGAAATCTCGATATCCTTTGATCTCAAAATATCCTCAGGTTAACCGACCCACAATTTTGCCACAAAATTTTTATTTCTTCCCATTAAAAATATAAATATATTCTTATTATTATCAATTCAAGCACTGACTAATTATTTCTAATTGAAAGCGCTCGAGATTTAAAGAAACAAACATATTCGTAGATTTCAAATGGGAACTTTCTAAAATGGGCAATTTTAGATTATGTGAAATTCAAAAGCCCACAATATTTACAATGGATATCTCCTTCATAGTGCAATGAATCTAAAGAAAATGTGAAAAAAGATATGTAAAAATATCAGTACGTTCCCAAGATACCATAATTAAGAAAACATTTTTATTTATTCTTCCACAATACACATAAATCTTCCAATATCCATAAGTAGCCAACAAAAATTGTTCGTAAAGAAATAAGAATACGTATCTCATATTTTACCTTGGGAAACAATATATATCAGACTCAAACAATTCTGTGACATGACCATCGACTCAAATTATGTTTCTGCAATCGTACGAATAAATAAAGACATAATTCAAAAATATTGAAGTATTTTTTTCTGAAGGTTTCCCGAGTCAAAATTTAGCCCTACTTTGAAACTGTATCTTCCAGATTTATAGGTGCTGGCAGCAGCAAACATATTTTTCGGCGGTTACATTACATTTCTTTTTTAAATTTTTGGTATAACAATTCATACAGAATTTGAGAACACCGTGAATTTGTTAACAAGAAAAAAGTTGAAATTAATTGACTTTAAGGGGTATCAAATGATTTTTTATTATTGTAGTGGATCACTACGATTATGTGTTCTTATATTTTGAATGATTTTAAAGCATGTCAAAGTATTTCAATAACTTCAGGAAGTGCCAAGGAATTTTTTTGCATTTACTTAGATTTAGAATGATTTCAAAGAATTTCACTAGATTCAGTTTTTTCTGATAGGACACGTAATTTTTGTATCATTCGCTAAAATGCAACACGAAAAATTAAAAATTAAATTTGTGGACAAACGACACAAGCTACGAGAAAAATAAATAAACAAAAGTTGTTTACGAAAGAAGAGCTACAAATTTGTTATAAATCATTTTTGATCAAATATTTTATTCTTGTTTTGATTGTGAAAGATAACATTAAAAATAAAACAATTAAATTTTGGGAAAAACAACGTAAGATACAAAAAAAATTATGGGACAAAACGTTTTCACCCTAAAAAGATCTATAGATTTGCTATCAAGATTTTGATGGAAAAGTAGTTTTTCTTTCAATCGTAAGAAATAATAACAAAATTTTATTCAATTTTTTTGACAAACGCCACAAGCTGCAAAAGAATATGAATAACAAAAAATTGTTAAACCAAAAAAGACCTTTCAATGGTTTCAATTTTAGAATTCTGAATTTTCATGGTAAAAACTTAATTTTCCATTTTTTTCTACAATAAGTTTAAATTTTACGATTGAAAATAAAATTTTTTAATTTCGGAAAGTAGAAGTAACAATTAAAAATTTTTGAATTTCCAAACGATTGAATTAATTTGAAGTAATATAAATTTTTTAGTGTTTAAGTACAAAAAAGTTTTGATATCATAATACTTCGCGACTAAATTTTTAAAAATTTCAGACCTTCCTTTTTTTAGATCTTCCTTCTTACCTACTCTATGTATCTTCAAGAACAAATAAAACGTTCTTATCAGAGACGCGCCATAAATTTTAGAATATATACCAGCCATTTTACGACTCGCAGTTCACACGTTATAAAAAAAAATCTTTTTTTGCTTTTTTAGTATTTTGTCTATTCAGCAAAAATGAATATTTTTACTGATATTCCGATTCTTACATTCGTCGGTGTCCTTTATTTTCAACGTAGGCTTGATTTATTATTGTAATTATTATTTTTGAAAAATATTACACGTATGTTGTCAAACATATGTCGCATTTCTCAGATGCTTTTAGTTCCAATTGTTCGTTTCTAAAGTGTCCTAACATCTACATTATCATCGAATTTTAAACGCTTCCACATTATATTCAGCAGTTTTGAACTACAAAGTGGAGCAGAAGATTTTTCAATTCAATGCCTATAAATCAGAAATTATAACGCCTTCAAATATGAATAAAAGGCAATCAAAACACACTTGACGAGCATTTTTATTTGAAAAAATGCGCAAACAGTTGAGTAAAAATGTAATTGAAACATTCATGCCAAAATTCTTAGCGGAAAAACATACTGATTTCAAAGATATGTAAAGGTTTTTATTTTAATAAATTAGTTCCTTGGTCCGAAAAAATATATATATTCGAATTATAGAATTCCACGTTTTTTGCTTAAAAAAGTTATATTTTACTAAAATACACCATTTTCCATCCCCGTAGACAAAATGCGATTTTACCCTCTGTTTTTCCACGTTGTTGGGAAAAAATATAGTCCTCAGCTGGTGAAGAAGAGCTTTTATAACTCATGTTATTGCAAAACTCGTCTCTATCCAGGTAATGTCCCGAATTCATATATGCAAATGATATCCTCAAGATATCCTAATTCTAGAATATTGTAAGTTTCTAGAAAGACGTATATACACCTTCAGTAAATGATGTATCGTCAATCATATAAACAAATAAATTTACCATGTAGCAAAATATTTTTGATTTTTCCCCATCGAAAGTATTAATAGTTTGTTATTATAGATTATTTAAATAATAGTTTGTAATTTCGAATTATAGGCGTTTGAAATGAAAAGAATGAAAGGAATGAAAGAATGAAATGAAAAGGAATTTAACTTGAATCATTCCTAAATAAAAGCCTTGAAATTGAATGATTTAATACCGATTTTCAGGCTTCAAAATTTTTCAAATTTAACGATTTCATTAGAAAAGTATTGAAATTTTGTCATTTCTAAATCGAAGTCCTTAAAATTAAACAATTATATTTGGAATGAAAGAATCATGAAAGCAAATGGCTTTGGATTGAAATTTTGGAAATAGGACAATTTCAAAATATCCAAATGTCAATAGTTCTATATCAGAATTTTTGAAACCAGATCATTCAAAATTCAAAAGAATTGACATTGTCATTCAAACTTTCTTATCGAGAAGTGATACAGTTCAATTTCTTTTTATTTTATTCGAATTGTTGTCCGTTTTCAAAATCTTATCTGATTCAAAGTTTCTTCATTCAAAACGTTTTCAATTCAGAATCATTAAAATTTTTCTCTAAATTTCAAGTGCATTCAATTTAAAGTTATAAATGATTGTTTCAAATATTCAAGAAACACTTATTATTTACTCCTGGCAGTTGATGCGACTATAAACATTTAACTAATAAAAAAAACTAATTATTCACCATTTCTGTGTTGATATACCCTAAAAGTTTTCAGGTACGCTCATTTTTTTTTAATTTTCGATGTGAAAAAGTAAAAATGATTCTATTCAATGATGTTTTCATCTACTAGTTTCAAGGTACAAATAAATAAAGTCGTAATTTTAAAATATTAGGTTTTTTTTCTGAATTTCAATTTTACTATTCATACAGAATTTAAAAACAGAGTAAATCCTTCAAGACTGAATAAGTTGAATTTAATTGTATTCAAGGATATCATACTATTTTGTATTATTGTAATGTATCATTACGATTATTTGGTTATATATTTCTATAGACCATAAAGCATGTCAAAGTATTTCAAGAATTTCAAGGAAAGTCAACGAATTTTTATGCGTTTTTTAGGATTTCGAATGATTTTAAAGAATTTTATACGATTTAGTTGTTTTAGGATGACCTCCAAATATCTTGAAGAATATAGAGAATTTTCTAAGATTTTCTGAAATTTCAAAAAAGTTGTAAGCTTGATTCATATATGGATCTAACAAAAAAATATGTTTGTTTAGACACCTCGAAATTCATTTTATTTTTAATAATAATCTTAATTTGTTCGAATCTGATCCATTCCGTTCGGATCTACATAAATCCCAATTCAACTTTTGCTTTATATTTGACTAAATAAATGAAAAGCTTCGAATTCGAACCGGGAAGCGATCCAGAATTATTTTTACAGATTTGTGTCATCATCCTGCAATAATTGTATTTTATTGATGCACTAAGAAAGAAGAAAGACCTTTTCGCGCTTAACGGTATAGTTTCTATATATATATTTTTCTTTTTAATTTGTTAATTCTTGATAACTCAAGGCCGTGAGCATGAATCTATTTTTGTTGATCTAGTTTAATCTTCCTTGAATCCTCAACTTGTACTTGACTTCAGAATTTTCAAAAATTAGCTATAATAACATACAAAATGATATAAATGATAATCAGCATTATTTTCATGATAAAAGGCTTGATCAATTGTCCGTTAATTGAAACTATAAAAATTTCTCAAAATGCTTTTTTTGAACTTTACAGTTTTTCAGTTCCACACAATTTATAATCTGAATATGTTCCAGTTTAATATTGAAACATATGTCGCCTTGTCTTCCAATTGAAGAGTTCTTGAAGTTCTTAAAGAGATTCTTCCAAAACGTCTTATAACTATTTTTCAAAACAAAAATGTCTTGCAGTATTCATACTTCTTGAGAGAACTTTTTTTATAGGATGCGCACTTTTTTAAATTATGAAAACTAGACAATGAAAAAACATCACATCAGTGAATATTATGAATAGTAATGATATAATATGATTAAAATGGTACATTTTTCACGATAGCTGAGAATAACAATTAGTGAAAAGTAGGGAACAAACAAAAAAAGTAATCATATGAAGTAAAATTTTTACAATATTATGTAATATCTAAATAAGCACTCCCAGACCGAAGTATAAAAATGAATATATAATATACATTTGACAAAATGGAGTTGAACTTGATGTAGCACCTTTCGCACTTTATACTAAATCGAGTGGGAAGCACGATATACGTGATGAGAATCTGTTCGTTGAAGCCGGAAGAGCGTTAACAAAAGAGAATTCACAATCACTAAGTGACATTTTTCGATGCTTTGACCTTTAATTTCAAAAGGTCCGCGCACAAATGTGGAGGAAGTACAAAGATCGAGCGCGTAGCGCGAGATTCAACAGTCAGATTTTTTTGTTACTTCAGAGTTCCAAAATATACCCGAATTCAAAAAATTAAGAAAACCTGTCTTTTTGTCCGATTTTCTCCGGGCTTGGTTTATATGGTTACTAGTCTATTTTGAGGTCGCTAATTACGAATTTCGTACGGGAATGCAAATTCCAAAATAGCAGACACAACATTTTGGTCACTTTTACCGCAAAAAATGGGATTCGCGCACAAACATTTTTTATAAGTAGTTTTTGAGGTTGCTGCTTAAGAATATTGCAATAAAAATTAGAAATTGAAAACAGTGGTTGCAAAATCGTTGAAAATTTTCAAAAATTGCGATTTCAACAAAAATGTGTGATCAAAAATGTTAAGGGGATTGCATTACAAATTTTTTGATAAAAAACAAAGTTCCAAATGGCAGATCAAAAATGTCACAGAGATTAACCAAAAAAAAGTATTTGCGTACAAATTGGCTATTAGTGACGTTTTTGAGGCTGCTGAAACTTTTCTTAAGCAATCACATAATTCGTACATCAAAAATTAGACACTTTTATGCTGAAGCTTTATTACTTGATATTTATTTTTGGAACAATCAATCAATATTAATCAATATTGAGAACTCTTTAATGGCAACTTCCTGACTGCAGTAAGCCTTCCTTGTTTTCCGAGATGTTATAATTCATCATTAAATTATTTGATTTAGCCCTTTTTATTCCTCACGTATATGTATCATCATCATCAATGACAACATATTTTCTTTAGAAAAACAGAGGGAATGATAGTTAGATATGTGCAATTCAAAATTTTTCTTGTAAGGTATGCACTACACTTTATATTGTACTTTAAAACAAAATTTTTGGCACCCTTTCAGACATATTGAGCAAAGCCTTGTTTTTTACCCCACCATACATGGTCTGGGTAGCAGTCAAGTACATGATGGGGGGACCTACATTATAAGATGGGATTCAAACGACCATAAAAAAAGATGGCTCTCGTTAGTTATTACTTAAATTAATTATTGTTGAAAAAACTGAGATGCTTTCCAAAAACTTCAATTCATAATTGTTGTATCTGTTCTTTTGATTTAAAATTTCCCGGCATAGAGCACCTTTTCTGGAACTTTTTTTTAGCAATGAAGGAGAATATTATATTTTTCTTGAATATTTGCCATTTTTTCGAAAATTCATATTTTAATAATGATAAATTAGGATATTTCGATGTTAGTTGAAGAGGTTAATGAGCCTAATTTTTTCGAATGAAATTGAATAACAAGGTGATAAATTACACACAATCTACAAATTATTCACCTGACCTCAAGAATCATCCTTCTTCTACTTCATGTATCTTAAAGAATAAATAAAATGTTCTTATCGGAGACACATTATAAATGTTAGTATATATATTTTTTTAGGCACTTTTCTATAGCTGCTTCTTACTCACCCTCGAGATATTTCTACTTTTTATTATCAGCCGCTCAATTCTCGGAACGCACAAATCCCATTGACAGAAATCGAGGTTCCAGTATATAGTAAGCATAAAATAACAAGTCTTGGACAGAATCACAGTGAACCCCGGAGATATGATCGGTTTTGGGGCTGACCTTGGACCTAACTCCCCGGAGTTATGTTCACTCAGAACGTGAACAGTCAGGGGCGTAGGAACCGTTTCCGGTGGATTTTACTGCGTGGTAAAAAATATTTTGAAAATCGTTTTTCTAATACGGAGTTAAGGGTAAACTGAATATTTAACGGAAATAAGGAAGAAAGTTTGCTGTTACACGTTAAAAAAATTTGTTTCCTGCTTACGTACTTTAAAGGTTTGCGGGCCGCTGAGCATATTGTCTAAAATGGAGAACTTTCTATTGAATAGTCGATCTAGATACTCTGTCTCTCGTTTCCTTACACCATTTGAAGACAGCAGCATCCAAAATCATCAATAGTGCATTACGCTGTTTCATAACCAGACATACAAAGAAGTTATTTAACAAAAAAGCACTTACTTTTATAAATATTACGTCAACTGTACACGAAAAACAGTCTTCACAATTGTCACGTCAACACTTGACAGTTGAAGGTTCGGGCTCCGATGCTTGAAGTCGATCAAAGCTCTCTTCCTACCATATGTGATAAACAGAGACGATCCGATTGTGTTTCAATGACAGGTCTTTTCGTTTCGAAATCAGAAGAAATTTGAATTTCAATTGAATATTAACAAGAAATCTTATAGAAAATAATTCATTTTCAACCGTAGTATAACATATTTGATTAAAATGAATTAATATTCACTGCTCTTTTCATTAACATTGCTACAATAACTTCGAGATACTACTTCGTGATATATATTGGCGTGTCAGATGGCGCTGTTCTTAATTTTAAATCCATGCTCATTCGATCACACAAAATAATCCGATCAGTGAATCAGTCCCATCGGCTTCAGTTGGCTTCCAGCCTCGGAGCCCCATTTCTGGTCGACGTGAGCTTGCCATCGTGCTTATTCACTATGTGTGTGCCTCCTGCTTCGAGTGAACTGTCGCAACGTCATGACGCAGTTAGACAGTTAGGCAGTTAGGGCACAGAAGTTAGACAGTTAGGGCACGCACACACAGTGTGGCTGCGTCAGTGTGGCGGCGTTTCGGACTAATAATCTGTCAGCAACTGACACTGTTCGGTAAAGGGCTATCTAACGCTCACTTTTCAGGAGGCGTTATAAGCTCACAATATGGTGGTTTCAAATAAAAATTTTTATTTAACAGACTTTATGTTTTTTCTATTTCAATTTCTCATAAAAAGATTTTTTCTTTCTTTCTGAATGTAAAAATAAAGGTTTAATTTTTCCCATACTTTTCCCCTTTTTCGTCAAAAAATTACCCTATTTCCCCTTTTTTTAAAATGTTTTTTGGTGCTGTGATCCGTGTTATTATTATAAACTGTAAACCAGATCCAGATACATATAATACAACTTGACTCATGATCCTCAATTGTTTGACAGCTCAAGAGAAATCTGTAGGTATTTTGACCTTGATATTGAAGTTTGAAGGAAGAGATTATGTGGATATCATTGCCAGGGGCTTTTGGGATTTTTTTCCTTCTTCGAAGAATAACATTTGAGGCGAGTCGTGCGAAGCTGATTTGCAGAAGCGTGACAAAAGGAGAACCGGAGGCATGGAAAGTTGCTGTGCTTCTTCATCTCGGTTATATTTTTATCTCGCTAACCATTCCCCATGCATTCAACCTTGCGTGAAATTATTACAAAGGCCACCTCCTTTTCGATTCAGTAAGCGACATCCATCCACTTCGAGTTTAGATTGCAGCGAGGGAGAAAAAACTCTGGTAACCCGTGTGGAAAAATATTCGGGCGCTGGCCCGGCCCGGCCCAGACCAGACTGTTTGATTTCCAGTCTTGAAGTTGACCAGATGGTGTGGCGTAGGCCTGGCCAAAAGTGTAACGCTTTTTTTGGCTAGCCTCTGACCAGATCGTCTAGTCAGCCGCTAGTTATTGGCTGGTCAGCCACCAGTTGAAGGCCGGTCAGCCGCTGGCTGGACTACCTTTATTTTCTTAATGATTTGAAAAAAAATCGCTTCTCATTTTGAGTGTTTTTCGCTCATCAGCGCCAAATATAGACCCGACAGAAATATGTCAAAAAAAAATGTGCTGATTTTTTGTTCTTGTATAGCTCATCAGCGCCAGACCTGGGCCAGACCAGATCTTCCACACTAAAGGGTCTAGAAAGTCAGACCTGGACAAGATTATCGCCATACCTGGGCCAGATCAGGTCTTTCAGACTAAACAGTCTAGACTCCAGATAAAGTCAGAACTGGGCCAGACCTGAAACCAGACTGCCATGAAATTTTTCCACACGGGAATCAGCTACACCGCTGGGTTATCCAAACTGGCTGTAATCCGAGATTTTAGGGTATTTCTTAAGATTGCAAGCAATTTTCAAAGCCTTTAAAACGTTTCAAGGGATTTCAAAAGTAATTTGAAAAAAATACACTTGCAATCTACATAATTCGAAGTATAATTAAGGTAATTCAAGTAATACTGTTCTAACCTGGAGCAGTTCACTTGTAATCCTCAGTAATCCAGTGTAATCCAATTGCAATATAAATCATTCCGAGAAATTCAGGCAACCGAAGTAATCCACTTGTAATTCAAATTAATCCACCTGTAATCCAAGGTAATCCAGGTAATTCGAAGTAATTGACATGTGTAATCCAAATAGTTTTCCACTTTTTTTTGTTGCAGAAAATTAATTTTGTTAACTAAGAATTTTACTATTCCATTTTTGGTTCAAAATTTATATTTTTAGTTGAAAATTAATGAATTTTGTTGAAAATTCGCTTGTTTCGGTAGAAATTTAATGTTATTCTTGAAAATTCTACTATATTGCCAAAAATTGGTCTGCTTTATAGGAAATTCAACAATTTTGTTAAAAAGACATATTATTGGTTGAAAATTTGTCTTTTGGCGTTGAAAATTCAACTATTTGGTTCGAAAATATATTTCTTTGGTTACAAATTGAACTATATTGTTGAAAATTCGATTTAAAAAAAATTAATTTTGTCAACTGAAAATTCAATTATTCCTTTTTCCGTTAAAAATTCAACTATTTGGTTGAAAGTTGAACTACTTTGTTTAAAATTAAGTTTCATAATTTCAAGATTCTTGATTTTAGTTGAAAATGGTTTGGTTAAAAATTTAACTGTTTTCTTAAAATATTCTTTATTTTTGATTAAAAATTAATTTTTAAAACTGAAAACTTAACTATTTCATTTTTGATACAAATGTGTCTTTCTTAGTTGAAAAGTCATGTATTTTGTTAAAATTTAGTTTTTTTTTTGTAGAAAATTAAGGTTCTCGTTTGAAAATTCATCTTTTTGATTGGAAACTGAACTATTGTGTTGAAAATTCATCTAATTGTTGGAAAATTCATGTATTCTCCGGAAACTTCCTCTTTTGGTAGAAAGTTTATCTTCTTGCTAGTTAAACATTCATTGTTCTAACTCAAAATTTACCTGTTCCATTTTTAATTGTGAATTTATCTTTTTTACTTGAAGATTTAGCCATTTCGTTTAAAATCTATATATTTTCTTCAAAATTTGTCTTTTTTGGTAGAAAATTAATCCTCTTGGTGAAAAATTCAACTGCTTGTTTAAACTGCTTTGTTAAAAAATCATTGTTTGGTTGGAATTGCATCTTTTTAGTTAAAAACTCATCTCTTTCTTGAAAATTACTTTTTTGGTATTTTTTTTTTATTGAACATGTAACGATTCCATTTTTTATTTAAAATGTATCTTTTACAGTTGAAAATTCAAGTATTTAATTGACATTAGTCTTCTTTGGTGAACTTTAACTGTTTTTATTTGAGAATCAAAATCTTTTTTGGTTGAAATATTAACTACTAAATTTTTCTTTCAGAGTTCATCTCTTTTAGTTAAAAATGAATCTACTTTTTGGAAAATTCAACAATTTTGTTAAAATTCATTTTTTTTCTCGAAGATTCTTCAATTTTATTCATTATATTTATCTCTTTAGTTGTATATTTAATTATTTTTTTGAAAAAATCGTTGATTTTGATTACAAATTTATTTTTAAACTGAAAATTGAATTATTCTAGTTGAAGATTCATCATATTAGTTAAAAATTCATTTCTTGGGTTGAAAATTGAACTAGTTTGTTGAAAATTAGTTCTTTTTTTTAATTGAAAATTTGAGGATTCTATTTTTGGTGGAAAATTGATCTTTTTTAGCTGAAAATTCAACTGTTTGGTTGAAATTTTTTATTTTTCAGTTGAAAGTCTAACTACTTTGTTGAAGACTCATGTATTTTGTTGAAAATTCGACTTTTTCGGTAGAAAATTAATCTTCTTGGTTGAAAATTCAACTATTTGGTTAAAAGTTTATCTATTTGACGGAAAATTCACTAATTCATTGAAAAGTAACCCTTTTTGGTTGAAAAATCGCGTTTTTTCTGTGTTCAAAGTTGATCTTTTTAGAGGAAAACGTATCTATAAGTTGAAAATTAATGTCTTTTGTTGATAATTCGTCTTTATTGGTAGAAAATGAGTATTTTTGGACAGAAAATGAATCTTCTTGGTTGAAAATTCATCTCTTTAGTTAAAAATTAAACTATTTTGCATAAAATTGGTCTTTTTTGGTAGCAAATTAATCTTCTTCAATGAAAATTAATCTTTCTGGTTGAAAAATCAACAATTTGCGTAACAGTTATTTTGTTTTGTTAAAAATGCAATACTTCCAAGTTGTAATACATGTGGATTTACTATTTCTTTTCGTAACAATTTTTTCTCACAATCGCCTAATTGCCGCCCCGCTCCTTCACCCTCATAAGAAACAGTAAGATTTTACCAAACCCTCTTAGTGACTGTTATAACTAAAAGTCTTTAAAATAAATGTAGAAACAAACCTTTTTTCATTGAAATTATTGGTCTCGTATGTTTAAGGTTGTTTTTCATACCTGAAAGAAAAAATTTATAACGGTCAAGGAAAATGAAAAATTGGTTAGGAAAAAATGAAAAGACCGGCTTCGTGTAACTATATGCAATTACTTCAATTGATGCAACTTTATAATTCATTGGCATCAAATCATTATTCCGAGAAATGTGCGTTTGATTTCTTTAGGTTTTACAGCATAATTATTAAGAAATCTTATCAGTATAAATATCTCTTGAACTCGGTCCCGTTAAGCAATATCGATCAGTGCAAATTGAATCCGACGTTTCTACCCACGTATCATAATCTCACGACCGAACCTGCAAGAGGAGATCAACTTTCCAGAAAGTGGAATCACTCATTTGGATCGGGTTCGTCATTTAGAAAATTTATTTTGTTGCAATTTTTTCACAAAAGTATCGAGAATGAAATTGAATACTATTATTTGAGGATTATATGATTTTCAATACCTAGAGATTAAGAGATGTTTAATTATTAACTTGTTAATTTTAATAAAACATTATATTTTTAATATTTGATGTTCTTTTGTCGACTAGGGTAATTAATTATTTTCTCAAGTTTATTTATTTGTAAATAGAAATAGGGTACGGGTGTAGAGTTCAGTTTGCTCATTACCTAGACATCAGAGGTGAACATTTTCCCCATGCTAGGCGCCAATCAAACAAAGAAACGTCAGTCGATACTGCTTCAATTGCTTCATGTAATTATGCATGGTTCGAAATATATCCATTTAATTCACAGTTACATCATTTTTTCATAGCAAGAGTTCTTCGTAAAAAAAATTTTGAATAACTTACAGCTGAAAGGTTCCAGGCCAGGAATATCAGAGTTGTTAGCCATAAGAGCGATTTTCTTTGAACTAGGGGAAATAATAGTGTTAGGTAGGTAAGACATTGTGGTAAAATATTTTTGAACAAATTTCAAAATTGTAGGAATTACATCACTTTGAATATTTTTTAGGATTTTTTTCGAAAATACTACATCTCAGACATTTTTTAACCGATTTTAATCAAACTTATAGATTTTATGTAGAATTTAGTAGGGTAGGGCATTAAAGTTCCAAATTATAATATTAATAAATTTATATGCATTCTATCTATTATGTTATATAAATTGTTCTAAGCGCTGTCTAATGGTACTTCTTGCCCCACACGTGGAGCGAAAAATTCATAGCGGTGGGGTAAAAAGTACCAACATAAATGAAATAAAATTTTTTATTTTAAATTGCACAGCTGGCACTCATAGCGCATATAAAGAAAATAATATAAGTGATTAGACAACTGATATGTTTAGACTTATTCATCGTCACTTTTTCAATTAATACAGACGAAAATTTTCGATTGCTAGTTCACAACATATATTTCATGAGCCCAGTTTTTGCATATGTGACACTGTATCTATTGTTCACCTGGAATGCTTTCAGAATAAGCTCCACAACAGGCAGACGATAATCAATTTTGTTCGACAGCTAGTGAATGTGAAATAATTTAATGTCATACATACTCTGGGGTAGAAAGTGCCGCTTGGCACTTTTTACCCCCATACATTCCCATTATTTACAATCAACATTTCCTAAACAACACAAAATATTTTAACAGTAAGCTATCTGCACTGCAAGAATACATAATTACGCATCAAATTACACCTACTTCATGACAATGGCACATAAGAGTAAGTGTTGGTACCAAAAAGAAATGTTGACGAGAGAATTACTTTCTGCACAAAAAAACAACTTAACCTTAGTCATGATCTCAAAAACAGCTTTTAGCGGCTGCCAACGACTATTAGGAGCTTATGGTGATTCCACCGATCGACGGAAAATGTCAGTTCGAGTAACAAATGATTTGTTTTTGTGTTATCGTATGTGGCACTTTTATCTGCGGCACTTTTGACCCCGCTCTACCCTACCCTTTTTTCTATAAAAATTCAGAAAGAAGTCAAAATTTCAAGTAAAAAATGTCGAATATTTTTAAGTTGAAGCGTGCGCGTCCACTCTCCCCTGCAACGGCCGCCCGGGTCAAGATGCATACAGCGAACATAGTCAGATGTTTATGAACTGCTTAGTAAAACAGTTTAATTTTCAACAAAAAAGATAATTTGCAACCAAAGAGATGAATTTTAAACCGAAAAAATGAATTATTAACAAAGTAGATTTTTTAACCAAAAGAGATGAATTTTGAAACCAGAGACAAATTTACAACTAAAAAAGATTTTTCAGTCAAGAAAGAAAAAAAGTTCAACGCCAGTGTGGAATTTTCAAACCAAAAAGGCGAATTTTCTACAAAACAGTTGAATTTTCGACGAAAAATATAGTTTTCAATAAATTGAAAATGATCTCTTTAGTTGAAAATTCACAATAAATTGAAAATGATCTCCTTAGTTGAAAATTCTACTGATTTGTAGAAAATTTGCCAAATAAAAGGAAAATCATATTTTTTGTTGAAAATTCAAATGTTTTGTAGAAAATACGCCTTCTTGGTTTGAAAATTCCACAATTTCATTAAAATTTTTTTCGTTCTGGACTGCAAAATCTTTCTTAGTTGCTAATTTGTCTCTTTGGTTTGAAAATTCATCTCTTTTGGTTAAAAATGCTACTTTGTTAGGTGTCATTCACAAAATACGTTTTACGTTCAGGGGAGGGTGGGGGTCTATCAAAGTATCATTCTCCATGTTAAGAGTAATGGAAAAAGTGTAACGTATTTTATGAATGGCCCTTAATCATTCATTTTTTCGGTTGAAGATTCATCTCTTTGGTTGAAAATTAAGCACGGAGAGTGGACGTGCATGCTTCAACTTGAAAGTGCATAACTCGGCAGCCAGAAGAGATTAAATGGTTATTTTCAATGAAAGGTAAAATCATACGGAATAATTTGCACAAGAAAAAGTAAAAAAAAATACGAGCTCAAAAAGAAAAAGAAAAAAATTGTTGATATTTTTTTACTTGAAATTTTGACTTTTTTTCTCTAAATTTTTATAGAAAAGGGGATACTAAATACTACATAACGCCTAAAAATTTGATAAAAATCGGTTAGAAAATATATAAGATGTAGTATTTTCAAAAAAATTGAAAGTGACGCAATCCCTACAATTTTGAAATGTTTTCAATAATATTTTACCACAACGTCTAACCTACCTAACACTATTATTTCTCCCACCTTGAAGAAAATCTCGTTTATGGCTAAAAAGTTTGTTTTCCTTGTAGGAACTGAGCGCCTAAAAGGAAGAGTTTCAACGTTAAGTGCTTATATCTTCGGTCCTATGTAAATTTTGGGCCCTATGTTTAGGTTGGGTCCTTGGTCAGTTTTGAGCAATATGTCAATTTTTATCCCTATGTCGAATTTGGGCCCTATATCAATTTTGGGCTCTATGCTAAATTAGGGTCACATATCAATTTTTGATCCAATGTCTATTTGGGGCCTCATGCAGAATTTGGGCCCTATATCCGTTCTTGGTCCCATGTAAATTTTGTGTCCTATGTCAATTTTAGGCCCTTTTCAGATTTTGGGCCACATATCAATTTTGGGCTCTTTATCAATTTAGGGTTCTATGCTAAATTTGGGTCATATATCAATTTTGGACCCTATGTCTATTTTGGGCCCTATGCAAAATTTGGGCCCATATGAATTCAGGGTTCTATGCTAAATTTGGGTCACATGACAATTTCGGACCCTATGTCTATTTTGGGCCCTGTACAGAATTTGGGTCATATATCAATTTTGGACTCTATGCTAAATTTGGACCTTATGTCAATTTTGGGTCTCATGTCAATTTTAGGTACTATGTCAGTTTTGGATTGTATGTCTATATTGAGTCGTAGGACGGGCGGACGGACAGACGGACGGACACCCGACCGAAACAAAAAGGGTAACATTAATTTTCAAGTAAAAAAAAACTAATTTCTAACAAAATAGTTGAATCTTCAACATAACAGATGACTATTCAATCAAGAAAGTTGAATTTTAAAGAAGACGAATTTTTAACAAAAAACAATAGTAAACGGGAGGGTGGGGGAGGGGTACGTTAAGGTGAACTTTTTTGTAGAAAAAAAGTCTTTTTGGCTCTAAAATACAACAATTTCGTGAAAAATTAAACTATATAGCAGAAATTTTTTTTTTTTTTTGAAATTCATATTTTTGGTTGAAAATTGAACTATTTTTATAAAAATGTAACTATTTGGTGAAAAAATAACTTTGTTGATGAAAAATCATATTATCTGGTTGGAAATTCAGTTTTTTTGTAGATAATTTATATTTTTATTTAAAATTGAACAATTTCATTAAAAATTGATGTATTTTGTTGAAAATCCGCCTTTTTGATAAAACATTAATCTTCTTAGTGTAAACTTCATATATTTGGTTGAAAATGTACCCATTTGGTTAAAAAGTTCATTTTTTTGTTTGAAAATAAAATTACTTGTTTGAAAGTTGGGCTATTTTGTTAAAAAATTCATTTGTTTCAAGATTCCCCTCTTTGGTTGAAATTTTAACTCTTTTGTTAAAAGTTCGTGTTTTTGTTTAAATTAAGTTTTTTTCCAGAAAATTTAACTATTCCAATTTTGGTTGGAAATTTATTCTTTATAATATGAAAAAGTATCTATCTGGTAGAAAATTCATGTATTTTGTTAAAAATTCGTCTTATTCTTTAAAATTCAACTTTCTTCATTGAATCGTCATCTATTATGTTGAAGATTCAACTATTTTGTTACAAATCAGTTTTTTTTTTACTTGAAAATCCAATTATTTCATTGATAATGCAACTGTTTTGTTACGAAAATAATTTGGCTGTTGTTGAAAATTCATCTTTTTGGATTAAAAGATCATCTTTTTTGGTAGAAAATTCTTTTTCGGTGGGAAATTGAACAACTTTTTGGAAATGCAATGTATTCCGACTAGAAATCTTATAAAAATTTAAAGTGTTTCATTCTTATGTATTCCCCTATTTCAGTTATTTTAATTTAAAGTTAACTTAGAGGTAGTACATAATCTGATATCCGATTTGCACTGGTCTTCCACTGTTTGGTACAAAATCACTTGCGATTTAACATCTGCGCTAAATCACCCGCGCACGGAATGTTCATTTATTGAATACTTTTCGAACGAAAGACTAATTTATTTGACAAAAATTTTCTACCTAATCATAAGCTAAAAGATTAAATATAATGTGAGTTATTTATCGATTGAATTAAATTGCTCTAAAATTAACCACAGTTTCCGAAAAAAATCTATAAATAAACTTGTAATAATATTGTTTTGAAAAATCGGCTGATTTTAAATTATTTATTTATTACATATTATGCAAAAATTTAAACGATAGAATTATTTTCATGCGTCTGAGTATTTTTTTTGTTAATAGGGGTGCGCCATATCACCCTCCTCTCTCCTATTTCATTAATTATTAACATAATTTCTATAATATTATCACTATCTGAAAGCCGATAAATAGAAAAATAATTAGTGAAATTGCTCTCGATTTTATAGACGGTCAAAACTTAAAAAAAATATTTTTGCACCTCTAGTACCTGGTTCGTATCTATTTTAAAATGTTATGATATAGTGCCTTTCATTTATTTTTCGCAGCTTTCATCGCGATTGACTTTTCGCTTCAATTTTTCAAATAATACGATCGAATTTTCATATGAGAAGAACGCAGTCACTATATGCGATTGGTATACAACTGGAAAATACGACTTGTACCGAAGGCGTCGTAAATACAGTTCGCAATTCAAACTTCCTTGGGTGATGCAATATCGTTTCTACAATCGTATCATCGACGCTTATTCGATATTCCATCTTATCGTAAAAGGGCAATCGAAAGCATGGACAATTATAATCGCCTCTTTCTTTTTCGCGTGCATCTAATTTTTGTTTATGAATCGATCTATGGTCTCATATGTAAATTGCAAAACATCTTGTACATTATTTTATTTTATTTTTGTTGAGAAGTTGTAGGCTCCAGAAGCTACGATCATGGTTCCTCAAAGCAACCAATCCCAACGCAACTGGAACGTGTACGTCATCCACTTCTGCTGCTTCTGCCCTAGAAGGTAAGCAAGAGCAGGAAATTTACGCGAGATAACATCGTGCAACACTGTTCCTTGGAGTCAGGTCTTTAGCTTCGGATGACCTTACGCGGCAGAAGGGACAGTTGGAGATTAAGGATTCACCCTGAAAATTTTTTTAGAGCTACCAACCTTTGTAGAATGTTATGAGGAACAGTGTTGATGGACGAGATGAAGTGATCCCAGAAGGCCTTTTGCATCCGGTTCGGGATGGAATGAGCCTGACGCTGGCAAGCCGCAATCTTGTTGAGTTGGCTAAGAAATGAAGCTTTCATATCTCCAAGACAGCCTATTGTGAGAACTACAAGATGGACTTTGTAGCCTTGGTACAGCCTGCTTAGCTCTAAAAGAAGTGCTTGATATTTCGCCCGTTTTTCTTCCTCCATTGCCGTGATATTACCATCAGCTGGTGCAGAGAATTCAATCACGTAAATGATCTTGGTCTTCAGATCTCGGAGGAAAATATGAGGCTTCGTAGCACTGATACATTGAGTGGTGGAGAATGAAAAATTTTATTAGATCTGACGCTGATCATTCTCGACAACGGACTCGAGTTCCCCCTGGGCGTATGGCAATATGGGCAACAGATCAACACCATAGAAGTGCCTAAGATGGTAATATAACACTTTTAGAGCCGCATTGTGTCTCTCTATGTACCCGTATCTGAGATATCTTGAAAAATCTGCACCCTTCCTTTTACAGAAACAGAAAGTGCAAGAAGAATTTGAGAGTAAGATAACGGAAAGTCGAGATAGCAAAGTTTGGGAAGCGGTTGCAGGCACTGCCGCTCTAGGAAGAATGTCTGGTGATTCATGATGGGATTATGAAATCCGCGTAGCCATTAACAAACAAAAGCAAGCGTATTCAAGAAAGTTGAACATTACAGGTCTCAGCAATAACGAAAGAATTAGGCTAGCAAATTATTATAAGTACAAAAGCAGAAAAGTGAAAACACAAGTGAAAGAAAGTAAGGATGAATTAAAAGCGGAAGGACAGAAGAAAAGGGAAATCGATTTTTAAGGAACTAACAAACCACTTTCGAAATTAGCCATGATCATTATAGAAGAAAGTTGTAGTATAGAGATAGTCGGCATGAGAAATAGCAATGGTAGAATTGTATTTGATGCGGGCGGATTAAAAGACATTTTGAGAGACTTTGTGAAGGAATTATCAGAAGTTGAAGCTATAGGGCAACACACCTGTGACATAAAAGACGATACATTAGAGAATCCGGTCAAAAGAATCTGTGGTATTTGCTAAATTTATGTATCGTGATAAAGGATGTTGCAGATGACTGGAAAAAAGCGATTATCTTCCCCATATACGAACAAAAAGGAGATAAAAGCAACTGCTTGAGACAGATCACAGAAAAAAGTTTGAGTGTAAACAAAAAAATTTTTGTGCATTTGTTGACCTGAAAGAAGCGTTTGATGAAATTAGGCAATAATGCAATAATTCATGGATAAGTGTCTGAGAATAGCCCTTTTGGACGAGGAAGGTGTGGATCACGGCACAGTGAAGGTGCGTGAATTAGCGTTTGCATATGATAAGATTGGGTTAGATAAGATTGGGTTAGGCATGTTGAGTAAAAGATGCCAGAAACGAGAGACCTTCGATAATAATTGGCCTCCTCATGCCTTCTTGTACACCTTCTTGATCGCCGATAATTTAACGAGGCTAGCACCGAATATGTCACGCTAAAACCGAAAGGTTATTGGCTTTATCATACAATAATAATAAAAAAATAATTATTGAAGTAAAGAGAAATAACCAGTGTTGAAAGTTATACATATTTCGTGTAATTACTATTATCGAATGAGATCTAATATTATCATACCGCAGAACAAATTACACTTACGAATGTCATAAATCTGTAGCATTCATACGATTTCACTGTAAAAAAAGTAGAGTTAACAAAGGCGATAAAATTTAAAAAAAAATGAGATAGCGACTTATATAAGATACACTAGAAAATTTTGAAGAACACGGATTAGTTAATTTCTAGTCGAAATTCTAGATCACTTGGCTTCACTTATTTCAAGAGAATGAGGACTGTGACGGTTATTCTGATTTTCATCGTACTGATTTGCAATAACCCTGTCGGTAATTATGATAACATCTATAATCTAAAGTTTATCAATAATTGAAGTGATGTCTACTTAATGGCTCTTCGAGATCGTTCAAATTTAACCTAATTTATTTCTCCCAGAGCACAGTGCTCTGTGAGACAATTGAGCCAATAGAGATTAGTTCATTCAAAATTATTAACTTTTCAAGACCGCAATTCCATATTGCTTCATGTGGTAGTTAGACGTGTACAGCACCACGTCGCGTTACGTCGCGAAGTGGGGAAGCAATAAGATTTTTATTTAAAATAACGCTTTACGTAATAATTAGAAGAATGTGCTAGAAATGGGAATTTAAGCATAATTTATTTATTTATTTTTGTTTAAATTGAAGCTATGATACAATAAGCCTCAAAGGACATATCTCCAAATAATTCCATGAAGGACACATGGGTCTCGCTGACCCAACCGACTTAAAATAGCTGTCAGATCAAAAGTAAGAGATATTTTTGACTTAAAAAAATCATGAGTTATTGGTAGAGGGGATGGATCAGCTATCTAGAAAAATTAAGGTCTTCAAAATTCCATCTCACTCGTAAATAAAACACAGGGGTAAGATAAAATGGGATGTACAATTTTATTTAATGAAATTGAAGGAGGGTGGAGGTAAACTCAACTGAATTACAATTTTATTGTCAGGCCGGCGGGGCCATGCTGGGGAAAATCTACATTTCACAAAAGGGGGAAAGGGTCCGGCAGCAAATTACAGATGACAGCTCATGGCCATGCCTGTGCTGAGCCGGGCAGCCGATACTTCAAGGATTTATGCGATAATAATAAATTAGTAACCCGGTTAGATGAATCGCCGAACCAGTAAACCGGAAGAAAAGACTGATTAGAATGAGAACTTGGTCAATAATCACGACGCTAGAATTTACGTCTGCCACGAGGCCAAAATGGCGATGTGAGCCCTCGATTGGAGCCGGCGGTGGCTACCAAGTTTCCAATACATGATTCGCAGTTTGGCGAGAACGAAAACGGAAGGAATTACAAACTGATTTTTCAACAAACCGAAAACATCTTCATTAGAGACTAAAGAAAACTCCGGTGGCCTTGGAGTCCCGAGGGAGTCCTTGTGTGCCTGCCCAAAAGCAAAAAACAGGTCGGCATTGATTGGCTGCTTCCTCGGCGCTGCTGGGTGGTCGGCGCGGGAGCGGTTTTACTGTAGGCTGCAACTAAGCAACAATATCTAAGAGAAGATCCGAAGCATTTCCGGTAATGAGGAATCTCTCATCCTCTCTGACACGAAAGTTGTCCGCATTTGGCAAAATATAACGCATCAAATGAGGGACAACCAGGCCTGATTTGCATCCCATCGCGGGAGTCTTAAGTAGGCTGGCTTTTCCGCAAGTACCGTGGCGTCGAAGGCCCTGTCAGTTGATGTGAGATTACTTCCTCTCTCATAAGAATTACTGGTGCAGACCAAGGTATTGCTCCAAGGTGACTAAGTTTATTCCCAAAGCCAAGGGACGATAATCCGAAAGCATCCCTTGCTCTGGAGGTATTTGAGGTTACCAACCTGGTTCTGGGACTATTGGAGACAGCAAGCGGAAAGGCGGGAACTAGATTCAACACGAGAAATTCAATTTCTGAAAAAAACGGCAGCAAGCGAATCTCAGTTCTCTGGTGTAATTCAGAGTTCCAAAATCCCGCGTTGTCCCCGAGTGTCCTTTAAGGGTTAAATTAATTCATTATTTAATACGATAAATAATTTATGTCTTGCATTTTCTTTTTGCAGAATTAGTTTGGCCATTCGATTCGGTAGCAGTACATCCTCATCCAATTGAACTTGGTGTTGTTAGACATTACGAAAGTTTTCGGAATCGGGGTCGTATTTACTCTTTACGAGCAGGCATTTACGAAGTAGTGGTAGATGAGAATTACCAGTACATCATTGGAATAATCCGATATGATGGTTTTTGTCCATTATTGGTTCCTGAAGGAAATTCTCCTATTCCCTATGCTGAGGAGGAAAACCCTGACTATTATCAAAAAGTTAAAGTACGGATAGATGGCGAGATTGCCAACGTCACTGCACGAATATCGAATGAGGATCCTCTGAATAAAAGGTTTTTTAAATCAGTCAAATCATCACACATAATTAAGGCTCGCATAGACCTTTAATGCAACTTATTTAAAAAATTTAAAAACAGCTGATGAAATTTTATTATTTAGAATGAAATAAAATTTTTTCTAATTAATTTAAGTTCTTTTCAAGAATCGCGAATCGACTTTATTTAATTCTTTCAATTTAAAAAGCCCTAACATTGTAAATGTTACAAAATGATAATTTCGGACTCATGATAATAATGGTCAGCGAAAATGAAATATTAGTCAAGGAAAAATCAGGAATTTTTAAAAATTGTGTTTTTCAGCTACCCCGTAAACGGCATCACATCCATTGTAATTATATAATATTATACCTGTATTTTTAATCTTTATTATTCACGCAATTTGGCGAAATGAAATGTGAACCAAACGTTTGAAAGAAATCAGATTATCATGATTTTTATCACATTTGAATTATATGTTACAGTGCAAAATAAAAGATATGGCCAATTCAAATTTGCAAATGAATGTTCCTTTCCTTTTTGAAATCCATGTGACACCTTTTAGAACTTGCACAAGAAAATTTTGATAAACTAAATAGAATTTTCATTATAGGAATGCAGTGTGACCAGAAAAAAAAGTTTTGGTACAAATTTTGAGGTGATTTTTGAAATTCCTCAGTCTAAAATATTCGAATCTTGATTTTGACTTTTATTCAATAATCTTTTTTTTCTAATATTTGAAAAATGGTGTTAAAATTATTTAGTCATTTTCTATTTTTAATTCAAAGTTTGAAATGAGCCTGTGACAGGACATTTTGCGTACTTTTTCAATTGACTAATCAAAAATTTCTAATTATTCAGTTTCTTGTTTATAACCGACAAGCAAACCCATCTATCTGAATCGTTGTGCCCAGGTACACAAATTTTTTTACCTTCGGCACCGCCTTTCCCTTTCACTTCCACTAACCTCCCTAATCCCCTCCACCTCCTTTACTGAACACCATAACCTTGGAGTTTTCCGCATGTAGCTTTAATCTATTCTTATCCAGGTATATTTTCAACATCTTCCTTATCTCCTTTAAGGCCTCCTCGCTATGTGCTAGCAGCACCATATCATCTGCATACGCGAGTGACCATATCCTAACCCCTCCTACACTAACTCCTCCTACCACTCCAGCCGCAAGCTTACTTTCCACATCCCCGATTAAAATCGCAAAAAGCATTGGGCTAAGCGGACACCCTCGCCATAGCACCCTATCCATCCAGAAACCCTCCGATATTGCCTCCACTTCTCTCACCTTATCTTTTGTCTTTACATATACCACCCTTACCTTTCCATCAGGCCTCTCTTCACTCCTCTCTCTTTCATCACCTCCTTGGCCTTAATCCCGCCTGCGTCGGCAAACATCTTTCCGCAGCCTCTCCACCAACACCAACACGTATACCTTGTGAGCAGTATTTATTAGCATAACCCCGCTATAATTATCTTGCTTATCCCTATCTTCTTTTCATACAGTGGTACTATTACGCCTCTTTCCGCCCTTCTGGGAACCCCTCCTCCCTTCTTACTTTCTTCACTACCTCCTTCGGCCTCTCCATAATCTCTTTTGTAGTGAACGGCCACGCGTCATTCTCTACCCTATCCAGTCCTGCTGCCTTTGAGCTTCTCAACTTTCTTGTCTGTTTCTCTATCTCCTCGTCATTCAACTCCTCCCCCTGTATCTCTCTCGTTTTTCTGAACGCAACACCTTTCTTTCGTGAATCTGAGCCCTGAAACGATTCTTCAAAAAAACTCCCTCCACTTCTCACTTCCTATCTCCTGACTTATCCCCACTCTAAACTTAATAAACCTATTTATTATCTTCCATACGCCTTCCTCTGTCTTAACACTTTCCAATTCCTCTTCAAGATCTTTCATCTTTTCCTGTTCTTTCTTCTTACACATCAATCTAAACCCCTTCCTCATTTCTATGTACTCTTCCCATTCCGCAGTTTCCTCATTCCACTTTCTGTACTTCCGCTTCATATTCCTTTTCATCTTTTTGAATTCACTATCGTACCACGGCTTTACGATTCCTTTCTTCTTCTTCTTAGATAACTTATTTTGCACGCACCAGTTTCTCTTTTAAATCCTCCCATATCTCTTCCACTGACTCCCATTCAAAGTGTACCTTTCCTAACTGCTCCTGATACTGCTATATCGCCTCCCTCGTCCAGCTAACCCTCTTCTTTATCGACACTTCCTCCATACATTGGCTTCCGCAGCTCTCCCCCTTTATCCACAACTCTAATGGCTGATGGCCTGATTCTATTCTCCCTCTCACTGCGAATCTCTCCGTCTTCTCCCACCCTTGCATATTCAAGACTACATAGTCTATCACCGATACCATTACGATACCATTCGCCACTGCCCACCCTTTATACTCCATCCAGTCCTTTAGAATCTCCCCCTTCTTATTTATTATCTCATCCTCTGATTTCCCTTTGAAGCTCTCTCCTTCCCTCCCGATCCCCGCAATGAAGTTCCACCCCCACAGTAGCTCTATACTCTCCTCTCTTCCACCTAGCAAGTTTTTCACCCTTTCTTTAATCCTTTCCATCCAATCCTTATCGTATACAGTCACAAACATACATAGTACTCCACCCGTCTTCACTGCCCTCATTTGCACAGGCTTCCCCTCTCCCTCTACATAAACTTCTTCCTCTAATCCATCTCTCACCCCCGTTTTAATTCAACCACTAGCCTTTCCTTTCTTCATCACTCTGACCGCCTCCTGGAGCCTCCACTATATTTTATAATAAATATTTACAGTAAGGTACAGGGACCTGACTGTGGTGGGAGGTGAAAGAGCATTGCCGATTGGAATATCTGAGCGTGAGAGACTTAGAATAAGTGAGCCTTGAAATAAGTGATCCTTGGAATAAGTGAGCCATGTAATAAGTGAGAGTTCGCTGTATGTAGACTATCCAATCGTCCAAATAAATATTATTCATTAAGTAACTGAATAAAAGTAGAATATATTTAAAATTCAGGTGTAAAGAAACGAGTAATGTAGAAACATCAGACAACCCTTGGAAAACTAACTCCGATGCCGGTTCCATGTATTATATTATATTAAATAAATCCTGTGAAAGCTTATTTGCTTGCATTTTTTATTTTATATTGAAAAATTTATATTAATTTCATTTTTAGGTTTTTAATGTTCAATTTTAACGGAAAAATTTGAAAATAAAGCTTTTTACAGCATGCTTCACGGTCATTGAAATTAAAAAATTCAAACTCTTCAGCGTGAAATTTTTCAATTTCAAGTTATCCAGACTGAACTGAACGTTTGAGCAATCAAAGTAGAACTCCTTCAATATTTTAAACTTTTACTGTTCAATTATTTAAAAGCTTTCAAAATATTTTACAGAATTTAAAAGATTCAACGTTTTTTAACCCTATACTAATAACTCCAATTGAATCCAAAGGAGTATAAGTATTTTAGAATATTTTCAACAATTTCAAGAAATTCGCGAAAGCTTTGTAAATTTTCAATGGATTTTTAAACATTGCGAAGGATTTTAACAATTTTTTCAAAATGGTTTTGGGGACTCAAAATATTTTCGGGTATTTTAAAAGATTCCATGGTATTTTCAAGAGATGAAAAAATTTTCAAGGAATTTCCTTAAATTTTTTGGAAGATATTCAACATTTTTACAGTACCTATACGGTCTTACGATATTTTAAATGATTTTAAGAAATTAGGTAATAATGTGTGTACGCTGGCTCCGAAGAACTTTTTTCTGATCTCTCTTGCGTACGCTGTACAGGCTTCAAAATTTTTTACTATTTCTTCTTCTGAGTACGCTGCAAAATTGCACATGTTCCAGACTTTCTATATTGTATTTTCTGGGTATGCTGTACAGGCTCCAGACCTCCTACTTTGCCTTCCTAGTTACGCTGCGCAGGCTCCAGGCTTAGCTGTTTTGTTTCTTCAGGGTACGCTGTCCAGGCTCCTGAATCCTTTTGAGCTTTTTTGGGCACGCTGTAGAGGCTTAAGACCTTTTACTTTGCCTTCCTGGGTACGCTGCGCAGGCTTCATACTTGGATGTTTTGTTTCTTCAGGGTACGCTGTCCAGGCTCCTGAATCCTTTGATCTTTCTTGGGTGCGCTGTAGAAGCTTCAGACCTTTTACTCTACCTTCCTGAGTACGCTGCGCAGGCTACTGGCTCCAGGGTCAACTGTTTTGTTTCTTCAGGGTACGCTGTCCAGGCTCCTGAATCCTTTTGAGCTTTCTTGGGTGCGCTGTACAGGCTCCAGACCTTTTACTTTGCCTTCCTGAGTACGCTGCGCAAGCTACAGGCTCCAGGCTTAGATGTTTTGTTTCTTCGGAGTGCGCTGTCCAGGCTCCTGAATTCTTTTGCGCTTTCTTGGGTAAGCTGTGCAGGCTCCAGACCTTTCACTTTACCTTTCTGGGTACGCTGCGCAGGCTTCAGACTTATATGTTTTGTTTCTTCAGGGTACGCTGTCCAGGCTCCTGCATCCTTTTGAGCTTTCTTGGATACGCTGTAAGGCTCCAAGACATTTTTGATTTCTTGTTATATTTGGGTACGCTCTAATAGGCTCCAGACCTTTTTATTTTTGTTTCTATTTTTGGGTACGCTGTTACAGGCTCCAGACATTTTATCACAGATGATCTTTTCTGTAGATATTCTATCTCAGGCTCCAGACTTTTTATTTTTTGTTTGATTTCTTCTGATTACGCTGTCATGGGCTCCAGACTTTTTTAAATTTCTGTTTTTGATTTTCTCTGGGTACGCTGTGACGCACTCTCCAATTTTTTTTCCAATTAAAGGGAACTAAATTCCGAAAACCCGCAAGGTCCGTCATTTCTAATTTTTTATGCATTATATTTTTACTTAAAGTTTTTAGAAAAATGTGTTCTTTACAAAAACTGCTTAAAGATATTGTATAAATGAATTTCAGTTACAAAACTCTCTACAAAATGAAGAAAAATCAGGGTTATAAATAAGTTTTGTAGCAAAACATTCAATTATCAGGTTAGTCGGATTTGAATTTCCCCTAATTGTCGGAATCGCTGCTGAATGATTTTGCATAATGTTCAGTTTCATCAAAATTATTGACAATTGAAAATGTAGGACCTTTTGTTCAAGATTTTTTGTTTTAGTATCTATTAGATTTTCGTTGAAAATTCTTATTTCTTTGTAAAAAATTAATTTTTTCGGTTAAAAATTGATCCTCTTTGTGTAAAAATGCAATTTTTTTGGTTGAATATTTAAATAAAAATACAAATTGGAAAAAATAAATTCAAATCTTCAGCCAGAGAAAATATTATAAACTTTTGAACGCCGAAATATGAATTCTAAACAAAAAGTAAATTTTCTACGAAAATATTTAAAGTATCAACCCAACGAGAAAAAACTTGATTTTTAAAATTCTGAAATTTTTAGCTGACCAATTCTATATTTTCCCTGAACCCCCTCTCGAATAGCGAAATTTGACTGATTACTGGTGAAATTCTACTAAATAAATCAGAAAAAAGTAATCCTCTGAAGAAAATTTACTAAAAAATTACTACTTGATCGCCGCTTCCATTCAATATTGCTCCAAGTAGCGATTTAGACGGTATACAGCGCCACCTCGCACAGCTGGGCAAAAAAAGTACTTGTGGACAAATCAATTTTTAGCCTACACTATTCATTCCGATTCAAACGTCCTTTGTTTTTTTAATGAAAGCTAATTAAATTTTAGAAATAATTTCCATTTGGTTAGAATAATCAAGACAAATTTTTATCGCGTTATAAACAAATTAATGAATAAAAGTCTTTTTTTGGGGATTGGCAATGTTTAGCTCATTGAAATTAATAGATTTTGCGAAGCACATCGTAAGCAAACACTTCACATGGGGAAGCACGCACTTCTGCGTAAACGCATACAATACATGCGACGCAGTTTCATAACCAGACAGACAAAAAAGGTTATTGGACAGAAAATCACTTACATGTATTAATATTAAATTAAAGGGAAATGATGTGTTGGGAAGTTGAGGAATTGAGGTTAAGTAGGGGAAGCAAAGGGAAATGAGGAGAGGATTAGTGAGGGTCAATGAGTGAGGGTCAGTGATCCGAAAAACTTTGGGGACAGATTTGGAGTGATTTCTGAAACCTTGACTTGGGGAAGCACGCACTTCTGCGTAAACGCATATAATACATGCGACGCAGTTTCATAACCAGACAGACGAAAAATTTATTAAACACAAAATCACTTACTTTTATAAATAAACATTAATGGGAAATGAGGGGTGGGGAAGTTGTGGAATTGAGGGTAAGTAGGAGGACCAAAGGGAAATAAGAAGAGGATTAGTGAGGGTTAATGAGTGAGGGTCAATGATCCGAAAAAATTTTGGGACAAATTTTGGAGTGATTTTTGAAACCTTGACGTGGGGAAGCACGCACTTCTGCGTAAACGCATATAATACATGCAACGCAGTTTCGTAACTAGACAGACGAAAAAGTTATTAGACACAAAATGATTTACTGTTATAAATATTAAATTAATGGGAAATGAGGGGTGGGAGAGTTGAAGAATTGAGGGTAAGTAGGGGCATCAAAGGGAAATAAGAGGATTAGTGAGGGTCAATGAGTAGAGCTGAAGTAGGGGATATAAGGGGGAAGAATCAAGGGGCAGTGAGGGGAGAGAAAGTAGAGGAAGCGATGGAAAATGGGACGTCAGTAAGTAGTAGTTAAATAGGATACAGGTGAGGTATGTAAAGTGGCCAAGTTGGAAATCAATATTTTCACCAAATTCATCCAAGTTGTGTATTTTTCTATCAGTTTATTCTATTATTTGTTCTACAGTTAAAAATTGACAAATATCTGTATCCGTTTATCAAATAGGTTTAAAAAAAATTCTTGTCAGATATCAGAAAATCATACATTGTGAGGGTTGACTGAAAAATTCGGAAAAATAAAATTTTCGACTGTAAAATTCCCATATCGGAAAATTTCTGAACAATAAAATATTCGAAATAGAAAATTCCGAAATTCGAACAATTAAATTTTTTTATGAATATGCTTCATTACAAATAATAGAATAGTAAAATCTCTCTAGGAACGAAGAAATGATTTTAATTTTCAAAGTTTATAAAATTATAGCTTGCATTTAAAATAACAATAATCGAAAAAAAATTTCATCCAGATATATATTTTTCAATTATTGTTATTTTAAAAACAATAATTTTAGAATATTCATATGTCAAAAACAGTTTTTGTTATTAAAATACTTGATTATTGTATTCTTAATGAATAAATATTTATAACGAAAATTGTTTACTCGTTTAAATTCGGGAATTTTCTGGTTCGGATATTTTATACTTCGGCAATTATATGTCATGAATTTGATTCTTCAGGAATTTCCTAATTTGGTAATACTATGAACTGTTCGGGAATTTAATTATTTGTGAATTTCATTATTCGAGAATTTAATTATTTGTGAATTTTATTATTCGGAAATTCTCCGATTTTTGAATTCACTATTCCGGGACTTTTCCAATTATGTCATCTTACGTACTGTTCGCAAATTTTATCATTCCGGAATTTAATTATTTGTTAATTTCATAATTCGTGAATTTTTCAATTCGGGAATTTCATTATTTGGGAATTTTTTATTTAGGAATTTTACAATTTGGAAATCTTATTATTTGGGAATTTTATAAGTCGAAATTTCATTATTTTGTTGGGAAATTTCCAATTAGGGAAATTTATTATTCGGAAATTTTCTAATTCGGAAATTTTATTATTTGGAAATTTATAAATGGGAATTTTATTATTTATTTGGGAATTTTCCAGTTAGGGAAATTCATTATTCGGGAATTGTATTATTTGTGGAATTTCATTGCTAGGGAATTTTCCAATTAAAGAATTTAATAATTTGGGAATTTCATTATTTGGGAATTCTTCGATTCGCGAATTTTGCAATTCGGTACTCTTATATACTGTTCAAGAATTTTATCATTCGGAAAGCCAGTTAGTTGGAAATTTTATAATTTGGGATTTTCATCATTCGGGAATTTTATTATTTGGAAATTTTATAAATATATATAAAATAAAATTTTATAATATATATATAGTCCTACCGACTGCGCCATGCCGTTCCGGTTCCACTCTACTCGTTTGGGGTGGTTCAATGGACAAAGAACGAATTTAAGGCCCTTGATGTCACCACACGTAAGATCATGCATATGCATAAAAGCTTGCATATCAATTCGTCTAGATGACAGTTGCTCCCAGTGGGACCCTGCGGTGGTTGTTAACCTTTAGTTTTTAATTATATATATATATATGACCTAATGGATGATCCTTGAGGTACACCCGATGAAGGATTATAGGTCTGAGATTTAATGTTTCTGTATTGGACCCTATTTTCTCTATCTGACAGGTAATTAATGAGCAGTGTCACAAGATTCGCTGGTAAGTTTGTCGATAGGATCTTATTTTTTGTTATCGCGTGATCTGTTTTATCGAAGGCCTTTGATAGGTCAGTGAAGATAACATCTACCTGATCTCCTTGCTGTAGAACTCTGTTTATGGTTTCAGTGGAGCAGGTTCGTTTAGTTATGCATGAACGTTTCGGAGCGAATCCATGTTGAAACTCGGATAAAATAGGTGCTATGTATCTCTAAATGTCATCCTTCACTGCAACTTTGAAGACCTTCGCAAAGTTTCATATTATGGATATTGGTCTGTATTTTTCGACGTCTGACTTGTTGCCTGATTTAAATACAGGAATTACTTAGGTTGACTTCCACAATCGCGGGAATTTTCCTGAGACGAGAGCTAGATTAAAAATGAATTGCAGAGGTTCGACAAATGCATCCGCACAATCTTTCACTTTGTAGCTAGGTATCTGATCAGTCACAGATGTCATTTTCGCTTTCAATTTCGCTGCAGTTTTTCTGACAGTGTCGACAGTGAGGAGGTAGGGTTCAGTTTGTGCATTGACGAAGCAAGTATTTTGCTCATTATTAGGCACTGTAATATGGTCTGAACCTATTATGTAGTTTTTCTTTGATGTATTGGTTTATTCATTTTTGTTATAAACACTAAAGAAAAATCGAAAAAATGTATTAATGATTTTTTTAGTGTCCTTATGTGACTCGCTATTATACCTTAACTCATCTGGATCATTCTTTATTTTAGATTCGGTTGATTCAATGTAATTTTGATAATCGGCTTTTTACCCCTAATTTTATTACTGGAGCTAAGATTGTTACGCGTTCCTTGATAAAGTCAGATTTGTTCGCGCGATTTTTTTGCAAGAATTTTTTCTTCAACTTCATATTTAATTTGATAGTATTCGAGTACCATTGTGGATAAGCCTCTTCACTTACATGATTCGAGTTAAATATTGGGACGAATAATACAAGCGCTTGTTTCAGATTAATACAAAACTGAAGGCACGCCTCGTCAATATCGTTTTGACTGAATATATCTGTCCAATCAATAGAAAGTAAGAAAGTATATAGGTATGTAAGATTACTTCGTTCAAAGTTCCAATTTTCACCATTATCATTATTATCAACAATAATTAACTGTCGCAACAGAAGAATATTAGTCGATAAGATGAGCTTTAACATAAGGGCAGGATGGGCAACTGGAAAAAATCTTTTAATTATTAATTATTGTTATTAGTTATTTATATCATTTAAAAAGTAATTTTGATGATTTTCTTTTAAAATTTAATGAGTTTTAATGATTTATAATTTGAGGCTCTTGACTTTTGATCTTCAAAATTATCACAAAGTTAAAATTTTTATTCTTACATCTTTATAATTGAAGAATTTTCAATTGTAATTATTCTAAATTTTACAACTTTCAATTGTCAATCTTTAAAATTGAACAATTTTCAATCATAACTTTTCAGAATTGTTAAACTTTCAATTTTTAATATTTGAAATTGAAGAGTTTATCATTTTAAAAATTTACAATTGAAAATTATGCAAGTTTCAAGACTTAGAATAAAAAATTCTGTAAATTTGATGACTTGCATACATTCGAAATAATTTTAACTTGGAAGGTTTATAATAGCAAAATTTACTTTTGATCTTCAAAATAATGAAAATCATCTCAAGGTAAGAATTTTTATTTTCACATCTTTATAATTTAAATATTTTATAATTGTAGAACTTTTTATATCGCTTAATTTTAAAATTGAAGAGTTTATCATTTTCAAAAGTTACAATTAAAATTTATGAAAGTTTCAAGATTTAGAATTGAAAATTCTGTAAATTTAATGATTTATATACGCAATTTCTTTAACTTGGAAGAATTATAATTGAAAACTTGACTTTTGATCTACACAATCATTACAATTAAAGACCTTTTATTTATATATCTAAGTTTTACAATTTAAAAATTCTGTAGTTTTGGTGCTTTAATGACAAAATTTTTGCAATTATGAAGATTTAGAATTCAAAACTTGAATTTTGATCTTCAAAATTATTAAAATGGAGGAGTTTTTATTTATGCATCTTTAAAATTGAAGATTTTTTAATTAAAAAAATGTACAATTAAAAATTATGCAAGTTTGAAGTTTAACATTCTAAAAAGCTGTAATTTGGTGATATATATATATATATATATATATATATATATATTCGTAATTTCTTAAATTTGGAAGATTTAGAATTGAAAACTTGACTTTTAATTTTCAAAACCATCAAAATTTAAGAATTTTTATTTATACATTTATTAAATTTAAGCATTTTCAATTGTAAATCTTCAAAATTGAACTATTGAAAAAAGAACATTAAAAATACCATAATTTTAACCTTTAATTGCAAATCTGTAAAATAGAAATATTTTCAAAAGATATTCAAAATTTCATGATATATATTTACAAATATTATGACAACAGTAAGATTTCTATCTTATTTCGATATAAAATCCCACATTATCTTAGTAATGGTGTTCTTTGCTTCTAATTCATGCTGGGCTAAAATCTTATATTAAAATAAAAGTGTATTCATTTAAAAGAAGTTTTAAATATCTGTTGTCTTATTTCTTGAGTGAATATTGAAAACTCACTCCAAACTTTGTATGCATATCCAAAATCATCACGAATAATTCATTTCCTGAAATTTTGGGAGACCATTTTTTATTTCAATTCAAATAAATCGTAAACTAATTTTATAGGCTGTGATGAAATTTGTTTACTATGTCGTATTAAATAATAATAATAATGTTATAAGTTTCGAGCATAAATCCTCAGAAGAACTCCGAGCATATTTGGCTTCTTCTTAAAAGACGAACTAGCAAGTTCTAAATTCTTTCATAAAGCTGTGACCTTAAACTTAAATCTTCTACGTAATTCCTCTTTTCATGTCCTGAAGACTTTTCTCCTCAGGGCGTAATAAATTTCTTCTCTCTTTTTCCCGGAATACCTAGATCTCAATTATTCTCGCCGCTCTCCTTGTTAGAAACGTTACCTGCTAAAAATATCAGAATCGAAAAGGAATTATTGAAATACTTGGAGCTTTCCTACAAATTCCATTAGCCTTTGAGAGAAATTTATGTTCACTTCTTTTCTCAATCACATTACTCTTTTCTTACATTGCTGATCCATTTTTCACGTTTTAGAATTTTGCAAGTTTGAGGTTTTCACTATTTCTTCTTCCACGTATGCTAGTAATCTTTGTAAAATGTATGTCTGCACTAGGATGCAAAATTTGTTGGAATAAAAGAAATAAATACATAAAACAAAATATGTTCTATTTCAGGGGATTTAATACGACCTATATTTCTGAGATTAGTCAAAACATTTTTTTTGACTAAATTATGCGTATTAGAATTTTAGAAGATGGTGACGTGAGATAAAGAAAATTGCTTACAAATTTTTTTGAGAAGTTCTTAAGTGGGACAGGTATATTTTTCTTCTGACTTTTTTGTATCACAATGGCCTTTTTGAGAAAATTCAGTTTAAAGATTTTTAGAAAAAGTCAAATGTAAATATTGGTTTAGATACTGCAACATTTTTCAAAAAATGTCAATAAATTTTTTATAAACTTCGTTAGCACCATCGAAAATTCTAATACTCATAATTTAGTCACAAAAAATGTTCGTCTCATTGTTTAAACAGGGGTCGCTAAACTTCCTCAAAAAAACACATATTTTGTCTCGAAACTATTCTGTTATTTCAGCATTTGCAGCCTGTCCGATTTGAAATCAATTCCGTCAAATATTTTTTCTTTCGAACAAAATTAATGTTTAACCGTTCGATGGCACACTGCCGTCAAAAAGACTCCAGGCATGTTCAACCTTTTTTAAATCCCTTCAACATTTGAAAATAGTACTTATACGGTTATTAAAAAAGAAAAAAAAAGTTAATAATTTTTTTGTAAAAAATGTCATTTTTCGCTATGTTTTAAATTCTATAATCTTTTTTTGACATTTAAAATGAATTTTGAACTAAATAACCCAGACCATTCTTTTAAGTAACTATCAGAGAGTGTAAAAAATTCAGCTACTCAAAATAATCAGTTGGTTCTTTGCGGGAAGCAAAAAATAATTTTTTGTATTTCATCGATATAAGACTGTTTTATAGCGTTAAAATAACCTCCGTAAAAGAACTATTGGGCTTTGTGAGGGTTTGATGCTAATCCTTATTTTTTGACGGTTTGTTCTTGTACACATGTTTTTTAATACATAAGATATTACATGGAATATTATTTGGAAATCTCAGATAAAACCGCAACTTTCTAGCATCACTAAAAGAGAAGATAGGTATAAACGATAAAAAATTGTTTAAAGATAATTATATGTTAACTTTGATCATTATCATCTCATTGTCAGTGAAAAGTTGAAAAAAGGTTTTAAATTTCAGAAAAAAACCGAAACTTTCTAGCATTATTCTAAGAGAATATTGTTATAAATAATAATAAATTGTTTGGAGTAGAAAGCAGTATTTTATGTATTAAAAACTATTTTAACTAAAACAAACCTAAAGAACAAAAAAAAATAGCACCACGTGAAGAACTTCACGTGAATGAAATTCAAATAAACCATTTCTGATTTGAATTCTTTGGCTAATTGTGAAGAGAAATGTCAAAGGACAACCCGATTTGCCTAGTATTGAGGATTCAGTCTAAAATTTACAAAAGCGTCTTTTTCCATATGAGAAATAAGTATTAGACTGCATGGAGTTTGCTGAACCTCCAAATATCCATTTTTTTTTCGAAACAAAAAATAGATCTTTTTTCTTATATTCGAATAAATTTGGGGGTGAGAGCATGAAAATTAAGAAGAAAAAATGTGGGCCACTCTATAGTCTGCACAATAATATATAAATTCTCCTTGAATCAAGTCTTGAAGAGAGTTTCATTTCTATCCAGCGATTAATTAACAATTTGTTATCTGTAACAAATTTGCAACCATAATGAAACCCTTTGTAAAAATAATATATATAGAAGAAATAATGAACTGGAATAATGAAGAAATTTTCAATTAGATTATTCATTGTACTAAGCAACCACAATAATTAGAATCTTTCGATGGAAATAACGAAACTAAAAAGTATATTTGTACTTGATCAAGGAAACAAATATAATTTTAACGAGTTTGAAATATCGTAAATATTAATGAAGTCGATAATTAATCAAATCTGTTTAATCGT
This sequence comes from Andricus grossulariae, assembly GCA_011634705.1. NCBI lineage: Eukaryota > Metazoa > Arthropoda > Insecta > Hymenoptera > Cynipidae > Andricus > Andricus grossulariae. Next base: position 300,972,155 of record JAABKJ010007545.1, read on the forward strand.
TTTCTTTATTACTTGTTTCAGTATTTTTATTAGTCATGCAAATCCGTGCAGACTCAGTTGAATTTTCTATTCATTGAAAGCAAGAAAGCAGTTTTCACTTTAGTAACGTAATTCCAAAGAAATAATTATGCGTTGTAATCAGGCAACTTCTTTTTCTTGATAAGCATCCAGCTTGTAGCATTGAAATCATCTAGAATGCTAATCAATATTATAGTAGATTCGACTTTGCCATGCATAAACAGCGGAGGATTAATGCGATATGAAACAGAACACATGAAGTGAAATTGATACTTGGGTATGAGTATACGTTACGTTCCTTGATTGCAATCATGAATGATTAATCTATATTGTTCACATATATACATGTATGGGGGCAAATCGAATCCTTTATGTTTCCTAATGTTTAGGTTCTGAAATAACGGTTACGTGCCAGAATAATGGATCTAGTAGGGTGGTCCAAATTTTTTTCTTCTTCGAATTTTCATGCATTCACCCCCCTCCCCACCCATCGACAAATTCTTTCGAATTCAGACCAAAAAAATATTTTTTTGAAATTATATTCAAATGTCTCGCAAGCCCTATGAAGTTCAACACGTAGATCCCATTGGAAAAAATACGTTTTTATATGTTTTATTCAGAATCATCAATACACTGGAGCCCGGATTTGCGTTAAATGGATTTGTGCGTTCCTAGAAGTGATGGCCTCCGCATTTTGATGATACGAGGAGCGCGGGACCGAAAGAGAGGCGGTGCAGCTAAGCTTGACAGACAGCATGAGGACCGCACTCTCAGCGCGTTAGTTGCATCAGGTTGCGCCATGCGTCCAAATCCAACATAAATGGTTCACGCGGCCCTGCCTATTTACGTTCGGAGTTGCTGGATTTGTGCCAGAGTATTAAGTGTTACGAGTTTACCCTCAACATTTCTCTTCAGAATTAGCCATAGAATATGAATCAAAAATCACATTTTGAATTTCATGCCCATAAGTCTGTCTCAAAGCGACCCGGAGAAACCCCATAAGTGGAAAATTGGGTTTTGTGAGTTTTTAGCGCTGATAATTATTTTTTACGATTTCTTTTAGTACAACTTTCAAGGAATTAGAATGGCTTTTAAATGATTTTAATATATTTTAATGGATTTTAAGAGATTCTGAAAGATTCCCGCAGATTTTAATGATTTCAATGAATTCTCAATATACCAAAAAGATTTCAGGAAAATTTTAAGGATTTTAACCAATCTTGAGAGGTTTTAAGGGATTTGTACAGGATTTTGAAGATTTCAAACGGTTTCAAGGATTTCAAAAGATTTTACGGAATTTCGAAAAATTGTATGGGCTATCTACCGTTTTTAAAGGATTTTAAGTGATTCAAACAAATTTCAAAAGAATTGACAGGATTTAACATGATTGCAAATATTTCCAGAAATTCTTTGAGATTTCATGAAAGATGTACACAAGATTTCAAACATTTCTAACTCCTCGAATCTATTTTTATTGAACGCATGTGAGGTTCCCAACAAAGAAAATTCATATTTTGTTTATTTTTTTATTAAACAACATTGAGGGAGGCTTGAATTTGATGTATACATTTGTTTTCGATTTGAACGCCCTAAACCCTTCCCAGCAGTCCCAAAAAACCACCCCCTAAACGAGGATCAAGTATTTTGAGATATGTTGGTCTTCATTATTACTTTTCTGTATGTTTCTTATCACCGATTTTTTTTAATGGTGAAATGAAAAACTTTTATTTACTTATTTTATAAATTTTTAAATGTGTAAACAATTTTTATTTTCTAAGACATACGTTTTTCTCATTGCTTCACAAATAATCGGTACCCTTACAACGAGATAAATTGATTAGGCAATATGAAAAATGAGTAGGTTCGATTCAATTTGTTGTTAATGGTTTAAACAATTTTTCTTTGTTCTACGCTTAAAGAGCACACTGGGTGTCTTACACCGCACAGGCTTCCCGATTTTTTTCCGGTTGTTTTTAAAGTATTTTTTTCGAATAGTTAAATTATCACTGAGGCTTTCGAGATATTTTTTCCTATTTTGTATGGTTTCAACCGCACTCATCAATTTTTTTCGCAAAAATATCTGAAGGTGTATTTGGAAGTGTGCCCTTTAAGGGCTAAATTAACTTTTGACTAGAATAAGACTGTAAAGTCAAGGTTTTTGCAACATTTTCAACAATGTTCATAAAATTCTGATAGGTTTGTCATTTTTATAACTTACCCACCATCTTTTAAGCAATTTCTAGTTGTTTGAACAATTGTTTTTAACAAAATATAACAAATTTACACCTTCTCTGAATTTATTAGGTTGATTTTCGGTTTAAACTAATTAGTTAACGTTACTCAGAGAAGGTATAATTTTTTTATTCTCTCAAAAGCATGAGTTAGCAAATAAACATTTTATAAAAAATTATGGATAACTGGTACAAATACCTGAATTTTATGAATTTCATTCAAAACGTGCGAAAAAACTGCACTTCTTTGCCTTATGACAGTCAAAAGTTATATTTAAACAATAACAAATTGTTAAAATAATTAACAAGAATTTGAATCGACCGTATTGACTTCTATATTGCCTTATTAGTTTATTCAAATGTAACAATACGGATAATTTGCGAAAAAAAGTTTTAAAACAGTATTTTTCAAACAAATAAAAATAGTTTGAACAATTCATAATTTATAATAAATACATGTAAGTTTTAAGTTTCATTCAGTTAACAAAATACATAAGAGTAATATTTAATTTATTTATATACCGCGAAATATTTGATCCTCGTTTAGAGGTTGGTTTTCGGGGCATGCTGGAAAGGCTTAGGGAGGTCAAAATAAGAAATCAATGCATGTCACACCCGGGGAAGTCATTTTAAAAATGTTATGTGATTTGCACTCGCTTTGTTCATATTTACACATTCTAGTCTGATCTTCGTAAAAATGGGGGTTTACCCCATATATTTTCAACTAAAAAATTGAGGGGGTGGGCAGAATCCCTTAACGTTTTCTGATAAAAATAAAAAATTAGCATTTTCTTTTTTGGGGAACCACACAAAATGAGCCATTATCCCAAAGGAATTTTAAACTTTGTTTTTTTATTCATCTTAGTGTATAATATTATAAAACGAACAGCCAAAATAGATTTTAATTAGCATATTAAAAAAATAATGATTATAAAGAGGAAACCCTTCAGGATGTGCCAAAGAAATTACGAATCACCTATGCTAATTTTTTTCATAATTTACATAATATGTACGGTTTTATAAATTTTTATGGATTTATAATTTGAACTTATTCAAGGGAAATCTTATCTTCTTGAATAGCTTAAACCAAAAGATTATTCTGAAAACTCTGCAAATTACTCTAAAACATTTTGTTGAGTTTCTAAAGTTTTTTGATCGAAATTTATTTGTTAGTTTATATTTTAGTTGAAAACGGATTTCAACTATTATTTTGTGTCTTTTTTCATTCTCTTAAGCATAAACTCTCTTTTTAGCTTTAGGCGAAAGTTGCGTAATTTTTCTAAATATTTTCAGTCATGTGTTATTAAATAAAATTTAGTTACTTACTACCAAAAACACCCGAATTTCCAAATAATTAGAAGCTATTAAAATGTAAAGAATCAGAAAATGATTTGGTTTATTGGAAAAAAAAAATTTTGTTGGGTCAACCAAACCTTCCTATATATCCAAGTTAAACCTTTTAAAAAACGATTTGGATCATAATAAACGTTAATAAAATGTAATATCAAACGAGATAATACTATTTTCTCAAATATTTCATTAAATCACTTAAGTTTATTTTTTAACAACTATACAAGTAAATCATCAACTCTAAGGGTGTATTTAGTAAATAGTGCAAGGTCTGAGAAACTTAAAAAATGTTGAATGATTTCGTGGGTAGCAGTAATTTTAAAAGTTATGAAAAGACTTTTTTTCGGTGAATATATTTTTAAATACCCTAAAATATTTTATATTTTGTAAAACTTCTGGAAATATTTTGAAATATTTAAAGATATTTTTAAACCTTTCAAATCCTTTGCAATCCCTCGAGATCCCTCAATTCTTTGAAAATTCTTCAAAATATAATAAAATCTCTTGAAATCCCGTGACGTCATATGGAATCTGATGACATTCCATAACATTCTTTGAAATTTGTTTAATCTCTCGAAACTTTCTTGGTATCCTTTAAAATACCCTAAAATATTTCCAAACCTTAGAAATTTTTTTAAATACCTTGAAATTTAGTAATGCTCTCGAAAAAATTGTTGGACTTTTTTCAAATACCCTAAAAGCTTTAGTAACTTTTTCATTTTTGTAAATCTTTGGAAATACTATGAAATGTTAAAACTTTCTTCAAAGATTTGAAATGCTTTGAAATCCCTTAGTAAATCTGATGATATTCTTTGAAATTACTTGAAATCCCTTGAAACATTTGAAGACCTATGGAATCCTTTGAGATAATGGAAAATGGTTTAAAATGCCTTATTGAAATCCTATAAAATCCTACAATATTCCAGAAATACACGGAAATGTTTTAAAACCCGTTAGAATCTATTAAAACCGCATGAGATCTTTTTAAATATCCTAGAATCTTATTTGTCCTATAAAATCCTTTCAAATCTCATATTTACATAGCTCTCGTATTTATTCTTTTATTTTTTATGTAATTTATAAAGGTCCCTCAATTATCGTGACTAAATTCTTTGATATTTTAATAAGAATATGATCAAATCCCGTAAATTTACAGGAGATCTGATGATATTTCTTGAAATTCCTTGAAATCCCTTGAAATATTCGTAGTCCTATGAAATCCTTTGAATTCATCGGAAATTCAATTAAGTACCTTATTGCGGGCCTCTGAAATCCCTGAAAATTTGAAAATTCCTGAAATTCTCGGAAATCTGATAAGGTTCGTTATAATTCCTTAAAATGTCTTGGAATGTTTTAAAATACTCTAAAATTTTGAAAATCATTTAAAATCTATTGAACTTGCTTGTTATCTTCAAAATTCTTTAAAATCTTCAGAAATATCTTGAAATATTTTTAAATCTCTTTAAATGTTTGAAATCCTTTAATTTTTGTGAATATAGAGAAGCGGCGGCTAATGTGGCGCGTTCGAGTTTTCGAATATTAACGCATTTTCTGCTTGTGGAGGTAGTTTCATTACATGTATATATGTTTTTAACGTTAAATTATCAAAAAATTGGGATAATTAAATTAATTGCCTGATTTTTATGACGAAAAGTTCGTTTTTGTTCTTTCGCTTGTATTGTCAGAGTAGCTAAAAACAAGTAAAAAATTACAGAAGTTTCGTGTAAACTTATAAAATTTTTTGGAAATATACTGTTCCGAGTTTCTTGAATGCTTTAATGTTTAAAATTTTGAGTAAAATTAATAAACTTTTATGTAAAAAGTCTTTATTAAATACTATTCACATGCGACTAATATGGCGCATTCGGGACTAAAACCGGCAGGTAACTTGGCGCACAAGTTTTTGTTTTTTTTTGCTGCGAGAATGTTAACATGCAATGTGGATTTTGTTGTAACAAAGTGCCGGATTCAGTTAGAAGGTAAGAAATATTTACTCAAAGTAATAATATTTCGTTTCTAATATGCATAAGAAAGTTTTATTCTAATAATTATCCTGTATTTTAGAGTTGAAAACTTTGTACTAGTATTCGGGTTAGGTTTGTTCTGACAGAATAAATATTTAGAAGGTTTAAAGTAATGATATTATTTCAATGTGGAATCATTATAACTGTTTTGGAAAAGAATAAAATGTACTTATTGTTGATATAATTTTGATTTATTGTTTATAAAACGTCTGTAAGCTTATCTTAAAATAAAAAATTAGTAGCACTCCTAACCTTTATTGTTCTAGATGGGAGTTTATAAACGAAAGACTGAAAATGGTCAATGGACAATTTCCCCATTGATAATTATTTAAATATATCCTTCATTATGTTATGTTTCATATTGGTGAGACATTCTGCACTGTTAAAAAACAATTTACCTTGAGATTTCAGCAGACATAATCCCTCAAATATGTTAATAATATGAAACGTAAATATCTTTATCTTATTTTCATTATATTTTACTGATTTTTCTTCATAATTTGATTTTTATTCAATAATTATGAATTGAAATCGAAACGCGCAACATGGTAGGACAACTTGGCGCAGATGCACTTTTTGGAAAACACATTAATTAACTGTTTTAATGAACTTCAATTGAATTATCTCAATGCATAGAGTATTGGTAAGATATTGGCAAGTTTATACTATGCACACCTAAAATTGGACTTGATTTAAATGCAGTCAAAATAAGACTCAAAAATATTAAGACTTCTTTTATTTTAGGTTATTATTAAAAAACAGTGAAAGTGACGTTACGGGAATTTTCCTGTCTGCATGTGATTTTAAAGTAGCACATTAATTTTCAACTATTGCAGTAAAATTACCACAATAATCACTGGTATTTTTATGTCCACTGATTAATGCGGCAATTTTCAACCAATTTTTTTTACAGTGTGGGTAAAACTGCAGAAAAGGTCAATCAGTTTCGGCTTATTTTAACGCCGTGTCTACGGGTACTGAAATTTCGGTACGAATAGCTCCTCACTACAACTTTGGCTATTTGTACCAAAATTTCGGAACGAATAGCTCCGTGATACCACTTTGGCTATTTGTACCGAAATTTCGGTACGAATTCAAAACGCCCAAAAACTATAAACATTTCACGTTTTTTCCATTTATTTCAATAAATAATGAAAATCTACAAAAAAGCTTAGAATAAAAGTTGTAGATCCTTTGAAAATACACATTTTATATTGAATCTATTTTTACTCTAAAGATGATAGATTTCAGGAAAAAGAACGATTATTACAAAAAATCACAGAAATGCAGCACAATGTTTAGCGGTGTGACGTAAATTGTATGCAAAATTCCTGAAAGGTCAATTCGTGCGAGTAGAATGGACAGGACAAGCGAAACTTTGAAAAGCAGATATTTGTGGGACGGAGACAGCCAATATCTCGGAAATACTGCACAATGTGTAGCGGTATAACTTAAATTATTAAAAAAATTTCTGAAAAGCTGGTTACGCTCGCGTTGAATCACAGGTTACCTCCCCGCTATTTCCTACATCACTCGTATTTCTGTGAACAGTCGCAGGGGTGTCTTCACGCGCCCCACGAGTCGCTAGAAAGGAATAGGGATGTGACCTTAATTATTTCTGTGGCCTGTCACATGGGATTCGTCTCACCCCCCGCGAGGTATTGGAAAGGGATATGGATGTGACCTAGATAATTTCTGTGACCTGTCACAGGGGAGTCGTCCCGCTCCCTGCGAGGTGTTGGAAAGGGATATGGATTTTACCTACATTATTTCTGTGACTTGTCACAGGGGTGCCTTCCCGCCCCTAACGAGACGTTGGAAAGGTGTATGGATGTGACCTAAATTATTTCTGTGACCTTTCACAGGGGTGATTTCACGCCCCTCACGACACGTTGGAAAGGGGTGTGGATGTGACCTACATTATTTCTATGACCAGTCACAGGGGAGTCGTCCTGCCCCCCGCGAGGTGTTTGAAAGGGATATAGATTTGACTTGATTTGATTTGGTATGGATGTGATCTACATTATTTCAGTGACCTGTCACAGGGGAGTCGTCCCGCTCTCCGCGAGGTGTTGGAAAGGGATATGGATTTTACCTACATTATTTCTGTGACTTGTCACAGGGGTGGCTTCCCGCCACTAACGAGACGTTGGAAAGGGATTAGGATGTGACATACATTATTTCTGTGACCTGTCACAGCGGTATCTCCCACCCCAGAAGGTGTTGGAAAGGGGTATGGATGAGACCTAAATTATTTCTCTGACCTGTCACAGGGAATTTTTCCCGGCAATCTCTATTCGAAATTCTATTTTTTGGAACACCCTAATGTAAATATACACTATAAAAGACCATCCAACATCATGGACAATCATACATTTATTGAAGAATTAATATTTTATGTAGAATACATTCCTGACGTAACGGTTGCAAAAAATGAGAGGGAAAAGTTAGGTAGGTCCTACAGACGTAGTTTAACCACTGAAGTAACGTTACGTAAAAAAGTGGTTCAGGAAGAGAACGTGCACCAACTTTCGTACTCTACGAGGAAATGGAGTTCTTGCGTGACTTTTTGGCTGACGATGAAAAGTAAATATTAATTAAATACATATCTAGATGTTCTGGCCATTTCGTAAAATGATTAATGTTATATCGGGCAAATAGTGTAATAAATGAAGGGGCATTATTTATTCTTTACAAAAACCCTATGCTTGCCTTCTAAACGTGATTTTAAACAAAATTAATATTTTCCAACAATCAGAATGACGGGATAAGTGATGATTTTTCAAAATTATATTCATTGAAATATATTACACTATCTGCTCTACAGAACCTTAGTCTATTCACGAAATAGCTCGAATTGTTAGACAGACAATATAACTCCGATCTATTACATAACCGTCTATAATAGGTGCTTGAGCAGTTCATGAAATGGCTAAAAATTTGAGACGCGTAGTGCAACTGTCGATTACTACACAATCCGCTAGCAGTCCATGAACTATCTAGACGTCTCATAGTGATGTTGTTAACGTTTTCTTTGATAGATCGCAGTCCAATGTACCTGGTGATACTGACGACACATTGTTAAATGGCCCAAAAACGCCAGGAGGAAAAAATCCTAAAAGTATAATATTCCTACAATTAATTGTTAATTAGTCAGAAATTGGTATTTTCTTAGTTATCTTGAGAAGTTGTATGCTCCAGAACCTACGATCAGATGACCAGATGAAGTGACCCCAGAAGAACGGCCTTTTGCATCCGGCTCGCGATGGATTCAGCCTGACGCTGGCAATCTGGGATTTTCTTGAGTTGGCTAAGAAATAAAGCTTTCATACCTCCAAGACAGCCGGTTATGAGAACTACAAGATGGACTCTGTAGCCTCGGTACAGCCTGCTCAGCTCGAAAAGAAGAGCCTGATAATTTGCCCGTTTTTCTTCCTTCTTTGCTGTGATATTACCATCGGCAGGTACCGAGAATTCAATCACGTAAATGATCTTCGTCTTCAGATCTTGGAGGAGAATATCAGGCTTTGTAGCACTGATACGTTGAGTGATGGAGAATGAGAAGTTCCAGTAGATCTTACACTGATCATTTTCCACAACGGACTCGAATTCCCCCTGGTCGTATGGCAAGACGGGCATTGTATCAACACCATGCAAGTGCCGAAGATGGTAATATAATATACCCTTTGTACCCGTAGCATGCATTGAATCTCCGATCTCAATCCAGCAGACTTGAGAAACATGTTGGAGAGACCCATCGATAGCTCTTCTCTACGTATAATGCCGTAAAATTTACCATGAAGGTGCTTCTTAGTACACGACTTTTAAGCACCAAAGGTGTTAGTGATGCTAGGCCATGTGTACTGTCGCTGGATACACTTAACCCAGCGATGCTCCGATTTCTTTAATCCGTCTGAAAAATACGTTTTCTGGAGGTCTGGAAAGTAGGGCTCCGTGGCGGCGATGACCTTCTCATTCGACTGAAATTTCTGCCCGATGAGTGACTTTTTCAAGTTTGGAGACAAAAAGAAGTCGCACGGGGCCAAATCTTGAGAATACGGTGGATGGAGCAGCAGTTCGTAGTCTAATTCCACCAATTTGACCGTGGGGACGGCGGAGGTGTGAGCCAGTGCGTTGTCATGATGGAAGAGCACTTTCGCACCCATCGCACCCACAGCTTTCTCATGCCCAAAATTTCATGCAGGATATGACCCACGCGGCCTTTTGAGATGCCTACTGTCTCAGCTATCTCGCGCACCTTCAATCGGCGGTCTGCCAATACGAGATCGTGGATTTTTGTCAGGTTATCCTCCGTGGTAGCCGTTTTCGGGGCACCAGAGCATGGTTCATCAAAAACCGACGTGCGACCACGTTGAAACTCCTTAAACGATGATCGCACTCGAAGAAGAAGAATCACCGTTTACAGCGTCCAAGCGTTCTTTAATTTCGCTGAGCGACTTCCCTTCCAAAAACAAGAATCGAATCACCGACCGATATTGCTCTTTCTCCATTTTTCTAAGATCTGCGGACACGACAGCTTCCACACGCGGTCAAAACAAAACTACGAGTCCTATTCGGCTAAATTTTGGACAGCAGCCCTCTAGGACAATGTACTTCACGATAGTAAATTGCTCTTACGATAGTGGCGCCATCGGGCGGTAAGGCTAAGTACTTATCGGACCACCCTCGTAGATGGACGCAGGCACACTAGTCCAGTCCAAAGCTCATACCAATCGCTTTAGAGTACCTATTTACCGCGGCCAGAAGGATGTCAAGGTCCTCTTTTGAAGAGACAAAGATTTTAAGGTCGTCCATGTATAAAAGGTGGTTGACCTTGTATTCTCTTATGTTCCGCGGGCCATATACGTATCCAAAGCTTTTTCCTCGAAGCACAATAGATAGAGGCAAGAGGGAGATGCAGAAGAGTATCGGACTTAGAGAGTCTCCTTAGAAGAACCCCCTCTTATATGTGGTATAGCTGCTAGTTACTTGTCTTTTATCAGATGTTATGACAAATCTTGTCCGCCACAAGAGCTTAAGCTCTTATGCATTGGGTAGTACAGCCACATTTATTAAACGTACTGTGCCTCGTTTGAATAGTCCATCAGTAAAACGCCCTCGAAATAAACAATCATATCAATGGCTTAGGCCTTAACAAGAACAACCACCGCTACCTCAACAATAACAACAACCACGAAAACAATGAAAACCGCCACAACAACATCAATAACGACAACAATAATGGCAAACAAGTCAAAAACATCAGTAAGAATTACTACGAATACAAGAGCTGCAACAGCTGTAACAAGGCCGAAATAGTAGCGGGGCTGTATTTAGTGGAGACTGCTATAAGGAGGGTGCCACCGCAGAATCATCCAAAATTCATTTTAGACCTAATCACATTTGCTTACATCAAAGAAAAAGAACTTCGAGAATAAAAAACATTTTTTATTTACCACTTACTCAAGTCAAAGCGTCACGTGGAATACCACGTGGTACTTTATGGATTGTTTTCCGACTCCTTAACATCTGAAAACCAAAGTTATACCTGTGGAATGAAATTGTTTTTAATGTACGCAGTTCGCATGAAATAAAAAAATGAACTCAGGTTTTGCCCACCATTTACACTTACCACTTACAGTTTATGATACATTTACAGTTGAAAAATTACGTTTAAAGTTCTATGTGGATTTCCACGTTGTTTGTTTAAAAATACCACCCAAATTTCGACGTGGAATTCTAAGCGAATATTTTTACCTGGGACACTATTTCATTAGTACAAAACATGAATTCTGATTATGATAGAATTAATTTTACACATTGTTCATTGTGTCGTAACCCGAAAAGTACTAGCAATGTACTAGCCATTTAGATGCTAGTCTTCCAAAAGCACAGTAGATCGATTTACGAGCTCTTCCAAGACGGTAGTTGAAACTAGCTTCAGGAATTGATGATTCTTCACACACTCAGGACAGGGTCTTAAAATGCTGAGGTCTAAAGGGAAAGCAGCATCAGCTACAACTACACCTGGCACATTTACAAAAGCCTCGTATAAAGGCCTCGGCGGAGGCAAATTAAGAGTGTGGTTCGCTAGAGCTTTTCCCATGTCGGACTTTTTAAATATTCCTCCATCACTTTGTTTTCCATTGGCTCCAACGTTTACTAAGGTAAATCTCCGTTTTGCATCACACATCGCAAAACAAATTTAAGTATTTTGAAAATTGCACTCTATAAATACTTTCAATTTAATTTTACTCATTAACTTCAATCATCCTTATTAGAATTCAGAAATTATCCTACTATTCTGTAAGATAAAATGCTTTTCCGTCATTGACGGATTGATGCGTGTTTAAAAAATACCATACGATGCATCTAGTCACCGAAATTATATTCATTGATCTCAGTTAAAAGACCTTATGAAGCTTTTATAATCCTTTTTACTTTTTAAAGGACCTTTAGTGTTACGAAATATTATTCGACATGAGTTTAAAATTAATACAGTTCTCTTAAAAAAAATGTATAATGCAATAAACCCCACAGCTATTCACAACTTTTCATTTCCATCCAAAGCTTTGAACGAAAAATTTAAGTTAGTGCAAATTTTCAGGAAATAATATTTTATCATTGATATTTAATATTGATATTCCATCAGAAATATGTAAATACGAAATACGTACTATAATTACTAAGTGCTTGCGATACAAAGCTGCGAAGCAGTTAGGTAGTTGCCACTTTTCGTAAAAACCATAAATAATTGAGTCCCATTTTTCCATAGTTGGTGGTTCCAAGACAATTGGTTGAAGAACTCTCGAAATTACAAAGCATATTTGCTCTATGATAATGCGCACAGTTGAAAAGCCAAGTGCAAAAGAAGAAGCAAGAGAAGCTGTAAGATCATAATATGCTAAAAATCTCCAGAAAATATTTTTCAATCATATATATAGGGTGTCCCTCTTGCAAAATTTGATCCGGGCTTAAAAAAATTTAAAAGATTTAACTTTGCGTTTTGAAGATACAATTGAGGAGGAACGACGTGGATCTTCTTCCGGAGCTGAAGTGAACCGCCAATACGCTTTGAAGCTTTACTGTGCCCAAATTAAGGGTCAGATCAAATTTTGCCAAAGGACCTTTCTCTTTCTTTTTTTGTAATCTTTCACAAATTACCTCTCTTTTTATATTTTAAAATCAATTAATTGTTCTCATCAAATTCTTTGTTCTATTTCTCCAAGTAAATAGTTCATGCAAATCATGTATAAATAAGGGATCTTACGAGAGAAAGAATAAAATTTCATAAAATTATATACATAAAATAAAATACAGTTCATTTGAGAAGTCCTTCGCTGAGCTAATTATATTTGTCTCTACTCTAGGCTAAGTTTGATGGCTGATGAAAATAGAATAATTCTAAGATTTTCCTTAATACGCGCAAACTACAGATCGATTAAAATATTATTATATTTGCATACAATTACGATGGGATATTCTCTAAAATATTTTTATATGATTTTTCTTTTTATTCATTCAATTCTCACAGCGCTTGTGCAGACACCCGTAAATGAGGAATAGGCTAATCTTTTCAGCAGTGAGACTATTCGGTTATTTGCATTGATTTCTATTCTTTAAAAAAATTAATTATATTTTTCTATTCTCGCGAGAAGAGTTCGAATAAGATCTCTAAGGTGAACCTTCTTGTCCATCCAAGGACGCTCTCTGTAGAGATGAGAAAAGATTTTATTTAATAAATCCGCGAGATCGTTGAATGCTCAATACTTGAGCCTTTTTTATAAGTCTCTAGAAAGGTGTCGGGGTAAGCGACAGGAGGTGGACCTTCTATTCCAACCTAAAACACTTTCCGTCAACAGAAATAATCAGGAGACTCGGTCTCGAGCGTAGCAAGTTTCTCCAAAGCTTCAGAAGATAGAAAAGACTTTCTTCGGCCTCTTACAGGTTCTCCAAATTCTAAGTCCTTCGAACTCAGTTGTAGAAAGTAACTTCTATAACCAGCCCACAACACTTAGAAATAGAGTAATGGACTTGAAGTTAGAGAGAGAAAGTGAACTTTCTATTCCACCTCAAGGCACCAGTGCTCTTAGATACTTGGGGTTCGCTGCCGATTTTATTTCTCGCCATGGACCCTCTTGATTCTGCCCCGCGAGATGTCCCTACTCCCACATTGCGCGCGTGGTTGGGAACCTTGGTCATGCGCGCTCGCGTTCCTTCGCGGGTCCCTGCGCTCTCACGCCTTCATTGCTACTCGGATCTGTATGTTACCTATATCTAAGCTCACTATACAATACGAGGTATTCTATAGCGCGCCCAAATTAATGGAATATTCAACCCCAATCAACGTAAATTCAACTTCAAATTCACCAATAAACTATACCTGGTAGAGCACAGACTCCATTCATAAACTGTCATATGACAGGAGTCTCGAGAGGGATGGCCTGTTGCCATGAACAAACTCCACGAGGCATAGGGCTTGTCACTCTGCTGCTCCGAACCGTCACCAGACTGGGGGGGGGGGGGAGATTGTTAATTGATATGCATCCACTAATGCCGGCGAACTTTTGTTTATATTTTGTTTACTAGGCACTCTCAGTGGCAGCTTCGCCGGCTGTCACATCACGCCACAAAACACGAACACACCACGGCTATGCAGTTGTGACTACACTCCACACCATCTACACTTCTACATAATCACGACTAGGCAGTCGTGAACCAGTACTATACACTAATGCCCTATTTGACAACAATGTGAAGGAAGGAGGATACACAGTTAACACGTGGTAAATTGGGAAAGTTATCACCGGCTGTTATGCTCCCAACTGTCAAAACACTAGCAGCTGATAGTTTTGAGCGTGCACTACGTACAGTAGGTGTGCCGGAATAGTGTTTGCGTCGTGCTCGCGACGCAGGTCAGTGAAGTGACTCGCCATAGACTATAGACTAGGCGAGCGAACGAACTAGATAAAATGGCGAGTCACTGTAGGACACTCTCATATGAATGCGCCTTTACGCATCTTGGCTAAGGTCTGTGTACGCAACCCATGGCTTGCGTGCCAAAAATTGTAGTCGACGTCTTCTCGCTCACTCTGTGCTCGACTATAGTACAGATTTGACGCATTTGTCTCGCGTTTAGCTAAAGTCTATTGAATAATTGAAAGTTCGAAAATTAGAAGACCATTGAATTGTTGGAGCCCTCGACTGATTCTGGAGAAAGAGAGGGATCATGAATAATTTTCTTGGGTGTGAGGCCTTTTTAATTAACGCAAAAAATAATCTGTTTGGTCATGACGACTCTTGTATTAACTGATCTTTGTGCGAAAGAAAAATCACAAGGAATGTCTTTCATTTTCGCCTTCCAGTGTTAATAATAGTGTGTGGTCGGGAATTCAGTTTGGTGGGGACAATGTAGGTGGTAAAATACATAATATCTAATCAATTCTCGGGAGTGAACCCAAGCATTGTTCGGTATAGTCTTCCAGCATGGCGCGGACTCATGACATCTAAGGTAAACCAAAGTCACCGCCATTTTGCAAGACACCGATGTTGAAAGGGTACGTTAAACTGACTCGGTCAGAGTGATCAATAAAGTAAAGTCGGGTATTTTACGATGATAAATTCTTTCGTGAATAAGCAGTGCATCTGGTTGCGGGGTAATCATCTGATACGTTCGATCATCCGGAATGGTGGCTACCTTGCATGACCTTTCATTTCATTTATGGACCACGAAGTTGGAGGGTCGTTGATTCTCTATTCGCATAATAATTTTAATATCGATTATCCAAAATTGTGGCTATCTTACATGACCTTTCGTGTCATTCATGGACCACCAGTTTGGATGGTCGTTGACTTTCGATTCATATAATTATTTTACTATCGATAATCCCGAATGGCGGCAACCTCTCATGATCTTTCGTGTCACTCATGGACCGCCATATTGGAGGATCGTTGATTGTCAACTCGTGGATCAACTAGTATAAGGAGATAGGTATTAGCTCCCATTTAAACAAAAAATGTGTTTATTTACGGGATTGTTTAGTAAGACATGTAATCTGAATTGTCTTCCTTGCTCAGTCTATTCCTAGCCCTACCCCTCTCTGTGTTGAGCTAGTGGGGAGTGAAATAACAACCAATCATGGGTAGTAGCTTGAACTAAGTATAATCTCAACTCTTTTCGTCGTTTAGGATCTTAATGCTTAAACGACCTGGCGCCCTTCAGACATAAAAGCATGTTAATGCAATTGAAATTAAGTGGCCCAGAAACCGGTATGTCATAGATAACCTTTTTGAAATCGAATGGCGAATAAACCAGTATATCAGAATTAACCTTTTGAAAATCAAGTGGCCAATAAACCAATAGGCCGATAGGTAACTTCTCTCGTATGAATAAAACAATATTAACTTGAAGTTGATAACCAATAATCTCTATAATACAAAATTGGTAATTGTCAAATTGGAGGCAAACTTGAAGTCCCAGTAATATAACATTAACTGAGATACTCGTACTGATTTTTCTTTTAAATTTAATGAATAGTTATTATCATCCTCTATAAAATGGTCTTTTATTTTATTTGCATTCCTATTTACGTTAATTTAATAAAAGAACACGCCAAACGTCATTACCGTACGGCGTCACAACCTCATTGTGCACGAGGATAAACTGTTTTTCTCATTTTTTTAGACAGTAGCCTGAACAACGCTTAACGTATCAAGTTTGCAAACTTCAGATGAACATACATTTAATGTATGCACATTTTTCAAGTCAAATAAATGATATTGTAAAAACCATAAAGTCTATCCCTCGATTTTTGTAATTTCAGACCTAATTACCGTACGTCTTTTTTTCTAGTAAAATATTGTAGTTACAATTGAGTAATAAATACAGAAATATTAGGCGTATCGTTTATTACAAGATTCTATAAAATTAAGCTTAAAATATGAACTCTTTTTTTGTGAATCCGATATTAAAACTGAAAAGTGCATTTTGACAACAGAAACATCATTACCGTACGTGAGTTAAAAACTAGTTTCGGAGTGAAACAAAATTATAAAAACCATTCCCTTACTTGCTCAGCGGTGTTTTCTTTCGTAAGTAGGTGACTTTTTATGATTGAAATCTGCTATCTTTTTATAAATATTGAAAAAGGCTAAACTTCATCAATTTTTTCGCATCATTCCCGTGCGGTACAATAGGGGAGTGTATGACGGCTTATATGCGCGTGCGCGTGGATCAGATGGGCCGGTTTTTTTCTGTTTCCTAGCTTCTATTTATAAATACACAGATGTCAAGAATTGAGCCAAATAAGTTAATTAGAAAGAAAGAGATGTGTTACAAATTATATTACAGCATAGGTAGGTAGATTTATTATTAATAATATACTGTATACTTTATGTAATTTTTATTCACAATTGTGACAAATCAATTAATTTTGTAGGCTTCAAATTTAATATGTAACCAGTCTCAATCGTTAAAATAAAAAGTAGAACTTCTCTTGAAATTAAAAATAATAATAATCCACAATAGTTAAATATTTCGTCCCTCCTAAATGTCATGCGTTCCAGTATTCGCTTTTGAACTTTTAAAAAGCTCGTGCTCTCTTTCATCAAACTCCCAAACTCAAATTCACTTTCCGTATGTCATGTAAGAATTTCATTATTATTTCTTATTTTCAAAACTGCCCCTTTTGGATTTAAAATTTGTAGATGTCTTATGATCGATTTCCGTTATGAAATATTTAATTCCTAATAACAATGTGATTGCCACTTTAGGTGCTAAAATTTGCCTACAATTTGACAATCACCCATATATATTGGTACCTGTACCACGGGTTTCTGTTGAATATGATTAAAATCATTATTAAGCAGTTGCGGTCAATTGTCCAGGGATGGTCCCGAAGGAACTAACCCCCAAGCGGAGGCGTAACAATCTTGCCGAAAGCTGAATGACACTTGGGTGAGGAGTCTTAAACGGTGTCTCTGGGATACCGGGCGACCTCTCAGAGTATGCAGCCTTATCCTTGCACGCGGGGCTCTACCAGGATGAACGAACCCTTTCCCTAGCTGCTCGTGGGAACAGCAATGACACCACCAAAACACCAAAAATTTGTAGCTATGGTTCAAAATGATCCAGCGCGCAGAGAACCCGACAATGGGTCGGCAAACAAATGCCGATCATCCTAGAGTTCGGGGTGCTGCAAATAATGTAGATGGAAACACGACGACGAACCGGCAAAACGCTCACATTGATTGGAAGAATCAACTCAAGGATGACTTGCTAGACTGCTACGATACCAGCATTATCGCTGTTCACCGAGGCTTTATGGCGCGTATGCACACTCTGTGGTGCCAGAAATACCCAGAGCTTCAGCACGTTTCGATTAAATCATTGCGAAATCAATGTGTCTACCTCTGGAAAATGGATATTTATACGGAACGCTTCTCCAACCGTTGCTTGATCAAACTGCAGCCAAAGATGAGGAAGCGACATTAAGACCAACCGCGGAAAGCAGGCACCTTCTGAGAGATGATCACGATTTCAGGACAAGATATATATATATATATATATATAAACAAATATAGTGACCAATTTAGGAATTTTAAGAATATGACTTTTTTCTGTAAGAAAAATTGCTTCAATAAACTTCCTATATATTAATGCACATATACTTAACGAACATAATTAATCGATTGAATTTACAGGATAATTGTTTAAAACAATTTAAGTAAACTAACTCATCAGTATAACAGTTTTCTAAAGAAAAAAATTATGTTGTTTTAAAATGTTATTTAACTTATTATCAGAAAATAATTTTAGTTTGAACAATTTGTTTAAAAATTCCAGGTTTAAATAAAGACTTACATAGTATAACACGCGCTTACGCAATTAGATATACTAAAAATCAAATAGGGTTCAGTAAAAAGTTATCTAATCGAAATTGTTTGAAACAAATTGTTCAAACAATCGAATGTTTAAATTATTTTTTATCGTCCTTTAATTGAATGTTTTCATCCAAACCAAAAATTTTCTGCTATGTCAATTAGCCTACCCATGGGACTTAAAGGGTTAAAATATTGTTTATAACTTCACAAGCAATTTATAACTATAAATTATGACAATTTTTCGTTACTAATACCATTCTAATAATAACTTAGAACGACTTCAGAACAAAATAATTTTCTTCAACTCAATATGATGTACTGAAATTCTTGTTTAAATGAATTGTTTATAACAATTAACTCGTACTTTCGATTAGTTATGTATGTTCTTTAAGGTTTATATAGGGGGTAATGCAACCTAATATCGGGACAGAAAGTCTTGACACTCGGGGAAAAGTAGCTCTATCTCAGTGAAAAAAAATCGCACACAGTAGGCATTTGGCAAAGCTGATTCAAAATCTTTCTACCTGTTTAACAACGTTTCTCGTATCTCAGTGAAAAAATTTTTGTTGTTGTCAGAACAACAAAACCGGAGAAAAATACTGTTGACAATGCCTAGATTTTGAAGGTCAACTTTCAGCTGTTCCTAAAGTCGCAAAAATGTCAAGAAAAAATGGAAAAAAATCATGTGGATTACTTGCCTATTTGTGAATGGACCCCAACTTTGAAAATTGAAAAATATTGAAAATTGTGGTCACCAGAATTGTTAATGTAAGAAAAAATTATCTTCGGATTGAATAGAGATATCGAGATGAATCAAGATTTGTATATTTTTCTGTAAATTGAGTTCGCATAATTTGGACCTTAAGAAGCTATGCTAAGGACTCGTGAGGGCATAGTAGTACAAAAAAAAGGGTGACGGGTGTCCATTGCTAAGCCGCCCCCAACAGCGAAGACTTCTCGGAAGACTTAAAGAAAAAAAAGGGGTCTGCCTCTGTACGGTTCCCTGCAGGGTGTAGATCAGATTGTCCATGACTAGACCTGGCCATGTGGTTGTAATTTCCCTTTCATTCAGCAACTTTTCAGATGTCAGTATTATATATTATACAATTATGCATAATACAATTTTATTCTACGTCTACAGTAATGATTAACTTAGAATTACATTTTTCTAAATTGTGTTAAATATAAGGCGTCATTTTTTTTAATTAATTAAAAGACTATTAAAGTAGAATAAAATTGATTTATCCTGTTTTGAGTTTCTACAATTTAAACATTCCTTTTTCTGGATATATACATGCAATTTTAAGCCTTAAAAGTAAATTATAACACATTTGTGAATTTGAAAGTACTATTATTTTATATTATCGAGAATCTATGAAGATTATTTCCTTGATTCTTCTCACGTCGTATAAAATTCAATAACAAATAACTGTTTTTAATGAATATTAAGAAAAATAACACTAATAATAATATGTATAATTTTTTCAACAATAATTTTACTTATACATCAATAATAAACGTGTTCTTGTTTTTTTTAATTTGAAAAATGACATTGATTTATATATGCAAATTAGAAGTAAATGCAAAACAAGGATAATTTGCGAATATTTTGTACACAAAACACTGAAAAGTTTGATGAGCATGTATTTGATAATATTCGGAGTTTTTACAATTGTTACATTCCTGGTTCTGTATTTCTACATGTACTATCTTTCCAAAAAAGTATAGATACCTGCATTTTTGTATAGATTATAGTGGAAATATTAGCAGAACAAAATTCTGCAGCTATGGGATCAAGAACATGTTGCAGATGAAGGTTTTGCCTATACAGATACAGATTTTTTAAATTATTTTCTTGTCAGTGAAAGGTTAAAGAGTATCATGCCGTAACCCCCTTGCATTGTGCCCGAAAAATACCCTAAACAATACAAAATATCAGTTTTATGTCAAATTCATGCTAAGAAGTGTATTTTTTGGAGCTTTTTCAATGTGAATTATTTTAATTCGATAAGTGACAAATTTCAAAGTATTTAATAGATAATTAATCGTTGTTTAAAAAAGTAGACTTTGTTTAAACCATTTTTTTCGCCTTCAAATCGTAAAAAGTTATGATTTTTTTTTAATAAATGATAAAGTTGATGTATTTCAAGAGTACTGTTTATTTTTGAAGATATTTGTAAAGTTTTTAAACAATTTTCATTTCTTTAAAGACTTTTTCGCCGCCGAATCGTAAAAATTTATTATTTTCTGAAATTAATGACACAATTAATAAATGTTGAGAGTAGTGCATTTTTTAAACGCTATTTGGCAATTATTTAAACGATTTTCTTTTTTTCTTTCAATTTCGTTCTCTGCAAATCTAAAGAGTGTTCTACTTTCTGACATGAATAACGCAGTTAATGAATTCTGAGAGATATATTTTGTGTGAAAAACAGTTTAAAATTATTAAAGCAATTTTCAATTTTTAAAACAATTTTTTCCTCTGATATCATAAAAATTACTATTTTATGGAATCAATGATGCAGTTAATAAACATTAGGAAGACAGTTTTTCAACTTTTTCAACAATTAATAATCATTCACTTGCGTCAACATTCATTACCTTCGACATTAATTTAAAAAAAAAGAACTTTACGCGAATGGTGGAAAAACTGTTTGCGCAAATACAAATTATTGCAACAATGGCCAAATAACCTAAACAAAAAATATTACTTTTTACATTCGTCAATCCCTGAAATTCATCAAGTGCATAATTTATCACGAAAAAGAATAACTTTTGGACAATTTACACCCGAAAAAAAGTTTTAAACCAGTAAAATTGTTGAAACGATTATAAATTAGTTTTGAGAAACTTGGAATCTTTTGAGTTATCGAATTTAAATAATTTTTTTAGTAGAAATTAAAAAATATTGTATTTAGCATGAATTAGGAAAAACTGAAATCAAATCAAAAGTTATTGGAATGAAATTATTCCTTGAAAATTCCTAAAGAGGTGACCAAAGTTTAATTTAAAAACAGTTAATACAAAGTAATTCTTTTTTTCCTTTCTTTCGAAAACCGAGATTGTCCCATTCAAACCCCCATGTCATAAACACTCTGACCTATGCTCTGCAGAGTGCAGGCAACCGTACAGAAGCACACCCCTTTTTTTCTTCAATTCTTCGCTGTTGGGGGCGGCTTAACAATGGACACCCGTCACCTTTTTTTTGTACTACTATACCCTCACAAGACTTTAGCATAGCTCATTAAGGTGCAAATCATGCGAACTCAATTCACAGAGAAATAAACAATTTTATCGATTTTTGATTTATCTGAGGTTTATCAGTGTACTGAGCTTTTTCTTTTAAATCTTGATTCATCTCGATATCTCCATTCAATCCGTGGATAATTTTTGCTTGCATCAACAATTCTGGTGACCACAGTTTTTAATATTTTATAATTTTGAAAGTTGGGTTCCATTCACAAATAGACAAGTAATCTACATGAATTTTTTCCAGTTTTTCCGGACATTTTTGCGACTTTAGGAACAGCTGAAAGTTGACCTTCAAAATCGAGGCATTTTCAACAGTGTTTTTCTCCGGTTTTGTTGTTCTGACAACAACAACAAAATTTTTACTGAGGTACGTGAAACGTCGTTAAACAGGTAGAAAGATTTCAAATCAGCTTTGCTAAATGGGAATTCTGTGCGATTTTTTTTCACTAAGATAGAACGACTTTTTCCCAAGTGGCAAGACTTTATGTCCCGATATTAGAAAACTCACCTGAAAAAATCAATTCCAAATGCTAGCGCAACGAATGATTATCGGGGGGCAATTTTTCCCCTCTAGGGAGCTGAAATCCATATTTGAGGCAGAAAGTCCCTGCGGATCGTCAACAATTGCGATAAATATGTTAAATTCCATAAATATTGCATCTCCAAAGCAGCAGAAGAAAAATAAATAGAACTTGCGCGATATTCAAAATTGAATAATTATTCGAAAGGACATAGGAGTTTATTTCGGAATTTTTTTATTCATTATTTTACATTCAATGTATTTTACCTTGTTTTAGTATTTTCAAAAAATATTTTTTTTAATAAGATACACTTATTATGGGTTTTAATAATTTACCACAGCTTTGTAAAAATTATCACTCTTTTGTCTGTTGGAATAATTTTTCTATTTTGAATATCGCACCAGTTCTGTTTATTTTTTTAACGCAATATTCAAGCACTTTAACATATTTAGCGCAAGAAAAAAATCTTTTTCTTGAAATTGCTAATTTTGTTTTATACTTGTTCATATATTGTTGAACACAACATTAAATATAAGAATCGAAGAGTTTAAAGCCCTTAAAAATTTATTTCTGAGAATTTGTAAAAAAAAAACTTAAAAATGCGTCAAGAAATAGAGCCTGTAGACTGTAGAGTATTATGAACAGTAAATACCTGGGTTTGACCATTGTGGGCTGTAGTGCGAGTAAGTTCACGTGTAACTTCACCTAACTGAATTCGATTGGGTTTTTATTATAGTGTTTTGGTCAGCTCTTCTCATGTAATTTATGAGAATTCATATAGATTTTTATAAAAATTAAAAGATATTTTTCGGAAATAAAATTGCTTGTTTTTAAATAACTACCCTTTCTAAAATCTGTTTTCCTATTCAAAAACACAGATTTTTTTATCCTATTTGAAATTATGTTGAAAAAAAAGTGCGATGGAATCATTTTTTGGCCATTTTGGTAGCTTCACGCTCGACGGTACGTGAAACTCTCAATTTGCAAAAAAATAAAATCTTTCCATCCTACATTTTCTTCGATATGCTTTCAATGTATATTGACAATCGTTTGATAAAATATGGGTCTATGGTTTCGTGACACGACACCATGACATTAAGATGTATCAAAGAGGAACTGAAGCCTGTGAAGCACGTCTACTCAGTCTACCTCATGGACTTTGAATATAGGAATAAACGCTTGGATAGCTGTTAGGCCAACTTCAAATACTCTACTTCTTCGAAGATTAACGAAGATGCATCACTCGCCCGCATCTAGAGTATGGGTACAATCTTTGGCCACCCCCCAATCATTGGCCACCTAATTTCAATATGCTTATATTAAAGAATACTCGCAACTAAAACTACTAATAAATAGTAATAAAAAAATAAAATGAACTTTGGTTACAAAAATTGTTTTAAACAGTCTTTTTGGACAACTATGTATGGAGTCTACTTGCCAATGAAACATGCGTTTTTTCTGTTTTTTAATTAAAGGAATTAGTAACTATCTTCATTTTTAAAAAAAACTTGTTTGCAATCGAATATGTATCCAAGAAGCTTCTCAGATATAATAAATTCCAGAAAATTATTAAACCTTAAAATTTAAGAACTGTCTATCGCTACGGAATTTTCCGTCAGACTAACCAAGAGTGGAGATGGGGATAGTACTAAGGGAATTTACTTCCAAAAAATAAAAAGTGTACGGAATGTGACGGGACATTAAACTTAACAAATAATGGTCGGAATCGTTGTGGGGCCAATAAGTGTCGCAAAAAAAGTGATACAAAGGGAACGTTTTTTAATGTCGCGCACGTAAAGGTATATAAAATTTTACAAGTTATGATTTGTTGATTGTACGTTATCCGTTAAACGTAATTGTTCGAGAGACTGAACTTTCAAAACACTCAGAGATCTCAGGAGTTCGCTCAGAGTCTGGTTATTTGGAAATAAAGGAAACCATCCTCATCCCCACTCTTGGTTAGTCTTAGGAAAAATTCCGTAACGGTAGACAGTTCTTAAATTTTGAGATTTAAGAATTTTCTGGAAATTATTATATCTGTTGTAATCCCAAAAAAAGCCGTTTAAAACAATGCCACAAATGGTGCAAGAGCAGGACACATTCTCTTGCTCTCTCTCTAATTAATAGGTAAGGATGCAATAAGTATTAGTCATAATCGATAGAGTATCCACTAAAGACAAAGTCCCGCTAAAGGCGCCAAAAACTTGCGATTTGGAGGCTGGAAGTGTTGAGTCATAGGACATGATCCATGAATCGTCCGGGACCAATCTCCGCCCTTTATTGTAACGTCGAGCGTGAAATCATTCACTTGCTGATTGGTGGGTTATGTCGACATCCTAAATTTTAATTGGCTAAACATGACGACCGATTTCTACAATTTGCCTAAAAACCCTTCCAGCGTCATCAGATTAAATGTTATAAGTATAGGTGCAAGCGCACGGAACGCCAGATTTATCTCGCAACTTTTTATACGAACGTATTACTCCTCGCAAGTTATCAAGTCCACGTTGGACTTAGCAAATTTACGTGAATTAAGTGATAGTGGCTAAGAATCAACTCTTCTCTTTCACGCAAAGACAATTATGTTAAGATTAAATTGGAAATGATTAAGAATATTAATCACGTCGGCTCCTAAAAACCTTTTATTCGATTTAGTGGTTATTTTTTTGACTCGAATTATCAATCCTTTCAACTTTGTCGAATCTGCCAAGAGTTACATTACACAGTGATTGTGGTATATTCAATCAATGGTTCCATCCAATTTACTATTTGTCGTGAAGGATTATATTCCAATTAATTCAGATTCTGATGCAGATTTAAATTTGTGTGCATTTACGGCTCATGCAGGGAGTAATGTAACCTAGAAAACTCACGGAAAGTCCCTGCAGATCGTGAACACTTGCGATAAATGCGTTAAATTTCATAAAAATCGCATCTTCAAAGCAGCCGAAAAAAATAGACTTCTGATACGAGATTCAAAATAGAGCAATTATTCCACCATACATAGGAGTGATCATTTTTATAAAGTTATAAAAAATTATTTGAAAACATACCATGTATCTTATTAAAATATATATATTTCTATAAAAACACTAAAAGAAGATAAAATACATTGAATGTAAAATAATGACTCAAAAAATTCCGAAATAAAATCTTACAGATACCTCCCTGACTTTTTGAGGGTGTTTCCTGGCTAAGGGTTTATATTCTAACATCACCCTAAAAACAATCCTGAATTCAAACCTGTCCAAAAAATCAGAGAGGCAATAACTTTGATTATTCTGAAAAATTTTCATTCTTTCCGAAGTATAAGCAAAGAAAATATTCACCGAATCTTTTCAACTGTATAGAATTTAGTTGTACTGCGTGGGTGGGTTGAGGGGAGGCGTGTAAGAATGCAAACCATAGCCAGAGGACCACCTCAAAAAATCAGAGAGGCAATGAATATTCTAAAAAATTGTTCTTTCCCCCAAGGATAAGAAGAGAAAATATTCCCCGAATCTTTCCAGCTGTATAGAATTTAATGGTACTTTATAGAAGCGAATCTGACTGTGTGGGTGGGTTCAAGGGATAGTCATTCTGATACCCGAAAAAAGATATGATTTTTGACCACCTCAAAAAATCGGCAGGCAACCAGTTAGATTATTTTCGAAAATGGTCCTGTTCCCTAAGAATGAGTTTGATAAATATTCCGCCAATTTTTCCACCTTTTTAGAAACGAATCTCACTTTGTGGGTTTTCAAGGGGATATTCAAGGGATTGTTAGAACAACAACAGTTATCTGGCAGCAAAGCTAAATAATCATAAGGGTATAAACTTGTAGTATTTTTTAAAATTGTTCAAGTTCCCATTTATTAGATTGACAAATATTCACGGAGTTTTTTCAGATGAATTCACACAGGTTTCAATTTAGGAGTGTTTTTAGGATGATGTTAAAATATCAACCCTTATTCAGGAAACTCCCTCGAAGAGTCGGGGGGGGGGGGTATCTGTAAAATATTATTTCGGAATTTTTTAGTAATTATTTTACATTAAATGTATTTTTCCTTCTTTTAGTGTTTTTATAAAAATATAGTTTTTAATAAAATACATTTCTTATGGTTTTCAATAATTTATTATAACTTTATAAAAATTATCACTCCTATGTCTGTTCGAATAATTGTTCTTTTTTCAATATTGCGCCAGATGTCTATTTTTTGCGGCCGCCAAATTGAGGCCCAGGATCCGTCAGGGCGAGAGATTGAGAGAGGTCAAGTCAAGGCGTGAACCGGAAGTAGTCACCAGGCTCGTGAAGAGTTTCGGTACCGAAGGATCCCCCCGGAAAGGGTTGTGGCAACCAGGAACCGGCCCACAAGAGGGTTACGGCAAGGAAGGATCAGGATCCAGGACTTCAACCGGACTTCACTTATCCAGCTATCACTCAAGTGATCAAGAACTTTGCTGGAACTCAAGTGTGAAAAGTGATTTGTGAAGTGCAGTGAATTCTCTTAAATTTGCAATAATTTAAAGAGAGAAAATAGTGAAGTGAAAAGTGAAAAAAATTCCAGAAAATTAGATTTTTTTATTTTTAATGTTATTTTTCACGAATAAAATAAAAACTACGCGTCCTATAAAAAAGTGATTCATAAAAAATTTGTAGATATTTTTTGGGTGCACGATTTTTGTATCTTCATCATTTTCGGTATCTTCAATAGTTTACCGCAAAATGAAATTTTTCATTTTTCATTATTTTTTGTGTTATCAAAATTTGAATTTTCGATTTTTCGAAAAAATTTAAAAAGTTTCTATGATAATCTTGTAGGGCTCTCAAAAAGAAACGTTTCTCTCCTTTGGACTTTTTTTATATCATGCGTTGTTCGGCTTAAAATATTAATTTTCGTTTGTTTTTTTGGGTTTTGAAAATGCTATAACTATGATAACTTTCATTTTATCAAAAAATTTCACAGAGATAAATTGTTTATATTTTGAAGTACTACTAATAAGCGTACATAGAATTTTCAAATTTTGAAAAAAGTGGTCTCAAACATTTGCAAAATGTGCTCACTTTTTCAATTTTTATCCAAAATAGCTGGTCAACAAACTCGTTCTTTCTTTTTAGGGCTTTAAAAAGTATGCCAAAGCACAATCTAATCTGATCAATCTTTCGAAAGTTATCGTGCCTACACGATACTGCAGACTACAGACAGACAGACAGACAGTACCTCAGTAATCAAGATAGAAATTTTTTTTTTTAATTCAATTAAAAACTGGAACTTTTATGAGACAATTTGAAAAGTGAAGTTTTTACAAGTTTAGTTCGAGAGTGGAAATATTCAAGAATTTAATTTTGAAAAGTTAAAAAATTTCATAAACCTTGATAACTGAAATTCGTATTAGGGGAGACCACCCTACAGTAGATAATCACCCTACAGTAGATAATTGTTCATTAAAAGCGCAGATATACCTCAAATAATTATTTTTTATTTCAATTTATTAACAAATATAGAGTCCTAATTATTAATGAAATGAAATTAATGAATTTACATACATCAGTATTTTTAATTCTTGATTATCTACTGTAGGATCATTATCTATTGTAGGGTGGTATTCCCTAATTCAATTCGAAAGTTAACGTTTTTACGAATATATCTGGATATTCGAAATTTTTCATGGATTTATTTGGAATTTGAAATTTTACGACTTTCATTCGAGAGTTGCATTTTTTACGAATTTACTTCAAATTAAATTAATCACGAATTTCTCTGAAAATTAGAATTTTTCACGAATTTCTTTGAAAATTAGAATTTTTAAGAATTTAGTTAAAAATTGAAATTTTTACGAATTTAGTTAAAAATTGAAATTTTTACGAATTTAGTTGGAAATTTAAATTTTGTTTGAACAAAATTTGTTGAGTGTTTGAGTTTCTACGAATTTAATTGCGGATAACATTTTTGTCGCGAATTTATTTCAGGATTGAAATTTTTACGATTTTGATTAGAAATTGAAATTTTTTATGGAATTGTTCGAAAGTTGGAGTTTTTACAAATCTAATTGAAATTTGAAAATATTCACGAATTTGTTTAAAATTTTGAATCTTGCGCGAGTTGGTTTGATTGAAGTTTAGAATTTTTCACGAATCTATTTGAAGACTGGAATTTTTGAAGAGTTCATTAGGAAATTGAAATTTTTTACATGACTTTTTAAGGGTCTGGGGCTTAACTACATTTATTGATATTAAATGACAGACGTAATAAAAGGGAAATCTATATGATTACAATATCATAAATTGTTCTTTAACCTGTTTGTGCTCATAAAAATGTTCACGATTTATTAGAGGTCTAAATGTAAATACTCATATGACCTTTATTAAAGATTATTATGCTATTTTAAATTATCTAATGATTATTCAATTTTTAATATATGCCAATTTAAAAGAGTAGATTATTCTAGAGCTTTGGGAAACAAGCTGAAAGTTTATTGCTAATCAGTACAGAAGATAAGTAAAAAGATAAATTTGATTAAGATTTGTGCAATTAAGTATATTAGACAAGTATAATAGAATTTTATATTGAGATTAAGTATTTTAGAATAGTCGCGTTTATCCAGGATAAGAATGGATTTAATAATAATATTAATCAATTGCGTGAACTGATTCAGTGTTTCAAATGCAGATAATATGGACATATTAAGTGATATTGCCCACATAAAGACGAAAATGTAAAAGGTGGAGAGATCGTCGAGTTTACCTATTATTGTATCAAAATCATATTTTAAGGGATTGTAAAATTAAAATAAGGCATGATAAGGAGAGGTTGAATTTTGAATAGAAACGTGTCGAGTCTTTGAACACTAAACATGGTTGTCGAAACGGAGGCTAGGTAATCCTGAATATTAGTTCTGGTCCTATTGAGTTGATCAACGCCTATAAAACTAGAGTTACATTACTATTCCTCGCGAAGCATTAGATTCGGATTCAGATTCTGATGCAGATTCAAATTAGAACTTTGATTCTGAGCCTAACTTGAATTTTTACCAGTGAACATTTAATTTGACAATTAAAACATTTAATTTGTCATTTAAACATTTAAATCTGACGTGAATGCGCGCGATCGGAAATAATTTAATGGCATAAATTATTGTGTGCATTTAAACATTGTGAGTTGCGGACCAAACGGAATATTGTGAATTGTCAACCAAAAGGAATATTGCGAATTATCAGCGACGTGCAAATTTTGTGAACATTGTGAAGAATTTGGAATTCTACTGATTCAAGGAAACTGGTGTTAAGATATAACAAACATTTTACCCTTAATTTTCAAGATTTAAGTAATTTGTTTTAATAATTTAAATCTCCCTGACCTAACTTTCGCGATTATTGTCTTTCAAGCCAATCAAAAAAAGCAACGGCCCACGGGATCTTCATCGCCCCATCATCATTCACAGAAAAAACTGGGGTTTCTATTAGAACCAATTTTTGGTTCCAAAGGGGCTGCAACAAAAAGGAACCGCTCTTGCTGAAAAGGGACCCAAAATGATAAATGGTTTCTAAATGAACCCAAAGTATGGGTTGAAACTGTTCCAATGGAGCCGTTTTTTCACTTCAGCCTTGAGTCACTACGGAGACTTTACAAGTTTATGGTGTACATTTTACTTTGTAATTCGAATTAAATAATATTGCACTGGGAAAAATTTAATGAAGAAAAATTTCTAACTTTTCAAGTAAAAAATATTGCATTTTCAACAAAATAGATGAATTTTTAACAAAATAGTTGAATTTTTAACCAAAAGAGATCAATTTTTAACTGGAATTGTAAATCTCTGAACAAAAAAATTAATTTTTAACTAAGTAGTTCAACTATGAACCAGGTAGTTGAATTTTCAACTAAAAAAAAATGTTCAACAAAAAATGGAAGTTACATTTTCAACCAAAAAGGTTCATTTTCATCCAAGAAAAAGAAGGAATTTTCAAAGCAATAGTGAAATTTCTTGATGAACCTTTACCCAAAAACATTAATTTTTAACAAATTAGTTCAACTTTTAACCAAGTGGTTGAATTTTTAACCTGAGCTGATAAATTTTCAACTAAAATGATAAATCTTCAACCAAAAAACTTAATTTTTAATAAAGTAGTTCAACATTAA
This sequence comes from Andricus grossulariae, assembly GCA_011634705.1. Taxonomy (NCBI): domain Eukaryota; kingdom Metazoa; phylum Arthropoda; class Insecta; order Hymenoptera; family Cynipidae; genus Andricus; species Andricus grossulariae. The sequence goes on from JAABKJ010007545.1 coordinate 301,002,553, forward strand.
AACAAGTAGTAAAAGAAGAACAGTTGAATTCAATTAAAATAAGATGAATTTTCAAAATAGATTAATTCTCAAATAAACAGTTGCATTTTCAACCAAAAAAGGTGACTCTAGGTTTCAAAGATTTCACAACAATTTTACAAAGATTTGAAGGAATTCTAAGATTTAAAAAATGGTACAGTACACCAGATTTTAAAGATTTCAAAATATTTGAAACGATTTCAAAAAGTTTCAAGGATTTCAAATATTTGAAAAAGGGTATGGTAAACTAGATTTATAAGGTTCCAAAATATTTTACAGATTTCAAATATTTTGAAAATTTCAAATTAATACAGAAGATTTCACAAAAAGGTCAACGATTTCATAAAAATTTCATAAGATTTAAAAAAATACAAGAGCTTGAAATATCTTAAAAAGGGTACCGTACACGAAATTTCAAAAAATTAAAAATTTGTTTGAAGATTTCATAAGGTTTCAAATACTCCAGTGATTGCTTTTAATTTGAAATATTTTTTGGTTGAAAGATCAAGTATTATATTTTACTTTGTTTGTTGAAGATTTATCTCTTTTGGTTGAAAATTAATCTTGATGCTTAATAGTTAATTTTTTTGGTTGAAAAATCATTTTTAGGGTGAAAATTTAATTAATTTATAAAAATTCGTTTTTCTTTTCTAGAAAATTGATCTTTTCACTTGAAAATTCAACTATGTGTTTGAAAATTGACTTTTTTGAGAAAATTATTCTCCTTATTTGTAAATTCCTTTATTTTCGTTAAAAATGCATTTCTTTGGTTAAAAATTCAAATACTTTGTGAAAAATATTTCTTCAGGCTAAAAATTAATTTCCTAGTTGAAAATTCGACTTTTTGGTAGAAAGTTAATATTCTTGTTTGAAAATTCATCGTTTTGGTTGAAAATGCATTATTTTTAGTTGATAATTGAAGTATTTTGTTCAAACCTTCTCTTTTTGGTTCATAATTATTCTTTCAACTGAAAATTGAATAATTTCATTTTTTGTTACAAATTTTTTTTTAGTTGCGAATTCATTTCTTTCGACGAAAATTTAACTATTTTATTGAAAATTTGTTTTTTCCCGTTGTTGAAAATTAATTTTTTAACCTAATAATGAAGTATTTCATTCGAATTTCGTATTTTTTGGGTAAATTTAACTGCTTTTTATATAGTATTCAAATATTTAAAATAATTTTTTGTTGGAATATCAAATAATCAATTTCTTGTTGAAAATTCATCTTTTTTGGTTCAAAGTTATACTACTTTGTTTAAGAAGTCTTTTTTTGGTTGAAGATTCATTAGTTTACTTAAAAATTCATCTCTATGTCTAAAAATTCAACTATTCTATTAAAAATGAGTTTTTTCAGCAAAAAAATCAACTGTTCCATTTTTGGTTGAAAATGTTTTCTTTTATAGTTGAAAATTCACTTCTTTCGAATTGAACTATATGCAATTTTTTTGTCTGAAAATTTCACTATATACTATTTTTGTTTGAAAATTGATGTTTTTAGATAAAAATTGAACAATTTTGTTGAAAATTCGTTTTCTTTCAGTAGAAAAGTTATCTTTTTCAGTTAGAACTTCAAATGTTTAGTTGGACATTTATGTATTCAGTTGAAAATTTGTCTTTCTCAAAGAAACTTAATCCTTTTTGTTTAAAAAATCCTTTTTCGTTGAAAATTAAACTTTTTCATTTCGTTATCAAAATTTATCTTTATTAGTTGAAAGTTCTACTATTTGCTAGAAAACCCAGAGAATGTTATCAAAACACGTACTTTGAAAATTTTTCAGTAAAATTCAGAACTACGCAAGAAAAGTGACCAGTAATTAAAATATTAAATTTTTCCTCTTCAAACTGAATGACTTACTCTTTTACTTTATTCTACAAATAAACTATAAACTTTTATTAATAATGCATTTTTTTATGCGCTGAACTTATACATTTTATTTTGATGAAGAACACACACTTTATTTTGTTTCTAAAGGCGGAAGTTAGTATTTTTTGATGAGATGGTGTAAGAATGAAATTGTCGACACATTATTTTTCTACCATCCTTATATGGAACTGCTTTTTCGAAAAACGTATCATGAAAGTATTATAAAAAGATGAGTTTGACGGTATTTATAAAAAAACACTATTATTCACTTGCATCTTTACTTTGCTCCATTACGCGTTCTCCAAAAGAACGAAAGCAACACTGAGCAACCGGTGCTCCCAATTTGGCTTTCCATCCACACTGCGCATGCGTTGCATCAGCAGCCTCATTGGATATTGATCGCGCGCTTATTTGAAATGATAAAATATGCAAACCAATTTTTTACAATATATATTTATTAATCAACTACAAACTAATATTATGAACTAATTAGAATTTACATTGGTGAAAACAGTTTTCCTTTTATTTTGAATTTAAAATCAATCATTTATTTTTAAATAGTAATATCATATAATTAATTTATCTTTCACCCTAAGAGACTATTTTGTGATCTGAAAATTAATTTAATTAAGTCTACAATCTTGATTCATTACAAAAATTGATTTACACATTTAATAACTTTAGAAAAGCGCGCCGTATACAGCCAATGAGACTGTTGATGCGACGCATGCGCATTACAGTTGGGGAGTTGAATTGGGAGCACTGTGAGCAACAAGAACGACTGAGCACGCTGGATTGTTACATGCCACGTTCTGATTGGTCAACATGAAAGCATGAAAAAGCGCGGGTAATTTTAAAATGTGTAAATCCCTAAACAGAGGAAATAGGTATAATACACTAAGAACAATGTATTATTTGTACAATGAAACAATTTCATTTGTACTTGTGCAATAAATTTTGTTCATGGTTCCACCAAATTTTGGTTTCCATAATAAATATGATGAATCTGCCAAAACCTAAATTAAAAGTCGAAAAATTAATAAATTGATGAAGATTTTTTTTCGGTAAATTTTCTAAGAGCGAAAGAGTGAGAGAGAGGAGATAAAGATACAGATAAAGAAGGAAAACTCGAACAAAAAGAACTGCTCTGAACAGACCCAGACGCCCGTTAGTGATAAATTAGGGGCTTAGGATTTGTATGAAGAGAAGTGTGTAACCCAGGCTCAACGTTAGTACCTCCTAATCAATCATACAATCCGTAAGGCAGAAAAACATAGACGGTTCAGATACTTCATGAGTAGGATTTTATGGGATCAAGTTAAAAATCATGTTTTCTGAATGGGAAATCATCAATTCAGAGTAATATCTATACTGGATATTATATCTCTATCGCAAATAGAGATACTGCACTAATAACTGGGGTCAATCATAAAATCAATATTGCCCTACGAAGATAGATATTAGCCTTCTTTTGCTTAAATAAAACCAAATTTTTTTCATAAATTGTCAGAAATCTTACTTTTCAACCAATTAGTTTATTTGTCAAGCAAAAAGACGAATTTTTGATAAGGCAGTCGAATTATCAACTTGAAAAATGGTATTTGCAACAAAAAAAGATAGAAGAATTTTCAACCAAACAGTTAAATTAAAAAAAAATTGTCCATCCAAATAGGTGAACATAGAATCAAACGAGACGAATTTTCAAAAAAATAATTAAATTTTTGAGCAAGTAGGAATTGTCAACAAAATAGTTGAATAAAAGAAAAAAGTTGATTGTTCGAAGAAGAAAGACGATTTTCATAAAAACTGTTGTATTCTAATCCTGAAAATTTTAATTTTTACTAAAAAAGTCATCACCAACCAAGAAAGATGAATTTTCAACCAAATAGTTAAATAACAAAACAAATTTGAGATTCAACCCAACAGTTGTATTTACAACTAAATAAAGAAACTTAGAATCAAACGATGCGAATTCTCAAAAGAAAAGGTTGAATTTTTAAAAAATTAGTCGAATTTTCGAGCAAAAAGGCGATTTTTCTAAAAAATAGTTGTATTGTAATCCATGAAAGTTTGAATTTTTCACCAAAAAGATTATTTCTAACCAAGAAAGATGAATTTTTAACCAAATAGATAAATTACAACAAAATATAATTTTTAATCCAATAGTTTCATTTCAAACAAAATAGTTGAACTTTTAATAAAAAAAAGAAACGAATTTTCAACAAAATAGTTGTATTTTTAAACAAATAGTTGAATTTTCAAACAAAAAGACGATTTTCAAGAAATTGATTATATTCAGCCTGGAAAGATGCTTTTTTCAACCAGACTTGAATTTTCAACAAAAAAAAATTATTTTTAAGCCAAACAGTTGTATTTACAACCAAATAGTTAAACTTGCTATACAAAAAATGAATTTTCAACAAAATACATAGTTGAGTTTTTAACCAAATAGTTGAATTTTCTAGCAAAAAGACGATTTTTTCAGAAAACAATAAAATTATTAGCCTGCAAAGTTGAATTCTCAACAAAAAAGATAATTTTCAACGCAAAAAGATGAATTTTCAGCCAAATAGTTGAATGTAAAAAAAAAAATAATTTTCAGCCCAATAGTTTCATTTAAACCAAATAGTTGAATTTACAATAAAAAAAGGATTTTCCAACAAAATAGTGGAATGTTTAACCGAATAGTTAAATTTTCAAGCAAAATAACGAATTTTTTGGAAAGGCAGTCGAATTATCAACCTGAAAAGTGGTATTTTCAACAAAAAAGATAATCGTCAACGAAAAAAGATTTTCAATCAAATAGTTGTTTGAAAAAAAGTTTTCAGCCCAATAGTTGTATTTACAACAAAATATGATTTTTTAACCCAAGAGTTGAATTTTCAATTAAAAAGCCGAATTTTTTGAAAAGGCAGTCGAAAGAACTCCTGGAAAGTTGAATTTTCAACAAAAAAGGTTATTTTTAAAGAAAAAAGATAAATTTTCAGCCAAATAGTTAAATTTTCCAAAGGATGAAAATAATATCAACCAAAAAGTTGGATTCACAACCAAAAACTTTAACTTTTAATACAAACAGACGTATTTTTATTAAAATAGATTAATTTTTAACTGAATAGGCTAATTTTTAGTTCAAAAAGACGAAATATTCATAAGATAGTTAAATTTTTAACAAAAAACCTAACTTCCTTCCACCAAAGAGGAATTTTCAATCCAAAAGTATCAATTTTCTCTCCAAAAAGGCGAATGTTCCACGAAACAGTTAAATGTTCGACAAAAAACGATGTGTTAATAAAACGATAGTTAAATTTTCAACCAAAGAGGTGAATTGTTAACTAAAATAATGAATCTTTATAAGAAAAAAATCAAGAAAAGTATACAAAATTCAACCAAAGAGTTGAATTTCCAACCAAATGTTTTATTTTTTAACCAGGAATATTAATTTTATACAAAAAAATGATTCATCAACAAAATGAATGAATTTTCAAGTAAAAACTTGAACTTTCGAGCAAAAAAACAAACAATTTTTCTCAATCAAATGTTTGAATTTTCAAGTAAAGAATATAAATTTTCACCCGTAAGTAGAGTGGAATTGTTCAGTTAAGGAAGCTAATTTTTTACCGAAAATGAAACGAATATTCAACAAAGTAGTTAAATTTTCAACCAAAGAGATGAATCTTCAACCAACAAAAAAAACTTGACTTTCAACAAATTTGTTTAACTTTTAACCAAGTATTTGAATTCCAAACGGAAAATGTAATGGTAGCCTTAAAAAAAAATAGTTGCATCTTTTTCACGATCCTGCACACTAAACCTGCACACTAAACCTGCAAACGAAACCTGTACACGAAACCTGCACACAAAACCTGCACACGAAACCTTCACATGACATCTGCACACGAAACCTGCACAGGTAATCTTGATGGTACCTGTACAGGAATGTGGCAAAAGAAACTGTACATGATCCTGCAAAGGAACCTGTATGCAAGCTGCAAGGTTCCTTTGCATGATCATGTACAGTTTCCTTCGCCAAATTCCTGTACAGTTACCGTCAAGATTACCTGTGCAGGTTTCGTGTGCAGGTTTCGTGTACAGGTTTCGTGTACAGGTTTTATGTGCAGGTTTCGTGTACAGGTTCCTCCGAGGATCCTGTACAGGAATTTTCAGTTTTTGTTTGTTTTTGAAAGAACTATAAATCGTGAAATGTCTGTGACGAAGTTTGAGAGCCTCTGCAAACAATCTAGTCGCGCAGCGATGCGTGTGACTTGCAAAATGCGGGCGCTTCGGACCATCGACCCTCGACCCTGCGAAGCGCACCAGCCCCGCGAGATCTGGAAAAAAAGACCGTCTAGATTCACCCCCATTCTGCCTGGTACGAGTATGATTCGCCCCACCGGACGCGTGCCTCGATCCGCCGACCAAGATAATTGCGAATAACAGTGCGACAAACGGCTCAGCTCGGATCCCGCTCGGATACCGCTCGGATACCGCTCGGATACCGCTAGTCGATATCTTGGGGGGATGGATGGGATTTATGTCGCCTGGGTGAACCCACCCTCTGCCTGCCCCCTGCATGGACATCGGTCCTTCCTCCCCAGCCCCTTAAGAATCTCGCCGATACCGGATATGCGGTTTTTGCTTCATTTCAAACGAAACTTAAACCTGATCATCTTTTTTAAAGACAGTTTCAAATAGCTATTCTGGTAGGAAGTACGATTTTCAGTTATTTATATTATTATCATTAAAGATGAGCTGGATTAGAATCAGTGTCTGAATTTATTCGGATTCCGTCATAACCTGCGACTTCAGACGACTTTATTAGAAGTAATAGCATTTACCTGGAAGTTGAGTCAGGGGAGAGGAAAACTGCAGAAAACCATTTGCCCCAGTAGGGGAATCAACTCTTTTAAATAAAATTATTATGGGTGCCAAATAGTTCAATTTTCAACTAAAACGATGAATTCTCTACCAAGCAGATTAATTTTTTACGAAAAAAGTCAAATTCTTACCAAAAATACTTGAATTTTCAACTAAAAAAGAATGTTTTCAACCCAAAATCAAATAGTTACATTTTTAGTACGAAAATTGATTTTCAACCAAATAAAGTACAAATTTTCAACAAAATAGTAAATACCTTAACCAAAACCGATTAATTTTAATAAAACAGTTTCATTTTTAACTGAAAAAAGAGATAAAATTTCGACCGAAAGAGATCAATTTGCAAACCAAAAAGACGAATTTTCAACTCGGGAAGAGCAATTTTCTAACAAAACTGGAATAGTATAATTTTCAGTTCGAAGTTTAATTTTTAACAACAACAAAAAAAAAAGAATTTTTAACAAAATAGCTACATTTTTAACCAAAGGGATGAATTTTTAACCAAAAGCATTAATTTTGAACAAATTGGTTGAACTTTCAAACAAATAGTTGAATTTTCAACTTAACAGATTAATTTTCAAAAAAAAATGTAACACTTAATGTTTCAACCAGAAAAAGATCAAGAAAGAGATATTTTGAACCAAAAATGAAATATTTAAATTTTTAACGAAAAAAGATCAATTATCATCTCAAATGCTGAATCTTCAACATGAGAATAAATTTTCAACATAGTACTTCAACTTTAAACCAATTACTTAAGTTTTCAACTAAAAAAGATAAATCTTCAACAGAAAATGGAATAACTATATTTTCAACAAAAGAGAAGGAATTTTTAATGGAATAGTTAAATTTTTAAGAAAAGAAATGAATTTTTAACTGAAATAATGAACTCTCAACCAAAAAATTCAATTTCTAACAAAAAAGTTGAAAATTCAACCAATTAGTTTCCTTTTCAACTAAAAAAGAGAAATTTCGACCTAAAAATGGAAGAGTGAAATTCTTCAACCAAAAAAGATATAAATTTTCAACAAACAGATGTATTTTCAACTAAAATGATAAATCCTCATCCGAAAAATTCCATTTTCTACAATGTACTTAAAAATTCAATTAAGTAGTTTACTTACAAACTGAAGAAAAAAATATGAACTAAAAATGAAACAGTTACATATTCAATGAAAAAGATTATTTTCAAACAAAAAAGGAATTAAATTTTAAAGTAATAGTTAAAGTTTGAAAAAAATAAAAAAAGAGATAAATTTTCAACTAAAATCATGAATCTTCAACAGAAAATATTCCATTTTTAACAAAGAAATTAAAAATTTAATCAAATAGTAGTATACTTTTTAATTAAAAAAAGAAAAACATTTCAACTAAGAATGGAATAGTTGAATTTTCAACCAAAAGAGTTAAATTTTGAACTAAAATAACGAATCTTCAACTAAAAAAATTAATTTTTGAAAAGTAGTTTAACTTTAACCAAATCAGTCCAATTTTCATATAAAAAAGATAAAATTTAAACAAAAATCAAATAGTTACATTTCCAATCAAAAAGATTAAGAGCCAATAAAAAAAGTAGGATTTTTCAACAAAAATAAAAGATAAATTTTCAACTAAAATAATGAATCTTTAACCAAAAAAATTAATTTTCAACGAAGTAGTTAAAATTTAAACCAATTAGTTTAATTTTCAACCAAAAAAGATAAATTTCCAACAAAAAATATTTGAGTTACATTTTCAATCAAAAAGATTAATTTGCAGACCAAAAAAAAAAGTAATTTTCAATATAATAGTCAAATTTTTAAGAAAAGAGATAAATTTTCAACTGAAATGATGATTCTTCAACCGGCAAAATTCCATTTTTAACAAAGTTGTTGTTAAACTTCGAACCAATCAATCCAAATTTTTAATTAAAAATGATCAATTTTCAACAAAAATTGAATGGTTACATTTTCAAGAAAAATGGTTATTAATCAATAAAAAAGAAAAAGGAATTTTGAAATTAGTTTAATTTTCAACCAAAAAGGATAAATTTTCAACAAAAAATCAAATAGTTACATTTTCAATCAAAAAGATTAATTTGCAACCGAAAAAAGTGAAATTTTCAACAGAATAGTTAAATTTTCAAGAAAAGAGATAAATTTTCAAATATAATGATACATCTTGAAAAAAAAAAATTATTGTTAAAAAAATAGTTCAACCTAAAATGGAATAGTTTAATTTCTGAAAAAATATAAAGTTTCAACATAAGAGATAAATTTTCAAGTAAAATGGTAAATCCTCGACGGAAAATTTTAATTTTCAACAAAGAAGTGAAGAATTCAAGCAAGTTGTTTACTTTCCAGCTAAAACTGACAAATTTTGAACTAAAAATGGAATAGTTAAAATTTAAACTAAAATATATAAATTTTTAGCTAAAATTACGAATCTTCAACCGAAAAAATTAATTTTCAATAAAGTAGTTAAGCTTTGAACCAATCAGTCCAATTTTCAACTAAAAAAGATAAATTTTCAATAAAAATCCAAAAGCTACATTTTCAATCAAAAATATTAATATTCAATGAAAAAGAAAAAGAAATTGTCAATAGAGTAGTTAAATTTTGAACGAAAAAAGACAAATTTTTGACTAAATGGAAAAATCTTTAACCAAGAAAATTAATTTTTAACAAATTAGTTAAACTTTCAACAAATTAGTTTAATTTGCAACCAATAATATAAATTTTAATAAAAAATCGAATAGTTACATTTTGAATCAAAAAGATTTATTTTCAACCAAAAAAAGAAGAAATTTTCAACAGATTAGTTAAATTTTTAAGAAAAGAGACGAATTTTTAACTAAAATGATGAATCTTCAACCGTTAAAATTGCAGTCTTAACAAAAAAATTGAAAATTCAACCCAGTAGTTTACTTTTCACCTGAAAAATAGAATTTTTGAACTGAAAATGGAAAAAGTTTCAACCAAAAGAGATCAATTTTTAATTAAAATGATGAATCTTCAGCCAACAAAATTATTTTTTAAGAATGTATTTCAAGTTTAAGCCAAATATTCGAATTTTCAACTAAAAGATGTGAATTTTAAACTAAATCCGAACAGTTACATTTTCAACGATTGTCGATTATACGATTATTAGTTCAATATGTGAAACTACTTTTCTTTCCCGATTTGAAAATTAGTAACTGAAAAATAAAAATTTGAGATCAATGTGAGAGCCAAATGTTGCTTATTCAAACATACTCGTCCCATAACACTGCTCCGACCCGGATTGATGACCAATTTCTCTAGCAATCACCCCACGTGCAAAGCTTCATTCATTTATCATGCATCATTCTACATACACACAAACACACAAACGCGCTACTAAATAGGAAGATTCATACGTAAATTTACCCTAACCATATCCAGTAAGCAAAATTTCCACGCCAGTGAAAATATTGTCCAAAATGATGCTTTTTCGAAGCCTTAGGTTTGCGCTTGTTGCATTCTGGATTCCACAGCCGGTGCTTTTCGTATCTACGAGGGGAACGCAGACCCCAAATTCCAAAGTTGTACGTCAATCAGAACGTAATTCCGGAAGATTAAACTGCTCTGTTATTCGAGGAACTCGATACTCCCCTTCGTTGTAGATAGACAATATTTCTAGATAATCCGCAACAACATTTTTGGAAAATTCTCAATCTTTCAAATTGGACATGGTTTCAGGAAAGGAAATTTCAGAATTACACTACTGTCATGAGCTAAAAAAGTTGCAGCAAAAGTCTTAAATTTGCGGGACTTGATGCTTAAAATCTTATCTTTAATGTCTGCCAATAAAACTTAAAAAATCTTCACGCGTTCCCCAGATATTACTAAAAATATTGACGCGTTCCCGAAATAGTGATAAAAATTTTCACGCGTTCCTGAAATAATACTAAAAATCTTCACGCGTTCCCAAAATTTTACTTAAAATCTTCACGCGCTCCCGAAATATTACTATAAATCTTTACGCGTTTCCAAGATATTACTAAAAATCTTAAAGCGTTTCCGAAATATTACTAAAAAACGTCCAGCTTTCCCAAGATATTACTAGAAATCGTCACGCGTTACAAAGATATTATTGAAAATATTCACGAGTTCCCGAAATATTACTAAAAATCTTCACGCGTTTTCGAAATATAACTAAAAATCTTCACGCGTTCCCAAGATTTTACTTAAAATCTTCACGCGTTCCCGAAATATTACTATAAATCTTCACGCGTTTCCAAGATATTACTAAAAATCTTAACGCGTTCCCGAAATATTACTAAAAAACTTCCAGCTTTCCCCAGATATTAATCAAAATTTTCACGCGTTCCAAATATTACTAAAAATCTTGACGAATTCCTAAGGTATCACTGAAAATCTTCACGTGTTGCCGAAATATTACTAAAAATCTTAACGCGTTCCCGAAATATTACTAAAAATCTTCCAGCTTTCCCAAGATATTACTAGAAATCGTCACGCGTTCCCAAGATACTATTGAAAACATTCACGCGTTCCCGAAATATTACTAAAAATCTTCACGCGTTTTCGAAATATAACTAAAAATCTTCACGCGTTCCCAAGATTTTACTATTACATTTTTTGTTGAAAATTCATCTTTTTAGATTAAAATTTCTCCTACTTCGTTGAAAGTTGAACTACATTCATAAAAATTAATTTTTTTGTTTGAAGATTCATAATTTTAGTTGAAAAGTCGTTTTTTGCTGTTGTTAAAAATAATTTCTTTACCTGAAAATTGAACAATTTTATTGAAAATTGAACTAATTGGTTGAAATTGAAATTTTTTTGAAATTCATATTATCCAGTTGAAAATTCTGTTTTGTAGAAAATTTAATAATTTAATAGAAAATTCAATTATTTGGATGTGGATATAAGTATCTTGTTGAACATTTGACTTTTTTTGGTAGGACATTCATTTTTTCGGTTAAAAATGCAATTGTTTGATTGAAAATTAATCTTTTGCAGTTGAGGATTGAAGTAATTTGTTAAAAGTCGGTTTTTTTTTCGTTAAATCCAACTGCAGTTTATTTTTATTCAAAAACTTTTTTCTTGAAATACCAGCTATTACATTTTTTGTTGAAAATTCATCTTTTTAGGTTCAAATTTCTACTACTTCGTTGAAAGTTGAACTACATTCTTGATAATTAATTTTTTTATTCAAGATTCATCATTTTAGTTGAAAAGACGTTTTTTTGTTGTTAAAAAATAATTTCTTTACCTGAAAATTTAACTATTTTGTTGAAAATTGAACTGATTGATTGAAATTTAACTTTGTTTGAAATTCATATTATCAGGTTGAAAATTCTGTTTTGTAGAAAATTTAATAATTTAATAGACAATTCAACTATTTGGGTGCGGATATATGTATCTTGTTGAAAATTTGACTTTTTTTGGTAAAAAATTAATTTTTTCGGTTAAAAATGCAACTGTTTGATTGAAAATTAATCTGTTTTAGTTGCGGATTCAAGTATTTTGTTAAAAGTCGTTTTTCATTTTTTAAATGCAACTGTATTTTATTTTTATTTTAAACATTTTTTCTTGCAATATCAGCTATTACATTTTTTGTTAAAAATTGATCTTTTTAGGTTAAAGTTTCTACTACTACATTGATAGTTGAAATACATTCTTGAAAATCAATTTTTTTGTTTGAAGATTCATAATTTCAGTTAAAAAACTATTTTGTTGAAAATTGAACTGATTGGTTATTGAAATTTAACTTTTTTTGAAATTCATATTATCGGGTTGCAAATTCAACTGTTTTTTTTAGAAAATTTAATAATTTAATAGAATAATAATAATAGAATAGAATTTAAAAACTTTTTCCTTGAAATTTCAGCTATTACATTTTTTGGTTGAAAATTCCTCTTTTTAGGTTAAAATTTCTACTACTTCGTTGAAAGTTGAACTACATTCTTAAAAATTAATTTTTTTGGTTGGTGATTCATAATTTTAGTTAAAAAGTCGTTTTTTTTTGTTGAAAATTAATTTTACCTGAAAATTTAACTATTTTTTTGAAAATTGAACTGATTAGTTGAAATTTAACTTTGTTTGAAATTCATATTATCGGGTCGAAAATTCAACTGTTTTGTAGAAAATTTAATAATTTAATAGAAAATTCAACTATTTGGATTTGAATATATGTATCTTGTTGAAAATTTGTCTTTTTGGTAGAAAATTAATTTTTTCGGTTAAAAATGCAACTGTTTGGTTGAAAATTAATCTGTTTTAATTGAGGATTAAAGTATTTTGTTGAAAATTCATCTTTTTAGGTCAATAATTCTATTCCTTGCTTGAAAGTTCATAATTTTTTTTTCGGTTTAAAAATTTAGCTAAGTAGTTAGAAAATTTATGAAAAAAAATATATATACTCTAAAAATTATTTAAATTAAATTTGGACTAGCAACACATCTATTGTTAAACTATTTGCTTTTAAATAAACTTTTATGTTGAAAATTCTACTGTTTTGTAGAAAATTAAACTTTGAGCTTAAAAATTAAAGAATTTGGTATAAAATTAAACTATTCGGTTAAAAATTAAACTCATTGTTCGAAAAATCATATTTTTGGATTGAGAATTCAATTTTTTTCAAGATAATTCATATTTTTGGCTTTAAAATTAAATAATTTGGTTGGAAATTTATATATATTCTGTTCAAAATTCGTCATTTTTGATAGAACATTAATCTTTGGTCGGACATTAATCTATTTGATTGAAAATTTAACGACTTTCTTGAACATTCATTTTTTCTGTTAAAAATTATTTGTTAATCTGAAAAATTTAACTATTCCGTGTTTATTTAACACTTTATCCTGTATATTGGATAAGTTTGAATTTCGTTTTTTTATAGAACATTAATCTTTTTGGTCGAAAATGATTTTTTGTTGTTGAAAATTTAACAATTTTGTTGAAAAATTGTTTCTTTTTTCTTCAAAGTTTTTTTTTATTAGAGTTTTTAGCTGAAAATTTGACTATTCCATTTCTGGTTGAAACTTTATCTTGTATATTGTATAAGAAAATTAATGTTTTTTGTTGAAAAGTCGTCTTTTTGGGTGCAAAATTCATCTAGCATGTTGAAGATTCAACTATTTGGAAGAAAATTGATGTATTTTTCTAAAAAGTCGTCTTTTTGGGTAGAAAAATGATCTTTTTTATTGAAAATTCATCTTTTCTGATTTAAAAGTTCACTATTTTCTGAAACATCCGACTTTTTAGCTTAAAAATTTACTCTTTTATTTAAAATTTATCTTTCATAGTAGAAAAGTTATTCTTCTTGGTTGAAAATGAACTTTTTTTCATGGAAATTCAACTTTCTTCTAAAAAATTAGTCTTGTTGGCTTAAAAATTCAAATATTTGATTGAATTTCAATCTTTGTTGTTTGAAAATTCGATCATTTGTTTAAAAATGCATCTTTGTATGCTGAAAATTCAACTATTTCATAGAAATGCAACTATTTTGTTAAAAATCTGATTATTTTGGAGAATTCAACTATTTTGTTGAAGTCATAATTTTTGGTTGACAATTCATCCATGTTGTTGAAAATTCATCCTTTTGGACAGAGTCATCTTTTTTATCAAAAATTCAACTACAGTGAAACCTGGATTTAGCTCCCCTGGATTTTGCCCTTCCAAGAGTTGACGCCACGCCGTAGGGATACATGAGAGACGTTTGCGGGGGGATGTACGGTGTGCACTCTTGCGTGGAAAAACAGAGAAAGAAACAGGAGAGAGATAAAGCAGGAGAGAGACAAAATAGTTCCGAGTCTCTGGATTTAACGTCAAGGTCAGCCCCAAAACCGGCGCTCAATCCAGGTTCGACTGTACTATGTTAAAAATTCATTTTTTTAGTTAAAGGTTCATCTCTTTGATTAAAAATTTAACTATTTTGTTACAATTCATTCATGTTTGGTTGAAAATAAATTTTTTCAACTGACTATTAAACAATTCTATTTTTAGTTGAAAGTATATTTTTTTCAATAAAAATTTAACTATTTGGTTAAAAATGTATCTTTTTAGTTGAAAGATCATCCGTTTGGTTGAAAATTCGTATTTCTTGGTAGAAATTTTATCTTCTTGGATGAAAATTTATGTTTTTGGTAAAAATGCAATTATTTGGTTGAAATATCAACTGTTACATCCTTCTTGAGAATTCATCTTTTTTGGTTGAAAAGCCGATTAGTTAAACACTTTATGAAAAAAATAATTTTTTTATCAGGGATTCATAATTATAGTTGAAAATTCGTCTATTTGCTCTTAAATGAACTTTTATGTTAAAAATTCTACTGTTTTGTAAAAAATGCACCTTTTTGACTTGGAAGTTCAACAATTTGGTAGAAAATTAAACTTTTGGGTTGAAAAATCATCTTTTTGGGTTCAAAATTTGACTTTTTGTAGACAATTCGACTTTTTGGCTTTAAAATTAAATAGTTTTGTTTAAAATTAATTTATTTTGTTTAAAGTTCGCCTTTTTTGGTAGAAAATTATTCTTCTTGGTTAAAAACGTATTTTTTTAATGCAAATTAAACAATTTTGTTGAAAATTAATTTTTGTTGTTGAAATTTTTTTTGTTCATCTGAATATTTAACTATTTTATGTTTGCCTAAAACTTTATCCTGTATAATGGATAAGTTGAAAATTCGTCTTTTTTTATAGAAAATTAATCTTCTTGATTTGTAATTTTTATTTTTTTTAGTTCAATGTTATTTTTTTCTCAGAGTTTTTTGCTGAAAATTTAACTATTTCATTTTTTATTAAACCTTTTTCCTATATATTGTATAAGTTAAAAATTCAACTATTTGGTAGAAAATTTATGTATTTTGTTGAAAAGTCGTCTTTTATTGTAGAAAATTAATCTTGTTTGTTGAAAATTCAACTATTTGGTAGAGAATGTATATATTTTGTTAAAAGGTCGTCCTTTTGGGTAGAAAATTATTTTTGTTTGTTGAAAGTTCAACTTTTTGGTAGAGAATTCCACAATCTTGATAAAAATTCATCTTTCTTGATTGAAAATTCTCTTCTTTGTTAAATATTCATCTTTTCCGAATTAAAAATCCACTGTTTTCTAAACACTCGGACTTTTTAGCTTAGAAACTTTACTCTTTTGTTAAAAATTCATCGTTTATGGTAGAAAAATCATCTTTCTTAGTTGAAAATTGACTTTTTAAATGAAAATTCAACTGCCTTCTAAAAAGTTGGCTTTTTGTCTTGGAAATTCTAATATTTGTTTCAACTTTAACCTTTTACTTTGAAAATTCGACCATTTGTATGAAAATGCATCTCTGTATGCTAAAAATTCAAATATTTGGTTAGAAATTCAACTATTTTGTTGAAGTCATCATTTTTGGTCGAAAATTCAACAATGTTGTTATAAATTCACCCTTTTGGATTAAAAATTCATCTTTTATAGTACAAAAGTTATCCTCCTTGGTTGAAAATTGATCTTTCTTGGTTGGAAAGTAACTTTCTTGTTAAAAACTCAACTGTCTTCGGAACAATTCATCTTTTTGGCTTGATAATTTTACTATTTGGTTAAATCTTGAACTATTTTTCGGAAAACTCGTCTCTTTCACTGGGAAGTTAATCTATATGTTTGTTCATGCAACTGTTTATTGCAAATAAATTAAAAAAAAAAAAATGCGTTGAAATCACTGGTAAAGACCTTTAATAAAGAACCTAATATGGAGAGCATGAAATAGTAAATGCCAATAGTTGACTTCGATTCTCAGGAGTCAGTAGAATCCTCGGAATACATTTTTAGCAAATTCATTTCGCAAAGTAATTCAAGTAGGAGAGAGAGATCTGCATTCATAGAGTTCACGAGGTGCATACCTAGAACAAGTAGAGTGCTCTGGAGTTGCTTGAAAGAAGCCGAAGTGCACGCGAAACCGAGCGACGCCGACGAATGCAACTCGCGTGATTAGGTAATGTTGCTTAGAAGTCAATAAAAACAGAATCGTGATCATTTCCAGTCGCTATACACTATTCGCCATACGCTATTCGCTAACCTTCTGGTAGCGAATGTAAGTGATCTTTCAGGAATATATGTGTATACGCGGGCGTGCGACTGTGACCGAAGCAAGCACCTTAAGGTCAAGACACATTGAGAAGCGCGACGCAACTTTGGCATATGTTGGAAACAGAAAATCTAACAATTGCTTTTACTTTTATCGCTCTTGTCATTGAAAGTTAATGCGAAGTCGTTGCAATAACATTCCCTTGCCACAGGGTCCGCAATTTCTCCCAGTTACGTAATCATTACTATTATTTCACTCCATTATATTACAATTTCCCCACCTCCTACCCGATTTTATTTCACGTGCCTATTTATAGTATTTATACCTATCATTATTCTAAATTCTAATATTTATTACAAATAATAATAATCATCCAAGACGAAAAGTTTTTCACAATATTGAAAGCAGGCAATATTCCTTAGAATTAAGTCGAGTCTAGTGATTCTGCATTAATCTTGCCAATTTCTGCACACTATCTACAGGCCTCGTAGATGTATAATTTTTCTGAAAATACATTTTACTTAACCTAACTTTTTTTAAGGACACTTTCTCTGTTCCCTTTAAACTATTCACTTATTCTCTATTATCAAAACAAAACTTATCCATTTTTTAGGAAACTAAACAGACGACAAAAATAATAATATCAGCGACAAAAATCATTCAATTTACAATAAAATAAAGTCAGAATCCACTCGTCATGACACTCGTGGAAGCTGCCAGAGCTGCCATAAGATAAGAGTCTAATGGGTTTTTGAATACACGATTTTCAGCGCCATCTCTCGTCTCGAAGAACAAACTAAAGACCCACATAACCGCGAAATTTGAATGTCATACCATTTCAAAAGTAAAATGAGTTTACTATTTTCAATTTAATAATCCTAAAAGATGAAAATAATAATACAAAAACGATTAAAAGTATTAAATAATTCTTTTTTTGCATAAAATAGATTGAAGTTTCAAAATGTTCAAAAAATATTAACGTATTGTTTTCACAAGTTTTGAAAATAGAAAATTTCTGTAATGTTTGAATGTTAAATATTATATCGTTCATAGACAATTATTATTACTATCATAACGATATAATCTAAGAATATAAATTGAGAAAAAAAAACTCCATCGGCAAGAATTAAAAAATTATTTTCAACAGCAATTCATTGCTACTCATTAAATTAGTAAGTTAGTACTATTAAGCAGATTAGTAGAATACCCTTGCTAATTCATTTAGTAACACGAATGTAACCATTTCATGTAGTAGAAAGTGATAAAATTACTAATTTAACAGTCAGACACAGTGCTACTAATTTCAATAGTAAAATTTCTATTAATTCGGATTTAGTATTCTAAATCCTAATATTTATTATAAATAATAATCATCCAAGACGAACATTTTTTTCACAATATTGAAAGCAGAGATCACGAGTCCCCTTTTTTACCTAATCTCCCTTTTTCTCGGGTTCTCCCTTCAATTAAAAAAAATCCCCTGAAATACCTATACCACGGAGAATTCTGACCCTTCTTCCTATTCTTTTCATAAGGTTCTGATTTATCTCTCAAGAATCATAAAAAGAAATTGAAGACATTAGAAAACAAGGTGCTTTCAAAGTACATCAGATTTCAAGATTTAAGAAAGATTTCATGAAAATTTCTAAGATTTTATAGATAATCGTTTAAGCAGGGTAATAGTCAGCTGATTGCTCCCAACTGAGGTAAACTTTCCGTGGTTACAGGCCTGTAACCACAGAAAGTTTCCATAAACTGCGTTACCAATTTTTGGCTTTTAACAAGACAGTTGAATTTTAAGCTGGCTACTCCCAACTGAGATCAACTTTCCGTGGTTACAGGCCTGTAACGTGCTGCCTCTAACGGTGTCCACCGGAGATATCTGCGATTTACCGCGGAAAGTTTACCTCAGGTTGGAGTGCTCACCTCGCGTTTACCCTGCTTGACTGATTATCTACAACATTTCGTACCCTCATTTTTTTCTGTGAAAAGATTTCAAAACATCATACAAAAGTTTCACAAAGATTTCAAAATCTTTAAAAGATTTCGTAAAGATTTAAAGATATTTAAAAGATATCACAAAGATTTCAAAGATATTATACATTTCAAAAGATTTTAAAGCTCTTAAAGAATTTCACTAGCATTTCAATGATTTTACAAAGGTTTCAAAGATTTCATAAAGATTTAAACAATTTCACAAAGATTTCAAAGATTTCCTGAAGATCTAAAAAATTTCACAAATATTTTAAAGATTCATCCTCATGTAGCTGGTGGAAAAGTTGCTAAGAAATAGTCCAAATAATATAAAAACAAACAAAAAAATCCATTTTTCGAACTGTTGAGTTGAAAATTGACGTAATTTATTAATTTTTGTTCAGAAAATCAATCTTTCTTGGTTGAAAATTCAACTATTTGGTTAAAAATATATGTATTTTGTTGAAAATTCGTCTTTTTTGGTAGAAAATTAATCTTCTTGTTTGAAAATTAATCTTTATGTTGAAAATTGAATTATTTGATTGAAAATGCAACTATTTTGTGAAAAATGTTATCTTTTTTGTTCAAAAATTAAACTACATGCTAGAAAGTTAAACTACTTTGTTAAAAATTGATTTTTTTGTTGAAGACTCATCTCTTCGGTTGAAAATTTAATTTATTTGTTGAAAACTCGTTTAATTTTGTGTTAAAAATTAATTTTTTAACTGAAAAGTTAACTATTCCAATTTTTATTAAAAACGAATCTTCTGTAGTTTAAAATTCAAATATATGGTTGAAAATTCATCTTTTTTAGTTCAAAATTCAAGTACTCGGTCGATAATTCATTTATTTTGTTGATAATTTATTTTTTTCTATAAAAATTAACTTTGTTCGTTAAAAAATCAACTTTTTATTGAAACTTCATCGTTTCGGGTTGAAAATTCAGCTGCTTTGTAGAAAATTTAGATGCTTTGTAGAAAAGTCGTCTTTTAGGCTTTAAACTTCAACAATTTGGTAAGAAATTAATTTTTTTTAATTTTAAATTTTTGGTTGACAATTGAACTACTTTTTTAGAAAATTAAATAATTTGTTTGGAAATTAAAGTATTTATTTAAAGAAATTAACTATTCTGTTCAAAATTTGTTTCTTGTTGGTTAAAAATTAATTTTTCATCCTAAAATGTAGCTATTCCATTTTTGGTAGAAAATTAATCTATTTTATTACAAATTCATTTATTTGGGTAAAAATCTGATCTTATTTGTTGAAAATTCATTATTTTACCTAGTCATTATTCAACTATTTTGTTAAAAATTTGTCTTTTTTATTTGAATTCAACTAGTTGAAAATTAGTTTTTGAAACTGAAAATTTAACTAATTTATTGAAAATTTGTCTATTCGGTTAGAAAATTAATCTTGTTTGTTCAAAATTCACAATTTTGAGGATTCAACTACTTTGTTAAAAATTAGTCTTTTTTGTTGACATCGACTGGTTGATAATTTTTTTGTTTTGTTGAAGATCAGTTTTTTCAACTGCCAGTTTAATTTCTATTTTAGGTAGGAAACTTATATTTTTTAGTTGAAAATTCAACTATTTGTTTGAAAATTCATGTAGTTGTTTTTTTGGAAATTTACGTATTTTGTTGAAAATTCAACTATTTGTTTGAAAGTTCGTGTAGGTATTTTGTTGGAAATTCATGTATTTTGTTGAAAATTCAATTAGTTGGTTGAAAGTGCAACTGTATTTAGTTTAATTTGAATATTTTTTTGATTGAAAATTCCACTATTTTATTCAAAATGCAGATGTTTGGTAAAAAATTCAACTATTTTGTTAAAAGATTAATTGTTTCATTGAAAATTCAATTATTTGTTGAAAATTCATGTATTTTGTTGAAAATTCAACTAATCGGTTAAAAGTGCAACTATTTTTGGTTTAATTTGAATATCTTTTTGTTTGAAAATTCGACCATTCTATTGAAAATTCAACTGTTTGATAAAAAATGCAACTATTTTGTTAAAAGATTAATTATTTAGTTTGAAATTCAAATATTTGTTTGAAAATTCAGGTATTCTGTTGAAAATTCACGTATTTTGTTGAAAATTCACGTCTTTTGTTGTAAAGTCAACTAGTTCTTTGAAAGTGCAACTGTTTTTGTTATAATTTGAATATTTTTTGGCTTGAAAATTCGACTATTTGTTGAAAATTCACGTATTTTGTAGAAAAATCACGTATGTTGTTGAAAATCCAACTATTCGGTTGAATGCGCAACTATTTTTGGTTTAATTTGAATTTTTTTTTAACTCTACCATTTTATTAAAAATGCAGTTGTTTGGTAAAAAAATGCAACTATTATCTTAAAAGATTAATTATTACGATGAAAATTCAACTGTTTTGTTGAAAATACGTTCTTTTGGATTGAAAATTCATCTTTCTTGGTTGAAAATTGTTCTCTCTTGGCTGAAAATGAATTTTTTTGGTTGGAAAGTAATTTTTTAAACTGCGAATTTAACTATTTCATTTTTGATGATAAACTCATCTTTCTTAGTTGAAAATTCAACTACATATTTGGTTGAAAATTCATCTCTGTAAGTTAAAAATTCAACTATTTGTTAAAAAAATTCGACCTTTTGGATTAAAAACTCATCATTTATGGTGAAAATCTTTATCCGTTAAAAATGTAATTTTTATTTAAAAATTCAACTGCTTTCTAAAAAAATCTAATATGTGGACGCTACCTTAAGGTGGCTCAAACATCGGTTTTTAGAATAATACAAAATACGGCTACAAGGATGAAATGATTGATGTAATATTCTTGCCACACAATCTAAAGGCTTGTACAGGTGCATGACTAGAGCCCTTTTTTCGAAAATAAGTCTTGTTGTTTTTTTTGTTTTTTTTTTGTTTGTTAATTGAAAATATACTGAATTTTCTGCACCTGGAAACGGACAACGCGCTACTGGGAGTGTACCCATGGTGGCTGAAAAACAGGCGCCCACCGTTTCAAAGTGCGTTTCAATTAAAAAAAAAAAAAAAAAGCAGGACCATTTATCGAAAAAAGGGCTCTAGTCATGCACATGTATAAGCCTTCAAATTATGTGATGAAAATATTACATCAAGCAATTCATCCTTAGCGCCGCATTTTGTATTATTCTAAAACCTGACTCGTTTGAAGCACCTTAAAGCTAAGAATAATATAAAACTGTTGACGGTGTGGAATGTGCTTAAAGTTATATACCACAGAGCATTAATCCAGTTTGTAAATGTTACTCCCTTTCAGTCGAGCGTTCTCACTTTCATCTTCTGATTCACACCGCATTTAGTGCCATATTCATATCGGATTTTCTGGCACACGTTAACCGTGCCAGGTCTCGCGCGAATTAAATGTCACTCGCGACCTGGGGATATAGGATAGTAACCCTAGAACCTTATTGTGAATTTTTAATCGAAAAACTGTGAGACTATGATTTTTGAGCGAGCTATCGACCCATCGCGATATCGACCGTAAAGGAAGTCATTAGAGAACAAAGCGCTGCTCTTTGCGATAGATACAATCCCACTTCAAGATGCCGCGGTGACCTTTAACTGTACCGCATGCCGCAACGTTCACCTGTAGGCTACTACATTAGAAAGGAATGTGCCTACATGATTTTCACCAACTTATTCGTACTGAATGTTAATCAAACGAAAAATAATTCCCTTGCCTGGTCGATAAGGTTTCCAGACAGATAACGAGTAATTATTTACCGCCGGGAGTTTCATGTGAAACATGCAAGAGAGAGGGAAAACAGAACAACATTTTTCTGATTATTTCTAACGGTTGATTGGATTACATAATGGGAAATAAAGTAAATAAACCATCAAGACCTTTTCGCATTAGCATAGCGTGGAAACGATATAAAGCTATAAAGAAAACTATGAATGAAAGTATGAAGCAAGCAGACCTCATATGTGACGTGGAACGAATAAACCAGCCTTAGGATCAAAAATGAGTTTAAGAGTAAAAGCAAATTAAGCTCTCATTTTATGACCAGTCTGACAGTTATAAGAAATCCAGACTCACTATCAGGGATAAGCAAGGTATCCTTTCAGGATGGTCAATACAATCAACTTGTTTTCACTCATTTCGACCATCCGGATGGTGGATGCATCCACGGAAGAGCAAATGACCCATCGCGGAGGGCTGACCTGATTAGTTACCGTTGGCGTGTTTATATAAAATGATTGAATGTCTAAGTCAAATTTTCACAACAAATAATAAATGTAAAGTGCATAAGAATATTAGGAATAATTGTACAGTAATATTTAGGATAAAAAAGATATTCCTTTCTTTAAAATTAAAATCGATCATTTATTTTTAAGGAGAAAATCTAATATGTTACGTCGCAACGTAAATTACAATATTTTAATTTCATACGCGAGAGCTAAAGCTCTTTTTCTATTGGCCGAACGAGTGGCGGAGGGAACGAGGAACGAGGGGTTGGAGCGGAGAACGAGTTCGTGAGCAAATTTGGCGCGTCACTAGTTATCTGTGATCGATCGTAGTGAAAGTGTAGCATAGATTTCCGACGTGGCGTGCCCCACTGGATTTATGTGAGAAGACGGATACTATATATCATTTGAAACATCAATATCCTTTTTTTGATTTTTTATATTATCATTTTATCATTGATTTGTTCTATGCTATGTTACAAAATACAAAATATTCATCGGGTTTCACACGAAACATCTTCGCCTTCATTCGACAGATATGCCAGAATAAAGAATGAATTCCGTACGGAAAATCTAACATGATCATTGGTACTGTAACCAATCCGGTGCAGAGAAAAACGTCTCACACCAAATCAAACTGCATTCTCAGCACCGAAGCTGATTTCTCGTTTTGTTTGGCCGACATCGCATTCATTCATTGTCACATCCATTCTCAAACCACTTGGCGACGCCAACATCGCTTCGTTCGCTTTAGTGCGAATTATTGATATATACCCCGGTAAATTCGTTTTGCAATGCCAGGTATCCGTTAAATTAAATTTCTTCACGAAATCAACTTTCAACCACGCATGGCATTCGCATCGTATTCATATTTGTTTGAATAAATCTGGGTTTTTATCCCATTACGGCCTCTTTCCATGACACATGTTCATCAATTCTCATCCTCCCTTTTTTAGTAAATTAGATTAGTTAAGAAATTTTTTTCGATTTGAACTAAATTACCGAGCCACCTATGGCGAGGTGATTCGCAACAAAACAAAATTCTATATAACTAGTACAAGAGAAAGATATTATTATTATAATATTATATAATATATTGTTCTTATATTATAATTGTGATATCTAGTGTCTATATATTATAAGATAATACAATTTTTATAATATTATGTGATATGATTTTTTATATTTAGTAATACTTAGAGAATAAGTATTTCTTCGGGTTTGAAACTTCCCGCCCTGAGTTTAATTTTTCTCTTCACCAACAGGGGGGACACTGTCTTCATGGACTTGTTAAAATTGAGTTCTGCGCTTATGGAAGATGAAAACAACCTTCTACACCTGATTCTACTGTTATCAGTTGTCCCGACTGTAAAATTATATATCACGAGACATGAACTGTCACACTAAATACACTAACTCATAGCCGATTTGCATGATGTTGTGGTTCTAGAAAAACTTCGCTTGTTGATTGAAAGCGCCGTCAATTTTTATTTGATCTCGAAACATTAAAAAGTGCAAAAAGGGATGTTGTTAATCCAATGCTTCAAACTCATGGCGATGCTCTTCATGAAAACTTCCTTGAGGTTCAAAATTTGTGTCGACTCTCTGCCTACAAAAGTGGATAACCTTTCTGAGAATATCACTTCAAATGATTTGTGGCTTACTAATGTTTCGTCCTAGGATGGCTATTAGGAGTACAAGCACAGTATTCAACGGTAGAACCTGATTTATCTACAGAACGAAAGAGTGATAACAAATTGGTGGAAAAGAGTATGTTGAGTTGAAAGAGGAGAAGAGAGAGGTTGTAGATTCGGTAGGTGCAGGATTTGTTGGTTACCTCTTGATAAAACTGATGAGTTATCCAATATTGCACTAAGTGATGGTAATCCTATTTACACAGAGTTGATTGGGAATGGGAATCAAACCTGCACTGTAGGAACGAAGTCGAAGTGGGGAGAACTCTGGACTTGAAGAATTCGTTGAAACCTGGTACTAGAACAAGAGCGTCTGGAATTTGTGTTTCAGTAGACAGCAGATGGGACTCCCGTATGAAATACTGTAGACAGGAGGACCTTGGTAACAGATTGCACCAATAATGCTCCTGCAGTGTAGACTAAAGAACTGAATTGCGACTGGGATAAAGACTGAGACTGGTTGAACTTGAACTTGAGACTGGGACTGAAGGCTTGCGAGCCTTTGGGAACAAAGGTCTGGAGTTCGGATTTAGATAGATATAGCAATAATAGAGTTAGCAACCTGAACAGAAAAAGCAAATGTTCACATATATGTGGAAAATATTCAAAGAGAAAAAATCAGTGAGAAGAAATAAGTAATTCCTTTAAAAGAACTGAGAGTAGTTTTTTTGGTTACCCGAACGGTTGAACGAAGAAAATACTTCCATTATTTTTAATGAAATTACTTATATCTATATCACGTTCGAAGAAAGTCGGATCCTGACAAAAAAAATATTGTTTTTTGAGTTCTCTACAAGTTCTCAAGATTTTTTGTTTTCTGATCATGCAATATGAAGAGAAGAAAGATTGCGCTGAGAGTTATTCAAATGATTCAACAACGCAGTGTGATTTTCGTGACAATTGGAAGTTAATGGTAAAAGATGCAATTCAAACTAATCATTAGACAAATGATCAGATATCGATATTTACTGCTGTTTGCTATTGAGGTGTAGAAACTCAAAGTTGTGCACTAGTTTCCAATGATAAGAAGCATGATTTTGCACACGCTTTATTGGCAATAGACCATATTGTGCAAATTAAGGAATCTTGGAATCCTAAAAAATGAAGGAAATTCACAATAATAACAGATAAGGCTGTAGCTCATTTTGAAAATCGCTATAAGTATCACGCATTAAGCAAGTTATCTTGCAAGAAGAAGTGAATCTTTTCAGCAACTGGTCATGGGAAAGAACCCTGTGATTACGTTGGCGGCTTAGTAAAACACTTTTCTACAAATCATAACTTGAAAAATTCAAATCTGGAATCCATAGATGATGCCGAATCCCTTGTTCGAGAAGTGAAGAAGTATACTAGAGGCATTAATCTAATAATGCTTTCGCCAGATGAAGCTGCCAGTTTTCTAGAAGAAAGAAAAAGAGTGGGAAAAACTTCCAGGAATTACTGGCATTCAAGAAGCCCAAGCCTGGAAATAATAACATGACAGATTGTACACCAGATTAAAATCGTTGTTAACCCCTCGGAGTACCTCATTTCTGAAACACTTTAATAAAAATATGAAAGGATGGAATTCATTTTTCCAATTCTTCAACATATTTTCATGGTCTTCGCCTGGCCGTAAGATAGGGAAATGAGCAGGAAAAACTGTGAATTTGATTCAGCAGCAGAAATTTTTTTCTTGAATGTACAAAGAGATTGTCCGGAAATGCAAAATCCGTACCCACTCCGATTTTGATGAAAATTTGTGTATATGGTATAAGTATAAGTCTCAACATTTGGAAAATCCAAAGGTCATAAAGACGATTCAGAAAATAATTTCGCTTTTAAATCATGTTCAATGACATTTTAACGATAAAATGTAAATTTTAGAGTTGGTAATTTTTATAATTTTTATATATTGAAAAATAATTTTCATTCATTAATCTTATGAAAAACGACGAAAGACTCTCCATGCTTCAAATATGAAGTGGGAAAATGTTCAGAAAAGGGCATTCAAGCCGACGATTTTAATTCATATTTGAATATCAAATTGTTCATTGTGCATTTACGAGAGCTTAGTTGGGGTTTCCTATTTTTATTCGTTATAGATAACAATTCTAATTTTAGATTTGATATTTATCATTGACGCGGCTTATTTTTTTCCTGAAAATATTATCTACAAAATGTACAATTCTTGGCCGTTTCAATGAAGGCCGTGCGGCCGTGGCTATGTGTCCTGAAATTTCGGTACGTATAGATAAATGTTTGCGATGCGCGTAGACACTTCCTTTAATAAAACATAAGCTTTACACAAGTTGAACTTATCAAAAACAGGTAATATATACAGTTATAAAATAATGACTGGCTATAACTCCCTAGAATATAATTATTCAAAAACGTTCTCAGTGATAAAAGAATAAATTAAATTAGAAAAGATAGATAAAATCGGAAACACCGAATAACACATTTTCACTTTGAGTCTATGCCTCGTGCTCATCTGAAGCGAATAAGAAAGGTGTGAAAGTCGAATGCCGTACATAATGCTGCTGTCCAGCATATTTTTCCCACTGCTATGTAACCAATCAGAGCAATTTAACAAATGCCAACCTAGCACCCGGCACCGGGCATCTATACACAGCCTTATTTTCAACCAATAAGATTGATATTCTATCAAAAAATAATAATTTTCGACCAAGTAAAAATCGAATTTTGATCAGGATAGTTGATTTTCCAACGAAAGGAATCAACTTTAGACTAAACAGATGAATCTTAAACCAAAAAAATTAATTGTTATCAAAGTAGTTCAATTTTCATCCAATGAATTGTATGTTCAAAAAAGAGAGATTACTTTTCAACCAAAAATGGCATAGCTAAATTTTTAGTTGCAAAATTAATTTCCAACCAAAGTAGAATGAATTTAATTGCACTAATTAATTAATTGAATAATTAGTTTCCAGTTGCATGTTCGACCAAGAAGATGAAATTATACTGAGAGAAAAATTTGACGTATTCTCAAGAAAAGATTTGAAGTGTCAACCAATAAACTTTTTCAACAAGAATGAAAAAAATTTCCGACAACGTGGTTGAAGTTAAAATGAAATAATTAAATTTTCAACCGAAACATAAAAGATCTAGAGTGAAAAAAAATAATTTCCATCTAAAAATACAGTAGCAGACTCGTCACCCAAAAAAATTAAGTTTTAACTCAAATAGTTGGAGTTTCTCATTTGGTTAAATAATTCAGTTCCCATTCAAGCGATAAACGACGATAAACGATAAAGGTGAAAGAGAGGAATTCTATGAAAATGGGGAAAAGGAGAACGTGTATGAAATATGTGAAAGATAATACACAAGGGAAATTTGTTCTCTCTCTTCACGTTCTGTTTTCTACAACTGTCCATGATGTACCGATTACACTCATTTTCAGAAACATATTTCTCTCGTTCGAAGTATTTTTGGACAATTTCGTTACAAAAGTTGACTTTTTTGAAATTATGTTTTCAAAGATTTTTTCTAAATTGAATTCTGTCTTTCTTGTTGGAGAGTTGAGTTTACATTTTGAGCGTTCACCTAATAACGACTCTATTCCTGGAGTTCTTTGTGGCGGACCTTCTTTTTCTCTGGACTTGTTTCTTTCTCTTGTCATACCTCATTCGGGTTCTCCTGTCAGGTCTCCTCCTCCAGCCGAATCTTCTCCTTGTGCCAGGTCCAGATGCCTGCCATTCGTTCTTCTTCGCAACTAGGTGCACTTACAATTGATGAACTTAGATTTTTCCGTCTTACTTCGCACAAGAATCCGAACCGATGATTCAAAATTCGTGAATACACTTTTTATCCCAGTGCACCAACTCAAGTGAAAGAAAGATATTAGGTCCTTGGGTTTATGCCAGCGGAAATACACTTTGTATTATCAACAACCAAAGGTGAAGCCTCTGCAATAGTGGTGGGAAATAACAGAGTTCTTAGTGAAATATATACATTGAAATATGGCTCTTAAAAACAGGCAAAGATAAAAATGGACAATGAATAGACCATCAAATAATTAAATTTCAACGAAATGGTTAGATTCTCAACCAAAGAGTTGAATTTTCCACAAAATAGTCGAATTTCGAACCAAAAGAGATTAAACTGCAACCAAAGAAAGTTGTAATTTTGAACAAATAGTTGGATTTATCAACAAAGTGGTTGACTATTGTTTTGCGGCATGAAAGCGTGAAATAGCGGTGAATTTACGCTGTAGATATTTTATTTTATTTGTGGTGGAGCTTGAGGTGACTGGATTGTGGAAGTGTGTAGAAAGGTTTTTTTGGGAGAGATTGATTGAGAGATTGACAAGGGATTAAGGATATTTTCAGGAATCAAGACAGATTTCTGTGGAAGTTCAGGGTAGTTTGGTTTCATGTTTGTGACAGGATGGGAGGACCGGGTTGGTCATAGCAGGGCAAGATAGAGAGGGAGAAAGGCAAGACAGTTAGACGCGATGATAGATACAGACAGAGAACAATAAAAGGCAGGATTGTTTGAATTCGATTCTTGAGTAGCGTAGCGAGTACCAGAAATGAAAAAAAGGATTTACATCAGAAAGTTTCTAGTACGCCAAAAGGGGTGAACAGTGGAAGGAAGGCAAGGGGAACGTATAGAAAAATAGTAGAAAAGAAGAGATTGGAAGCAAAAAGTGTGGGATCAATTGAGACTAATTTCAATAGGAAGAGAGGGAGAAGGGAAGCAGTGAAGAGAAGGAAGATATAGGTTCGAGCTCAAAAAATCCAAAAATGTTCAGATCGATGCCGGAAAAACATAGCTGTTTACAGAAGGATGAAACCAATGAGCTGACAGAAGGACACAGGGCTGAGTCTCAAGATCCAATGGAAGAGAAAGGATTAAAAGAAATGCGCAAAATTATGTTAGAAGTAATGACGTACAATAGAGAAAAGCAGGAGAAACGGGAAGAGGAAATAAAGAAAGAAATTAGGCGGTAAATGGCTGTAGTTAGGAAAGGCATAAGGAAATGGAAAGAAGTCAGGGAAAAGCTAGAGGAAAGGATGGAAGCACTAGAACAAAGACTAGAAAAGCAGGTAGAGACTAATGAAAAGATATAGTAGTTTGAATGTAGGATAAGCAAAATAGAAAGCACAAACCGGGAGCTTGAAGGTGGGGAGAGTGGGAATAAGGAGGAGAAAAGGCTGAGAAAGTTAGAAACAAGTATAGACAAGTAAGAGAAAGAAGAAAGACTAAGAGACATAGTGATCAATGGTCTAAGATTAGAGGGGAAGGAGCTAAAGCAAGAAGTGGAAAATGTAATATAAAAGAATTGATGCTAAGGTAAGGATAGAAGAAGTGGAAAGTGTAGGAAGAGAAGAGCGAAGAGGGAAGAGAATTGTACTGGTGAAACTAAACAAATGAGAAAATAAGGGGAAAGTGATGACAAAGAAAAGGGTGTTATATGTAAGCTTGGAGAGAATAGAGGAGGATTTGACATCGGTTTAGAAGGATATGAAGTACAAGTTAAGGAAAATAGCGAAAAAGTAAAGAAAAAAGGGAAGAAGAACATGGGTTAAGTATGAAAGAATATAGATAGATGGTGTATGGTGAGATAGGGAGTTTATAAGAAATATGACACAATGGGATCTAGTAGTAATGTCGGAGAGGTGGCAAGATAAACAGGGATGGGAAAGGATAAGGAGAAGATTATCAAGAGGTCATAAATTGCAGGTACAAAATGCAAAGGGGACGAATAGAAAAGAGACGACAGGACAAAAAGAATAATCAATAGTAAAAGAGATAAATCTGGGATGAGAGAAGTGGAAGATGGTGGGGTTTTATAGGATCAGTGAAAAAAAATTTTTAAAGAGCCTGGAAGCGATAGGTTGGTTTATCCTGCATAGAAATATAGACGAGGGATGAAGGAGTAGACGACGAGGTTAGAGAGAAGGTAATGAAAAGTAAAAGTAAAAAGAGAAGAAAGAGGGGAGTGGCCAATGGTACGCAAAGAAAAGTCAAGGTGCACGAGCTAGAAAAAGTTTTCAAAGTAGGGGATAGAAGTGGATAGGATGAGGAACGAAAACAGAAGGAGAAGAGAGTGAGAAGAAAATTAGGAAAATGGAGGAAAGGGACAAGTAGTGGAAAAATATGGGGAAAAAGTAGGAACATAATCGCTCGCAAGTTTGAGCGCACCTAGGGCGCGCACCTATTGAATCTCGCGCTTTGCGCACGATTTTGTATTCATCTTGTGCTTCGCGCTTGATGATTGGTACATCTCGCGCTTCGCGCTCGATAATTTATTTACCTCGAGCTACGCGCTCGAACACATTTGCCTGACGCTTTAAGTGTATATTTCCGTACCTTTCTAATAAATCGTACAATTAGAAAGATTTTTTCCAACTATCTGAAAAGGGAAGAAAAAAATTATTTTCGTCATTTTTGAAATATATATATGATAATTTATTTGGATAATTCTTAAATTATTCAAAAATAATCGATTGGAAAATAGTAGTGTTGGGAAGGAGGTATATATCTTTTAGATTGATCTAGAATTTTCGTTTTATTTATTTAAATAACACGTTCATTCAAAATGGCTGGCTAACGAACTTGTCGTTTCGTTTACGAGACGAAAAGAGTATACCAAAGGCCAATTGAATAGGTCAATTTTTTCGAAAGTTATCGTGTTCACAGAGAGACATACAGACGTAACATTCGTAAAAACCTGTTTTTTTTGGTTCAGGGGGTCTCCAAACGTGGACATTTGACAAAAAACTATGCTTCAAATGTTGCAAAAATCTTATACCTTCTATAGATGAGAATGTAAAAAAAAGGGAAACAAAATAAAAGGTTTGACGAAGATGCGGAGAAGGCTAGGACGGAATTAGAGGTTTGGAAGGTGGTATATAAAGAGAGAACAAGAAGGAAAAGAGTGAACCAGGATATTAAGATGGCAGGATGGGAAAAATATATAATGGAATTACTAGGAGGAGAGAGAGGAAAGCTGGGAAAGGAGAAAAGTATGGTAGGAAAACAGATAAGGTGAGGGAAATTACAAGGCAGGAAATAGTCAAGGTATAAGGGAAGATAAGAGATGGATCGGCACGTGATATATATGAGATTCCAGATAAAGTCTGAAAATATAGGAAGAGAGGATTGAAGTAATGGGCATGGATAATGTGCAATCGAGTATGGAGAGGAAGGGGCTGGCCAAAGTTATGGAAGGAAGGAGTAGTGGTACCCATAATGAAGAAAGGCAAAGGGAAGAAGGTGATATATTATAGAGAAGTGACCCCTACGCCAACATTGTATAAAGTATCTGCGATTGTTTTATCGGAAAAGGTTCAAGAAAGAAGTTGAGGAAAAGAAGACAAAGCCGCTGAATCAGAAGGTGTTTAGAAAAGGGATGAGGTTGATGAAAAATATCGCAGCCATATACATATATGTATGTTCTGAACAATGTAGTGAGTGAGAGGATTAAAAGGGAAAAAGGGTCATTGATTGCAATATTGGTGGACTTGAAGGCGGCGTTTGACACATTGGAACAAGACGAGATAGAAAAAGTTATGGTGAAAAAGGGGATAAGAGAGGGAATAATAAAGAGAGTATCGGAAATTTTTATTGAGGGAACCAGCAGAGTGAAGGTAGAAGAGTAAATAGAAGACAGTTTCTGGTTGGCGAGAGGAGTAAAGCAAGTATGTCCTCTGAGTCCACTTTTATTTTATATATTAATATCAGACTTAGGAGAAGAAATGAAGAAAAAAGAATGGGGAGGAGTCAGGATAGCGAGGAAAAAGATATATGTGATGCGCTCCAAAGAAAGGGACCAAAGTTGCGAAAATTTGATTTCGAGATTCTGAGACCTCTTTAAAGTTTTTGAAACCATCTTTCGAATTTCGCAAATGAAAAATTCTATCAGTTTTATTTCGCTTGTAATTAATTTTCAAACTTAAGTATTTCGAAGACGCTACCTGACTCAGTTCTAGTTTTTTTCCCTTTTACTGTGAGCGGGCTTAAATAAAGGATTGGAGATATACTTAGATGGGAAAAAGGTAAATTCAAACATAAAGAAGGCAGAGATAATGAGGTTCAGAAAGGGTGGGAAAAGGCAGGAACAATGGATAGGGAGATGGAAGGGAATAAAGTTGGAAGAAGTGAGAGAGTTTAAATATCTGAGATATACCTTGAAAAAAATGGCGATCATAGTGCCTATATAGGAGAAAAGAGAAAGAAAGCAGCAGCGGTAATAAAATAGATACGGGGAATAGGAGAAAGAAGGTTAAAGGAAAACTGAACAAGGAGAATGTGGCTATTTCATACACTGGTATGGCCGGTATCAGGTAATGGAGCGGAGATAGGGGGATGGAAAGAGAGGAAAGAGAGGGAAGAGATTGAATGTTTGCAAGAAAGGTATATAAAGTGGACGTTAGGGATGGACTGGAGGACGTCTGGATATATGGAGAGGGAAGAAGCGCAAAGGCATAGATCAATAACTATAGCGGGAAAGAGGGCATAAAAATTTGAGTCACAGCTAATGGAGGGGAAGGGAGGTGAGTTAGCGAAAAAGTGTTTGATAGAGGCAGAAGGGAGGAGATGGAGGGGGATAGAATTGACGAGATGGGAAGAAGACAGAAAGGAGTTCATAAACGTTAGAGATATCAAAGGTGCGACTGGAGTAAACTATGAATAATTGGAAAAAGGAAGAGGAAAGACAATAATTAGAAAGATGTATTGGAAGAAGGAAAAACACTGAAAAGTGTAGAAACTGTGAATGGAAAGAGGAAACATGGGAGCATATATGGGAAGGATGTAGGAGAGGAGTGGAAGATAAAAGAAGATGTCAAGAGAACGTGGTATGGATTCTAAGGGACGATAGATTGAGGGAAATGTTTATGAAGAAGTTGGACGGGGCTAGAGGGGCGATTGAGAAAGAATGAAAGAATTGATGGGGGAAAAAATGGCAAAATGGAGGTACAATAGATGTGAAAGAAAACGAAAACAGGACTCATTCAGATTAGAAGCAGAAAGATTTGTTATGTTATGATGAAAGATGGTTATGTAATAGCATATGTAGATTAAGATGCGGTCGCGTCCTCCCTCCCTCTCTCTCTCTCTCTATCTTGCACTCTCGCTTTCGAACACTCGCTTAATTGTTTGCTGACACAACTGCGCTATCGTGAAAAATGGAATGAGGTTCTAGATATAAGAGTTTATATAAATAGTTGTAAATAACTGTAATTAGTGAAAATAAGCTATTATGAAATATGTAGGCGGAAGAAGTGTAACGAATGGAGCTCATGTAGACCCATAGAAGAAACATTATGAATGAAGCAAAAACAACAAAGTGGTCGGACCTTCAACCAATTATTTCAATCCTTGACCAAGAAAGATGAATTTTTGACGAATAATGTAATATTATATATTGCAACCCAAAACGATTTTGATTTTAAATAAAAACCAATTGAACTTAACCAAAAATATGAATTTTTAACAAGATATTCGAATTCTCAAGCAAAAAATATTTAAGATGAATTTTCGACACCAAAGTATGAATTTTCAACGAAAAATTAATTTTCTCTGACGTACATTCTACGAATTTTCTACAAACTTTCAATCAAACAACATGACTTATGAATAAAGATGACAATAAAATTCCAAAGTGAAAATATAATGGCCAGGAGAAAGAAACAACAAAAAAAAAAGAAATAGAAATCAGGGCAGCCCTTGAAAATAATCTTTTTTCTGATTTGCAAGAAAGGAGTCAACAAAAAAAAAATCCCGGTTCCTAGTAAGAATGAGTCAGATTTGAGAAATGCCTTGTTCCAAATCATAACTTTATTCAATTCAAGCATTGATTTTTTTGCAAACAAAAATTTGCCAGAATTTGAAAACTTTCCTCTTTCAGATTTCAGAAAAAGGGTCCCTATATTTCCGAATTAAAATAGAAAATGTTCCAAATATATATAATTTCGATTTGGAATATGGAATTTTCGGATACAAATTAGACGTAATTGTTACCTGTAACACAAAATTTCCGTAAAAGATTATTATTTGACTTGGAACAGAGAATTCTTGATATGAAAGGAAAATTTTGAAAAAAATGCAAGTCTGATTCATAAGCAGGAAATTAAGGAAAATCAAATGTGTTGAGAAAGGCACTTATAGAAAACCAATGCACATGCTGGATTTGATGTTTGATGATAGAAAAGTTCCTTGAGTCATGATTATTATTTGTTGAGCTCCAAAAACATAAACTTATTAAAGAAGATTCACAGTTTTCGCCTTCTTGCAAGGTTTTATGACCGAGCTTCAAGCGTCAGGTAAATGTGTCCGAGCGCGTAGCGCGAGGTGAATACATTATCGAGCGCGAAGCGCGAGACCCAACAGGTGCGCGCCCTAGGCGCGCTCAAACTTGCGAGCGAAGCGAGCCGCGCGCGAAGCGCGTGATGAGAATGTGCCCGCCGAGCGGGCAGATTTTTTTTTGTTTTTAATTCAAGTGTTATTGATCTAAAATTAAAATATTTTTTTGGTTGAAATATCAACTATTACATTTTTATTTCTTACTTGGTTAAAAGTTGAAATAATTTGTTAAAAATTAATGTTTTTGTTTGAAGATTCATAATTTTTAATTGCGAATTCATCTCTTCAGTTGAAAATCAAACTCCAGTAATTATAGTTGGGTTCCTCCTTTATATCAATACAAGCACGGTAAGAATTTATTTCATCAATTTTAGTATCATCAAAAATTAACTTAGCCCAAAAATCTCTGAGAACAGGGGAAATAGGGTGATGTTTGACAAAAATAGGGGAACAATAGGGGAATCAATTCTTTTAAATAAAATTAATGTAAATACAATATTGAATTCAATGTGAAACACTAAAATCATAAGATTTCAAGTCGAAATATGGTACATTTTTAACCAAAGAGACAAATTTTCAACTTAAATGATGAATCTTCTACCAAAAAATTAATTTTCAACAAAATAGTTCAATTTTAAACCAAGAAGTTAAATTTTCAACCAAAAAAGATAAATTTTCATCCAGTAAGATTTATTTTCATAAAGAAAAGAATTTTCAACAAAATAGTTAAATTTTCAACTAAAAAAGAGAAATTTTGAACCAAACATGGAATGGTGAAATTTTCAACAAAAAAAATTAATTTTCAACAAAGTAGTTCATTTTTAAACACAGTAGTTAAATTTTCAACAAAATATTAAAATTTACAACTAGACATGAATTTTTAACTAAAATTATGGATCTTCAACCAAAAAATATTAATTTTTAACAAAGTAGTTCAATTTCAAAACAAGTAGTTAAATTTTCAACTAGAAAAGATAACTTTTCATCCAAAAAGATTAATTTTCATAAAAAAAAGAATTTTCAACAAAATATTTAAATTTTCAACTGCAATGATGAATCTTCAACCAAAAAAAAATTATTTTTAACAATTTAGTTAAACATTCAACCAAGTAGTTGAATTTTCAACTAAAAAAATACATTTTGAACCAAACATGGAATGGTTAAATTTTCAACAACAAAAAATCAATTTTTAACAAAGTAGTTCAATTTTAAACCAAGTAGTTAAATTTTTTAACAAAATATTTAAATTTTGAACTAAAGAGATGATTTTTCAACTAAAATGATGAATCTTCAATTAAAAAGTTAATATTTTACAAAGTAGTTCAATTTTCAACTAAAAGGATACATTTTCAACAAAAAATATTAATTAAAAAAAAAAAGAATTTGTACTAATAAAATAGTTACATTTTCAACCAAGTAGTTGAATTTTCAACTAAAAAAGATAAATTCTGAACCAAACATGGAACGGTTAAATTTTCAACCAAAAAAATTAACTTTCAACAAAGTAATTAAATTTCAAAACAAGTAGTTAAATTTTTAACTAAAAAAGATAACTTTTCAACAAAAAGATTAATTTAAAAAAAAAGTTTTTCACAAGATATTTAAATTTTCAAAAAAAAAAGAATTTTCAATAAAATATTTGAATTATCAACTAGAAAGATGAATCTTCAATAAAGTAGTTGAATTTTCAACGAATAAAAAAAATAAATTTTGAACCAAACATGGTATGGTTAAATTTTCAACCAAAAAAATGAATTTTTAACAAAGTAGTTCAATTTTAAACCGAGTAGTTAAATTTTCAAATAAAAAAGATAACTTTTGAACCAAAAAGATTAATTAAAAAAAAAAGTTTTCAACAAGATAGTTAAATTTTCAACCTTCCTGATTTTCCAGTCCAGTACCTTGAAGATCTTAAATATTTTTAATTTTTCCAGGTCAGAAAAAGCCTTCAGAGCCATCTTCTCAAGGAGCCTCCAATCAAACGTCCAATAAATCGAGTCCGAATAAGTGAGTTTTCAAATTTCCGATTTTTTCCCCTATTCTCGAAAAATTTCCCCCTTTTCCCATTTTTCTCTATAAATACAAGATATTAAAAAATACAATTTTTCGTTTCACATCTACAAAATTATTATATTAAAAAATAAAATATGCTACAGTTAAATTTTCAATCAGAGATGAATTTTCAATTAAAATAATGAATCTTCATACAAAAAATGAATTATTACCCAAATACTTTAACTTTCAACCAAGTAATTGATTTTTCAACTAAAATTATGAATATTCAACAGGAATAGTTAATTTTTTAGCCAGGAACATTAATTTTCTACCAAAAAATACGATTTTTTTTACAAAATACATGGATTTTCAACCAAAAATTGAATAATTAAATTTTCAGTAATAAAAATTAATTTTCAATTAATAAAAAAACATTTTTCAATAAAATATTTAAATTTTTAACCAAAAAGATGAATTTTCAATTAAAATAATGAATCTTACAAAAAAAGTAATTTGTATCCAAATACTGTAACTTTCAAACAACTAATTGATTTTTCAACTAAAATGATGAATCTTAAATTGGAATTATTAAATTATTAACCAAAAATATTAATAGTTCAATTTGCTGTGGAAAAAAAAATTTGCATCCAGATAGATAAAGGTTCAACTAAAATTATGGAATATTCTATTGAATTAGTTACATTTTCAGTAATAAAAATTAATTTTCAATCAGAAAAAACAAAACAGTTTTCGATAAAATAGTTAAGTTTTCAACCAAAGAGATGAATTATCAATTAAAAAGATGAATTTTCAATTCAAATGACGAATTTCCAACTAGAATAGTTAAATTTTTAATTAAAAAATTAATGTACTAACAAAAAAATTATGTTAACAAAATAGTTCAATTTTGAACCAAATTATAAATCTTCCACTAGAACAGTTGGATTTTTAACCAAGAAGATTAATTTTATACGAAAAGAGACGAATTGTTAACAAAAACGTGAATTTTTAACTAAAAAAGATACATTTTCATCCAAAAACTGAAGTCAATTTTTCAGTTAAAAAAATTTATTTGCAATATAAAAGATGATTTTTTAACTAAAATGATGGATTATTCAACTAAGAAGATTAATTTTCTACCAAGAGACGAACTTTTAACTAAAAAAGATAAATTTTCATCCAAAAATTGAATAGTTAATTTTTCAGTTGAAAAATATTTATGTTCAACAAATAGATGAATTTTTAACTAAAATGATGGATTATTCAACTAGATTAGTTAAATTTTCAGTTTAAAAATTGCTTTTCAAGCAAAAAATAAGCAAACAATTTTTCAACAATATAGTTCAATTGTTAACCAAAATGATGAATCTTTAAGTGGAAAAGTTGAATACTAAATCAAAAAGAAGAACGTTCAAATAAAATGATGAAATATTCTACTGGATTAGTTGAACTTTTAGATAAAAAAAATCAATTTAAAACAAAAAAAAAAAGCTAATTTTCAACAAAATAGTTTCATTTTCAACTAGAGGTGTTAAATTTTCATTAAAAAAAAAAGTAGACAAAAAGAAGAATTTTTAACAAAATAGTTACATTTTGAACCAAGTAGTTGAGTTTGCAACAAAAATAAATTAATTCTCACCAAAAAATATAATAGTTGATCTTTCAACCAAAAAAGATTTTAATTTTAAATAAAAAACAGTTGAGTTCAACCAAAAAAGAATTTTTAATTCAGATAGATTTTTCAGTCAAGAAGGAAAATAATTTTAACCTAATTTTGAAATTTTCTAGCAAAAGATGAATTTTTAAAAAAAAATATGCATTTTAACTAAAAAAGATACATTTTCATCAAAAAATCTAATAGTTAAATTTTCAATTGAAAAAATTGATTTCGAAGCAACGAGATGAATTTCAAACTCGTTAAATTTTCAGTTAAAAACAATGAATCTTTAACTGAAAAAGTTAGAAAGAAGAGATTTATTTTTAACTAAAATGATGGAATATTCTATTGGATTAGTTAAATTTTTGATAACAAAAATTCATTTTAAACAAACAAACAAAAATAATTTTCAGCTAGAGTAGTTAAATTTGCAGTTAAAAAAATCAATTTTCAGCCCAAAAAAGAACAGAATTTTCAACTAAATAGTAACATTTTGAACCAAGTAGTCGAATTTGCAACCAAAAGAAGAATTTTTAATTTCTATTCTACATCTTCAAGCAAAGGATGAATTTTTAACCAAAAAGATTAATTTTCTATCAAAAAATACGTATATTCAACTAAAAAATATTAATTTTCAACCAGAAATAGAATAGTTGCATCTCTCAGTTAAAAAATTGATTTAATTGTATATTACAATTTAAAAAAAAATTAGACACGCTCTCAAAAAATTTCTGACTTGAAAAAAAATCACTTACGTTTCCAGGGTTTTCCAGGTATATAAAAATTCCTTGACACCCTAGCTGTGATTCCTAAAACTACTACTTTATAAAAATTCCTCTAAATATTCAAATTTGCCTAATAATCAATTTTTTTCAATTTTCAGGTCATTGGAGGACAGAAATTCCCAGTGAAAATCCACTGCTCGGTGCAATACAATGCCGGTGCCTGCAATTTTATTGCACTTGTAAATACTCAATCCATGAGAGATCTCCTATTTAAAAATTAGGTGCTAGCATTTTAACCTCCTAAGGCTCGACTTTTCGACTATTTAATAGTCGAAATCTACTGCCAGTACTTAACAAATTTAAGCTTCACACTTGCACATTAAAGAAAACTGATTCTCGAGTCAAGTACTGCCTTTTTTTATTCTCGCTCATTAATATCTCAATGCTAATTAGATTTCTTACTCTAAAGTCGAAATTGTTCGAAGTGGCAACAATGGTGTATTTCGTAGATTTACGTAGCAAAAATAATACTCGACGAACTGTATTCGAAATAAATAAATTATCCATTATGTACAGCTTTCACTCATAAAACGTTCTCGGCGAATTGTCGCTTAATACTTTTCGTCGCTCAAATTTAGAGTTTAGGGGAAACCTTGAGTTTAGGGGAGACCTAGAGTTTAGGGGATAATCAATAATTAAAAATACTAATATACGTAAAATAATTAATTTAATTCATACGTGTTCATAAAAATAAACTAAAAATTAATTATTTTTCTTTTGTTTGTGCTCTTAATTAATGATTATCCACTGTAGGGAGGTTTCCCCTACAAAGTTTACAAATGTTTAAATATAAAACGTTTTTAGTAAAAACTGTGAATATTTTGTAAACATTTCTTCTTTTTGCTCAACTCTTTTCTTTTAACTCAAGATATTTTTTAGAGAAAGATTTTTTTATATGTGTGCATACTCTCTTTTTCAGTGATATTTTTATTCAAGTTGAAGGTGCAAACGAAAGAAAAACTGAAATCTACCTGACATTATAATGTCTAATAACTAAAACTTAATTATAATTTCTACTGTTTCGCTGAATCTTATGCAAAAATATATTTTTTCTGTATTAAAATAAAAAGTCCATTCTTTACAAAATCTAAGTAAAATATCAAACATTATGCATAATGAGATAAAGTATATGACATTATGCAAATACCAATAATGTACTGGGATCGGAAATCCAGGCGGATTTTTTCTTTTACTTTTCAATCTATTTAAAAAATATATATGATTACAAAAAGTTGAACTTTTAATCATTTTTTTGTTTTCAAGCTCCTAACCCTTAGATTTATTTGTAATTAACTTTAATTACATCCTGAGCATATACAGAATTTTATAAAGAAATATAATATAACATTAATATTTATTAATTATAGTATTTTGATTTTTTCCATCACTCTGTAGAAAATATCATTTAAAAAAATGTTTTTTTCACAATTTTTGAAATGACTATGGAAAATTGTTGAAGTTTTTCGTGTTAAAGTAAGATATTTGAAAAGATTCCACGGGATTTAAAAGGATTTTCAAGGAATTTATAAGATTTACAAGGATTTCAGCAATTTAAAACAATCTTATAATAATCTTAATTTTATTAAAATAAAAAAAAGGAATTTTTAACAAAATAGTTCAATTTCCGACTGGATTAGTTAAATTTTCAGTTAAAAAATTAATTCTCTCAAAAAAAAAAAAGTTCAACAAAATAGTTACATTTTCAACCAAGTAGTTGAATTTGCAGCCAAAATTGTGAGGATATCCAAGATTTTCAAAGGAATTTCAATAAATTTCAAAGGATTTTATAAAATTTCCAAGGATTTCAGTAATTTTAAAGAATCTCAGAAGCTCTGAATAAGGTATTTTGATGAATTTTCAAGGCTTTTCAAAAACTTAAAATATTTCAAGAAATTTTATAACATTTTAATCAAATTTAAAAAAATGTATTCACAAAAATTGAGATTTTTCAAACAAAATAGTTCAATTTGAAACCAAAATGATGAATCTGTAACTGGAATAGTTGAATTTTTAACCAAAAAGATGAGTGTTCAACTAAAATGATGGAATATTCTACTGGATTAGTTAAATTTTTAGTTTAGAAAATTAATTTCAAACAATAAAAAAATTTTTTAACAAAAGAGTTGAATTTCCGACTGGAGTAATCAAATTTTCAGTTGAAGGAATTAATTTTCAATAAAAAAAAAAAGAATTTTCATCAAAATAGTTACATTTTCCACCAAGTTGCAACCAAAATTCAGAGGATTTTCAAGATTTTCGAAGGATTTTTAAGGAATTTAAATAAATTTCACAGGATTTTATAAGATTTACAAGGATTTCAGTAATTTTAAAGAATCTTAGAAGCTCTGAATACGGCATTTTAGTAAATTTTCAAGAACTTAAAATCTTTGAAGAAATTTTATAACATTTTAATCAAATTAAAAAGAAAATTACTTACAAAAATTGAGGAATTTCAAACAAAATAGTTCAATTTTCAACCAAAATGATGAATCTTTAACTGAAATAGTTGAATTTTCATCATTCAACCAGAATGATGGAATGGAATTTGCAACCAAAATTTAGAGGATTTCTAAGATTTTCGAAGGATTTTGAAGGATTTTATTTTAGGAAATTTTCTAGAAATATCATCAGATTTTATGTAACTTCACGGGATTTCAAGGGATTGACTACAATATTTTAATATGAAATATTTTAGGATATTTTCAAAGTTTCCAAGGAATTTTAAATATAATTCAATAATTTGAAGGGATTTCAAAGAATTGTAAAGATCCTAGGGTATTACAATCGAATATTTTTATTTGAAAACATTATTTTTAATGTTTAAATTTTCTAAAATTATTGTTGGAATTCAAAATAACTCTAATTAAAAAAAAAAAAATTATCCAGAAATATATTTTTTCAATTATTGCTATTTTAAATTCAAACAATAATTTTAGAAACTTTCAACATTGAAAAAATATATTTTTTTGTATAAAAATATTTGATTATTGTTTTTGAAATAAATAAATGGTATGTATAAAAAACAATTAAATTGTTTAAATTTCGGAATTTTATGATTCAGGAATTTTCCAATTCGAGAATTTTATGTTTCGGGATTTTTCAATAAGCGGGACGACTGAAAATTCCCGAATAATAAAATTCTCGAAAAATAAAATTTCCAAATGATGAAATTTCCTAATTGGAAAATTGCCGAATAATAAAACTTAAAAAAAAAAAAAAATTCCCGAACAGTTTATAATATTACCTAATTTGAAAATTCCCGAATAATGAAATGCCCGACAGAAAATTTGTGAATTACAAAATTCCCAAAAATGAATAATTAAAGTTTTTTATGAAGAAACAAATTTTTATTGCAATATAATTTTAATTATTTAATTAATTTTATAAATAATTGTTTTTTTAAGCTCGGGAATATTCTATTTCGGATATTTTATAATTCGGCAATTTTCTGTCGGGAATTTCATTATTCGGGAATTTTCCAATCCGGAATTTCACTGTACCGGGAAATTTATTTTTCGGGATTTTTCAGACGTCCAAGATAAGCTACTTCGATACATTTTTTCTGCGCAAAAATGATAAGAAATGTCCAATTGTTTGTTTAAATTATTTATAACATTAATTTGTTGAATAATAAGTAATTAAATTATTTATCACAAAAGAATGGTACAATAAACTAATTATTTGCCTTTTTTGTAAGCTCAGTTTTTAAGTAAAGCTGGTTGCAAATGTATCTAAGGGCTGACAAAAAATATTTTTCTTAAAAATTAACTTTTTTGGTAGATTTTTTTTTTTTTAAGTATACTCAAAATTTCCAAAATTTAGAATATCGCTTCGCACGTTTGTTGCAGTACCGCCAAAATTTCCTATCCCTATATGTTGTGCGCTCACAAAACTAAAA
This sequence comes from Andricus grossulariae, assembly GCA_011634705.1. Classification (NCBI taxonomy): domain Eukaryota; kingdom Metazoa; phylum Arthropoda; class Insecta; order Hymenoptera; family Cynipidae; genus Andricus; species Andricus grossulariae. The sequence goes on from JAABKJ010007545.1 coordinate 301,045,864, forward strand.
ATATAAAGTAATACTTTGTACGTCATGAAACGAAAAACAAACAAGCTATATACATCAACTTTGCGATATCGATATGGATACAAAAACTCGGGTAACAACTCTACTCTGTACAAAAATTCGCTCTTATGCTCGGTTTTTTTTCAGAATTCTTTTTTGAAAAATCGACTTCTCGAAAGCGCAAATCATTTTCGAGAATTTAGTTTAGCTTTCAGCCATACATAACACGCAACATGTGCGTGAGAGGTGTTTGAAAATGTGGAGTGAAGATTAATTAAATAAGATTAAAAAGTGCAAACTTCTTGTACTTTAGATTTTAGAAGATAAGACTCTGAAACTTATTTTAATATCAGGGTTAGGTGGTAATTAAATTGTTTCGAACTTCCGCATCCTCTGGATATTCCGCAGCTTTTTCTGCATTTGGCGTGTAGTGAGATCCGTTGAACTCGCAGAAATACCTGCCGACTTCGAAGTTGTTGACCCATTGAGGTGCTGACGCCAATAGTAAATTTTCTATGAAAAAAAAACAAAGATAAAAGGAAGGAAATTATTAGATATCACAGGGTATCTACTAAAATCATGGGAAAAATTCCCTGATAATTACAGGTTTTTTTTCGAGTATAGTTTTTAAGAATTGTTGAAAATTCGTCTTTTTGGTAGAAAATTAATCTTGGTGACATATCCAACTATTTGGTTAAAATTGCACTTAGTTTTTTGAAAATTCGTCTTTTTTGATAGAAAGTTAATCTAGTTGGTGAAAAATCCAACTATTTCGTTAATAATGTATATAATTTGTTGAAAATTCGCCTTTTTGGTGAAAAATCCAACTATTTAGTTAAAAATGTATATAATTTGTTGAACATTCCCTTTTTTGGTACAAAATTAATCTGGTTGGTTAAAAATTAAACTACGTAATTAAAATTTTATGTAATTTATTGAAAATTCGTCTTTTCTGGTAGGAAATTAATCTTGTTGGTTAAAAATTAAACTATTTATTTAAAAATTTGTGTAATTTCTTGAAAATTCGTCTTTTTTGGTATAAAATTAATCTTCCTGGTTCCAAATTCAAATATTTGTTTAAAAATTAATGTAATTTTTTGAAAATTCGTCTTTTCTGGTAGGAAATTAATCTTGACGGTTCAAAATTAAACTATTTGATTAAAAATGTATGCCGTTTGTTGAAAATTCGTCTTTTTTGGTAGAAAATTATTCCTCTTGGTTGAAAATTCTAGAACTTGGTTCAAAATTCAACTATTTGGTTCAAAATTTACGTATTTAGTTCAGAATATATGTATTTGGTTAAAAATTTATGTAATTTGTTGGAAATTTGTCTTTTCTGTTAGGCCATTAATCTTGTTGGTTAAAAATTAAACTATTTAATTAAAAATATGTGTAATTTGTTAAAAATTCGTCTTTTTTGGTAGAAAATTAATCTACTTGGTTCAAAATTCAACTATTTGGTTAAAAATTAAACTATTTAATTAATAATATGTGTAATTTGTTGAAAATTCGCCTTTTTGATAGAAAATTAATCTACTTGGTTCAACATTCAACAATTTGGTTAGGAATGTACGTATTTAGTTAAAAATTTATGTTCTTGGTTAAAAATTTACGTATTTTGTTGAAAAATTATATTTTCTGGTAGAAAATTCAACTATTTAATTAAAAATTTATGTAATTTGTTGAAAGTTTGTCTTTTTTGGTAGGAAAATAATCTTTTTGGTTCAAAATTTAAATTATTTGAATAAAAATTAATGTAATTTGTTGTAAATTCGCCTTTTCCGTAGAAAATTAATCTTATTGGTTAAAAATTCTACTATCTGATTAAAAATTAATGTAATTTGTTGAAAATTCCTCGTTTTTGGTATAAAATTAATCTTTTTGGTTGAAAATTCAACTACTTGGTTCATAATTCAAGTATTTGGTCGAAAATTTACGCATTTTGTTGAAAATTCGTCTTTTCTGGTTGAAAAAATTAAAAAATGTAGGTTATTTTGATTAAAAATTCGTCTTTTCTGGCAGGAAATTAACCTCGTCGGTTAAAAATTAAACTAATTGATTAAAAATTTATTTAATTTGTTGAAAATTCTTATTTTTTGGTAGAAAATTAATCTTCTTGGTTGAAAATTCTACTACTAGGTTCAAAATTCACGTACTTGGTTAAAAATTTATGATATTTGTTGAAAATTCGCATTTTTGGTAGAAAATTAATGTAAATTGTTAAAAATCCATCTTTTTTGGTAAAAAAATTAATCTTCTTGGCTGAAAATTCAACTATCTAATTGAAAATGTATGTAATTTGTTGAAAATTCGCCTTCTTGGTTCAAAATTCCACTATTTGGTTAAAAATATACATATTTTGTTGAAAATTCGTCTTTTCTGGTAGAAAACTAATCTTCTTGGTTCAAAATTCCAGTATTTGGTTAAAAGTTTATGTAATTCGGTAGAAAATTAATCTTCTTGGTTGAAAATTCAGCTATTTGGTTCAAAATTATGAATTTTGTAGAAAATTCATCTCCTTAGTTGAAAATTCAACTAGTTGGTTCAAAATTCATGAATTTTGTAGAAAATTCATCTTTTTGGTTGACAAGTCAACATTTCGGATAAAATTTGTTTAAAGAACGGGGGACGATATTTTCTGAAAAAGTACAAACAAATCTGAAAAATATAATTGTATAATTTTCTCACCTTGTGCCACGTAACGAGAAGACCCATCATCAGCGAAGACGTTGTAAAATGGCTGATGAGAACCGCCGGATAATTCCTCAACTCCCATTTCGTTCATCCACTCTAGTGAGGCTTCACATCGTGAATCCCATCCTGTTATCACGCACATATATTCATACCTCCGATGCTTCATTATCATCCCTATCGCAAATTTCACTTCCGGTTTTCTCCTCTTTATCTCGGGCACTTCCTAAAACACAATCATTTTATTATTTTATTATTTTAATCTCAATTAATGTTAGAGAATTTTATATTATTCATAAGATTTACAAAATAAAGTAAGTGGCCATGCCGAAAACTACCGGACGCTATTTTGAAAAAATTTTTTCAACAAAAATAGTTGAATTTTCAAATAAAAAAACGTTAATTTTCTACCAAAAGAGATGAATTTTAAACGAAAGAGATCAACATTCAACCGATAGGATTATTTTTACATTCTCATCCAGAGAAGGTGTTAGATTTGTGTAAAATTTGACACCCCCTGTTTTTGTCAAATGTCCACGTTTTGAGACCCCCTGAACCCAAAAAACAGGTTTTTACTAATGTGTCTGTCTGTTTGTATGTATGTATGTCTGTCTGTCTGTGAGTACGTTAACTTTCGAAGGAATTGACCTATTAGATTGGCCTTTGGTATACTCTTTTAGTCTCGCAAACGAAAGGTCAAGTTCGCCACGGCACTTGCGAGATGGATGCAGAAAGCTGTCATCCTTGGGTCGCTTCGTGTCCTCAAAACACACGAGAGTTTCTCCGGCCTGTCGTTCTGATTTCGTCGTGTCCTGTGACCAGCCATCTCACGGTTGTGGGGCGTGACCCTGCGGTGGTTTTTAACCTTATATTTTTAATTATATATATTTAAAGTCAACTGATTCTAATGTACAGTTCATCCAACGTCATCTGCAAATGTTGTTAAAAGTTCAAAATAAATACCACTTTAAACTTCGAAATATTCTTATATTATTTTAATGTTAGTTCTTTATAGAACACAACTTTATTAAAAAACCAAGAGGAAAATAATTAGAAATTCATAAATAATTATTTATTTTTTATTATTTCTGGGTTTATTATAATTTTATTTACTTTTTAAATTTATTAAAAAATTACTGTTATTATTATTATCATCTTAGGAATACGAAATACTGCTATAAGGCGCCATCGGTGGTAAAAGACGAACTCCAAACTACACCATGCTCCTAATTTTGTACCTACGACATCATCGCAAAAGATTTCAAGCATCGTATTAAATTATGTGTTGATATAGTCTCCGCAATTTTCAGGTCAAAATTGAATAAAAGATTCAAGAAATAAAAATTTTCAAATGTTTCGGCCAACAATTTGGGCCCTCTTCAGTCATAATTTATTGTCTAAAAAATTTGAAAATACGGATAAACTGTACAAAATTTGAAAAATAATCGAAAAGAAAACAATTAAAAATATGAAGGTGCATACCAAATATTGTAGAAAATAAACTTCGTCAATTTCAAAAGTCAGATTTTAGATAAAAAACAAAATTGCCGTACCGCATTTTTAGAGAAAGGTTTAAGACCAAGGACAGAAACTGACTTGCAAAATACAGCTATTAGAAAGCGATTAAATTCACATTATATGGTAACAAAACAAATTATGACTGAAGAGGGCCCAAATTGTTGGCCGAAATGTTTCAAAATTTTTAATTCTTGAATGTTTCATCTAATTTTGACCTGCAAACTGCGGAGACTATATCAAAACATATATATTGAAGGTCAAGACACTTCTTGTTTATTTTCTAACATGAATTTCGCAAACTTTATAAAGATCTGGGGCTTCTTCCAAGAAATTACATTCCTTTTTGGGAGAATTTCCATCTTCACTCTTGAAAAAATGGTCATGTTTAAACTCAAAAAGTACCACTCTCATCAATCAAAGATCTTTTCTACTATGTTACAGACGATCTGGCATCATACCTCTACATATCAAACACAGGTTAAAATTTTCAGATTTACATTTTAACCATGGAAAAAATGTTCATAAACTTCAAACTCTGTAGTCTCAAATATCTGCGTGGTTTTTCGCCTTATCTACAATCTTTTGTTGACATATAATGTAAATTTCATCGATTCCTAATAGCTGTATTTCACCAGTCAGTTTCTGTCCTTCGTCTTAAACCTTTCTCCAAAAATGCCGTACGGCAATTTTGTTTTTCACCTAAAATCCGACTTTTTAAATTAACAAAGTTTATTTTCTACATTATTTGGTGTGTACTTTTATATTTTTAATCGCTCTATTTTGATTATATTATTCCAATTTTGTAAAATTTATCGGTATCTTCAAATTTTTTCGACAATAAATTATGACTGAAGAGCGCCCAAATTATTGGCCGAAACGTTTCAAAATTTTTAATTCTTGAATCTTTTATTCAATTTTGACCTGCAAACTGCAAAGACTATATCAACATATATATATATTGAAGGTCAAGACTCTACTTGTTTATTATCGTATTAAATTAACTTATAACATCCTCATATCAACAGTCACTTGATTTAATCCGTGGCAATGATGAGAAACTGGGTTCACCCCAGGATCCTATTTATAGGGTTTTCCATGCGAGACAGACAGATAACGAGGGGGAAAGGGACTAAGAGGAACACTAAAACCCATAAGTTAACATGGAGAGTGTATTAAATATTTTAGGACACTTGTCGCTTCCCGACGATCGTCGGGGCGCCCCTTCAACCACTGCTGAGGCCACAGCATGCAGGGTGGTGGTGATGGTGAGCTGCGAGATGGTCAGCCAGTTTTCTATTATGTAGAACCAACACAACGGCATTCTCTGCCCAAGATGAATATCACAAAGTATCTGCGTGCACTAATAGAACACCCAAATAGCAAAGTTTTACCCTCACTACATCGAGCCATTGACACCAGCAATATTGGATGAGAATATAGACTCTCAACGGCAGAGATTTTATGTTCTTGCTGCTATACATGACTAACTATTGGTCGCGTGTTCGAGGAAAAACAAACAGAAGAAATTTAGGCGCTGCGTGGTTCCAACTAGAGAAAGCAAAAAAAAAGCAATTACCCTGTAATGGAGCTAACTCACATCAATGCTTCAGATGTTTCAGCGGGTTTGAAAACGCAATTAACTGGAAAGTTCCAGGTCCTGGCATGGTGCCCAACTTCTAGTACAAGTAGCTGACGAGTGTGCATCCTGCGTTGGCAAGGTGTTTTCAGCAGATCATTTAACACCCAGATCTTATGCCAGGCTTTATGCTCAAAGGAACTACGTATATGGGGCAAAATTTGTCAAGCGTACTCGCCTCAAAATTTGTTATTTTCGATTTTCTTGAAACTCCCCTAAGCTGTAGTCCTAGTGGACCTCTTGCAATTGCCAAAATGATGGACCTCCAGAAAGACAGGCTGTTAACATACAGGGGCTTGAATTTTCGACATTTTGACTCGAGCACGTTATTCAATTAATCATAACTTCTGCTGAAGTTGATCAATTCAACTGTTATAAGAGTTTTTTTAAAAATGTTTTTGAATAATCTTCACGATAAAAATAATGATTTTGGGATTAAAAAATTATTTTATAATCATTTTTCCATTTCAAACATATTTTTGAGTTTTTCTTTAAATGCGGCTCCTTGAATGTTTTTGAAAAGTTTTTTAAAACAAGCTTGCTTTTTCCCCTAATAATCATCTAGGGTAGAAAGTGGGGATAAGATTGCTATTGGACTTAAAAGAGGGTTTTTGCGCTCTGCTGCCACGCCGTGAACTGCTGTAGTGTAACTAAGCACCTCGTAGGTTTTATTGAGTCCATTGATAATATTATTATAATATGAGTGTAGTTATCGAAAATTTTCTTAACATGTTATTTCATTTTTGTATAGATTTTTAATTCTGAAATTATAACATTAAATTTGAAATTAGCGACCTCGAAATCCCATATGTACCAAGTTCAATGCAAATCTGCAAGGATTTTGAAATTATGTTCGCCATATTGGATCTTTCATTCCACAGAAGTCATGGGTTCTTCACTTAATTCGATTGCCCTTACTAGAAAACATTTAGAGACCTGTATTTCTGTGTTTGCCGCTGTATGAAAATCTATTCTCACAATAGAAATGATCTTTTATGAGATTTAGCCTAGGCAATTTTCGGTTGAAGTATACGGTCGGATTGTAATTATTATCATTTTTATTACTTATTGATGTTATTATACGTAGAAATGGATTCTCATAACAGAAATAACAGAAATAACATTTCTTGAAATAAACCGGATTAGTCTCAACATGGATTGAGCTTACCGAATTCGTTGAATTTCTCATCTTGAATGGTAAGATTAATTCAGTTAGTTACATTGATATTATTTAGATACATTCTTTTAATTAGTTTAATCATGCCGAGAAGAAGGAGCTTGTGTCATCGTAGTCTCAATGCTTTTTTCAAGCCTGGGCACAAGAAGAAACCACTTAATTTCAGAACTATTTCTACCACTCTTAAATAGAAATATCCAAGCATACAAACCGATGCGAAACTATATGTAGAATGCAGAAAGGAAATGTCAGAGTTTGCATTTCTGTCCCCCGTACATGATCACAGTGAACCAACAATCGAAAATTCTCCCGAAAGTCCCGACAATGACATTAATGCTTCTCCTATTCTACAAAATGACGTTATAATGGACGATAACCGATTTCACATACTAACTGCGACGAGACATATCCAATTTTAACTGCTGATGCTCTTAATCAATGGGCGAAAAGAAATCTAGTTGAAACTTCAGTATACTTTAGTCATAAGGAAAGTCATGAAACAACTACTAAAGAACTTCAAAGTAGATTCGCATCTGCCAAAACGATACCTGGAACAAAAAAGTACCACTCTTTCATACCCTTTCATGACTTAACTCCAGAACTGAGAAAATATTCCTTCTCTTCGAAGTTTGACGTTTTACCACTAAAAACGGTGCGACGAAGTATAAAAAGAGTGCATGTGCAGTTTACTCGATCATCGATGTGAGAAGCGAGGGGACTCAAACCAAAAAGCACCCCGAATTAATACAAAATTTTAAATTATATTTAGGTTTAAATCACTATTAAACAAGGCAGAGGATGCTCTGCCGGTACCGGCAAAAAAGTTCCCTGTCAGTACATCGTTACATAGCCATATTGTAAATTATTATTACATTTTTCTTACATATTTTATTACATTTTTCTTACATTATTACATCGTTATTGTTATTGTACATAACAATATTTCTGTGACTAGTCACAGGGCTGCCTACAACATTATTTCTGTAACCAGTCGGGAAGGGGTGCCTTCCCGCCACCACAAAACGTTGAAAAGGAATAGGGGTTCGACCAGAATTATTTCTATGACCAGTCAAAGGGGTGCCTTCCCGCCCCCACGCGACGTTGAAAAGGAATTGGGGTTTGACCAGCATTATTTCTGTGACCAGTCAAAGGGGTGCCTTGCCGCCCCCTCGAGACGTTGTAAAGGGGTAGGGGTTTGAGCAACATTATTTCCATAACCAGTCGGAGTATTGAGTTTTAAAAAAAGTTTCAAAACATGTTTTTTTTCAATATTTGTAAGAAAGTTTCATTCAAAAAAAAATGTTATACAAAAAAAATGTATTACGGGGGTATTGCCAAGAAGGTAAAGTGGGAGGTGGAAGACCGAGAATAAGGTAGAGACACAATGAAACAAGGATTTGTAATGAAGAAATCGGAGCGGTTTTATTGCCACTTAAATTTGTTGAGAATGGTTGTCGGTCCGTGGCTGGTGCCAGCAAGCGCGTTAAAATACTTGAAGGATTCTGGTATCCTAGGAGCAGCCACTGGATGGTGGCATGAGTAAGGGTCGCTGTATTTAATTCGGAATGGTTCCTCTTCCAGGTTAACGGTCACCTTAGAGACGTGATGGGTGAGAGCAGGATCGACACTTAACACAGTTAGGAGGCACAAGTAATGCGGAAAGATGGAAGCAACGTTCCCAGTAGAGAGCACAAAACGACTGGCTAGGTCGGCCTAGTCCCCCCCCCTAGTTCCCCCCGTCTCGGGGGGTTTCGCCTCGACTCGGGTGCGACCCGGCAACCCTTTCGTACAGAGTCGTACCGTTTTCCTCCTTGGGAAAAAGTACGATGGACGGGCGGACGGACACCCGACCGAAACTATAAGTTTCAGCCCGGTGCCACGAAACCCTAAAAATTAATGAAAGGCAGTTTTAAACAATAAAAAATTATAAAAATATACAAACAATTTTGAAAAATAAAGACAAATTTTTGAAAATGTTCAATATCTACAGTCATATTATAATAATATTATTAATGGACACAATACGGCCAACGAGGTGCTTAGTTACACAACAGAAGTTCGAGGCACAACTGCCGGGCGCAAGAACCCTCTTTTAAATGAAATAGCAATCTTATTTCCACTTTCCACCCTGTACGATGTTTAAGGACGAAAGTAAAGCTTTTTTTCAATATTGAAAAAAAAAAAAAAAATGAGGGGCCGCATTTGGATAAAAGCTCAAAAATTTGTTTAAAATCGAAAAAAGAGCATGAAATAATTATTTTATTTCAAAATCATTATTTTAATCGTAAATCTCATTTTAAAAAGCTTAGAAAACACACGTATAAAAGTTAAATTGATTAACTTCAGCAGAAGTTATGATTAATTGAATAACGTGCTCAAGTTAAAATGCCGAAAATTCGAGGCCCTGTATGTTGACAAGTCAACTTTGTGGAGCTCCAGCATATAGGGAATTGAAAGAGGTCCACTTGCACTACAACTTAGGGGAGTTTCAAGAAAATGGAAGACAACAAATTTTTAGGTGGGCACACTAGACAAATTTTACCCTACATGTTGCCTAAAAAACCAGACGCCCAAATCCATCTGAATTTCGACTGGTAGCCTCCCTTTTCAAAATTTATGAATACCTTACAGCTATCACTGCAGATAAGGTATATTTTCACTGCGACAAAAATAGCATCCTCACAGAAGAATAAAAATGATGTTGTAAAAACTCGCGAGGCAGTAAAGATCTAGTCACCATAGACGCTGTTGACATGACGCAAGCTCGTAAACATCAAAGAAACTTGCACATGGCATATACGAGTATTGACTACAAGCAAGTCTACAAGCAGAATCTGGCCACGCATCATCAACTTTCTAAGTCGTGCGATGATGCTTTGGGGTACAAGAATCAAGTATTTTGACCAAGGCCAACCAAGGATAATTAGATCGATTTTCATTACAACGGGTATTTTTCAAGGAGACTCCTTCAGTGCACTAAGGTTCTGCTTAGTGCTAAAGCCATTGAACAAAACACTAAATAGCATGCCTCATGGGTTTAGAATACATGATAATGAGAATGGTCATGAACTGACCCATCTTCCATATATGGATGACCTGAAGCTATACGCTAATTCAAACCACAAACTGCAGTATTTTTCGATGTCACAAAGCAGTTTTCCAATGATATCCACATGCGGTTCGGTCTAGATAAATGCAGAACTGTGCATATAACCAGAGGCGGGCTTTTTAAAATTTCAAAATGCTATGTTTAAAAAAAGTGTATTTATTATTGTTTCGCTTGAAAATGTTGTTACTTTGTACTGTTCTCTTTCTCACCTTCAGGAATCTTCGATTTTAATTCAAAACTTATATCTAATTCGAAAAAAGTTTAATTATCGTTTTGCAAGTCGTACTGGATGTTTATATTTTTCCTTTTAGAACTAGCATAACATCTTTTCTTATTTTAATTTCAAGCATGAGAAAAATATAATACATGAAATATATAACTAACTCAATGCAATGTTAAAAGATAAATTTTATTGTATAAACAAAATTTCAAGGGCGACAGTTCTTTGTAAGGATATGTTACGCCTACGCGAATCCGTAAACATCTACGTTATTATTTCCTTGCATTTTCAACAGTGCTTTCGCTTTTATCAGCCTATATAAACTACACTAAAGGCGCAGTACGGCAGCTCTTCGTACGATACGACGAATTATAAGATCTCACTGTAAAACTGGAATCAAATATCGCAATTCAAGTCTGTTGGAATTGCTCTTTTCTAAAAGGTCCTAATTACTATTACGCATAACATTTTGGGGATTTATCGGCACAATGCTTTGTAAATAATCATGATAATAATCGTAAATAATTTATTTACTATGTGGGGGAGTTCGTGGCATGCCTACATCAGGCAAGCCTCCCCAGTACAAGGCTCCCCATGAAACGTGCCCCAGGGCATCAGCTCCCACAGAAACTATTCGTCGCAGGGCATGTCTTCCCACTCGCTTTATGCTTGTCTGTGACTCCCTACACACAAAATAAAAACGCCCCCGGAAAAGTCTCTTGAAAGAAAGCATGCTGTTTCATGTCATCTTGGGCATGAATTCCCAAATTAGAGATCGGGTTCAACCTATATCGAGCAAGCTTCCCCAGGACATCACTCCCCAAATCAAAAAAGCTCTAAGTAGAAGCCTGGCAACATAGGGCAGGTCTTCACATAGGGTGTCAGTATCAAGCATCACTCCATAAAGTAAAAAATGCTAAGTAGAAGCCTGGTAACATCAGGCAAGTTTTTCCACAGAGTGACAATTTTATGAATCACACCCCAAAGCAAAGAAGTGCTAGGTTGCATACTGTCAACATCAGGCAAGTCTCCCCACAGGAAAACAGTTTCGGGTATCAATACCTGAAGAAAAAAGCTAAGTAGCTGCCTGGCAACATCGGGCAGGTCTTTCCGCGGGGTGGAAGTTTCGGGAATCACTTCACAAAATAAAAAAATGCTAAGTAGCCTGGAAAAATTCGGCAGGTCATCACACGGGGTGGCAGTTTCGGGCATCACTTAACAAAGTAAAAAAAAAATAAGTAGCTGCCTGGCGACATCGAACAAATTTCCCCACAGTGTGGCAGTTTCGGGTATTGCTCCATGAATTAGTACAGCGCTGAATTGCAGCCTGGCAACGTCAGAGAGGTTTCTCCACAGGGTGGCAGTTTCATGCATCACTCCGTGAAGTGAACACTGCGAAACAGCAACCTGTCAACATCGGGTAAATCTCCCCACAGAGATGCACTTTTAGAAATCACTACACAAAGCAAAAAAATGCTGAGTAGCAGCCTAGCAACATCGGACAAGTTCCTCAACAGGAGGGCATTTTCGGGCTTCTCACTCTGAAGTAAAAAAATTTTATGTAGCAGCCTGGCAACATCGGGAAAGTCTCCCTATAGGAGGACAGTTTCGGGTGTCACTCCCTGAAGTGAAAAAAGCTAAGTAACTGTCTGGTAACACCAGGCAGGTCTTTTCACATGGTCGGAGTTTCGGGCATCACTCCCTAAAGTAAAAAACGATGAGCAGCACCCTAGCAACATTGAGCAGATCTTTCCACAGGGTGGTCCGATGTGAAAAAATACTAAGTAGAAGCCTGGAAACATCGGGCAGGTCTTCCCACGTATTGGAAGTTTCGGGCATCACACTCAAAACTCAAGAATGCTAAGCAGCAGCTTGGCAACATCGGACAAGTTTCCCTGCAGGGTGGCAGTTTAAGTATAACTCCGGAAGTGAAAAAAAAGTTAAAAAGCAGCTAGGCAACATCGGGCAGGTCTTTCCACACGGTGGCAGTTGCGGGCATCACTCTCTAAAGTAAAAAATGCTAAGTAGCAGCCTGGCAGCATCGAGCAAGCTTTTCCACAGGGTCGCAATTTCATGCATCACTCCGTGAAGTAAAAAAATGCTAAGTAGCAAACTGGCAAGATGGGGCAGGTCTTGCCACTTTGTGGCAGTTTCCGGCATCACTTCCTGAAGTAAAAAAATTTTTAAGTAGCAGCCTGGCAACATCAGGCGAGATTCCCAACAGGGTAGCAGTTTCGCGCATCACTCCCCAAAGCAAAAAAATACTAAAAAGCTGTCAGGCTGCTATTTATAATTTTTCACTTTGCGGAGCGATGCCAGAAAATGCCACCCTATGAGAAGACCTGACCGATGTTGCCAGGATGCTAGTTATCGTTTCTTACTTTTGAGAGTGATATACAAAACTGCCAGCCTGTGGGAAGTCCTGTCTGATATTTCCAGGCTGCAACTTAACGTTTCAGTCTGTGGAGAGTGATGCCCGAATAAGCCACCCTGTAGGAAGACTTGCCCGATGTTTCCAGGCTGTTGCTTAGCATTTTTTACTTTGAGGAATGATGCCCGAAACTCCCTCCTTTTAGGGAGACTTGCTCGATGTTGCCAGGCAGCTACGTAGCATGTTTTAACTTTAGGGAGTGATGCCTGGAAATGCCGCCATGTAGAAAGACTTATCCGATGTTACCAGGCTGCTATTTAGCATTTTTTTACTTCGAGTAGTGATGTTGAAACTGCCTCTCTATGAGAAGACCTGCCCGATGCTGCCAGACTGCTATTTAGCATTTTTTACTTCGAGATGCGATGCCCGAAACTGCAACCCTGTGAGAAGTCCTGTCCGATGTTGCCAAGCTGCTTATTAGAGCGTTTTTTATTTAGGGAGTGATGTCGGGTGGAGGCTTGCTTGATATAGCCTGAACCCAATTTCTACTTGAGGAAGTTATGCACAAGGTGACATGAACTCGCATGCTTTCGTTGGCTGAAATTGTCCAGGGGTTCTTTATTTTATGGGTTGGAATGCCAACACAAGCCTCAAGCGAGTGGGAAGGCATGACCGGCGACGACTAGTTTTTAGGGGAGGTGATGTTCCGGGGGAACCTGCCATGGGGAGCCTAAGCCCAGCGAGGCCTGCCTGGTGTAGGCTTGCCCCGTTCCCGCTGTGAGGTCCAGCTAAGTACCAAGAATTATCCAAATTTTAATATAATTATAGATTGTAAAATAAAGGATGTATTAGTAGATTTTTATTGGAAAACTACTTTTTTAATACTACTGGTTAATTTAATCATTTGTTTCTAAATACGACGCCCAACTGTGTAAGATTAAATTTCCATACATAACTTTTGCTTGTGATTATTGTTTTGATTTGAAATAAACTCGTCATCGTTTCCAGCACTCGAGTTTTCCTCAAATCTTTCATCAACTTCTGTGTTATTTTCTTGACATTTTTAAGCCCGTTTACGTAATTTATTATCGTTTGTACGGCGTTTTTTGTCAGTGTTATTCCGATACATGTTTATTTCTGATGAATTAACTTACTCATATAATTAAAATAATTTTTCAATTAATTTCACTTTTTGTTAACTGGGCTGCCCTGGTGGGCCCTTATTGGCGCCGAGTTATAAGTTGGGCCAAGCTCGTCGGATATACATACAAGGAGGCATCCTGTGCATATTATTATAGAAAAAAAATGTTTAGGGAACATTTCAGAACATTATACGTATTGAAATTACAAATTATCGTATTCTAGCCCCGATAATATTTTCCAAAAATGTTGCTTTTTTTTTGTTACATAAAATTCATGGCTTATTCCCCAATAAGAATTTTGAAAGAATTTTCAGCCTTAAATTTGTATATTAAAAATTTCAAACTAAGAAAATTCATTATCAGACGTAAAACGGCACAGCAGAACATTTGAACAATGTTTTTTTAAATAAAAGAAAATTTATTGCAGTATTTTTTCAATAAAAGTAAGAAATTTAGGGGATGGCGCAGGAAACAATGAAAATGCACATTTTTTGGTCTCCCCAATCGTCGTATTAGGCCGATCGCAGACTGAAACGACCTATCTTACGGTCGTGAGACGTGATTACAGCTGAAACGTTACCGCGGTTTCGCAGGGAGGGTGTGCCATTTTCTGAAATGCTACCCGCTTCAGGTGAAATACCGCGGTTTTCCTTGTGACAAAATTTTTACTCCGAGTCGTTTAAAGTACCTTAATTCTGTCCATGCTAGTCGAATTGGGTCTATATCATCTCACATGCAGCAAGTCTCTCTGCGGCAAGTCACACCTGCGGTATGTCACATATGCAGCATGTGACACCTGCGGCATGTCACATCTGCGGCATGTCTCATCTGCAACATGTCACAACTGCGGCATCTCTCACCAGCGGCAAGTCTCCCCAGTGGCATGTATCGCGCAAGAAAATTTTTTAAGTAGTCCTAGAGATGACAGAACTGCGGCAAGTCTCTCCGGCGGCATCTATTGTCCAAGAAAATTTTCTAAGTAGTTGAGAAAATGGTAGAACTGCGGCAAGTCTCTCCAGCGGCATCTCTCACCCAAGAAAATATTCTAAGCAGTTGCATATATGGCAAAACTGCGGCAAGTCTCTCTAGCGGCATTCCTCTCCCAAGAAAATTTTCTAAGCAGTTCAAAAGAAGGCCAAACTGCGACAAGTCTCTCTAGCGGCATTTCTCACTCAAGGAAATTTTATAAGTAGTTGCAAAGATGGCAAAACTGTGGCAAGTGTCGGCAGCGGCATCTCTTACCCAAGGAAGTTTTCTAAGCAGTTGCAAAGATGGCAAAACTGCGGCAAGTCTCTCCAGCGGCATCTCTCACCCAAGAGATTCACAATCGGATGAGTCCTGCTAATGCGCCTGATTATATATTTGAGCAATTGTCACGTGGTGATAATCAAAGTATGGTGGGTTGCATCTATTTAGACTTCATGACAAAAAAAATTTATCCTGCGTGTGTAACAATGGCCGATTATGAAACAAGTATGTATGAATGTATGGCTATATGTTTGTCTGTCTGAGAGCTTGACAAAGTTTGAAAAAATTAATCTATGAGATTGACCTCTTATACACTCTTTCAGTATCGGGAACTGTATATTAATTTCGTTGGTACTTGGAAATTTGAACAATTCATTTTCAGAAATTTTTTTGATAATGAAGAAATTATCACTGTTATAGCATTTGCAAAATTAAAAAAAAAACGGAAATTTTAAAACAAACAACGCACGATATGAAGAAAAGTCAGGAAAAGAAATCGTTGCTTTCTGAAAGCCCTACCAGATTATCATAACAATTTTTCGAACTTTTTTAAAATATCGAAAATTCACATTTTTTTACCAACTCTGGTTTTATCCACACGAAAAAATGAAAACTAAAAAATACCATTTTGCGGTCAAGCTATGCAAGATACAAGAAAATATATGTAGATAAAAATTGTGCACCCAAGAAAGATCTACAAATTTTTACAGAATTTCTATTTGATGGGACGCGTAGTTTTCATTTTATTCATAAAAAAGAGCATGAAAAATAGAAAGAATAAATTTTAATAGCAATAACAACTGACAAACGACACAAGCTGCGAGAAGAGAGGAATCAACCAAAATTGTGCACTCAAACATGTGTGCACTCAAACAACATTGGAAAAAAAATAAGTTTTTAGAAAATATTGAAAATCTTTCATGAACTAAATTCAAACACTGAATTACTTAATTTCCTAGTTTCTCTATATTCCTGAAATTCTCTGAATTCCTGGACCATTTTTAATTCTTACATCGAATTCGCATTCTGAAAGGATGAGCAGAGTGGTAGCATAATAAGTGATCCAAGGATATGGAGAGCTTCAAGGATGACTGCCTTCTGAATTTTACTCGCAAGTCAAAACTACGGCGCTGGACATACTAATAATAAACACAAGAAACGCTGTAATCTTTTTTAAAAAATTTATGTTCATTTGATACATTAAATCTACACTAAATAACTATAAAGGTGCTTCAATATACAAATAAGAATTGTACACATAAAATCGCTATACTGAGTTGCTGTTTGAATAAGGTATCGGTCACTTTTACGTAACTTCTATGATCTTTCTTCATATACATGACATTGCAAAGTGAATATTCAATAATTACCTTCACAATGAAGGACATTTGAGTCATAGTTTGAATATTCTTACAAGTGACACTTAAAATATTAGTTTGATTAATAATATTTAGTAATGCGTATACATAGATTAAACTAGATTCTTACAGTATACCCTTTTCAGGTTTCTAAATATATGAAGCCCACCCTCCCACAGGAAACCGTTACAAATTAAACCCTTTGGCTCACATCCCTTCACGAAAAACCCCAATTACCCCAACTCTCATGATAAACCTACAAAGTAATACCTGACATACTGAATCCTGTGGGTTTTTAACTACCTGAAAATCCCCTACCGTCTGCAGCCGGATTTGTATTAGAAGCACTCGCATTCGCCTGAACTTTCGTCAGAGGAGTGGAAAACTGCAGAAAACCAAAACTCCAGAGCACAGCCGATTAGCGACGGACGAGTGTGGATGTAGACATTCAATAGTATTGAGTGCCCACATCAATTCTCGGCGTCGAAAACCTCCCGCTCGACAGTAGTTAAACGCAGTGAAAACACGACTAAGCAAGAATCCTGAACGTTCATCCATCCGAGTGCTAACCGCGCTCATCCGTGCTTGACGTCCTGATTTCGTCTAGTCCAGTATCACCACCCAACTACTGCCGTCGGTATGTAATTAGATATAATTTTAACCCTAAATCTATCCGCACTGCATGGTTGCCCCCAAGCGTGTGACGTAATTGTGAGTGCATTATTCTGACCATTTGCCGGTTAGAGTCAGAAAATTAACCGTGACATAAAATTGGAAATGTTAACAAAGGAATTTACCGGTAAGTTACCGAGGACACCAAAATTTACTAGAAAGTTAACTTATTATTCTTTTTTATGTTGAAATCATTAAGAAGATGTTGAAGGCAAAACGTAGACTTCCGATAATCAAACCATTGAAAATCTGAGATAAGATTTACTAGAAGTTTCCAGGAATAGCTCGAGATATAAGATTTGAAGTTCCCGTCTTAAATTACCGCATTTCGAACTCTACACCACCCCTTCCGTCATTCATGTTAATTTCTGCTCTAGTCGTCATTGCCGCGATAGGTTCGTTCCGGCAGTGTAAATTTCGCAATCCATTTGTTCACTGTAAATTTAACCCAGTCATATTCTCGCTGATTATATTTGTACTTAATGAAACCATCTGGCAGTCTATGTCCATTGTCCAACAGAATGAGGTCTTCAGTATAAAGCAGGACAACATTGTCTTTTGGACTGGGGGTAGTACTTTCTATATTAAAATACTTGATTTTGTTGCCTCTATAAGATGCAATCTTACACCCCTTCTCGATGTATTGTGAGCGCGTCGCGACGAATTGTGGATGTACTGCCAATCCAGGGCCAAGGATACGAGTATAGCGACCATCAGGACCAGTTAATACAATGTTGACTTTGGTAGGATTGTCCATATACAGGTATCGTATACCTTGTGCAAATTCGGGTGTTGGTTCATTCTTGAGGATATAGGCCGTCGGCTTCGACCCTGAACACAGAAAAAAACAGAAGATGAAATTTAAATTAATTGAACGATTCGCTGTAATACAAATTAACCTTTCCGAATAAAGTATCGTTTCTCATAATTTTGATTCAGGAAATTTTTTGTTTCATGCCTTCCCAAGGCTTTTTCAGTTCTCTTTGCCCTTAGATAGCCAACTGATCTGTCGTCAACATTGAAAATGCCTAACTGAAAGTCGAACTTTCAGCAGACTTGTTTTAAAAGAAGTATACGTGATTTAGCTCCATGAAATGCATGAATTCTCTGATTTCGCAGAATTCCCTGACTACCTCCCTAAATTCTCTGAATTCCTTAAAGGCTCTAAATTCCTTTAATTCCTTGAATTCATGGAATTCCCTAAATTCATGGGATTCATTTAATTCATAGAATTCTTCGAATTCATAGAATTTCGTGAATTCATGGAATTCCTTGATTTCGTTGAATTCCTGGAATCCTTCTGTAAAAATAGGTGTCTCACAAAACTCTCGAAAGCATCATCGCTTTTTGGAAATGCCAATTGCGTAATTTAAAAAACTCAAAGTTAAGAATGTTGCCAAATTCACACACATAATGAAGAATTTAGTTTGAATTGAAGATTTACTGATGAAAACTTTTGTCATTCAACCAAAGCCACACATATTCCGTAAAATTATCCTTTTTATTTGACATGTGCAAAAGTAACTTTATTGTCAAATATTAATCAAAAGTTGTATATTTGCAACAAGTGATAAAGGACCATTCATCAATAATTATTTTTCAAAACAAAAACTGTCTCAGAAGAGTAAATTTTGTACTAAATTTCAATACTAATTTTTAACCAAAACAATGAAATTCTTAACAAAATAGTTTGATTTTTAAGGGAAAATATTAATTTTTTCATAAAATAATAAAACTTCGACTAAGCAAAGAAATTTTTAACCCAACAATTGAATTTTCAACCAAAAGGTGAATTTTCTACCAAAAAAGAAAAATCTTCAACAAAATACATGAATTCTCAAGAAAACAGTTCAATTTTCAACCAAAAAGATGAATTTTTAATTAAAAAGATCAAATTTTTATCTAAAAGGATATATAGTGGTCAAAAAATGGATTAGTTAAATTTTCAGTCGGAAAGATTATTTTTGATAAACCAATTTTCAATCAACGAAATGAATTTTCAACCAAAAAGATTAATTTTTTACCAGAAAGGATCAATTTTGAACAAAATATATCAATTTTGAACCGAATTTTGAATTTTTCAACCAATTTCGAAATTAATAGTTAAATTTTATTTCTAGTAGTTGAATTTTCAACGAATTCAATGTAAAAGGTGAATTTGTCGCAAAGAAAATTGTTATCCTACCACAAGAGACAAAGTTTCAATAAAATTCAGACACTTTAAACCATATAGCTACATTTTCATCTGAAGAATATAATAGTTCAACCAAACATCGAATGGTTAAATTTTTAGTTAGAAAAATTAATTTACAACAACAAATTTTCAAAAAAAAAGTCAAATTTTGAGATAAAAAAAAAGGTTTTCAATGAAACTGACAAATTATCAACCAAACAAGAATTAATTTTCAATAGAGGAATATCCTTCCTACTAAGTAGATGAACTTTGAAACAAAAAAGTTTTTCCCTCAGAAGTGTCAACTTTCAAAGTGAAATATGTCATATTACAGGATCAATGTAAAAAGGGAAGTCTCTAAATTCCTCGTAGATTCTAAGTTAGTAGAATTCAAATAATATCTTGAATCGATATAATGACTTGAATTGATGAAATTCCGTGAATTCCCTGATTTCTTTTCC
Source organism: Andricus grossulariae (assembly GCA_011634705.1). Taxonomy (NCBI): domain Eukaryota; kingdom Metazoa; phylum Arthropoda; class Insecta; order Hymenoptera; family Cynipidae; genus Andricus; species Andricus grossulariae. Next base: position 301,065,637 of record JAABKJ010007545.1, read on the forward strand.
ATTCCTTGATTAAGAAATTTAGGAGAATTCAAGAAATTCAGATAATTTAGGGTATTCCAAAGATGCAGGGAATTTAAAGGACTTTGAAATAATTCAAGGAATTCGAGAAATTTACACAAATTCAAGAAATTTAGGAAATTGTAAGAGATTCGGAACACTTCAATGAAGTTAAAAGAATTTGAAAGAGTTCAGGACCGATCCAGGTATTGCAGACACATTAAAAAATCGAAGGTTTTTTGTCTCCCGAACAGGGACTCGAATTTTAAAATTCGAGAATCCGAATTTCATTTCGTGATTTAAAAGTAATGTGTAAAAAGCTTAATAACTTGCAGCATATTTGTTCTGGAAAATTTTAATCAGAAATTCAGTGTTTAAAGTGAAGTGAAATATTTCGAATTAACGTCAAATCTAAATGTCACTCCAATAAATGCAAGATCTAGAGGTTTTCCATTCGAGAAAGAAGTAACAAAACCTAAACGCAGAAATAAAAGTAGAGATTCTTTTGATAAATTCTCAGAAAAAATAAAATTTATCAGAAAGCATGACTCAGAAAACGATAGATAGTTCTGAAGCTGAAAGAGAAGAGTTGAGACAGTGAAATAATACTGAGCGTGAGGAGATCATGAGATTACTAATATCAAACAATCAGCAGCCTAAATACGAACAGGGGAATGAAGCGAGCTAGGTTTTCAATAATTTAGTGAGCGGTTTAAAAACTTTAAACATTGATGGAAAATGATCTAAATTTGAAAATGGTTCAGGAAGAAATCCAAATGAGTTTTTAGGATTGTTAGAAAAATATTTTAATGCTAAACAAAACCCAGAATTACAAAAATTAATACTTGTCGAAAATGGTAGACTGAACTCCAATCCCTTAATGTGGCTTGAGACCGAAAATACGTTGCTATAGATAATTCGAAAAATAGTCTGAAAGAATTCAACTTTGACTTGGACAACAAATTTTGCGACGAACATGATATAAAGACTTCATGGGAAAATATGAAGATTCCACAACCTTTTACGCAATTGTTTTCGCAACTATTCGATTTTCACGAAGAAACACTATCTCAAAATGATCCTCCCAATATTTATCATGAAGATTTCAAAAAGAATAAGATGTTGAAATTATTAAAAATTAAAAGTGTATTCCAAAACTTATATTTTCTTTACAACAATGGATAGAAAAAGACTCCTCAACACACACTAATAGGGCTATCAGTTTACTTTTCTACTGAAAGTAAGTATAAAATCACGATTCTAAATCGATCAGGACTTTCAATTTCGTATGACGAGGTTTCAAGAATAAGAGCCCGCCTCGCTGCTTATGCATTAAAAATAAGTGAAAATCAGATGCCGATACCAAGCCAATTTGACACCAACGGCTACGTTACAGTAGCCTTTGATAGTTTTGACCACAATGAGGCATTAATTTCAGGCTTGGGTTTATCACACGATACTGTAATAGCTTTTTTTCAAGACATAGTTGATAACTGTACTAGGTCAAAGCCAAATATCTTAGATGCTGGTATTGATAAACGTTTGAAAGCGTTTAACACTTTGCTTGAACGCCAACAAATTCTCAAATATAACAAAGCATCGAAAGAAGTTGAAATTCCTAGTGACTTTCAGTTGAACGCTATTGGAAGTTCTTTATCGATAAATGACTTATTGAAATATTTGAAAATTTCAGATTTTATACATTATTTAGCGAGAATGGGGTTGCAGGATAACGCATTGATAGATCGACCGACACACCAACACATACCTTCGTGAAGCCCATTTAATTCAATGGTGAGAGAAGACAATCGGTTAAGACAAAAAGTTGGTTACTTTCCTGTAATTCCAGGTCCACCTACACAAGGTAGTACAGTTTATATGTGTATGGTAATTTTCAAAAAAATTGCAGATCAATTGAATCAAGAATACCTGTTAGTGTTTGGTGATGGAGGTGTATATAAAATAGCTAGACATATCAAATTTGAAAACGGTACTGAATTTGAAAAAATTATTCTTTTCTTCGGAAACCTTCACATTGAAAAAGTTTCTTTGGCTTGTGCTGAAAAATATTTGAAGCATAGCGGTATAGAAATTGTATTTTCTCAGACTGAACTTGTTGGGAATAATGTAGCTGAGCAATTACTTGATGCAACAAATTATACAAGAACATTGACAGCGCTTTCCTATCGGGCCGAAGCTTTGAGACGCTTGCAACTGAAACAGTTTTTTATACAAGAGAAGTTCAAGAAGTATGAAGACCAACTTGATACAATAAAATTACTTCAAGAAAGCTTCCAAACCAAAAATGTCGATGAGTGTCAACATTTATTTAACGAATTGCAAGAAGAATGCACCAACCTATTAAACGATTTTCATGGGTGGATAGATGAGAGATGTTCGGAATCTGAAATGTTTTGTTATAATAATAATGTTTTGATTATCATAAGTTTGATTTATGATTTGATACGTTCTGATCGGACAGGCGATTGGGAGCTACACGTTGTTGGTTTGAAAAAATTACAACCATTATTACATATAATGGACAGATTTCATTACTTGAAATGGTGTTTGGTATACGTCGAAGAATTGCTGGCATTACTCCAGACAGCACCCGAAGCTCACAAGCGGATGTTCAAGGGAAGAATCTCGGTAAAAAGGTCAGACGTTCCATTTACATCAGTGGCGACTGATCAAGCTGTCGAGCAAACTATAGACCGTGCTTCGAAGAGGGCATCTAGTGTAATTGGTTATACAAGAAAAAAGGATTCCGTCGCCATTTGGGATTTGACTTTTCACGAAATGTTGGGCGTTGTAAATTATTTTAAAGATATCACTCACGTTGTTAACAATGATGAAGAATTACAAACTCACCATGAATTCTCAAGCACAGCAATCAAAAACTCTGAAATTGCTGTGCAGAAAATTCTTGAATATTTAGAATCAAAGAATATTAATCCCTTCGCGGAAGATGTTCAACCATTGCGAAACTTTGTTACAGAAGTGTGCACACAACCAGAAGTAACCAAAAAGCTTTTAAATATTTTTCAAGATGGATTAGAAATGTTTCATACTTTTAGAGACGAAAGATTTGTTAAAAAATTGAAACCTTTAACAGCATCAGTGAAAAAATATAATTTGGCGACTTTCAAAACAGTAATAAATAATGAGAAGCCAAACGTGCCAACTGAAAAAGAATTGAAGCTTAATTTGATGGAAACACAACGTAAATAATGCTCCAAATAATGTGAGGAAATATCCTTCAGGAGAACCATTTAAATATGAATTAACAGATCAAAATCAACTGTTTGACGATGAAGGCTTATTCAAAAGAGAAGATCACAAATGTTCTTTGATTACTCACTTAGAAAAACACAGTAAACATAATCCTAAAGAAGAAATGAAATAGGACGTAGAAAATTGCTCAATTATTGATGTCATGTTAGTTCTGGGAAAGTTATCGTGGACAGCTATTAAGACATTCAAAGAACTGGCTGATAATTTTTGCAACTATACATCAAGATAAGCAATTGTACAAAAAACCAAACGAATTGACATGGTTTTTGATTCTTAATTCGAAAAGTCTTTGAAATCCACTGAACACCAACTGCGTTGCAAATCAGATAGTCTACCATGTTAAATTATAAATGATAAAATCAAGTTACCATCCAGTGATACATTTTGTGGATTGCCACAGAACAAACTTGCACTCCAGCAATTTTTGTGTGACTATATATTTGAGAACAATAAATTCTCTTAATTTTAATGAATATTCAGTACAATAAACGAAACCTTCAGTGTTTCAAATAAACTAGATTTTAATGAACCAAATTTGCAGAGAATTGACATTGAAGAGGCTGACCTTAAAATAATATAACACATCAATCACGCAATCAGCAAAAAGTATACGAATGTATATGTAATTTCATCAGATAAGGATGTCATCGTTTTATTACTATATTTTTTCAAACAATTTGTACGTAATGGTTTAGAGGTAATAATTTTTTCTTTATTGATGATACTTCCAATGAACGTTGCCTTACGATTGACTAATTTTTCTATAACATATTTATAGACACTCTGGATTCGAGCAGAAGCATTAGGCAACCTTAGGAATATACCTATACATACACTCGCGAATGCTCTCGGAGAAGAAGTTTGTAACGTTTTACCAGCACTTTACCATTTGACTGGTGCTGACTACACAAGCAATTTCGGGACGAAATTAAAAGCAATACAAAATCAGCCTGAACATTTTCTATCAAATTTCGGTCAAGGTTAAACTATTAAATTATTAGAATTATATGCTTGAAAAACTAATTAACATGCCATAAAACGAATATAATACTATTTGACTTTTGCTAGATTACCCATATGAAGGTATAGCTTACTGTTTGAAGAACGCAGACAAATATTTATCTCTTATTTTGGGCAAAACAGCTAATAAAAAAACATTAGATGATTTGAGGTATTGGTTCTACTGCTATGCTAAGACTAAAAGTTGTTTAGCAGAGAATGTAGTTCCCGATTTATCGAATAAAATTATCTTAGGTCATGACTGGCTATTTGATAATGAGGTGGTGCTCGATTATGATAAGAAGCGAGTCAAAATTAACAGGCATTGTGTTTCCGGAGAGTTGGCTTAGTATGGCTGGAATTCGGTCGAGAGAGTGTTGTCATCACATAATGATGATCACACTTTTATACAAATGATAACTATTCCTAAATTTTGTTTCAATTCTTCGAATCTTATCGATTTTCAGGGGGATGTTACTAATACGTTGATTACAATGCCTTTTATCCGTGAAACTTCTACACAAACTAAAAGTTAATTTTATTGTAAAATTTTGGAAAATTATTATTTTAATTATAATGATAAATTATGCAATGATACAGTGAAATCTTATGGCAGTAATCTAAAGGTAGAATACGTTATAATATTGAATCTATTGATGTGGATGGACATAAAAACGATTCAATCAATAATATTGTTGATAATGTGCTTACTGATAATGGCTTATTTGATAACTATTTGAATACATAATTATTGTACTGATGATTTAAATTATATTTCATCTTTGTTGTTATCTCAGGATTTTTGCAAAGATCATGCTGATTTGATTTCTTGTGTAAACGATTCGATTCACGTATCTGGTCTTAAAAATGGAGAACAAGATCTCGTAGATAAACAAGAGCTCACGAATACACTTAACGATGACAAACGGGAAACTAATTTCTTGTCTTTCATATATTTAAATGACCCCGAATATGATAAGGATCATGCTTTGGAAAACATTATCAATGAAGATGATTTAAACGAACTAGAATTATCTCAGTTTGAATATCTTTCATTTAAATAAAGTTTATGATGATTCTTGAAATGATACTTTCTTGAAAGATATTCGATCTATCGCGGAATCCCTTACATCGCTAACTCCTAGGGAACACGAAACCTTTATTCAAAGATCATCTCAATTCAAAAGTCCTTTTTCACATAAAGATCAAAGTGCCGGTAATCATGAATATCAATTTGAAATCAAACTTGATTAAGCGATTATTCTTAGATCATATCCAATTCCTTTGAAATATAGTACTTCAGTTGATGACGAAATTTAAAAAATGCTCTCTGCAGGAATAATTGAAAGGTCGACAAGTTCATATAGTAACCCTTTGCGCATAGCAGTTAAGAGCGATGGTAATATTCGTATTTGCCTGGATGCCCGATTCATCAATAAAACTATTGAATCTGAATAAATAAGCGTTATTTTGCAACAATACGAATTTGATATTAGGCATTGTCTAGGACGGGAAAACCTAATCGCTGATTTTTCAGTAGGAATCCGGCTGGGAAATTCGAAGAGAAGGAAAAGAATATCTTTAGTATAATAAGAGAGCCTTGCAAGAACACGATGAAGTAGTGGAAGAAATTAAGGATAATATCAACTGTCAAAATAATGAAACAAATTTTATGATTCATCAACACGTATCATTTCAAAAAGATCATCCATTTAATAATTAGCAATTGGTTTTGCCCATGCAATTAACTGAAAAAGTGATAGATCATAGACACTCAAAATTAGGTCACCCTGGGTAATATAAAACATTAATGTGTATTAGGCGATTCTTTTAATGAAAAACCATGAATCAGGGTATTAAAAAGTTTGCTGTAACTTGTGATCTTTGTCAAAGGGTAAAGCCTGTCAGTAATAAAATAGAAGGGAATTACAATTCATTAAAGCGAAAACCCCGAATGAATTAGTAACTGTAGACTTTTATGGGCCACTACCACGATCAATCGGTGGAGTGGAATACATTTTTGTTTTATTGGATGCATATTCTCATTATGTGAAATTGTATTTAATTAAAAGAGAGACAACAAACGCAGCTTTGAGCAGAATGCGGCATTACAAAAGCAAGGCATAAAACCCTTATTTAGTTCAACTAGGTATCCCCAAAGTAACCCAACTGAAAGAGTGATGAGGGAATTGGGCCGATTGCTTAGGACTTTTTGTTCGGACACTTATACACGTTGGGCCAAACATTTGCTAGATATTGAATCTTCGTTAAATATTACGTCTCCGCGTGAGTTGCATTTTGGTGTAAAACCACATGACATAATCCAGAAGATAATTTCATTTCCAGAAATGAAAGATATTTCTCATGACGCTAAAATTTTGTTGGCAAATGAGAAATTATTGAACTGTTTTGAGAAAAGGAAGCTTGCTCGGAAAACCTGTTCTGGGGTGATATTAAGGATCGGTGATTTAGTTTTACTGAACATTCCTAAAAATTCCGACGCCGTCTATTGTGTGTTTGATTTAATTTGCGTATTGACAACTTTTAATTATCCGTATATTCGTCTCATTTAGGACTCGTTATTATTCGCTATAACATATTTATCTTGATTGAATGATAAATCTAAATTATCATTGAACATAGGACGCGTGCCTTCTTTGTTTTCTGTTTGTGACTCTGATTGAATCTCATTATGATAGCCTTTTCAAACTCAATTAAATTTTAGAAGCCCAAATAAATTAAAATCTGATGTATTCAAAGTAAACAAATATGAAAGGTGCGTAACGACAAAGAAAGATTCGTTACAGTTTGTTGAATAATAAAGCTGAAGTAATGTAAATGTATGAAGTATATTAAAAGGCAAACTTGAATATTATGATTCTGTGAGAAGAAAGCCGACTTTTTCCAGCAAGTTTGTTTCTTATACATCTAATTGCAAATTATTGCTAGAAGCCCTGACATTATAACTAACCTTCTACATTAATATTTTGATCACTTAATTTCATACTTTCAAATTGTGCGGGGAATCACGGAGCCAATGGATGCTTATTACTTGCACATGCGCAGAAAGTTTAAGATGGCTGCCGGCTGTTACCATCATGTTACTAATCTGGCAGGTAACGGATGCAAACAAGCCTCCCTAGTGTTGTCTTCGGAAGAATTATTTTGAGTAAATTGCGAAAAATAATTTTCAAAAAATTCTTTTCTAGGGGCACTTAAATAATTAAAGAGACTTTTCACATATTTTATTTTAGCCGCTTATAGTCCAATTCGAGGTGGATAACTTTTTGAAAGATCTTTTAGTTTATGATTAGTAGTAAAGATGATGAGCAATTGAAACTTTTTCAAAACATTTTTCTTGGCAGCAAGCCTCAGCAACCTTGAAAATTATCTCTGTGATTTCTCTTTCTTTTATACCGTCCTTTATAGTCTCAGACTTAGTAATATATTCCTTTCCCTACAATAGAACATAAGTTTTGTAAACTTTTTGATTGAAAGAAACGTCTATTTATTGAATGCCCTCCATTAATTTCGTGATAATATGATATTTAAAACTTTTTACGTTTTTAATAGTAGAATTCAATGAAAAAGATTATATTAGACTATTTAAACTAATTTTAAAACACAAGATTTTTTAGAAACAGCCATTAAGAAATCAAATGAAAAATAATAATGGGATATTAAAATAACCAGAAAAGTTAATTTTTAATTTTCTCTAATACTTTGAAGTAGTACCTTATTTCGGGAACATTTTTTCTTATTCATCATCCAATTTTCTTCACACCCATTTCTTTTCCTGCCTCGACCCATATTTAGGTTCTTCTCATTTTAAGTAAAATGAAACTATCCTGAACAGAATATTATATGCTAACACTATTCTACAATAATGCTTCTGTGCATTATGTTTCTTAGGAGAAAATCAAAATAAACATATGCTTTTTTGTTTTGGTGTCCGGCTTGACCTTCCAATCGTTCACTGTTATATAGGCGTTAATATTGCAGGACGAGCTAGCACGCGTACGGGACAACGCTGAGATCTTAAATCAATTGTGACTTTAAAACTATAAAACGCTTCCAAAAAACTTCCTTGAATCCTAACAAAAGTTTAGGTGACCGTTAATTTTAATTTTCTGAAAATTCGTTCGACTCCCGAAGCGTTTGAATATTTCCATATCTAATTTACGCCATTAGGATAATAAAAATCGTTGTAAAGTGACAATTAATTAGAATTCTATGAAAAACGTTAGTTTCGTTATATGACGGTGCATATTTTCTGAAATTTTTATTACGAAATTCCCACTAAAAATATGCGCAATAAAATTTCCTATTGGAACATGTTGTTAAACATTAAAATATGACAGCTGCTGGAAGAGGGGTAAGAGTGACATCTTAGAATGCCCTTTTTCCTCTATTATTCGGGATGACGGGGACTACTGGAAATGGGGTGTGCTTCTACTAAGTCCCTTTTTCAAACATATTTTCTTTAACAAAATATGACACTTTTTGGAAACGATATACAATTTATGCCTAAGTTTCATGCGTACAACTTATTTCTTACTGATTCTCCATTGAATCTGAAATTTTTTATGTAAATCAGTCAATAATTGACTAAGATATCCAACACAGGTAGAAAAATCAATGTTCAGTTTAACACTTTCGTGGTTGTAGGTGACTGTGATTTACAAATATATGAATATATTTTTTGAGCTGTCGCTGAAGTGCCTTATTTTCATAATCTGAACATGAAATTTTTTTCCTCATAATCGCATGAAAAGCAATACAAATTTGCGTCTAAGAAGCCAAATTTGAAGGCAAACTGTCAATTTATTTTTAAAATATTGCAAAAAAAACGTCATATTTCGATACTGTCGATGAAATGGAATAATTCTAAAAATAATTCACATTTTCCAGGGTTTCTCAGCTCATTTTAAACGTATACCTCCAGAGTATTTTGTGTATTCATTAAGATATTTTTTTCAATTTCTAGGTTTTACCTCACAGTACGCACCAAATAATTACAAAAAAAAACAATTATATTATTATTAATGTTACTAAAATTGATAAAAATATGATAAATATTGTAGTTCGCAGTTCCTATAGATTTGCCTAGATGTTCTTGAATTATTTCTCAAAGTTCATAGATTATTTATGAGAATGCATCAATTTTCGATACATTTTTTCTATATCCGATACCTAGCTACTAGTTCGTGACTTTTTTACGGACAAATTTTTTCCGTGTAATCATTTATTCACAAGCTTAAATAAAATCTTGAATTTTAAAGCCATTTCAGCTTTAAATTGCTTAAAGTTGAATACACCCAGTATTAAATCACACAAACGTAAACATTTCCTTTGCAATTGTAGAAATTCTACTCTAATTTTTATTTGCCCCAAACAATTACCTCTCTGGACATGCCAAGAATAATTAGACAATCGTAACTTTGTCAAACTTTATTCCTAAAAAAAAAGAACACAAGTCGTAACACAGAATCTTAAAGTTAAAAGCGCGAAAAGACACGTAATCGTGGCGCGCTGACGACGCACGTCAGTTTTCAACAGGCAGGAGGAAATAGGAAAAGAAGAAAAAGCGTGAGAGAGAAAAAGAGAAGAAATGAACGAGTCCGCGGTTATACCGCGAACTACACAATAGTTGGCCGTTTCACAATGGAGCAACCCTGGCTGCGGGCGAGCAGACGGAATGAGTTTTTCCTTCGTTTGGATTCGAGGAGACTATTTTACTTCCTATTCTTTTACCACGTTCCTCCATTTCTTTCTCCTTTTTTGTCCCACGCACACAAACACAAATACTCCCTCTCTCTCTTTTTTTTCTAAATTTCTTGGCCTTTCTTTTTGCCACCTCGAACGACCGGCTTCATAAAATTATTACTTTACGCAGTTTCAAAGGGCGGTACCACCTTGAGATATTCATGGAAACGGTGCGTAGGCCCAATTTCATTTTTAGCTCGTTTCAAACACCCTCAGGTCCAACAAGGAGAAAACTAAAGTTTTTCCCATTTATTCCAATTGAATTTTTTTTTAATTGATTTTTTTTTCAACAAATGCCAAGGAATATAACCTTTCTTTATGCTTTTTTATAAATCGATTTTTGTAAATTAAATGTTTTTTTTTAATAATTGCTGATTGTGCATTTTTACTTTGAAATGCAAACACTATGTACTTTTAAGTGAAATTCATTACTCAGAGTTTTGACAGAATTTTAAAATAGTATTTAGGGATCCCAATATCTGGTTTTTATATATGAAATGCTGAATTTTTTTGAAAAACTGAAAAAATATGTTGGATTTATTTCAGTTAAAATAGTATAACGTATGCCTGTCGAAATAAACAAATTCATTACCAGCGGTAAAATTTTCAAGTTCAAAAAAATTTAATTTAATTAAAACTTTGATATTATCTAATAAATTACTTAAATTCTTATGCATATGTTTCACTTATTGCTTTTCCCTAAAAACTGCTCTTTTCCAAAGAATTCTAATATTAAACTATGAAGTTTTGAAGAAGGCTTCAAATTTTCTAAAGTCATAGGATTGATTGGTTTTTTAATAGGTAATTTTGTATTTTACTAAAAAAATTATTTATCAGATTTCAAAGATTAAACCTTTCTCAAAAATTAACGTTTTTCAGTTTTGTTGAGATATTTTGTAAATTCTTAAACAAAAATCATTTATTCAAATCCTATGCTTTTTATATAAAATAATCAAATTAAAAAACTTGAATGATTTTAGATTGTATTATAATCATTATAATTTGAACAAGATTTAGAATTTTCCAGCAATTATGAATTAGGTTAGTATTTTTCGTCGAAAATTACTATTATTTTGAATGAAAAATAATTATATTTCAAAGAATATTTACAATTTTTCAATAACTTTAGATTATCTTGGTGTGTTTCACATGAAATTGGTATGTTTAAACCAACATCATTACATTTCGAAAAAGATTTACGTTTCTAGACAATTCTCTTTATTTCATGTTAGTGATTTTTCTCAGAAATAATTAGTAATTTTAATGAAAGATAGGTATATTTCAAAGAATATTAATACTTTTCCAACAACTTTAGGTTATTCAAGTGTTTTCGAAATGAAACAAAAATCATTATAAATTCAACAAGATTTAGAATCTTATAAAAGATTTGGATTATTTCAATTTTTTTATTGTAATTGGTAATAGTTATGAAAAAAATTATGTGTCGAAGAAGGAAATCAGTATTTATAGTAAAAAATTATTAGATTTCAAAGAACATTTACAATATAGAAGAATTTTTTGTTACCTCATTTCAGTGTTTTTCGTCGAAGATTGGTGCTTTTCAATTAAAAATCTTAAGATTTTCCCAATTATCATTATTCTTAAGATTATCATTCATAGTCATTAAATTCACAATTTTTGGTTTTGTTGGCATTTAATACTGAAAATCGGTACTTTATATAAAATATCATTGGATTTCAAAGAAGATAAAAGTTGTTGAACAATTATTACGATATGGTCGTGTTTTTAGAAGAGGATTTACAATCTTGAACCATTTGTTATAATGTTTCTTTCGTCTAAAACTGCTTTTCTCAATGAAAAATAATTACACTTCTAAAAATATTTTCAATATTTGAACAATGATAATGTTCAATAATTAAACATAAAATTTTGAACAACTTTAGTTTGAGTTAGTGTTTTTCGTCAAAAACTGGTATTTTTAACCAAAATGCAACAATTTGATTGTCTATACAAAAATATAATATATCAATCCTAAAGTTAAGATATTAATTTTCAGTAATTATCACCACAAATATTATCCTTGCTTACTAAAAAATGTTAAGAGATACGAAAAGATTTTATTAATATTAATTTGATATTTTAACTTATAAATTGCGTGAGGCAAAAATAAATAATAATTGTGCGCATAGCTCCGTGTGTTTTTTTACATATGTGAATAAAATAAGCATTTCATTTTTAAAAACCCGCTTACGTGCCCCCTAAATACTTTTTTTAATTCTGCTTAAACTCTCACTGATTTATTTCACTCAAAAGAGTACACTGTAAGCATAACAAAGTAAAAATACACAAACAGCCATTATATCAATAAAATAAACCATTTATTTACAAAAATCGACTCGTGGAACCCCTAAATAATTATTTTTTTCAAATTCTGACAAAAATCAGGGGTCGCTTTTACGACAAAAGAAACATTTTGTAGGGGTACCATTTGAGAAAAGAAGCCTTTTTTGGACTACCATAATATTGATTCATGAACCTTATAAATTCCCTTTCGATAAAAACAAGTGTTCAATTTATCAAATTATGATTGGATAAAACTAACGGTTTCTAGTAAATTTTTTGCTCAGGGAAACAGGTTTACTAAAAAAAACTTCTTAAATCGCCTCGACAATTTAATAATAATTTTTGTTTTCTGATCTTTTGATAATAATTTGAGAAACGTGAATGGATTTTTCTCTGCTACATATTTTTTTGGTAGGTATGTATAGATATGAGAATGTACTTTATAAAGGCTGGCATGTCCAGTGTGATTGACAGTATATCAATCTCTTCAAATCAAAAATTAATCGTCGTCGATGGAAATATTTTCTTTGATGACAACTTAATACCAATATTGTATATCGAGTTCTATATCAAGCTTCCAATCTCTTCTACTTTCATTATGTTGCATTAACCTCAATACTAAAATCATACGTAACTTTGTAATTTACATTTCACCTTTATGACTCACAAATAAAAAAATGTATAAAATATTCCATGAAAAGTAGCATAAAATCAATAAAATCCGAAGATCTGGTAAATAATGAAGAGAAATAATTTATTTTACTTGTTTTTAAAAGTACAAAAATAAGGACATTTTTCAGACAATTTTTATTATTTAATGGAAGTCTAGAAAGCGATTCATATTGTGAAATTCTCATCTTTTAGTCAATGACTTTGAAATTATTCTCATTCTTTCATATTATTTATAACGATTGACTTTTTAAAATAATTAAGACATTCGTTTAAAAATGATCTAAAGTCGCTGAATGAAATATTATAATTTCACAATACCAAAAGTTTTTCAGATTTCTATTAAATAATAAAGTTCCTTGGAACATAGAGTCCAGGCGGTTAAGTGTGATACGAAATTAAAAAGTTATACGTCAATTAATGATATTTAAAAGATTTTAAAAGATTTTTGTTTCAAATTTTGCAAACCTTATATATGGACTTTCAACTTGTTATTGTCTCCTTCAATTAGGAAACATTTAAATGAAGAAATATTTGTTGTTTTATTTGAAAATGTGTCAATAATGACTGATTTTCTATCATTACGGTTAAGGGTTATACATATAAAAAAATTTAAGAATATACAAATTTTAATCTTACTTGAAGGTTCTAGTGATATTTAAACAATTATCTATTTCCAATTACATTATTCCTTAATTCATATAAAAATTATTTATCTGTGTAAATTTATTTATAAAAATACTATTTAACAATCGTTTTGATGTTCCTATATTTTTATTGCAAAAAATAAGGTTTATTAACTTCTTTAAATAAAAATGAGCTAGTGACAGATTTTCGTACTTCAATCTGTAAAAATAAAAACAAAAAACTATTTCCAGGCTTACCCTGAGTCTCATTTTTAATTGCTATGTCATAATTTATCATTCAAAATAGAAAAATCTATTATTTTGAACAACAACATATTTTTTAATATTGACTTCAATCCTTTAAAGAATGCAACAAAAGGTGCCTGATGTAGAAATAATTCAAATTTAAATTTTAGATGACACAATTAGGAATTTGACTTTTCTAAAAGCATCTCAGTTCTTTTAAAATCATTGATTGAAGCAATAACTCATGACAGCCACATCTTTTTACAAATAATTAGAAATTTATTCTCAATATTATAACTAAAAACTTTTTAAAAATAGTCAAATTAATCAATTGCATCAGAAGCCATTCCAAAATTATGTCACACTTTCAAGGGGTGGTGGGTTATTAGGTTTTGTGACGATGTATAAGGTTGGGGAGGAGTGAACGCTGAGTGGGATATCACACATAGAAAATATAAATTATATTAAAAATGTTTTGACATGTTTGAACAAATTCAAATCATTGATTTTATTTTACATATTAAGCATCTAAATACAATCTTCACATTCTTTTCCCTATTCTCTTTTCCCCTTTTTCAAAGAATTCTTCTTTTTCCCCTGTTTTAAAGAAACTTTACCTTTTTTTCATTTTCTCGCTTAAATGGAAACTGAATTAATACAACCCAATCTTAAGATCCCAATATTTTCCCTCAAAAGTTCATTCTTTTTAATTTAAAAGTCTACCATTATATTTTTGGTTCAGAATTCGTCTCTTTTAATTAAAAATTCTACTGTTTGTTTGAAGATTTAAATATTTTATGGAATATTCATTTTTTTATTTGAAAATTCATTTTTTTGCCTGAAAATTTAACTAGGTTAAATGTACCGGTGGCCAGATAACAATTCTAACAACTAATAAATTTATCATTAAAAATATATCTTTTTTAGTTGAGAATTAATTTTTTTAGCTGAAAATTTAACTATTCAATGTTTGGTGGATATTTGAACAACTTTGTAAAGATTAATTTTATTAGTTCATGATGTAACTATTTTTTTAAACAATCGTTTTTGTTGTTGTTGAAAAATAATTTTTTTAACTGAAAATTTAAATATTCCGTATTATATAGTCTTCTTGAGTTGAAAATTCAACTATTAAATTTTTCATTGGGAACTTATCTTTCTTGGTAGAAGATTTAACTATTTTGTTGAGAATAAGTTTTTTTGGTAGAAAATTAATTTTTTAAACTGAAAATTAAACGATTTCATTGTTGATTAAGAATTAGGCGTTTCTAGTTGAAAATTCAACTAATAAATTTTTCATTCAAAATTCATCTGTTTGGTTGAGAATTTAACTACTTGGAAGAAAGTTGAACTATTTTACTGAAAATTGATTTTTTGATTGAAGATTCAATTAATTTATTCAAAATTCATTCTGTTCTCATTGAAACTTAATTTTCTCCACTGTAAATCTAACTATTCCATTTATGGTTAAAAATTATTATTTTTCAGTTGAGAAATCAAATATTAAATTTTTCATTAAGAATTCATCTTTTTTTGTTGAAAATTGAACTACTTGGTTGAAAGTTGAACTACTCTGTTGAACATTCTTTGTATTGAGTTACAATTTAACTGCTTTCCTGAAAATGTAACGATTCCATTTTTTGTTGCAAATCGATCGTTTTTAGTTGAAAATTTAACTACTTGGTTGAAAGTCGAACTACCTATTGTTTTAAATTCATTTTATTAGTTGACGATCCATCTCTTTGGTTGAAAATTCGTCTTTTTAGGTAGAAAATTCTATTGTTTTTCTAGATAAATCAACTACTTAGTTAAAAATTAACTTCTTGGTTAAAAATTAATATTGTCGGTTAGAAAATTCATTTTTTGTATAGAGAATTCGCCTTTTCGGCTTGAAAATTCAACAATTTGGTTAAAAATGTTTTTCTCTCTTGAATGCAAAATATGTTTTGGTTGAAAATTCATTTCTTTTCTTTTTTTTATTTAAAATTGAAATCTTGTTTGTTAAAATATATAATATTACACTTTTCGTTGACAATTCATGTTTTTGGATTGAATTTGACACTTTTTTATCAAAAATTAAAACCTTCTTTGGTTGAAATATCAATTGTTATATTTTTAGTTGAAAATTATTCTTTTTTCATTGAAAATTCAATTACTTGATTGAAAGTTAATTTTTGTTGATGATAATTCATCATTTTAGCTAAAAATTCTAATATTTTGTTGTAAATTAACTTCTCGGTTGAAAATTAATATTTTTTTGTAGAAAATTCAACTGTTTTGTACAGAATTCGCCTTTTTGGCTTAAAAATTAAATAATTAGTTAAACATTTTCTTTCGCTCTTGACTGAAAAATTTTTTAAGGTAGTCTTTTGGTTTAATTCAACTGTTTTTTATTTTATATTAAAATCTTTTTTGCTTGAGGTATCAACTATTATATTTTTCATGGAGAATGTGTATTTTTAATTGAAAATTTAACAACTTGGTTAAAAGTGAACTTCTTTATTGAACAAAATTTTGTCGTTGAAGATTCATAATTTTAGTTCAAAATTCAATTATTTTGTTCAAAATTCAACCATTTTGGGATGCAGTTCGAACTCTTTTTTCAAGAATTTCGCTTTCTGTTTGGAAACTCATATTTTTAGGTTGAAAATTCAATTATTTGATAGAAAATTCATCTCTTCTGTTGAAAATTTGTCTCATTCGCTTGAAAGTTCAACTATTTGGTTGAAAATGCAACCTTTTACGTTGATAAAATTAACATTTGTGCTGAAAATTCAACTATTTGGTTGAAAGTTCTGATTTTCGGGTTTGAAATTCAACTGTTTTCTTAAATACTCGACTTTTTAGCTTAACAATTGAAGTCTTTCGTTGAAAATTCATCTCTTTTGGTAGAAAATTATTCTTTTTAAGCTTGAAAATTCGACTATTTTGTTGAAAATGCAATATATTTCGACATAAGATCTTAGCGTTTCATATTGAATTGAATATGGTATCAAATCAAAGAAAATATTTTAACTGGAGGGGGAGGGGCGGGTGTTCGTATTTGTAACGTAACCCTAGAAAGCTCAAACTTTGATCATCTGTGACGAAGAAGGGCACGGGTGGAAAATGTTTTAAAAATATCCTGAGGTAATATTTGAACGGTCCCTCATTTATTAATTATTACTGACAATGGGGCTAGAAATTAATTACCCGAACTTTGGTGAGGGAAGTTTTTGAAATAAAAAGTTCTGACATCTATAAACGACAAATTCCATGACGTGTGACTTAGAAGAATTTAAAAAACGACCGTTCGTCACACCTAATGTGACCAGAGCTAATAAGAATATTATACGAAATTTGACTTGGGATCTATTTAACGTGCGTTTTATTGCTTTTCTATGGGCCCGAGAGAACAGGGGCGTGACGCCATCTGAGGGAATGAAATTAGACCAATGGCCAGTGACAGGCCTATTATGAAGTGGAACGAATTAGTTTCTTAAGATCCTTCAGCAAAAGCTGTGTGGCCCACAAACACCGGCACCTTTGACCACATGCCTTCAATCATAAGAACCTAAGAAATAAAGACGCTTTCTCATGAACTCGCATGACCTATTTTCAGTTCTAAAAACTTGGAGACGGATTTTACCAATTTAAATAATTATTTTAATCAATTCTTAGGGGCCATCCATAAATTGAGGGCCCGGATGCAATAAGGAAACGAGCGCTCGAAAACGCGAAAAATTATTGTCCAGGCGCCTCGTGATATCCAAATTTTAAAGATAAAAAAATTAAATTTTAAAAAATATGTATTTCAAGTTTTTTTTCGATGAATATTTGTAATAAAATTAATTGAAAAAGTCAAAGGAAGTCTTCCCAAGTTCATTTTTTTTAAACATTAATCGTCATAACTGAGCCAAATATTACTGAAACCATTTAAAATTTGGTATACACACGCATTATAATCTAGGGATGCCTAAAAAATGAAGAAAAAAAATTAATTGACTTTTATCTAATAATAATTGATTGCTAATTGAGACCAGTCGGTAATCATATTTTATTAGTTTCGCGGTCAAAAAGTATCGTGGGAAGTTCAAAACTGAAAAAATATTAAGTAATACACTTGTTTTTCACTATTCAGGAAAACAATTTTGAAATTTTTAGATCGATCCATTGAAAATTGACGGAATTAGGTATTTTATAAGAAAGCATTCGATACCGCCAACGACGAGTACGCTGCCTGATAGTTCTCAATACTCACGGATTTATCAATAGCGGAATAGAATTCTTTCTTATAAAATACCTAATTCCGTCAATTTTTAATGAATCGATCTAAAAAATTCCAGAAATCTCACTTGAATAGTTAAGAATGAATATCTTACTAGAAATTTTCAACTTGGAACTTCCATCGATACTTTTTATGGTGAAACTGAAAAAACATGATTATTAACCGGTCTCAATTCGCAATTGATAATTATTAAACAAGAGACAGCTTTAATTTGTTCTTAATTTTGTAGACATCAATAGAGTATACTACGTGTGTGTACCAAATCTCAAAGAGTTTCAGTAATATTTGGCTGAATTGTGAACATTAATGCTTTAAACAATAATTGAATTTGTGGATAAATTTATTTCATTTTTTAAATTTATTCATCAAAAATGTTCAGCGGAATAAAAATTCAAATGGAAAAAAGTTCCATGATATCATTTCCTATAAGTCCGTATTTTTAAATTCAAATTTTTAAATTTTGAAATTTAAATATCACGAGACGCTTGGATATCCCTCAATTACGTAACACATGTTTGTAAATTTCTTACTCCTCCCTTCCCCCATGTACCAATTCATAACAAAGTTGATTCGAGGGCGAGGGCCCCCCGCCCCGCACTATGTTACATAATTTTTCCACATGTTTTCAGTAGAAGAATATTGATCAAAAACTGAATTTTTAACTTTTTTTAAATTACAAACACATACGCTGGGACCTGGAATTAGGTACCTTAGATTTACTAATTTCTAGACAAGCAATACAAACAATATATGCAGGCAGTAAAGCGAGTGTAAGGGTAAATGGGAAACTGAGTGACTGTTTCGATAGGCCATGAATGGGATTTACCGCGGTCCTACTGGGAGCCGATGTCATTTTTTAGATGACAGTTACTCCCAGTGAGACCCTGCAGTGGTTGTTAACCTTTAGTTTTTAATTATATATAATATAAGACTAATATAAGACTAGTTATATTAATACTAGTATTAAATAATATAATAAATATATAATATATTATATATAATATTCACAAATATTGCGAGAACGTGAGCCATTTGACAAAACGAGCGAAAGTGAAAAAATGTTGCAGCATGTCAAGATCGGAAAGACAATTCCCAAAATATGTAACCGAAGGAGCGAGGGGAGCGAGCAGAGAGAACGTAGGTCGCCTCTGGAACTCCTCACGCTACTTCCTTCTGTGTCAAGCGCTCAATTGCAGGTGAGTTGAGGCTCAAGGACTGCCTGGCTATTTCGAGGCCGGTAAAGGCCGTACGCGCAATCAGAAAATAAGGGTATGAAAAGAAAGGTGACGAATCTGGAACAGTTTCAATACCAAAACCTTTTTCAGTGAGGAACTGTCTGAGGAGCTAGAAAAAACAGGAGAATAGCATAGGAACAAGTTCAGGAGGTAGAATAAATTAAATATGAAACAACATCAGATGAGAATATTGGACGAATAGAAGGAATTATTATTATTTTGGGGACAATTTTTGTCTGATTTTCGAGCATTTCCAACGTGTTTCAAGTCTAATGCCAGCGTAAGTTTGCAGACTCCTCATTATACATCAGCGGACGTGCATTTAACGTGGTATGCTGGACATTTTTAATTTTTTTAACCATGAGCAACACCTTCGATTGATCTGAAACTTTCACATATTTTTCTACATAACTCAAGGTCCTTTTCTTTTTGTCTAAAATGTCCCATAATTTTTTCAAAACGCCCCTCTATTGGGATCCATGCCATATATTTCCGCCATCTAAATCGGTTCAGCCGTTTCCGAGGAAAAGATGTTTTTCGATTTTTCTACTCACCCCCACAACTCCCATAAAAATGATTTCTCAGATATGATCTTCCGAGGAATTGAACCTCATATTATTACCAACTCAGGGCGAAAATGTCGAACAGATTCGGGCAGGGGTAGCTTATACATGCTTAACCTGCTATGACCTTTTTTTTTTGAACATCTGAGAGCTTTCAACTGATAGAATACATTAGAAACAAATTTGAACGCCTAATGAAACAACAACAGAAAAAGTAGGTTTTCTAAATATTATTTTTTATTTTTCAAATTATTTCTTTTTGGCTTACTACTGGCTTTTTTAAAGCAATAAGCTAAACCAAAATTTTAAACCACAAAAATAACTAGAAAGCTTGCTGAAGAAACGGTGCTAATATTAGAGGGCTTTTAATAATAAATAAAATTCCGTTTTAATCCCCTTTTTATCTAAAATTGAACTACTAAGCCGCTGTGATCCCTGAAATCTGAAAAATCTAATGATTTTGTATTGATTTACCTTCATAACGTTATCTAAATTTTCAACGTGCATGTCGAAAAATCCTGTCTCACACCGAGTCACATTTCGACGTAGATTATCGCACAAATGTCTGTTCAGCATTAGATTTAAATAAGGCTTCTCGATACTTTTTGTTGCTTCAAAAACATTCCATGGGACGGAAATTGCCAAGCCTGCAACCAACTTTCCAACTGCTTCTGGACCTTTCTGTGCTAAATAGTTTCCTAAAATTAACCTGTGGATAAGAAAATTGTATTCTTATAGAAAAACACTCTTTCGAAAGGCGCAATTCTTAAAATATACATATTCAGGGTGTATAGCAGACCGGGGAATAGGAAAAAAACTGGCAATTTTATTTGGGATCGGGGATTTTTTTTCTATCGCAAAATCTACTTTTTCTACTTTATATTTTTTTTATCGACAGATAATGTAACTATAGTTACTTTTTAAAATGAAAACATTTTTTAACTTTTTAATAAATGTTAATAAAATTAAATAATAATGAAATTATTTTTTTATAAATTAACACATGGGACCACTAACGAGGTCAGGTATATACCTATTTCTGAATTTTTTTAATTCTCTTGGAATATTTTAGGGTATTTTAAAATATTGCATGAAATTTTCAACAGATTTAAATAATTTTAACAGATTTAAATAATTTGAAGAGATTTAAAAGATTTTAGGGTATTTTTAAAGATGCCAAGGAATTTTCAAGAGCCTTAAAAAGTTCCAAGGGGTTTTAAAAGATTTCAAAGGTTTTGAAATATGTTAGGGTATTTTAAAAGATTTGCAGAAATTTTGAATAGATTTCAATATTTTGAAGGTATTCCGAAAGATTTAAAAGATTTCAAACATTTTAGGGTATTTTAAAAGTATCCAAGGAATTTTCAAGTGATTAACATTTTTTACTGAATTTCCATGAATTTGAATAATTTTAAGGGATTCAACATTTTTTTACCTGGTTTTAAAATATTTCCTAGAATTTCGAAATGTATGTAACGATTTTATAGGACTTATAAGGTTTAGAACATTTTTCAATATTTGAAGGGATTTTATCAAATTTGATGGGAATTTATAATATTTTAATGGATTTCAAAGAATTTATTCACAAGAAGTGAGGGGTTTCGTAGGGTTTCAAAGATTTGATGCGATTTTCAAGGATTCGAAATGTCTCAAGGTATTTTCAATGGATTTCAATAATTTGAAGTGATTTCAAAGGATTTTCAAGAGCTTTAATAAGTTTTACGGGAGTTCAAAGGATTTTAAATATTTAAGGTTTTTTGAATCCCAAGGAATTTTCAAAAACTTAAACAAATATTTTAGGGTATTTTCAAAGATTCCAAGAAATTTTCAATTGATTTTAGGATTTGAATGGAATTTCAAATGATTGGAAATGTTTTAAGGTATTTTAAATTTTTCGAAGGCATTTTCAAGAGCTTCAAAAAGTGTCAAGGGATTTCAAAATATTTCAAAGTATTTGAAATATTTTAGGTAATTTAAAAAGATTCCAAGGAATTTTTAATTAATTTAAATAATTTTAAGAGTGTTCAAATGGTTCAAAATATTTTTATGTATTTCAAAAGATTCCAAGGTATTTTAAAGAGATTAAAAAATTTTCAAGGGATTTCCAAGGATTTTAATGATTTTAAGGGATTTTAAAACCACACGGTATTTTAATAAATTTTCCAGGATTTCAGGAAATATCATCAGATTTCATAGAATTTGATTTGATTTTACAATATTTTAATGGATTTCAAAAATTTATTCACAAGAAGTGAGGGGTTTTGTAGGATTTTATAGATTTGAAGAGATTTTCAAATAATTTTTGCAATTCATTTGAATTCATTTAGAATTTATACTGAATTCTTATTAATTTATCCCGAATACCCTTAAATTATTTAGAATTCTCTTGAATTTTTTTAATTTATTTCAACTCTTCTCAAATCACTCAATTCTACTAAATTCAATCGATTTTTTTTTCAGTTTTCTTTTAAATTCCTTTGATTTTTTGTAAACATTTCAGACTTACTGAATTCAATTCATTTTTTCAAATTTTTAAATTGTTTTCAATTCCCTTGAATTTTTGGGACTTTTAACACTTTTCCAATTCATTTGAATTCTTTTGAATTTAACTTCTATTCCTTTGAAGTCGTACGAATTTATCCTGAATTCGTTTAAATTCACCTAGAATGCTTATAAATTTCATCGAATTCATTTAATTTTAAAAGAACAATAGTCACATTATTAATGCACATTAGTCACTTTAGGGTTAGAAATTAGTCACTTTTGATCACTTTTTCGGTTCAAATAGGCCCTTAGAATAATAAATTTATAATGTACAAGTTTTAAATGGTTTTCTTCCATTTATGAAAAATTCCATATTAAAAATGTTACAGGTTTATTTTTATTATATGAGACTGAACATTTTCTCTCTGAAATTGGTTAAAAGTTGTCAGAATTCGATATAAAAAGTGCCAGGATGAAGGTATTTTGTCAATAATTTAAGAAAATATTGCCAAAATAGTACAAATTGCATTTTTTAATTTAAATAAAATTGAATATAATAAAGGTTTTACAAAGTTGAAAAAATTCGAACAAATCTCATCTTTAGGAAAATAATAATAAAAATTAAATGAATATATATTTTTAATTTTGATCGAAACTTCTTGATTACTTATTTCATATAAAATTTAGAAAAATATTTCTTCAATCAGGAAAAAAAGTTAAAACTTTTCCAACATTTTTGTTTCAACTTTTAACACGTTGCATCATGCAAGCAATATTTTTCACACTAATTGTGATAAGTTAGTGCGATTTTACAGAAATTTACCTTTAAAAATGATCCTAAGGACATTGAAAAATCTTTATTATTCTAGATTTTATTTAAATTTTAAAAAACATTGCAATTTGCACTACTTTTGCAATATTATTTTACAGAGAAGTCTGATAGCTTTCAATCTATTTAAAAGAAAAAAATTTAACTATCATATAATTAACATTAAAAGAACTCAGGCAATCCTCGACAAATAGGTGGTGTCATACTAGTGATCAACAATGTAGTTTCTATTAATATTCATCTCTTCAGTCTTTGATGGAGGATAAGTTTGACACGTGTAAATGATTTCGGGAAAAATCAGGAAACCCCCAGGAATTTAATTTATTATTTATAATTAATAATCCGAGTTGCTACATAATTTTCAAATCATAAAAAGTTACAAGATTCTATCAAACACGGAATATTGCCCATTTTGATAAATTTAGGTAACATAAATATATAGTGTTTCTGACTACGGTGAATCATGTTTGTGGGATTTTCCCAAGTTGTAAATTAATTCTGTTGACCGGATTCATGTTAAATCAAGCAGACAATCTCTTTTCAAGTCACAGAATTATTGCCACTCAAATACGTTTTTTTTAGGGAATAGGAAGATACGTATCTCATCGATTTGCCGAACACTTTTTTCTCAAAGTTATGACTATTTGAATTTAACAAATTTAAAACGCGGATTATCGAAAAGTGATCGAAAGTTTTGTTAACGGTGTGCTATTTTTTAAATACGATATAGGTACATATTAGACTTTTTCTATGTGATTCTGATACAATTTCTGGTTCCCTTTCGAAATTATTTGGAAATTAAAAAAAAAAGATTAAAAGTGACAAAGTGGTGGCAGTTTTTATGAAAATATTCACAGTCAATTCATTCAAAATTCCACCGGTTTGGTTCTCTTGATTATATCAGAATCAGGAGGAAAAAGATAAATACCTATATTATATTAAAAAATATCACACCGTTAATAAGAATTTTGACAATTTTTTGATAATTCGCGTTTTTAATTATTAAACTTCAATACTCATAACTATTTCCAAAAAAAAATGTTCGACAAATGCGTAAGATACGTCTTATGCCCTTTGAGAAATAACATATTTGAGTAGATCTTACGGTTTATAATATGCACTAAAAAATGGTTTAGCTGTCCCACTAGACGTTTAGCTGGATTCCCTCTTCTAAGAAAATACAGCTGTGTTACCTAAACTTCTAGATGGGTTATCAAAACATGGCTGTTTTAATTAAATTTTGCCACCTAGAAATTATGGAAATTTAGATTAACCGGGAGATAGAAAAATATTGACGTAGATAAATAAAGGGAAGGATGAGATAGAGAAGAGGGTATTGAAAAAGATAGACATGAATCTGGATTGCAAAATAGATAGAAAAAGATAAACGTTGATAGATTACGATGAGATAGGAAAGAGAATATTGAAAAAGATGAACGTGAATTTAAATTAATAAAGAGATACAAAAAGATTGACGTGAATAGACAAAGGTAAGATGAGAAAGAGAAGAGAGAATTGAAAAAGATAGATGCAAATTTATATTGGCAAAGAGATAGAGAAAGATAGATCTTAATAGATGTAGGATACGATGAGATAGATAAGAGAATATTAAAAAATATAAATAGGCATTTAAATTGACAGAGAGATAGAAAAATATTGATGTGGATAGATAAATGATAGAATACGATATAAAAAAGGGGATTGAAAAAGATAGGCGTGAATTTAGATTGACAGAGAGAGAGAAAGATAAACCTTGATAGATGTAGGATACGATGAGATAGATAAAAGAATATTAAAAATGATAAATGGCAATTTTGATTGACAGAGAGATAGAAAAATATTTACTCGTATAGCAGGATGCACAGTCTTCCCCTTTTTTTATTAATTTCCCCTTTTTTCTGGAAACTCCTCTTTTTCCCCCTATTCTCAGAAAACTCCCCCTTTTCCCCTTTTCTCTTTAAATATACGATATTTGAAAATACAATATTTGAATTACGCAGAAAATTATCTGAAATTAGTTTATGAATTTTTCCTATTATTTCAAAAATTATGACGGATTTGTTATATTTACAGCTTCTACTCGGGAGTAATAATAAAAAACTACGAAATTTAAAATATTCCATTTTTGATTGAAAATTCATCAGTTTGGTGGAAAAGTAATTTTTTGTAATTGAAAATTGAACTATTTTATTTGTGGTTGAAAATTGATCTTTTTTAGTTCTCTTTGGTTAAAAATTCATTTATTTTGTTTAAAATCGTCTTTTTTGGTAGAAAATTAATTTTTTAAATCGAATTTTCAACTATTGCAGTTAAAGATTCATCACTTTAGTTGAAAATTCCTCTTTTTTGTTTAAAATTCAACTATTCCAGTTAAAGATTCATCATTTTAGTTTAAAATTCACCAGTTTCGTGAAAAATTAATTTTTTCAACAGAAAATTTAACTGTTCAATTTTTGGTTGAAAATTGATCTTTTTAGTTGAAAATTTAACTACTTTCTTGAAAAGTCATTTAATTTGTTGAAAGTCTTTTTTGTTAAAAAATTAATCTTTTTGGTTGAAAATTCTACTATTCCAGTTGAAAATTTATCAGTTTTGTGGGAAATTTATTTTTTCCGATGAAAATTTCACTATTCCATTTTTCGTTGAAAATTCAACTATTTCGTTGAAAATTAATTTATTTTCATGAAAGTCGTCTCTTTTTTGGTAAATTTTATTTATTTTTTTGGTTGAAAATTCAACTACTCTAGTTAAAGGTTGATAATTTTAGTTGAAAATTATTATTATTATTTTTCTAATCTAACGATTCCAGTTAAAGATTCATTATTTTAGTTGAAAATTCATCAGTTTGGGTGAAAATTAATTTTTTCAATTGAAAATTCAACTATTCCATTTTTGGTTGAAAACTGATCTTTTTTATATCACTGTGATTGGATTTACAACGACCTAACTATATCCAATTTTTAAAATAAATTCTTGAATGGCAGAAATCATTGAAAAATCATTGAAAATTATTTAAAAATGTAACATTTCTTATAAAAAGGTTGTTTGTTCTTTTCGACATTTAAAAATAAATGTTTAATTCAATTTAAGTTCTGTTGGCACTTGAATACTTCAAATTTAAAAGTATTTAATTTTTCCCATCAAATGTTAAGTTCATTAGTCGTCAGTCGTACTTTTTTCCAAGGAGGGGAAGTGAGAGGAAATTATGGGTGGGGCTGTTTAGTAAGTGAGGGGAAATTAGGGTAGGGGAAGTAGCAAAAATGAGGAGACATACGAGGATGGAAGTAGGGGTAATGGATAGGGGTGGGGAAGTGGTCGATGGAATGAGCGTAGGGAAAGTACAAAAGTGATGGAGGGGAAATTTCGGGCGAGATAGTAGGGTGAGTGAGGAGAGGGGAAGAATTTGAAGTAGGATAAATGAGGGGAACTTAGGGTAGGGGAAGTGAGAGGAAAAATAGGGAAGGGGTAGTACGTGAGGTGATTCTAAGTGAGGGAAATGATTAAAAATGGAGGTGAGTATGGGAGTCGAAGTGATGGCTGGGAAAGGGTAGTGTTAGTTGGGAAAGTGTGAAGAGGGGGAAGTAGAGGAGGAAGAAGTTGGGGAAGGGTTGATTTAAGGAAGGGGTGGAGTGGATGGTGAAGTGAGGAGTGGAAAAGTATGGGAGGGGGAGGTTTGAACGACTTAATTTACGTCTTAATGTTTCTAATCATTTATTTTTAAACTTTCCAATGTAAGCTGTGTTGCATTAGTTATAATGTTATAAGATAAATATTACCTTCTGTAGCAACCTTAATTGGAATTAACTAAATTGTTAAAGTCCACCTTTTAGCTTTTGACGTAACTTTATTTTTTGAAAAAGCAGAATTTAAACCTTGTCGACCGGAAGATGTGGAGAGTGTGGGGTGTAGTTTGAACTGGAAAAGGAAATTACTAATAGAAGGGCAAATATCGGCGATTTCGAATGCGCGGAAACTCGACGAGTGGTTTCCCATCCTCCAAGCCTCTTACAATTTCCTCCACTGGAACTCTAGAAAATCACCACCACATGCTTTCGGTAGAAAAACGCCGGGGAAAATATCTCGAGGTGCATTAGAGGCTTAGAGCTGCTAAGCGATGAGACATTGTTGCAATTGCACTCGTTGAGTGCAGCCTTTTCCTTTTACGACGTTTTCCATTGAGTCTTATATAACCAGATGACACTTTATTTACCCTCTCGTTCATTTTTATACACTCGTGTGTCACGTCTCTTTAATGGGAAAACTAAATATTGAGCCTCTAAAGTCTTAGCTTTTACGGCGAAAAAGTGATCTCGCTCATCAAAAACCATACAAAGTTAGTACAGGTCGGCTGCAGGTCAGGGAAAACCTTGAAAAGTCAGAGAGTTTTGTTGGTCATGGAAAAGTCAGGTATTTTGAAAAAAATAGCGAAAAAGTTATTAAATTGTTGTAAGAAGCACTGTAAATAACTGTCAAGAACAATCAGAGCTGCCACACAGTCACTTTTACCCACTTTTGTTCTCAAATTACTTTTTAGTCACTTTTTTAAGATACAATAGTCACTTTCTAAAATGAATAGATCACTTTAGTCAATTTTCTTTCAATAGATTAACCCATGGGTTACTCACTATTGAATTGACCTATTTTTGAATTCTCCTGAATTCTTTTCCAATATTTAGGGTATTTTAAAGGTCAGGTGCTTTTCTCATTAAGCTACTAGAGAGATCGAGAGAGGAAACTTTATGTCAGAAAATATACGCATTACTATGATAGATGGAACAAATCAAATTTTTAAAGGAATCTGTATTATCATTAGAGAATAACAGAAAATTTTCAAAGTCGTTTTCAGACTTGATGGAGTTATGAATTAAAAATCATTTTTAATTAATTTTTTTTTTCTGAAGAAAAGATCTTCTCCTTTCACTCCGCTGGGATTTGAACCATCTAGATTCATCATCTAGATAGGATTCCATCTAGTCTGAAAAATGCGTTAAAATTTGTTGTTATTCTCTCATGGTAATAGAGATTCCTTAAAAATTTTTAAACGATTCGAAATATTTTAGTGCATTTAAAAAAATTCCAATAAATTTTAAAAATCTTTAAAAAGTTGCAAAGGAATTCAAACGCTTCGAAATATTTTAGGGTATCTTAAATATTCTCAAATGATTTTAAAGATATTTCAATAATTTAAAAATATTCCAAAGGATTTGAAACATTTTAGGGTATTTTTAAAAATTCAAAAGAATTTTTAAGATCTATAAAAAGTTTCAAAGGGTTTTAAATATTTAAAAATTTTTTAAAAGAAGGGTATATAACAAATTTTTCAAGACTTTAAAAAAGTTGCAAGGGCTTTGAAAGGGTTTGAAATATTTTAGGGTATTTTAAAGGATTCCAATGAATTATTAATATATTTCAATGAATTGAAGTTATTTAAAAGATTTTAGGGTATTTTTAAAACTTCAAATTAATCTTGTAAGATTTTAATGAATTTTCCAGGTTATCAGAAAATATGATCATATTTCAATTGCACGGGATATTATAGTATTTTAATGGATTCTAAAGAAATTATTCGCAAAGGTTAAGGGATATCATATGATTTGAAAGATATTCAATTATTTCAAGTTGCTTCCAAAACTTTTTTTCTAAAGATTTTACGATGTTTTAAAAGATTCAACGGAATATTCAATTGACTTCAATAATTTGAGGGGATTTCACAGAATTCTAAATATTCTAGAGTATTTTTACAAATTTAAGGGAATTTCAAATTATTAAAATCAATTGAAAACTCCTTAGAATCTTTTAAAATATCCTGAAGTCATAAATATTCTTTAAAACCTCTCAAAGTTCTTTGAAATATTTGAAAATCTTTGAAATCCGTAAAAATTCCTTGAAATTTTTCACAGTTCTAGAAAATTACTTGGAAGTTTTAAAAATTCCCTACAATCTCAGGGTGCACAGTCTTTCCCTTTTTTTCTTAGTTTCCAATTTTTTCATGAAATTCCCCCTTTTCCCCCTATTCTCAAAAAACTTCCCCCTTTTCCCCTTTTCTCATTAAATATACGATATTTGAAAATACAATATTTGAATCACGAGATATCTTCAAAATAAGAGTTTCAAATTTTTTGAATATACAAAAAAAAATTAGTCATTTTGATTATTTCCATTCGAAATTTATTCAATTTGGACGATTTAGAATTAAGAACTTTACATTTGATCTTCAAAATTATCCAAATTCAAGAATTTTTATTTCTTCATTTGTAAAATTTAAGGGTTTTTAATTTTGAAAGTTTACAATTGAAAATTCTTTAATTTTGAAGATTTAAATTCGAAATTCCTTCAATTTGGAAGATTTGGAATTAAAAACTTGACTTTTGATCTTGAAAATCACCTAAATTTAAGAATTTTTATTTATGCGCCTTCAAACTGGAAAAGTTTTTGATTTTTTGAATTACCAATAAAAAAATTAGTAATTTTGATGATTTACATTCGAAATGTCGTTAATTTTCAAGATTTAGAATTGAAAACTTGACTTTGGATCTTCAAAATCATTCAGATTTAATAATTTTTATTTACACATATTTAAATTAAATAGTTTTTAATTTTGAAAATTTACGATTAAAATTTCCGTAATTTTAATGATTTACTTTCGAAATTTCTTCAATTTGAAACATTTCGAAATTAAAACTTGACTGTTGATCTTGAAAATCTTCCTAATTAAAATTTTTTTTTTATGCGTCTTCACGATGGGGTTTTTAATTATTTGAATTTACAATAAAAAATTAGTAATTTTTAAGATTTACATAAGAAATGTGTCTAATTTGAAACATTTAGAATTGAAAACTTGACTTTTTATCTTCAAAATCATCCAAATTTAAGAATCTCGGTTGATCCATCTTTAAAATAGAAGAGTTTTTAATTTTTTAAATCCACAATAAAGAAATTATTCGTAATTTGGATGATTTACATTCGAAATGTCTTCAATTTGAAACATTTCGAATTGAAAACTTGACTTTTTATCTCCAAAATCATCGAAATTTAACAATTTTTATTCATGTATCTTTAAAATAGAAGAGTTTTCAATTTTTTAATTTACAATAAATAATTAGTAATTTTGATGATTTACATTAGAAATTTCTTTAATTTGGACGATTTAGAATTAAAAACTTTACATTTGATCTTCAAAATCATCCAAATTCAAGAGTTTTTATTTCTTCATTTGTAAAATTTAAGGGTTTTTAATTTTGAAAGTTTGCAATTGAAAATTTTGTAATTTTGATGATTTACATTCGAAATTTCTTCAATTTAAAAGATTTGGAATTAAAAACTTGACTTTTGATCTTCAAAATCACCTAAATTTAAGAATTTTTATTTATGTATCTTTAAAATAGAAGAGTTTTCAATTTTTTTAATTTACAATAAATAATTAGTAATTTTGATGATTTACATTTGAAATTTCTTCAATTTTGAAGATTTAAAATTGAAAATTTTAATTTTTGTGGACAAAAACCCGGGGGAACTGAACCCGATTTACCACACGACGAAGTATCACATGCCCTTAAAGTAACTTTGTTGGTTTGCTGAAAGGGCTAGAGGTGATGTTTGTGATTTGATGTAAATTGTTGGTGTAGTGTCAGTGTTAAATTGGTGTTTGATAGGGGATTCGTGTATTTTATAGATTTTGAATTCATTTTCAGAAATATTTGGCAGCCATTGCATGATATTTTTTAATGTCTTTGTCGTAGGCAAAAGTATTCCAATCCTCTAGTGTTAGTATTTTCTTAACGTTCTCAGTAATATTTCGTGTTATTATTGAAAATGGATTTGCAAAAATATAAATGTTTCGTTCTGGCCATTTGAAACTGATAAGTCCAGTCACTTTTTGCTTGTGAATAATTGTTTTGAAATTATTAATTAAATTATCTTTGCTATTGCTTTTCTTTTTTATATTCTCTGTATTATTAAGTTGGAATTCTAATTTCTCGATAATTAAGTTTAATTTATCTTTACTGAATTGAAATTTTACATCGTGGTAACTTCGAACGCATGAATTTGTTGGTACTGTATTTTTGCAGTATGGAGCTATTCTAAGATAAGTTTCAATCAAAAGAGTTTCCATTTCGTATATCTCTGAATTTTTAAAGTATGATAATAAATAGTTGTCATTAGAAAGAAATTTAATTTTGGTTAGAGGCTCGAAATAAAGTCCTGTTGTATTTTCGAATTCTGTTTTGACATATAACGGGTGTGCTGTTTGCATGGCGTGCCTGATGAATAATGTTAATAGGATAGTAATTATTGAATGCCAAGTCATGTTGCTTCTCGATGGCTGGATCCTAGAAAAGAAATGCATATACGATTAGTATTAGTGGCATGCACTAAGGAAAGAAAATTTGTTAGTAGATAGCAGAGATTCTGGAAAGGATGTTAAAAATTTAATTGTTTGCCAATAATACTTTGCAAGAAATTGGCTATCCTTTTATAAGATGTTATGTTTCGGAATCTAGTGTAGGGGTATAGATCTTGTCTGATTTTTCTTGGTACAAAATTTCGACATGTTTTTAGAGTGTGATTTAGTATGTTACATCTTTTACATGATATAGACCATGCGAATAATTGTGGTCTAAAAACGGTTTGACATGCAACGTCATGTCTTTTTATAGTTTTACTCTTTTTGGAAGGAGGATTTTCTTCGCAAAGGTCGTAAGTGTTCATTAATTCTTGTAGCATTCTCAATGCTGCTTTATTTCCTGCTAGAACTGTAGTTTCGCCTATTTCGATGACATAATGGTTTCCTGCTTTTAATTTTGCATAAAATAAAGTCTTCGTTGGAAAGGTCAAATCTTGATATACTGTCAATTCTGGTGGTTTTCAACCTCATAATAAACTCATCTAGTATGTGTATGTAGTTCAGGAATCCCAATGTTCTGTGTGCACCAATTCTTATTGGTCGAAGTGTTACAAATGATTTGAATTCCACTTGATTCATGATGTTTGTTTATTTCACAGTTTGGATTTTTATCCTCGTGGTTGATTCGAGTTTTCCTGAAGAACAGAGTGTTTTTGTAAGAGACAAGAAAAATGAATATTTCAACAAAAAAAAATGTTTGTTTTGAATTTGTTTTAATAAATGACATTGAGTATTTTTTTGTAACTCCGCGCATTGTTCGTTTTACTGTCTTTATTCGCGTAGGGGTAATTTGAGCGCCGTGTGTTATTTTGTGTAGTGGTTGTTTAGTAATTTCGAAAGCGTGTATTTTATTGCAATATGAGCAATGTTCTTGAGATATTTCTGTTTTTTCGCCTGAATATCCTCTCATGATTTTAATTGTTTTTTAGGACTTATAGGTTTGTTTGTTGTTGTTGGTACGGAAAAAATTGGTTCTGAATACACATGTTGTATGCGAGTTATACTTCTCTTCGGCGTTCTAATTTCTTGAAGTAACTTGACTGCCGAGAAGCTGTTTGCTAATGTTGGTGAGGCTTCTATTCCTGATGCTTTCATATTTTCAACTGTGCAAATTGCTACGTGTGTATCGACTTCGGGTGATGTTTTTATGTTTAAAATTGTATACTGTGTTTTAGCTAATTTCGTTTCGTTACACGTTTTTGCAAGTTCGTGCATTATTTCTGTTGTAAGGGGTGGACTGTAGAAAAGTGAGTTTGTGTTTTAAATACCCATTAACATGTTAAAACGTGTTTTTGCCGCGTTTTCACTAGCTGTGTCTTCGTTTTTTTATCTGCTGATGATAGTTCGTTGGTTTTGTCTACGTGTTACTACGAATTGAAATTCATTGTTTGAGTCGTGTTGAATATGTGTATCATAACTAGGTGATAATCCTCCATATTTAAGAACGTATTCGACTAGTATTTTCACGTTTGCCTGCTTTATCTTAGTTTTTGAGGCGTGAGCCATTTTGCTTTAAAAATCTAACTTAAAGGCGTATAGAATAGGTAGGGTTTTGTAGAGTTTCTTGAAGTTGAGAATGAAGATATAAAGTTGCTTTTGTAGTGCCATGTATAAATGTATCAGCTATTAATTTGAAACACCTAATTATAATAATTATTCCAATAATTCCTGCACCAGCTGTACCAAAGTTTGTAAATATAGTCCAAAACCTTCTACATGCTGAATGTGCTATTTTTCTAGTGTTTTTCATCAACAAGATTCAGTACTGAGTACTTATGACTTTTGGTTGGTTCTCCTGCCATTCCTCTGGCTATTGTATCCAAATTGGTTGATCTTCCTGCGGGGAACATTATGTGGTCTCTTAATTTATCTAAATATGATTGGGAATATATTCCGCTTGTTGCTAAAGATGCTGGGTTTCTGTATTTCCATATTTTTGTTTGTTTGAGGTTTTAATATTTCCGGATCTTTTGTTTGTGAAAGATGAGGGGATAATTTATACCATGAATCACCTAACGCATACATTGCCAGTACAAAAGAGTTGCAATTAGTTTGAGTGCCTGCTTTCAATAAAATATGTGTACGTGGGGTTAGAAAATATGTATCATTTTCAAAATATATGGGAAGTTGATGATAGCATTCTTCAGCTTGTCTGTATTTAATTTCTATTGGGAGACATTTAACTATGTGTTGCTAAAATTAAAGCATTTTTTAAGAATCTTTGTTCAAGGCGGCATTTTTGTACTAATACGTCACGATAAAGGTTTTTCATTTCTTTTCGAATGTGTCTTTCTGTATACAAGAATTTGGAATTTACATAGGTGAATATGTCCATATTTTCCACACGCAAATGTTCTTGTTTTGAAAATGTATTTCCTTTTTCAGTTTCAAGTAATAAAAGTTTTGGGTTTTCTGTTCTTATTAGCATAAAGTTGCAAACTGGTTCGTTAGATGTTTGTGCGAGCACAAATGTAATATCTTGAGTTACTAATGAGTAAAAGATCTCTGGGTTATCTACGGATTCATCGATTGTTTTGTTCGCCATTCCTTCCTATAATACTTCATATTTTCTTGATTCGCAAATGTCTTCAGGTAAAGGATCCCAAAATGTATGGCCATTTTCCATATCAATGCAAACTGTATTTAAGAGTGGGAAAGCTGTTCCTGATCGTAATTGAATTTTGTCTGTGTTCAAATTTACAGTAGCATTACAACGCACTATAAAATAGTGTGTTGAACTTCTAGTTTACATTGGGTGACTCAAGTATGGGTAAACTCGGTTATTTTTAATAATTGAATGTAATTTTTCTTTACCTGAACACGAGACTCGGTCATAGTTTTCAGTTTATTTTATCAAAGGAAAAATAGAAAAAAATGTTTAATCGTTTGTTATCAGGTTCATTATTTTATATTCAGGTTACGGAAATTAAATACCTAATTTCGTGTTTGTTCCAGCCTATTTGCCAATCTGTGGTGATTTGATTACCTCAGGCTTTTTATGAATTTAGTGTATGCGCAGGGTTGTTTTGGTGTGATTTTGTTTATGATTTTCTTGATTGTGTCAGGTGATTCCATATGTTTAGACCAAGCTATTGCGTCACTGTCGTCCGATTCGAAGATCCCGTTTTCGATTAAAAATGGCCAACGTGTTTTTATATTGACTTCATTTACTATTTCGTTAGATAATTTCTTAATAATTTTTCTGGGTTCGTAGTCCATGTTAAATTTTGTAATTATTTTGCAGGGATGTGATGGTGTTCGTGTAAATTTTAATCTAGTATATTAGATCTAGTAGTGCTGCTAGAAATTCTTGATTTGTCTGTCCTAAACTCAACATTAGTTTAAAATATGCTTCGTGTCCTCTTGTTTTGATGGAAAGAATAATTTCTTTTGTTGTTTTTGGTTTGTAGATGTTCAAAGCTCACTTTCTTACTCGTTTATCACTGAATTCGTAAACATCATTCCTAATTAATGCTGAGAAGAGTGTGATTATGTTAACGTGTCGTTCTATTATGTTATATAATTCGTCGATTATATGATGATGTTGTATTTCCATTGTCGGAATCTAATCTGTAATTTAATTTGAGGAGGGGAAAAATGCTTAAGATTCTGTTGCTTCTATGTTTTGTTTTCCTTATTTTTTATTTGTTTTTGAATATCAATATGAGAGATATTAAGCCTATTTATGTGTACAACTTTTGATGTGTTGCTCATTTTCATTTTTACATTTCCTTTTCCTAGAATTTGTAGTACTTGATAAGGGCCTGAATATTGATTATAGAATTTTTTAATTTTTCCTCCTTCTAGTAAAAATACTTTATCTCCTATTTCAAAATCTTATGGGTTAATCTTTCTGTCGTAATATATTTTTGACTTTTACTTGGCTGTTATTAAGTTTTGTCTTGCTACAGCCCGCATTTCATGTAGTCTTGTTATTATCTTTATTGTGTAGACGTCTTAAGTTTAAAGTTTTTCATGTGGTGGCGGTGGTTCGCTTGATGGTTGTCGTGCTATTTTTCCAAAGACTAGCTCATATGGAGTACATTTTGTGCCTTCATGTATGCCTGCATTATAGGAAAATGTTGCTAGTTCTAACCACTCGTCCCATTCGGAATTTTTATTCACGAATTTTTTAAAAAATTCTGATAGTGAGTGATGAGATCTTGCAAGCGATCCATTTGATTGTGGGTGAAAAGCGGTTGTTTTAAATTGCCTAATTCTAAATCGTTTCGCTAATTTTCTTAATAAATTACTCAAAAAGTTTTTTTCTTGGTTTGTTAATACTCCTTTTGGTGAACCATAAATGCAAATAAGTCTTTTAATAAAGGCGTCGGCTATAGTACTATTTTGTTGATTTTAAAGGGGTATGGCAAATTAATATTTTGTAAAATTATCCTGAATGGTTAAAATGTTTATATTCCCAGATGTTGTTTCAGGAAGTGGACCAACTATGTCCATAGACTTTTTTTTAAACGCTGTACCGGGTTAATCAGTAATAACCATGGGGCTTTTCGTTTTGACGCGAACTAATTTTTTTAATTGGCATTGCAAGCATAATTGTATGTATTTTTGGATATCTAATTTCATGTTTTCCCAAAAATGTTTCTGTCTAATTCTGTTGTATGTTTTTGTTACTTCTTTATGACCTCCTACTGCCGATGAGTGTGCTTCTTCAATTAAATGATATCTTGTACCTTTAGTGGGATCTTGTGTTATTCCTAAGCAAATAATAACTTTTATATTTGATTCGGAAAATGTTGCTTGTAATCTGTTTAGTATTTCTTCCCATGGTGTGTTATTTACATACGTTGTTTTTGTTATGCTAAATGGTTTTAATTTTTCTGCTAAATTATGTTACGAGAATATGCTTAGTTTTATATTTTTTAATGTTTCTGTAAGATTATCTTCAATTTCTCCTTCAATGGGAAGTACAATATGAAATTGCTTACCTTTTGGAATTTCTTTCGCGAGTCCTTTTTGAAGTTTAGTACATTTTGGCAATTGTTGTCGTTTTTCGAGAATGCTGGACTCAAAATCACGAGGTTCTCCTTCAGTGGTTGTAAAATATACGCAATTATCTTCCCTCATAGAGATTTTGTCACGAAATTCTACAATATTTTTGTTTGTATTTAATGGGGCAAATACTGGGATTTCAATCTGGGGTGGTTCTGGGGCTGGGCGATTATCTACGGTATCTATCGCCTTTGGATTTTCAAGATCATCTTGAAGTATTTTATTTTCCTTTTCTTCATTATTATCATTGACTCCATCATTATCTTTATTTAGATTATCATTATTAAAATTTTCGTTGTCGAATTATTGTCATTAATAAAATTTTCATTGTCATACTTGAAATCATAGTTTTCTTCGTCGTAATTATCTTCTTCAAAATTTTCTTCATTATTGTTTTCTTCATCTTCATTGTCTTCTTTTTCAGATCCTTCTTCTTTATCTTCTTCTGCATTTTCTTCTTCATTATCATCATCATCTGTTTCTTCTGATCCGCTAGAGCTTGACTTATAGTTCTCATCTTCATCTTCACTGGATTCTTTTATTCCTTGTTTATCAGATTTTCTTATTTTATTCGTTCTAACTCTTTCTTTTGAATAATTGAAATATTGAGAATCGAAATCTGATTCTTCCATTGGTTGAGGATTTGTTATATTTTCATTTTTAGGCCTACCTCTTTTTTTAGCTGTAGGAGTAGTGATTTCTTTATTTTTATCGAGCATAGCCTTGCATGGTCTACCTCGCTTTTTGTTTTCTAAATATTCTGATTGGAAATTGTCTTCTTCATTTCTTAAGCTTCCTCTCTTTTCATTTTTAAGAGCAGGGATTATTTCATGTGAGTCGAGCATAGCCTTACGTGGTCTTGCCCGAATTTTGATTTCTAAATGTGTATTTCGTGATTGTTCTTTTGATTCTTCTTTCTGGAAATTATCTGCAATGATTTTATTTTCTTCTTTTAATTTTCATATATTTCTGGATTTTGCTTTCTTGAATTACCTCTTCTTAACATGTTATTCCACTTTGATTCTTCTTGTTGATTTGATTTAATTATTTCATTTCTTTCTTCACTGGTACTTACATTATTTAAAAGATTTGTAATTACTGAACTCATTTTCATCAATATTCTTACATCTGGATTTTGAATGCTTACTTCGAAATCGTTAAATTGATTAATATTTCTTGACGGTTTCGTGTTTCTTGATTTAATTATTCTTGGGGTTTTTGTTTTCTTGATTTAATAATTCTTGGGGATTTTGTACTTCTTAAATTATTATTCTTCGAGATATCCTATTTCTTGACTTAATAATTCTTCGGGATTTCGTACTTCTTGATTTAATACTTCTTGAGGACTTCGTGTTTCTTGATTTAATAATTCTTCAGGTTTTTGCTTTCTTGATTTATTAGTTCTTGGGGAACATTGTATTTCTTGATTTAATAATTTTTCAGGATTTCGTACTTCTTGATTTGATAATTTTTTGGGATAATTAATACTTCAGTATCATTAGTTTTATTTTTATTGTCTGTCGAATTTCTAGACAGGGCGTCGGCGTTCACATTCATCTTACCAGCCTTATAAATTACTTCAAAATCCTACTCTGCTAATTTTAATTACCACCTTGTTATGTGAGAACAAGGATCATTGCAATTTTGGAAACACAATAATGGTTTATGATCAGTTACTAAGGTGAATTTTCTTCCATATATATATATATGTAGGGTCGGAAATGGGTTACGGAAAATACAATTGCTAAGGCTTTCTTTTCGTTGGTATCGAATTTTCGTTCGCTGTCGCTCAAAGATCGCGATGCTTATGCTATTGGCTTATCTTTGCCAATTTTACCTTGGGATAAAATACCTGCGACTGCATAACCAGAAGCGTCAGTTGTCAAAACGAAGGGCTTAGAGAAATCATGTCTTTGTAATAAGGGGTCTTCACACAATTTATTTGTTTAGTGTATCAAATGCTTTTGGTTGAGTTTTTGTCCACTTAAATTCTACATTTTTTTTCAATAATTTATTAAGCGGAGCTCCAATGTTTCAGAAGGCTTCTATGAATTTTCTATAATATCCTGCAAGTCCTACAAATTCTTTAATGTTTTTAGGTTTTCTTGGAACTGGAAAGTTTCTTAATGCTTCCAGTTTTCTCGGATCTGGTCTGACTCATTTATCAATGACATGACCAAAATATACTACTTCTGGACGCAAAAATTCGCATTTATCTGACTGGAGTTTTAAATTTGCTTGTCTTAATCTGTTTGCTAATTTTGTAAATTTTTCTTCGTGCTCTAATGGTATTCGCATATAAGACTATCTCGTCCAAATATACAAATAATTCGATTCCTTGTAGGCCGGTTAAAACGAGATCCATTAAACGTTGGAAGGTTGCAGGTGCATTCTTCAAACCAAAGTGCATGCGGTCGAACTCATAGTGTCCGTAGGGTGTTGAAAAGGCAGTTTTGTGCGAGTCTTCCGGACTCATCTTTATTTGATGGAATCCACTGGCAAGGTCGAAAACCGAGAAATATTGTGCTTCCCCTAATTGATCTAAGATATCCGTGATATTAGGGAAAGGATAAAAATCTCCTATAGTTTGTTAATTTAATTTGTGGTATTGTAAACCCATTTGCCATTTTATATTTCCGTGGGAATCCGGTTTTTTAAGTACAAGAAAAGCAGTTGAATTTTAAGGGGATTGAGATGGTTTTACTATTTTATTTTTTATTAGTTCATTGGCCTGTCAAGTTATTTCTTCTCTTTGAACCTGGGTTAGTCTGTATTGTCGCGTAAATATGGGTTGGCTGTCTCCTGCAGGAATATTGCGTTTTGATACGTTAGTTGCTTTAAGAGGTTCGTCTGGGATTTGGAAAATGTCTTCGTTTTTAATAATAAGTTTTTCAACATGAGTATATTCTTCTTGATTTAAATGTTCTAAGCGTAATAATGTTGTTATATTTTCGAGTTTACTTTCTTCGTTGATATTAAAAATTTGATGATATTGATCTTGTTGATTATGTTGAGTGTCAAAATAATTAAATGTATGTTCAACTGGTTGTGATTCTAGATTTCGAATATGTTTTTTATTTGAAGTTTGCATAATATATTTCGGTATTTTAATTTCGTCGAAATCTGAAAGTTCTACTGTAGGGACTGGAATTTCAAGTGGATGAGGATGAGTGTTTGCAATCTTTAGGTAGGCTTTTCCATTATTATTCGTAACTATTGCCTTTCCTAAAAATATTCCACTGTTTGGTAATAGTTCAGGAATAAAACCGGTTTCTTTGTCATAGTTTTTAACATGAACATAAAAATAAAAAATTGTTCTTGCTGGGATTGTTATTAATTCTTGAGCATCAAATGGGTAATATTTTTCTTTTATTTCTAATTGTCCTTGTTCGTAATTGTTTTTTATGTTATTGTTTCTAAAAAATTCTGTTCCTAAAACTCCATCATGTTCTACTGGAAGTTAATTCGGGATTATATTAAAAATTGTAGGGAAACCAAAAATATTGATCGTTATTTGTCCTAATGTGAAAACTGGGTGTACGTTTATACCTGTTAATGTTAAACGATTCAATCTGTTGATTATTACATTTGATATGATTACATTTTCTTCATTAAATTTGGACCGGCTCTGCTATCTATCATCATTCGAACTGGATTTTTTAAACCGTGAGTTGATAGTGTTATATAAGGTATAGTGTTAGTTATACTCATGTTTATTCGTTCTGTCTTAAATTTGTCTGTTTGTTGGGGGTCAGTTTCAGGTGCGTTTAAAGGTTTGCTTGGGCCCTCCTCTGTGCACCATTTCTGGGGAGGGCGTTGGAATTTTCCTGGGGTATTGTTCGTTGCTCTTGTTGTAGTGGAGAGTTTTGTTGGGAATTATTATTATTAATTCTTTTGTAACATTTGCTTATAACATGACCTGTCTTTTTACAATAGTTGCAAATAATTATTCCGTTCTGTGCATTATTCTGGTGAGGAGGGTTAGGGTTTGACAGGTAGGTATTTTGGCTTCTTTTATTCCATTGAGGACCTTGACCTAGATTCTATGGTCTCCATGGGGGTCTTTCCTGATTTTCTGTATTTCCCCATGTTTGATTTTGTGGCCCCGAATTGAACCGAGTATTTTTAAATTTATTTCTGTTATCATTCGAATATTGTCCTTGATTATTATATGATGGGGCTGATCGCTGATAGTTGTTTGTAGTTGGTCTTGGATAGTTTTGAAATTATTGCGGGTTATTGTTTATAAATTGACTTTGGTTATTACCTTGAACTGGTATTTGAGTGTTATTTGTGTACGGTTGTTGATTGTTCTTATGAAATTGTCTTTGAGTATTGTGTTGAAATTGGCTTTGGGGTTGGTTTGAATTTGATAATTGTTGAATAAGGCCTTTACATGTGGATGCCATATGTCCAATCTTTCCACAGAATTGACATGATATGATGTTTTCGCGAGTGATATTAATTTTATTATTTTGTATTTTATTTACTGTTACTTCATCTGGTTGGGGGTAGTTTGATCTTTTTCTTAGTTCTTTTGTTGTGGCAATTGATCTTTCTATTTCTAACGCGCTGTTAATTGTTTCTGAAAATGATGGTAATTTACCTATTCTAATTTGAAGTTCTGTTCTTAACCCTCTAATAAAACAATCGACTGCATCCTTTTCTAATTCTTCTATAAAATTATCTCTTATTTTATTGACTTCTGTTGAGGAAATGTGTTTATTTTTTGTTCTATACGCGTCGGTGATTTTATCAGAGATTTCTTTTACACGAGTTGCATAGGAAAGTACATTTTCGTTTTCCCATTGATAAATATTACCTAATTCTCCCTGTAATTGATATACTGTTTTTCAAGGTGCGTATACCGCTTTTAATTTATTTATTAGTTCCTCTACTGTATTATA
This sequence comes from Andricus grossulariae, assembly GCA_011634705.1. Taxonomy (NCBI): domain Eukaryota; kingdom Metazoa; phylum Arthropoda; class Insecta; order Hymenoptera; family Cynipidae; genus Andricus; species Andricus grossulariae. Next base: position 301,107,240 of record JAABKJ010007545.1, read on the forward strand.
AGTGTACCCATAAATACATTTTCTAGCTTCCCCTGCAAGCTTGCTTCTAAAAAGTTTAAAAAATTCGCTTCTACTTCAAGTCCTGGTAGCATTGACCTCGCTTCTTCGCATGCGTCGACAAAATGACTAAAAGCGACGTTATTTGTTGCATCAAATAATGGTACGACCTCCAGTGCGTCTCTGAGTGAGACCTGATGGTTGGTAGGTAGTTTACTCATGTTTGATTTTCCTGAGTTTGGGTCTGAGTCTGCATTTAATTTTGAGTTTGAAATATACTGAATTTCTATTTTTTGTGTGAGGGGTTCCTGTTTTGCGTAATTGTCTGTAAATTGTTCCTTTGAACTCAATTTGAGTCGTTTAATTCGTATTTCTGTGGATTTTCAATAGTTGTTGAGTTTACTCTAGTCAGATCGTCGATATTGAAATTTGTGATTGTCACGTCGTTCACGTCTAAGGTATCTTTTTGAAGGTTATTTGAATTAGAGGAGACAATTAAACTCTCATCTTGGGAATTTGCGCAAATCGTTATATTGTTTTCGTCTACTGAATCCAAATTGGGTTCTGAGGTTTTTCTAATGATTTTAGACAGCTCTTGGTTACGTGCAATTATTTTCGCTAGTTCGGGATTTTGTATTACTGGTTGAAGGGTTATTGGCTTGTGTGATTTAGAGGGTTGAGTCGACATTTATATTTTTCATTATAATGGGTTAAAATGGACTATAATTTGATTTTTTACCAGATTTACGTAGTATACTCGAGTTTCTAGATATTTTTATGTTGGTGGTACAGGGCATAGATATATATAGTATAAATACAATTCTTAAAATTAAAAGTTTTTCTGTATCCTGTCAAGTTCCATGTGCCTTTTGTAAAATATTGTATGTTCAAAAGAAAGGTTTGTAAGATCAATAAAATATAATAATTACTTATTGGAGAAAAGGATAATTATCCACTTCCGTTAATAGAAAGTGTTATAAAAGAAAGAATTCACGAAATTTACAATAGTATACACAAAAAAAATAAGCATGAAAAATGGTTAGAAAAATACAAAAAAACAAATTTAAAGGTTACCTTACCTTATGTTCAAGGCCTTTCTGAAAGACTAAGATGTTCTTTAAGAAAATTTAGCATTAACGTTTATTTTAAAAATAACCACACTCTGGATAATTTTGTTTTGAATAAAAAAGATTCTGAAAAGGTTGAAAATTTATCAGGTGTCATATACTCAATTAAATGCACTGATTGTAATAAAGTCTACATCGGGGAAACTGGCAGACGATTAAAAACAAGAGTTGCCGAACATAAAAGGGATTGCGAAATCGGAAATTTAAACACAGGTTTGTCTCAACATTTATGGAATTTTGACCATTTGTTTGATTTTAATTTTAGAAACATTAGAATTTTAGCAAGAGAACAAGACACTTATAAACGGCGAATCATTGAATCTATTTTTATAAAAAAATTTACAAAAATTTCAATCAATCTTGAGACTGAAATATTGAATATTCATCAGATGTATCAATGCATTATACATAAAACTTAATACTTAAATAAAATTTAATTCACAATTTTGAATCCAAGAGCTATGGCGCGCTTTTCTCATCGGTTGGTTCAATGAAAATTTGACCTGTGCTTTATCGTCCATTCAGTATCATCTATAGTATACATGTCAATGTCAGTTCAATGTCTGTTTTGTCATCGTCCTATTTATTATTTGAAACTTTTACCATTAAAAATGTAATCGAATTGGTTTGGAGCCTCTCCAAAAATTTTGTGAGGCTCAGATTTTGATAACAATTACATAAATTTTCGACATGAGTATTAAATCCTTACCTTTTGTAACTTTGATTTTGTAATTTTGAAATTATATTAACGTTTGAAGAAAAAGGAGAAACAACTTGGAATCTCTCTCCAAAAAGTTGGTTTAGATAATTAAAAATGATATTACCTGGTTGAAAATTTGATTATTTAGCTAACAATTGATTTTATTCATTGTGGATAGCATCTTAAATTGCATTAAATATATTTCTATTTTAGCCTATTACATCCCTAAAGTAGAAAAAAAAATTTCGGCTTCTTTTCTTAAGGGAATGCAGTCAAACTAAACTAAAGGTGTTTAGTCGAAATTTTAAATATGTTAGGTCCTAAAAGCAATCTACTTAATATAGTTTTTCATGAAATAATTATTTATATAAAAATAACTTCCATCTAAGAAAAATTATTTTCCTAACTTTCCCCTTCACTTGAAAATTTAGGTTTATAGCCTCACTAGCTCTCTCGATCTCAGATAAAAAATCCTGGCGCGCAATTAGTGAACTTTTTACATTAAATTTTTAAAAGACATTAAAATATCTTTTCCAGTCGTCATAATTTACTTAATTAGATCAATTCGATTCGAATTTCATATTTGGTTTTATAGTTGTACTTAACACTTATTATTTCTTCTAAAACAAAAACTATTTGTCTGAAAAAAAGTGAATAAAAGCTCTTCTACCCAGACTTTTGATCCTCTCAGTGGTATTTTAGGAAGCGTATAAAATTCCTGAAGCGTGGGAGGTACGTTAATTTACTTGAATTACTCTTTATGTTACAGGTCAGGGATGACAGGACTAACCTGGGTGACTCCCCTTTCGAGAGCCTCCGAGGCCAATCTGCCTGGTGCCTCTAAACTTTTTCCATCGTCTGCTGGTCCCCATGATGCTGTATAAATATCGACCATTTCTGTTTTATATCCGAGAGCTTCACCTTCGACCCGGTCGTTAACAAGCCCGTCGAGCATTTTTATTCCCCCAATGGATGCCGCAAAAGCCACACCAACACCACACTTTTTATTGTCAGCTTCCATTGCGATTTCTCCAGCACATCTGGTTCCATGCCTGTTCATCGCTGAATAATAAAAATGTTTGTTAAATTTATTTGGTATAGTCATACCTTAAAAAATTAGTGAGAGTAGGCGTCGTTAGCATTGTTTAAATTCTAAAAATCTTCCCGTCCATACTTTCTCACCCCTTTCCCCTAATCCCTCTCGACCTCCCGTTTTTCTCTTTCTCTAGTCTTTCAATTCTTCTCCCTTCAACTCCTTTACTTTGTTGCCCATCACTCCTGCTTCCTCACTTCCCTTACCATATTCTACTTTCCTTCCCCTTAATCCGATACTTTCTCTTCCTATACTCGATCTTACCTCCTATGCTTCTCTTCCTCCTGATTCTCCTTACTTCCCGCTCTTGTCATCACTTCCCCTCTCTACCACTACTTTTTCTGATTTTTTCTATTTTCCGTGACTACACATCAATTACCCTACGTTAAGTCACTTTCTCTTCCTTACCCTACTCTCCATCACTTCCACTTCCTTAACCTACTTTCACTTACCTCTGGAATCCTCTTCTTCTGCTAACTTTCCCTCCTTTCCTATCCTTTCCCATACTTCCCTAGCTTCCCATCCCTTCTCGTCACCTTCCCTACTTTATCCCACTATCCATTCTCTAACTTACTTTTCCACACTAATCATACTTTCCTTCACGTCCTCATACTTCACCTACTACCCCTGCCCCTTCTTCCTCTATTATTTTCTCTCGACTCCCCTCGCTTTAATAACTGTTTCTGATTACCCCTCTTGAACCTTCTTTCTATTACTTTCTTTCCATTTCGTAACTTCCTCGAACATCTCCCACTTTCGTGTACTTTATTATCTTCCTCTACTTGTCCATAATTCTCCTAGTTTTCCTTACTTACCCTACTTTCCCACCCTTACCCTCCACTCCTACTGTCTCTTTCCCCCTTCTTTCCCTCAGCTTCTGTCTCTTCACCTACTTACTATTACTTTCCCTTGAAACCCTCTACTTCCTCTCTGTTCCCAACCCTTAACGTAATCTCCCTAACTTTCTCTATATGTCCTTCACTTTCACGATTCAATCTTACGGCCCATATTTTGAATGATTTTTTCTCTTGCTTATACTAATTTTTCTCACTTTCTCACCCTGTAGTCACTAATCCTACTCCCCCTGCTTTTAGTTAGTTCCTTTCCACTAATTTCTCTGATTACCCTCCTGAACCTTTCTTACTCTCTCTTCCTCTCCTTTCCCCTACTTTACCGTACTTCTCCTGCTTTTTTCTACTTTCCTCACTAAACCCCCTTCCTCTTCTTCTTCTGACTTCCCTTTACTTTCCTTACTTCCCCTCACTTTCTCTTCTTTCCCCTACTTCAACTCATTTTATTCCACTTCTCGTACTTTCTTTCTATTCCCATCAATTCCCATACTTCCCCTAATTTCCCCTTGCTTCCCATGCTTCCACCCACTACCAGTTATTTTACTTAGTTTTCCTCGCTTATCCTCATTTCACACCCTACCCCTCCCACTTCTAATTGACTACACCTCTTCCTTCCATGATTTTCACTCACATAGTTACCCTACTTTCCCCGACTACCCCTCCCCTCTTCTACTTTTACTCCATTCCTCTTCTTTCACATTTTTTCCCTCACCTTTTCTTTCTCTCTACCTGTTTACCATTACTTTTTCCTAAAACCCCTACTGCCTCTCCCTTCCCATCCCTTACCATAATTTCTCTAACTTACCCCAGCTTTCGTTTACTTTCACTAATTATTTTCACTGTCCATACTCTGATTTACATTCCATTACTTACCCTACCTTCCCTCATTTACTCACCCTTTACTTACTTCCCTGCTCCCCCTACTTTTCCTTGATTCCCTTCCCTTCCATTACTTTATCTGACTAACCCTCCCCATCTTTCTTACCCTCTTCTCCTCTCCCTCACCCTAATTTCACACACCTTCCCTTCCACTCCTAATTCACTACAACTTTTCCTCCCATTACTTTCACTCACTCAGTTACCCTTACTTTCCCTGACTACCCCTACACTCTCCTACTTTTACTCCATTCCTCTTCTTTCTCATTTTTTCCCTGCCCTACTTTTTCTCTCTACCTGTTGAACATTACTTTCCCCTGAAACCCCTACTGCCTCTCCCTTCTCATCCCTTCCCATAATCTCTCTAACTTCCCCCAGCTTTCGTTCACTTTCACTAATTATTCTCACGGCACATAATTTAGTTTACATTCCCTCGCTTACCCTACTGTCCCTCATTTATTCACCCTTTACTTACTTTCCTGCTCCCCCTACTTTTCCCTAATTCCCTTTCCTTTCATCACTTTCTCTGATTAACCTTCCTTATCTTTCTTACTCTCTCCTACTCTCCCTTCCCCTACTTTATCGAACTTCTTCCACTTGTTCTCACTTTCCTTACTACACCTCCTTCCTCTACTTCATCTGACTTCCCTTCCCTTGCATTACTTTTCCACAGTTTCTCTTTTTTCCCCTTACTTCGACTTATTTTAGTTTACTTCTCATAATTTCTGTCCCTTTTTATTACTCCCTATACTTGCCCTAACTTCCTATTGCTTTACGTACTTCCACCAACTACCAGTTATTTTGCTCAGTTTCCCTCCCTTACCTTAATTTCACACCCTTTCCCTCCCACTCCCAATATACTGCACCTTTTCCTTCTATTACTTTGACTGACTCAGTTACCCTACTTTCCCTGAATACCACTCTCCTCTCCTACTTTCACTCCATTCCTCTTCTTTCACATTCCTTTCCTCACCTCCTCTTTTTCTCTACCTCTTTAAAATTACTTTTTCCTAAAATCCCTACTGCCTATTGCTTCCCATCCCTTCCCATAATCTCTCTAAGTTCCCCCAGCTTTCGTTTACTTTCACTAATTATTCTCACTGCCCATACTTTAATTTACATTCCGTTACTTACCCTACCGTCCCTCATTTACTCACGCTTTAGTCACTTTCTTGCTTCCCCTACTTTTCCTTAATTCCCTTCCCTTCCTCTACTTTCACTGATTAACCCTCCTTGTCTTTCTTACCTTCTCCTCCTCTCCTTTTCCCTACTTTATCGAACTCCTTTCACTTTTTCTCACTTTCCTCACTACACATTCTTCCTCTACTTTTTCTGACTTCCCTTCACTTTCATTACTTTTCCACACTGTTTCTTATTTCCCCCACTTCATCTCATTTTATTTTACTTCTCATACTTTCTATCCCTTTTTATAACTTTCTATACTTACCCTCACTTCCTCTTGCTTCCCATACTTCCACCCACTACCACTTATTTTACTTAGTTTCCTTCCCTCACCCTAACTTCACACCCTTTTCTTCCCACTCCTAATTGACTGCACCTTTTCCTTAAATTATTGTCACTCACTCAGGTACTCTACTTTCCTCGACTACCTCTCCCCTCTCTTACTTTTACTCAATTCCTCTCCTTTCTCGTATTTTCCCTCACCTTCTTTTTCTCTCTATCTGTTTAACATTACCTTCCCCTAAAACCCCTACTGCCTCTCCCTTCCCATTCCTTTCCATAATCTCTCTAAATTGCCCTATCTTTCGCTTACTTTCACTAATTATCCTCATTGCCCATACTTTCATTTACATTGTCTTACTTACCCTACCTTTTCTCATTCACTCCCCCTTTACTTACTTCCCTGCTCCCCCTACTTTTCCTTTTTTCCCTCCCCTTCCATTACGTTCTCTGATTAATCCTCCCCCATCTTTCTTACCTTCTCCTCCTCATCCTTCCCCTACTTTATCGAACTTCTCCTACTTGTTCCCACTTTCCTCACTACACCCCCTTCCTCTACTTCTTCTGACTTCCCTTCCCTTTCCTTACTTTTCCTCACTTTCTCTTCTTTCCCCTACTTCAACTCATTTTATTTCACTTCTCATACTTCCTTTCCCTTTTTGTCACTTCCTATACTTACCCTAATTTCCCCTTGCTTCCCATACTTCCACCCTCTACCAGTTATTCTACTTAGTTTCCCTCCCTTACCCTAATTTCACACCTTTTCCCTCCCACACCCAATTTACTGCACCTTTTTCTTCCATTACTTTAACTCACTCAGCTACCCTACTTTCCCTAACTACCCCTCCCCTCTCCTACTTTTTCTTACTTTCCTTTAACAATCTTGATTCGGACGGGTAGTTTCAAAAGCCGGTAACTCGCTTTTTAATGACGCAATTAAAATTTGCATGAGTGTTTTAGAAAGTGATTCTTACACCCTTTCATTTTATTTAATTATTTATAACAGAAAAAAAACCTTTTTAATAATTTTGGGAATAAATTAATGGTTTATTTCATTTTTTTCGAAATTTTATCGAAAATTTTCCACTTTTTGTCCAATGTTCATTTATTGTGAGGTGAATACTTAAATGAAATTAAGAACATCAATTGTTTAAAAAATGTATTATTATTCCTAATCATATTCAATTTTAATCATGCTAGAAAGTTGCGGTTTCTTCTGAAATTTCCAACTTTTCACCGTCTTTTTACTAAATAAAGTAATAAATAGTGCAAGTTAAGAAATATAGTTGTTTAAACAATTTCTTATTGTTTTTAACTATTGTCTGCTATATTAATTGTACATAGTTGGTTTTCAGAAATTTGGAGGTTTCCTTTAACTTTTTAGTGAGGAACAATTAATAAATATTAATATTAATTTAAACAAAAAGGCATTTAATATAATTCATGTAGACAATTTGAAAAATATTTCAAATATCTGTTTTATTTCAGAAAAATATATTCACAAAAAAGAAAGAGATTGTTTAAAAAATGATTCCGTCTATTTTTTATTTATTATTTGTTAATAACTAAAGTGCAAAGCAAAGTTGAAATTTGTAGAAAAAACCACAACTATCTGGTTTTAATATAGATGAAAGTAGTCACAAATAATAATAATTTGTTTGAAAAATTATATTTGCTAAATTTAATTAATTAATAAGTCACTTTAAGTGGAAAATAGACAAATAATCAAACATTTAAGGAAAAACGCAACTTTCTACCATTAGGCAAACAGAATATTATTAGCAGTGATGAGAAATTTTTCGAAAAAATGTTTTTCTCAATTCGAATTTGTTATTTCTTTACTCTAATTAAAAAGTGAACTGAAAGTTGAAAATGTAAGAAAAAAAACAGTAACTGTCTAGTATTAATATATCACAAAATAGCAATGAACAAACATAATTTGTTTAAACAATTATTTTTGCCTAATAGAATTAAATATTAACTCATTCCATGTGAAAAGTGGACAAAAAGTTGAATATGTCAGAAGAAAACGCAATTTCTAGCATTATTCCAAGAAAATATTAATAACATAATAATAAATTGTTTGAACAATTATTTTTGATTCACATTAATTAACCTTTACCTTACTCTAATTGAAAATTGAAGAAAAAGTGGAAAATTTTCGAAAAAACCGCGACCTTCTATTTCTATTCTAAGAGAAAATTGCTAAAAACAATAATAAATTGTTTAAACAATTTCTTCAAACATCTAATTATCAACACAAAGTAGTATTTCATGTATCAGGAATAATTTGCATTAAAAAACCACCAAAAAACCATAATTAGCGCTAAGAACTCGCAAATCCCCTTTTTTTAACGAATGGGGTTTTTTTGAGACTCCATAAAACAGACTTATGGGGATGATATTTAAAATGTAATATTTTATTCTTTTTTATGGCTAATTGTGAAGAAAAGACATGAGTTTTAACTTGATTCACCTAATATTAATTATTCTGAATGAAATTTACCAAAACGTCTTTTTTTCATATGGGAAATATGTGTTAAAGTTTATAGCGCTTGCGGTCAGATATAAATATCATTTTTCTTAAGAAAAAAAAAAAATGTTTTTCTCTTTTGTGGATTCGAATAAATTTCTGGGCGATATGCATGAAGAATCGACAAAAAAAAATTCCAATGCATTTTTCAAGTGAAATTTGCTTAAAGGTACCTGTGATCTCATAACGAGGTAGAGGGTCGTTATCTCGCTCGTTGACATCATAACTGATTTCTGGATCCTATAAAATAAAAAATAACGTGATAATAATTGATTATTTTTTTCGAAAATAATATTTATTTCGAAAATAATATATAATAATGCTCGACAAAAAACTTATTTTTAATTCTTAATATTATTAATATTTATTATTTGTTCCTAACTAAAAAGTCTAAGACAAGCTGAAAATTTCAGAAAAACCTGCTCAAATTCCAGCATTAATCTAACTTTAAAGAATTATTTTTTTTAGCTTGCATTATTTATCATCTTACTAAGTAAATAGTGTACAAAAATAAAAAATTCTAGGAAACAAACAATTATTATTATTAATGATTATTATTATTCTTTTTTTCAATAATATTCTCTTTGAATAATTTTAGAAAGTTGGGGTTTTTTTCTGAAATCTTCAACTTTTTGGCTACTTTTAATATGGAGTGTGATGATAATTAATACAATTTAACAAACATATTTGTTTCAACAATTTATTAATATTTATAACTATCTTCTCTTATAGTAATACTAAATAGTTGCGGTTTTTTCTGAATTTTTAAACTTATTTTTGATTTTGTAGTTCGATCAAAGCAATAATAGATTCAATTTAACAAAAATAATTGCTTCAAGTATTTTTTATTATTTATAATAATATTCTTTTAGAATAATGCTGGAAATTGGCCGATTTCTTAAGAACTTTTCTGTTTTTTCACACTTTTTAATTAAGAAAGAGGTCATGATTAATTAAACTTGAAAAATATAATTGTTTAAACAATTCAATGTTGTTTTTAATTATATTCTCTTTGAATAATGTTAGGAAGATGCGGTTTTTTTTATCTTTAATTCCTAGTTTTTGGTCTACTTTCCATTTAGAGTGTGAAAATATTTAATAAATTTAAAAAACAAAAAATTGTTCAAACAAATTATTATTGTTCATAACTATCTTCTTTTATAGTAATTCTAAATAGTTGTGGTTTTTTTCTGAATTTTTAAACTTATTTTCAATTTAGCTGTTCGGTAAAAGCAATAATAGATAAAATTTAACAAAAGTAATTGTTTAAAAAATGTATTATTGTTTATATTAATATTCTTTTAGAATAATGCTGGAAAGTGGCCGATTTCTCACCAATGTTTGTGTATTTTTTACACTTTTAAATTAAGAAAGAGGTAATGATTAATGAAGGTTAAAAAATAAAATTTTTTAAGCAATTTAATATTGTTTTTAATTATATTCTCTTTGAATAATGTTTGAAAGATGCGGTTTTTTCTGAATTTTTAAACTTATTTTTAATTTTGCAGTTCGATCAAAGCGATAATAGATTATATTCCACAAATATCATTGTTTGAAAAATTTATTATTATTTATAATAATATTCTTTTAGAATAATGCTGGAAAGTGGCCGATTTTGGAAGAATTTTTCTGTTTTTTTACACTTCCTAATTAAGAAAGAGGTCATGATTAATTAAAAATTAAAAATAAAATTGTTTAAACAATTTAATATTGTTTTTAATTATATTCTCTTTAAATAACGTTTGAAAGATGCGGTTTTTTTCTTGAATTTCTAACTTTTTGTCTACTTTCCATTTAGGTTGTGGAAATAATCAATAAATTTGACAACACAAATTGTTTAAACAAATTACTATTGCTTATATCTATCTTCTCTTACAGTAATGCTAGATAGCTGCGGTTTTTTTTCTGAAATTTTAAACTAATTTTCAAATTAGCAGTTCGATCAAAGCAATAATAGATTGAATTCAACAAAAACAATTGTTTAAAACATTTATTATTACTTATAATAATATTCTTTTAGAATAATCCTGGAAAGTAGCCGATTCCTTAAGAATTTTTCTCTTTTGGTACTCTCTTTAATTAAGAATGAGGTAATAATTAATTAAACTTGGAAAATATTATTATTTAAACAATTTGATATTGTTTTTAATTATATTCTCTTTGAATAATGTTTGAAAGATGCGGTTTTTTATTGAATTTTTGAACTTATTTTCAATTTTGCAGTTTGATCAAAGCAATAATAGATTTAATTCAACGAAAATAATTGTTTAAAACATTTATTATTATTTATAATAATATTCTTTTAGAATAATGCTGGAAAGTGGCCGATTTTTGAAGAATTTTTCTGTTTTTTTACACTTCCTAATTAAGAAAGAGGTCATGATTAATTAAAACTTGAAAAATTGAATTGTTTAAACAATTTAATATTGTTTTTAATTATATTCTCTTTGAATAATGTTTGAAAGATGCGGTTTTATTCTTAAATTTCTAACTTTTTGTCTACTTTCCACTAAGGGTGTGGAAGTAATTAATGAATTTAGCAACAAAAATTGTTTAAACGAACTATAGTTGTTCATAACTATCTTCTTTCATAGTAATGCTAGAGAGTTGCGGTTTTTTTTTTATTTTTAAATTTATTTTCCATTTTCCAGTTTGATCGAGGTAATAATAGTTACTTCCCATCCCTGACAGTATAGTATTTGTTATTAATTTTGCAAAAAATCAATTTCATCAACCCTGAATGAAGCGACGAAACAGGAATAATTATAATATCGACATAATAAATAAAATTGATTTTTTAAAAAACAGTACTCTCCTGGACATCTGTGAGAGGGTTTTGGAACTTAGTAGACTAAATCTGACTTACGTAATTGTTTCGGAGGTCATCATGAGTATATTCGAGTCCATCATCCAAAACTGCTACCCTTATACCTCGACCAGTTATCCCCCGTTGGTAAAGAGGTAGCACATTTAGGTCGAGTTTAGGAAGATCCCTGTTTGATCTCGTGTCTTGCTAAATCAGAAGGTAAGGGAAATATTACCAGAGAGGATGGTAAATAACTTTAGATCAAACTTACCATCACATGTTACTCAGAAAATTGATTTAATTTCTAACTTAATTCTTTTTAAATATCGGCTGATCTTAATTCAATTTTATTTTATTTCATTTATCAATTTTTCATCATGGCAATTAAGTAATAATTAAATTTAAAAAATAAAAGATTTAGAATTGAGGACGATCCAAATCAAACTACTTTAGATTAGGTTTCATTTTTGGAAAAGGACAATATTTCGAACAAAATAAAAATTTTTATAAACATTAACATGTCTTAACTGTATTGAATAGCAATTTAATTTTAAAAATTCAATGTCAGAATTATTGAACCCATATATTTTTAATTGATCCTTTGAAGAAAAATTGTTCAGCTACCAAACACGAAATACGTATTATCATTCGAGAAGCATGATTATATTCTAGATTAAAATATTTATAATTTTATAAGTTTTCAAAAGATAATTCTATCCAATCACTTAAAATATCACAAATTTCATATCACCAGGTATATAATGCAATTTAAAATAAGTTTGATTTCAACTTTTTTTGAAATTCTAAATGGAATTGATTACTTTTTCAATTATGCAATTATTCAGTTTATAATGTATGATTCTAAAATCTTTTACCATAAAAATTTTACATTTTAGATCTTCATTTGTAGGAAAATATTTTCAAATAAAAGAATTTTAAAATGCAGTTTCGAAGATTTACACAATAAAATATTAATAGCTTTTGAAATTGAGACTTTTTCACAAAAAGCGTTTGAAGTTGAGTTACTAACCAATTAATTAATTGAAAAAAATTGAAAATTGAAAAAAAATGAAAAAAAATTGATTGAAAAAAATGAATGAATTAATTAATTAATTTAAAAATCGAGCTACAGTCCATGTATTCGAAATTGAATAGTGATTGATTTTATAGAGCGATTATAAATCTGTTCAAATTAAGCAATTTACGGATTTTGACGTAGAATTGAAACTTTATAAAGTTATATGTTTCAATCTAAAATATACAATTTTTAACGAATTCAATATATATATATATATATATATATAATATACATCATAATATGTATACATATATTATATATTATATAATATCATTATTATTACATTATTATTATCATTGTATATTATTATACATTCGATGCCTGTGCTGAGCTGCTTAATTATGTGTCTGCTACTGGTGTAGTGCGAACAGTGCGGTATCACCCCGATACAATTCGGGAGCAGACAATTGCTCCCGTGAAATAATAATCGCTTACAATTCCGGGGTGGTGAATCCACTGTTGTTTTAATTCAACTAGCTTTATAAATTCTCTTCTAGAGGTTTCACAATGCCCCAGTTTTGCAACGAAACCCAGGCGTTTAACGAGTCAACGGGAATAACTGGCAAGGGCAGTTCTTCCGAATGGGGACAGTCCGAATCACATTGTGTCCGGATAAATCGGTTACTAATATCCCGGAAAGTGAACTACTTGTGGAATTCACAAGACATCCGGTGGCCAATCACCATCTAAAGTCGGATTCAAAAGTCCCGACACCTGGCTTTGAAGCTTTATTACTCGGCGAGACAAAATCGCAGAATGTTGAGTCAAAGACCGAAATATTCTTTAACATTATACGTGTAAAGCGATGTCAGTGATTTTCGTCAACATTTTTTTGATTTTCCTGTGACAAAAAATGTGTGAAAGAACAGGAGAAATGACCCTCAACTTTCACTATGTCGACTTTGTTTTACTTTATTATAATGATCATTGCAACTAGTAGAGCTAAAAATGTAAAAAATAATTATCTTGGCTCTGGATAGAGATTTGAAGCTGAACTCTAGCTTAAAAGAATCTTCTCCATTCAGCGGTTTCATCTCAAAAGTTGACCGGTCAATAAAAATGATTAATGTCTGAATTGAAAGCGTCCGAATAATTTCGATCTTAATGAGTTTCAATACTGGAAAACTCGTATTGAAAAAACGTCCTTTTTCAGCATTGTCCAATTTAGGCGTAAAAGAGATTCCTTCCAAAAATAAAGGGCTGAGCTCCCTGTAGCCACAGGCGTAGGCTGAATCTCCTCTTCACTAGACATGAGACATTACGAATTTTCAAAGCGTCATTCAGCCTTTAAATTTCAAATTGTTTAAACGTATAGTCTGATTAAACTAATGTTTATTATAAAAACTAAAAAATTTTATTATAATTACATAAAAGACCAATGGTATTTTTTTAAACAATTTTTATTTGTTTAAACAATGTTTTCCTTCCACAATAATGTGAAGATATTATTTTATTTTAAAAAATTTTAGGATTGTTTAATCAATCATTATTTCTTTGAACAATTTGTTTCCTCTGCAAATCATGTAAAGTTTTCATCTTTCGGGATAATTGTTATAAATTTCATGAATACTAAGACTACAACTTCTTGTTTAACATATTTGGTAATTTTTTAAACATTTTTAATTTGTTTAAACAATTTTTTCCACAACCATGTAAAGATATTATTTTATTTATAAACAAATTTCAAGAGTTTATTCAATCATTATCTGTTTGAACAATTTTTTCCCTCTGCAAATCGTGTAAAGATTTCATCTTTCGGGATAAATGTTATGAATGTCATGAATACTAACAGTAGAACTTCTTGTTTAACATATTTGGCAATTTTATGAACAATTTTTAATCGTTTAAACTATTTTTTCACAAATAAAAATTGTTCACAAAGTTACCAAATATGTTAAACAAGAAGTTCTACTGTTAGTATTCATGAAATTTATAACATTTCTCCCGAAAGATGAAAATTTTACACAATAGGCAGAGGGACCAAATTGTTTAAACAAATAATGATTCTTTAAACACCTACACAAAATTTTTAAATAAAATGAGATCTTTGAATTATTGTGAAAGGAAAACATTGTTTAAACAAATAAAAATTGTTGAAAAAACTACCATGGTTTTTTTATATAATAATATTAAACTTTTTTAATTTTTATATTAAACATTGGTTTAATTAGACTAGACGTTTAAACAATTTGAAATTTAAAGGCTGACATCGCTTTACACGTATAATGTTGAAAAATATTTCTGTCTCTGACTCAACATTGTGCGATTTTTTCTCCCCCAGTAATAAAGATTCGAAGCCAGGTGTCAGGACTTTTGAATCGAACTTTAGGTTCACTCGTTACCGAATTCATAGGCACGATAGAATTGAGAATAAATTATCAATTCATCACGTGCGAAATTATCTCCGCCAGTACTTCACTCTAATCATCAGTAATTCAAAAATCCATTAATGAATCGTCCAAGACAAAGGTTGAACTTCATACAGTCGCCAGCCGACGTAGAATTGAGGGCTGTCGAAAGCTATATCGATGAAGAATTTTTAGTCACAAACTACTTTCTCTTCAAGGATCTGAGAGTAAAGAAAACCATCTCGAAAGGACCCCGAATAGCGGTCATTGATAACCCCGTGGGTCCCCCCATTCTAGTCCCTAGAGTATCCCTTCTTGGCAAACTAAATAATCGGGTGGTAAGAGAAACTTTCTAAGTTATGCTGCAACTTAATCTAACTTGTGTATTTGGGTCACAGTTGCTTCATAGAACTCAATAAAAGTATGCCAGGATAAACTTGCTTGCAATTCTTAGTATTGTAAGCCACTCTCTGAAGTGTGATATCCCAACGATTAAAATAAATAAAATAGAATCAAGTATACTGTAGATTCTAAACTTGGAAATTCAAAATCTCAGCTTCAAGAAATTCAGGGTCTTCACGAAACCTCAATTCTGCGTCGGGCAAAAATTTGACTCCTGACACCTTTGTGGACTCAATTGATCCTAATCTTAGACATATAAATAACGTAAATTATAAACCTGAAACCTGGCCGCTGATGAGACCGAGAACAATTTTACTCGCATCGGTAATTCAACACGAGCCTAAATGATGGATATGAGTGCGGCGATGGCCACCGCCTTGGACTCTTCAACAAAGCACATTCCACATATCAACTTTCGATGGGAAGGTACCCCCCCCCCCCCTTAAGGGAGTTCCTACAGGATATAGAGAATGGTTCGGTCTACGTCACAGAAGTAATTGAACCATCGTTCATAACAATTGTCCTGAGAAAATTTAAGGGCATTGCGCGAGAGAGTGTTCGCGATAGGCAATTTTCAACGCCTGAGGAAGTTACTAAACATCTTATGAAACATTTCGCTCTCACAAAGAAGTACCAGTGGTACTTTGAGGCAATCGTAAACCTGCGCATGCGTCAACACGAGAGTGTGAGCGATTATTACGACAGGACTTTGGGGCTTACCAGTGGAGGGAAGCATTCATTAGAAGAAAAGTATTCGGGAGCGGACAACAATATGTCTATGATGATGAAGCCCCTCATCGATTGTGCTCGGGATGCCTATGTTCGTGGATTACCTAGGGATATGTCAACATTCGTGGACAAGAGCCTGAAAGGGCACGGTCACCTAGCCCCTATACAAAACTGATGGAGGGTGTTGGCAAGGTCAAGCACCAAGAACAGCCTTTCGGGCGAACCGTCCTGCCAAACTCTACAATTCCCTACCCACCTCTACCTGATCCAACTTTCCCTGCATTCCCCATGCATCAAAACTTATATGCAACGCCATATACTTACCCACCTATGTATCCGCCTGGTTATGCGTACCCCTGCCCTATGCAATACCCGCCTACAATAATCTGGTACAGCTAGCCATACATAATGGACGACAACTGCACCTCCTGCTGCAGCAAGGCCGGTGTCGCCAAAACCTACGCCTTTAAACTAACAACAGACCCGTCGTAAGGACGCGAGAGCGAGTATTGTGCTCAAGGAGCGTCCCAAAACAGTCCAGTTCTTGGAACACCCCAGCGAATCCTCCGAAGTGAATTTCAACAAAAAGACTCCCCTGTAGTACGATTATCTTCACCCGAGTTTCATGGAGGAAAGGCTATATTTTTAGTAGACCCGGGACCGATGTAAACTTGATCAAGCTTAAGGCGCTGCAAGGCGATTTAGTTGTAGGCAATGATTCCATCCTGGTATCTGGTATAACATTGGAGGTTGTAGAGACATAGGGATCGGTGTGGGTGCAACTACTCAATAGGCGAGTTGACTTCTATGTTGTTCTCAACAACTTCCCCCGATCAGCCGAAGGCATAATTGGGCGTGCTTACCTACGTCAGGAGCAGGCTCAACTTTCTTTCCGGCAGAATACCCTTGTCACAATATCGGATCATATCACCCCGATACCATTCATCGATCCTGAATCCAGATAAGCGCGACGAAATCTGAAGCCGGAGATTAAGTCGTTCGCTCGTATTTTGAAATTGCAATCACACATGAAGCAGCCTGTCGCCATTAAGGTTACAAACATGGATCTGTCATAAGGATATTTGCCGCGAATCGGCACCCTCGATGGTGTTTTCATTGGCGATGGGGTGGTAAGGAACCACGATGGTGTATGCTATTCGTATGCATACAGCACTACAGACGAAGACTTGGAGTTGAAATTACCACCTCATGAACTTGCTCCATTTGAGTACTGTGAGTTTCCAGGTACAACTTTTGAAGAGTCCGATCTGAAGAACTATGATGACACTAAGGAAGGACACAATTCGACTACTCGATTGGAGAAGGTAATCAAGAGCCTTCACTTCGGCAATCTTAACGATCCTGATAAGGAATTGGTGTTGGAATGGGCTAAGGACTTTTTGAATATATTCCACATCAATGGAGAAAGGCTTACCGTAATGAATAGGGTGCAGCATAGGATCCTTACCGTTAGTGATGTTGTAATCACAAGAAAACAGTTCCTCCAGGCGCCGGACGCTCAAAAACAGATAATTAAATGAGCAAGTTATAGGGGATGCGTATCCCCTGCCCAATATTACCGACATGTGAGACCGATGGAAAAAAGCCCAATATTTTTCGGTTTTTGATCTCGATAGCGGGTATCATCAAGGAGAAACCCACTCACGCGACAGGGCTGAAACTGCGTTCTCAATAGCGAGATGATATTTTGAATCTAACCGGATGCCCATGGGGATAAAGAATACTCCCGCAACATTTCAACGGTAAATGGACTCTGTCCTACAAGGGATGTTGGGATCAGAAGCATTCGTTTATCTCAATGATATTCTCATCTATTCTGAAACATTAGATGAGCATGACAAGAAGGCTCGAAAACTGTTCAAGCGGCTTCGAGATGCCAACTTAAAGCTTCAACCGGACAAGTGCGCTTTTTTGTATCCCTATTCTATTCCCTATTCTGAAATATATATATTTCATATATATATATATATATATATATATATATATATCCCTATTCTAATTGAGACACATCATTGGATGCAATGGTGTGAAGTCCAACCCAGCAAAAATCTCGGCGATTAAGGAGTTCCCTAGGCCAAAAACTGTGCGGCCGTAAGGCAGTTTCTTGGCTTGTCAGGGTACTATCGGCGATTCATAGAGAACTATGCCAAATTGGGCGAACCCTCATCAGATCTAGTAAAAAAGGAATTCCAAGTTTGTCCGGGCACTGGAACAAGAAGAAAGTTTCTTTAGATTACGTGACTACCTTTGCCAAGAACCGATACTGATGTACGCGGATTACACGAATAAGTTTAAATTGACTACGGCTGCTTCCATATATGCCGTAGATGCCGTGCTCACCCAAGAGATTGAGAAGGTAGACATGCCAGTTGCCAACTACTCTAAAATATTAACAAGTATTGAACAGCGATATGACATGACTGAGAAGGAGTGTCTCGCGGTTACCTATGCAGTACCAAACTTTAGACCGTGTCTGTATGGGCGCGAATTCATACTAGCGTTTGATCACGAACCCGTGCATTGGATCACATATGCTGACAATCCAGGTCCAACGCTCATTCTATGGAGGTATAGACTCAAGGACTATCAGTAAGTCTTGGAGTATAAGAAGGGAAAACCTAATAGAGGTGTGAAAGCCCTGTCAGGAAAACCCGTGGGCTCGAGAGACATTCGCATACGAATGATTACAGGGACCTGAAAGCTGCTGAGTTTAACACGGTCTCTGCCAATACCTCGACGGATGCTATGGCTGGTGTGGATCCTAAAAATAATACCGATTCCAGTAACCCTTACCATGACGAGGTAGGTGCATTATAGCGGGCGCGGATACCTCCTGCAGATCGATATCGCGCACTGCCGCTGAAATCCACTTCGGGCAAGGTTGCTGAAGACTCTAGAAACCCCGCAAGCACAACAACCCAATTGTCGGGACAGCAAACCGTGCAGGTCTCCCAAAAAGAAGATAATCCTCTAGGCCCAGAATCAGGGGCTAACCCCTCACCATCGACCAGTACCAGAGCTCAAACTTCCGAAGTGCAGCCAATTTTGCGTAAGGAAGTCGCATCTCAGCACCGACCACGGTTACTAGGGACCTCGTGAGTCGAAGACTTCAACGAACCCAACAAACCACCGTCACATTATAAGGATCCAATGCTGAATCAAAGCTGCATCGCCCGCCGACCACGGTTGCGACCGCGTATGTCGGGAGGATCTACAAAGACTGCATCCAGCCACGACAATTCATCTTCTGGTGATGCATCCTCAGAGGACAGCGAGAATTCTAATCCACCAGTCTACAAAAAGGATTATAGCTTGCTCCCTGGCATCGAACCTACGCTAGTACACCCTGCTGAAAAAGTAGTACCAAAAAGTGCCTCGCTTAGCCTACCCAACCCATATATTCCTGTCCTGTGCAATAAGCCAACTGAGGTGTACATAGGCGGCGCTTGAGCTTATGCCCAAAAAGAAGAGCCGAAGGAGGGCGTGGGAGTCTGTTTTGGTCAGGAACACCCTCAGAACCTATCAAAACTAGCCTAGGGTCGTCAAGCAAATAACTCCGCGGAAATCCAAGCTGCAATCGCCGCTGCCCAAAAAGCGCTCGTGAATAGAATAACCAAGCTTAGCGTTTTCACCGATTCAAAGTTCCGCATAGATAGTTGTACCAAGTCGATGCCCACGTGGGAGACCAACGGTTTGAAAGCGGCAGAGGGTAAGCCTGTTATCAACAATACCGAGTTCAAGGAAGAACGTGAAACTTTAGCACCTCTAGAGGTGACTTGGCATCATGTACCAAGCCACCAGAGGGTAGTAGGTAATGAAGCAGCTGACGGGATAGGACACGCTGGAATTCCGCGGACGGATGGAACCCCCAGTGGGCCTGAAACTAGCACTTTTCAAACAAACCAAGAGGAATAATCGACTGGAAAACCCCTCGGAGCCATCGTTGATGTTAGCTAAAACGGCACCAGCAGCGAGGACAGCGACAGCAACGACGACGAAGACCATGACGAGCAAACCAAGGACGTCTCTTGCAGGGCTATCTTTGGAACAGAACTACAGAAGTTCATAGCTGAGTTCGATCAGTCTTTGGTTAGTCCTAATGCGACCCAAGTCGAAATCACGGCAGTGTCTGAAGGAGATCAAGATCAGGACTCGTTGCTCCATCTGGAAAGCAAGGATCCTCGTACAGGACTGGATGATCCTCTTCCTGAACGAGTAACTTAATTTTTGGAATCATTCCAGAATCAGCTTCAGCAACGCAACAGAGCTGAGCAAGAGGATCACATATCAGAGCTCTCAGAAGGGCTGAAGGATCGGATACACTCTGAACCGGAGGAAAGACATCAAAAGAGTACAGTACGATTTAGAGATACACCAGGGATGATGGACTCTCTCATCATTGGGCAATCAACAACCAGGCGATCCCTATTTCAGACTCCTTTAATGGCCCTGACTCCTTCAGCTCGCTCGACTCCAACGGTGGAAGAGGAACAAATTGTCAACCCCCGGGCGAGGACGATAAAAAATCTGCCTAAAAGGAATCTTATGGACATGCCTGCTAAACACGAAGTAATATCCACAGCTAATTCCCTTAACGTAGCTCCAAGGTCAACTCTAATTGGAGCACCCTTACAAATGCAAATGCCTTACATCGGTCCACCCAACCCCTCGTCAGAGGAGGAACCGAATGAACCTAACATGCCAGTAACTCACGGACTGGAAGTAGCTGGATCGCTCCCTTCTTTTTTCTTCATCAGTGGACTATGCACTTAAGGTATGTGCGAGATCACTACGCTCAGTTAATTGCAGAAGATTGCGAACCATAGAATCCAATCTTTAAACTACTATGTGGATTGGGACATCGTTAAACAAGGTCTTAAGAATCTTTAAGCAGCATTTACCCGAGACCAGCACGGAACATGTCGTATGGCCAGTTCAAGCGAATTGTTAGGCAACGTACCACAAACCAAGTTACCTGAATTGCTAGCCGATGTATCTCGGGATGGTCCACCTGCCATAACGATATGTCATGGAAAAGTAGAAATCCCACCAGAGGAATCTCGGCGGCAACTAATTTCTGAATACCATGAAAATCTTCCTGGCGGGCACAAAGTGAAAACTAAAACATACCAGCGTCTCCGAGAGTGATATATGTGGACGGGCATGCGAAAAGATGTGACTAATTATATTCAAAAGTGTAATAGTTGTCTCGAAAGCAAAATAATATGGGCCCGTACACGCGAGCCCATGGTTATTACGGACACCCCTCTGGAAGTATTTGATACGGTCTTTCTTGACACCGTTGGAAAACTAGCGACCACGCCTTATGGTATTAGATAAATTCTCACCATGCAGGACAATTTTTCCAAGCTGTGCATCGCAGTACCGATCCCAGACTCAAAAACGAACACTGTGGCTCATGCCGTGGCCAAGAAACTGTTTGCACAATATGGAGCTCCCCGCTGCATCCTCACGGACCACGGAGGAAAATTTCTCAGTAAACTTATGCGAAAGTTGGAGAAGATATTCGGGGATAAGCAATTAACCATCTCGGGCTATCGTCCCCAGACTCACGGCTCACTAGAACGCAGTCACGTACTTTTGAAAGATTATGTAAAACATTATGCCAATGACTACGATGACTGTGACCGGCTGTTACCTTCCGCAATGTTTGCATACAACACCTCTGTCCATGAATCAACGAATTTCACCCTGGTTGAATTACTCTATGTACATGTCGCGCGAATCCCCATTTCGTTCCCTCCTGCAGAAAAATTGGTACCTATGGATCCCGTCTTTGAAACCTGATAGTTCGAACAAGCTCTTGGTGTATTTGCTGCCTAGCGCGAACAGTAACAATGTACATGCACGGTCGTCAGCTGAATTCGCTGGTACTCGCCATCTCATGCATCAGTTCTACGATAGCAGAGAGTACCTACGAGCACCTTCGGTTCCAGTCAAGCACGGGGATATACTACGAATATCAAGGGGAGGTGCGGATGAGGGCTACTAACTAGCGCATTAAAACTTTCCTACATGTTAGGAAGATCTACAGCTTCTTGGACCACTACCAAACTAAGGTCATGACATTACCCAGATATTGTCGACCTACGCTGGAAGAGGAATACAACCATACCATTAACAATTACAATCTCCAGCCTAAATTAGACGCAGCCGCTCGGTTGAAAAGCATCATTCCACAGGAGTTTGAAGAGCTAACTCGGCACTCAACTAGAAAATTACCCCTTACCTTACCCTCTGCTATGAGGTCAAGAAGAGCGACACTGATGTTGGGGTTCCTCGGCGGATTGGTTGGTCCAGTGGCAGGGCTGCTCATGTATGATGATGGCTAGATTATGGACTCTAAGATCAACGATCTCAACCAGACCCAATCGAACCTGTCACATTTAGTGGGGCAACAGACCCACTCAGTGTTGTCTCAACTTGAGCTGGAACATCAACTCACGACGAAACTAGAGGCTCAACAAAAGTGGCTAAATGAAGCCCATATTTCGGGACATCCAGGACCATGCTCCCAAAGTATCCTCCCCAGTGTCAGGCCCGCATATCGGTGTATACGAGTTGACTCAACTGGCTACCGTCACCATCTTCTCCGAAAATGGTACTCTTTAAATTATAATGGACATTCCATTGATAGATAAGACGGAATACACTCTCTATGAATTACGTGCTTTACACGTTAAGCACTTGCACAGCGTATGTTTGATCACCATTCACGCATATAGCCCTAGAGGAAAGCAAACACACCTATATGCTACTAACCAGAGAAGATCGTCGAAAATGCAAGGACATCCTGGACTATGCCCTCTGTAATGGCCTACTGCCTATCTACGATGCAACTCAACGTTCGTGTAAACTCCAGCTGCTACTCAACCCAACTATTTCATCATTTAAGTTGTGCGACATCCAAGTTTCCTACAACCACCTGCCCTTTTGGCAGGTTATACCATCACTCAACGGTTGAATTTATTCTACCATGAGTCAATTGGACGCAGAGATACGTTGCTGGGACAAGGATCAAAATCTACGAACACACTGTTCATTTGGACTTGACCAAATTATCTAATAAATTACTCCAACTCGAATCTATAAGACCCAACACTCACTCCGCAATAGAAACGTCGTTAGCGAATGAAAATGACCCCATATACCGGGAGGGCGAGAAGACATTAGATCAATTAGAGCAAAAATTATATGATTTTAGCTCACAACGGCAAAAGCAGGCAACCCAGTCAACCTTAATACATGGATCTAATGCGGGTATCCTATGCCTCACTGTTCCTGTTGTATCTTGGTAATTCTAAACTGCTGACTATCGGGGTTATATGCTGGAATTGTATACAGCGAAAAAGAACATTAAACGACACACCTGGATCAACAAGACATGTGGTGTCATAGCCCCAAATACATCTCTCGGCACTTTCGTCACTGGACGAACCAATGGAATCTCTACCACCCTTGAGAGAGAGAGAGAGACGATAAAATGCTTCTTCGGACAATAACCCTGTTTCTGCGCGACGAATTCAATTACTAGTGCAGGCTCTTCAACCAGCATAAGTTAGTACCCATGATCCCACCACACCGTGATTTCCTTACACGGACGTATTGCAACAAGCCTGTGGAGGGAACCAACAAATCGTCTATGCTAGTGGAGTGTTATGTGCTGTGAAAAAGGGAACGAATTCACAGTCAAAATGTGCCTGTGGTTATTAGAATGAGAATGGGTTATGCTGAATGGTTACTTCCTCTATTGCAAAGAAGAAAAGAAAGTTAAACTATATTATGGGACCTAAGGAAAAAATTGTCTTGTAGACAATAAATAGGTTAAGTTGAACTAAGATTTTCAAGGAGCAAGAAAAAAAAAAAAACCAGCCGTGGAAAACAATGCGCTTATCTGATGCATTAATAAATGTTTGTATCAGGCTAAGTCAAATAGTAAGCTGATGACGAGTCGGTCTCCCTGGATACTGATAACAATCGGGGACGATAGTTTACATTACAGGGCGGGTTCGTTGCGGTAAACATCGCTGATGATGGGTTTCACCTATTAACATAAGCGAGATCAGCGGTGCCTGTGCGCAATATAAATAATCCGTCTTGTGTCCGGGTAGATTGTCTTTCCATTTTCGCTTATAGCATGTACCCATATTATCTAGCAACCACTGAACCGTGTTCCGAGTGAGTGAAAATTAGTGAGAAGTGTCAAAGACACAGTAAAGCGTACGGGAACACCGACTATCATCAACATCGCCCACACGCAAGGGGAAGAAACACGCCGAGCGTGAACCTCCTTCTAATCATATTCTCCGGATGCTCGTAGCGATCCGTGCTACCAATAAAAGCTAAATAACAAATGCAATTGTTAATAAAAACCAAAAAGTGATATAGATAATTTTACTCACATTCAACGAACTTAAAAACGAAATTATAATAAATTAATATTATATAATATATATAATATTATATTCCCCGAGGCATGGAGGAGTGGAGATAACCACGAAAAAAGAGAGGCATGTATCTCAATTCAATTTTCAAAATTATATTTGGATATATTTCAATTATTCAGCAATTTTTTGTCGTACGCTGTTGTTTTTCTGAATTGTTTAAACGATCTAATATGATAATGTTTTAATGATTTAGCGATGTTTCTTGGTTCACAGATTTACAAATATGACCGTGAAATGAATATTTAAATACAATTTTCAAAATGTCATGTACATATGTTTTAATTATTTAACAATGTATTTTGACACGCTCTTCGTTTCATATCAAAATTTATTTGAACATTCCAGTGCAAATACATGTTTATTGATTTTTGTATTGAGAACTGAGAATCGGATCAGAATATCATTTTTTTAATTATAGGTATTAATTTGTTAATGATTTAGCGATGTATAATTGATGCTTAGATTAAAAAAAATGGTTGTGAAAGTACCCGCAAATGTCATTCTGCAAACATTATATTTTTTTAAATATATTAAATTACATAACGTGCACTTGAAATCTTTAAATGAGATCTGGTCATTTACTATTATTAATAGTAACAGTAAATTCTACGCTACATGGATTCACTGACCACATTCTTTGAGAATATAATTTCAGCAAGAATTCGATGGTCAAAAAATGTTAAAAAATAAATAGTTATTCGAAAATTGAGTATATACGAAAAATGAATATGAAAGTCAGCGCGCGCATATAATAGTCTAGTAAAAATTAAAAAAAGTGAGCGCATTTTGAACATTTTTGAACACATTTTTTCAATATATGAAAATTATATGTACAGCTGTGCATAGTACTCGAAAATTCAAACAATTTATTTCAATTACATTTTTCGATAAGATGAAACTTTTCAGAGTTACAGCATTTTCAAAAGCCAAAAGGAGATACGAAAATTAACATTTTCACCCAAACAACGCACGATACGAAAAAAATTCAAGACAAGAAAAGTGTCTCTTTTTACACGCCCTACAAGCCTATCATAACGACGTTTTTGAATTTTCTTGAAAAATCGAAAACTGACACAAAAAATAATAATAATAACAAAAAATAATGAGAAACCATAAATTTGATTTTGCGTTCAAACGATGCAAGATACGACAAATGGTGATTTAACAAAAATTATGCACTCAGAAAAGATCTAAAAATTTGTTGTTGGTCACTTTTTGTTAGAATTTGTTTTTTGTTTTTCTTTTATTCGTAAAAAATAACCTTAACAGTGAAAAAATCTGCCCGGCTAGTGGGCACATTCTCATAAAAACTTTGCTCATTTAATTTATTCTTCATCTCGTGAGTGGGTTTTAAAAATATTTAATTTTGTTCATGTCCTCAATACTATTTCTAACGAATAAAACAATAAAATCACTATTATTAATGCTCTTGGTACTTAAACATTTTTATTTTTACATTCTCATCCAAAGAAGGTATTAGATTTGTGTAAAATATGTACCCTGCGGTTCTTGTCAAATGTCCACGTTTTGAGACCCCCTGAAGCCAAAAAACACGTTTTTACAAAAATGTCTGTCTGTTTGTCTTTAGATTTTTAGATTTTTATAACGATGACTTAAAAAAGAAGTAACCAATTTGATAGCCCTTTGGGATATTCTTTTAGTCTCGTAACCTAAAGGTTATGTTCTTTAGCCAGCCATTTCGGATAAAAATTCAAAAAGTGAGAGCATTTTGAAAATTATGCGAGCATTGTTTTCAATATTTGAAAATTACATGAACTGCTGTTCAGAGTAATTGAAAATTCATACAAGAAAAATGTTTTTTTTGCGCGCCTTACAAGGTTATCATAATGACGTTTTGAATTTTTTTGAAAAATCGTAAATTCACATTTTTATTACACAAAAAATAATGAAAAATCACAAATTTAATTTTGCGGTTAAACTATGCAAGATACGGCAAATGATGATTAAACAAGAATTGTGCAGGCAGAAAAGATCTACAAACTTGTTATGTGTCACTTTTTGATAGGATGTGTAGTTTTTGTTTTATTCGTAAAAAATAACATCAACGTTGAAAAAATCTGCCCGATTGGTGGGCACATTCTCATCAAAACTTTGCTTATTTCATTTATTTTTTATCTCGTGTGTGATGTTTCAAAATATTAAATTTTTTTCATGTGCTCAATACTTTTTCTAATGACTAAAACAGTAAAATAGCTATAATTAATGCTCATGGTTCTTGAAAATTTTCATTTCCACATTCTCATCCAGAGAAGGTATTAGATTCGTGTAAAATTGCCCCCCCCCCACCCTCGGCTTTTCTTGAATGTCCACGTTGTGAGACCCCCTGAACCCAAAAAACATGTTTTTACAAAATGTCTGTGTCGCTTCGTGTCTTTGAGACACATGAGGGTTTCGCCGGCCTGTCGCCCTAATTTCATCATGCCATCCATCCCACGGTCGTGAGACGTGGTCATAAGTGTGATTCACCGCGGTTCTACTGGAAGCCGATTTCATTTGTAGATTCAGTTGCTCCAAGTGGGAACCTACGGTCACGGGAGGTGACGATTGTTTGAAAAAATAAAATAAAAATGGAAAATGAATGGTTAAAAAGCCTTAAATTGTTTAAGCAATAAAATAAAATAAAATGAAACGGTAGCAAAACAGTAATTTGATCAAAAAATAAAATTGTGGAAAAAATTACCTTGTTCAAAAAATTAAAATACTTACAAAACATCAAATTGTTTCGGGGAAAGAATAATTTAAAAACATTAAATCGTTGAAAAAATAAAATTGTGGAAGAAATGAAAATTAAAAAAGAATTAGATTGGTTAAAAAATAAAGTTGTAGCTGAAATGACCTTGTTTAAAAATGAAATAGTTTTAAAAAGTAAATTGTTGAAGAAATCAAATTGATAACCAAATTAAATTGCGTAAGAAATTAAATTTTTTCAAAAATTAAATTGTTGACAATTCTAAATTATTTAAGAAATGAGATTGCAGAAGTAAGTAAAGTGTTTAAAAAAGAAAATTCTCATTGTAATGGAGGCCGCAGACATCTAATCTCGGGACTGGCTAGTTTAGAGAACTCCAGCGTTAGGCTCGAGGACGAACTAAATCTGGAGATAAAGGGGGCGGAGTGTTTATAAAGGCACCGCAGAGCGACCGTACTGATTTCCGGCACCCTCAAGGATCCGTCGACGGTTCTGTGGCGCCTGAGCTTCCAGAACCCCACTCTACGAACCTATTCGTGAAAGGTGTATTCCAACAGGCAGGGAGCCAGTCCGAAGGGAAAGGGCTGGATTCTAGTTGTTGGTCTTCTCTGAATCTCAATCTGGGCCATTACGGCTCTGGATTACTGACCCTATCCAGAGGCGGGTAGGATGACTCTTCGGGTGATCAATCTGGGCTCCGTCGGGAGACCAGGAGCGTCTCGAGACGCCCCGAATCGGTCTATCAATGGCTGAGACAAGAATCTGTATGATGCAGGTTATTTTGCAGCACAGCGAAGGCGCATTGATCAGAGATGAGGTGCTTTTAGCTTCCTCGCTGTACAGAATGCAGGCAGACAGACAAGCTGCTATGTAGAAACTGCGCTCTGTGCTATCGTGGAAAAATAGTTTCAGCAACTGGAACCAGGAGGGTATACTGTGGGCACCTTCCTGGATGTAAAGAGTGCCTCTAGCAACACCCCTCCAGAAGTCATCTGTCGAGAGGCTTTGAGATGTGGCGTGCCAAACCAGCAAGTAAGCTAGATGGGAAGCATGCTACGCCGGAGGCGACTTGAAACCAGATGGGTCGAACGCCTAGTCCGATGAATAGCGCTGCTGGGATATCCACGGGGGGTGTCCTTATAAGGTCGATCTGCACATCGTAGAGCTCTGCTGCGACGTCTCAGGGCTCTCGGTAAATCCGAAAAAGACCAGCCTGGTCATTTTCGTGAGAAAGTACAAAGTATCGAAAGTTGATACACCTGCATTTCATGGTGAGAGGCTGACGATATCAAACTCAGTTAAATATCGGAGGTTAATCCTAGAGAGCAAACTGAACTGGGTGAAGCATCTTGAGACCCAATGCAGGAAGTTTGTCATGACATTTTGGATTTGCAGAAGAGGCTTTGGTTTAACGTGGGGCCTAGGGCCCAAAATGTTGGCATGGCTCACTCCGCTGTCTCGCGACTGACACTGTCAGTATTTGCAGTCACTGACTGCCTTTTGGTGAGCCCTGCACTAGGCTCTCAAGTTACATCAGCAGACTACTAATTTTAGAAATGAGGCAAGATAAAATAATAAAACGCTTTAACTTCACCAAGACTTTCCGCGTCTGCATCCCAAACAGAGATGTGTGGAATGAAAATGGTGACCCGCTCCTTCAAGGGGATAGGAAGACGGCTCCATAGGATTAGGAGGGTCACGAGTAGGAATCTGTAATAGAGTGGGAAGGAGGGAGATAGAGATCCCACTTGGGCGGCACGCGACTGTTTTTCAGACGGAGGTCCGGGCCGTCCTTCGCTGTGCTGAGATATTATCAGAAGAAAACGCTGCTGGTAGGCAGATTACAATCTGCTCGGACAGCCAAACGACATTAACTACAGTTGGGATACCAGACACAACATCAGAGATGGTTTGGGAGTGCAAGATGGCATTAAACCAACTTGGAGAAAAGGACAACGTGGCTCTCGTGTGGGTTTCTGGTCACACAGGGATGAATGGCAATGAAAAGGCGGAACAGTTAGCAAAAGGCGACGCAGCAAGTGAATACATAGGACCGGAATCGGTACAGGGACTAGCGTCTTGCTGCATGGGGATCGCTATAAAAAGCTGGATCCAGACGAAGCACCAGAAATACTGAGAACAAACCGAAGATTACCGAAAGGCGAAAGCAGTCCTGGGCTTTACGTACAGGATGGACGAGCCAGGGAAATCGTGGGGTTTTCCAAGAAAGATATAAGAACAATGGTTCAGATGCTTGCAGCGCACTGCCACCTAAACTATCACATGTACAAGATAGGGTACAACCCCACGACATAGTGCAGGATAAGCGACAGGAATGATGAATCATCCCTGCACATCTTATTCCAGTGCCCGGTATCAGTTAGGCTTAGGCAACAAACCCTTGGGGTCCATTTCATGGAATCTGAGGATATACTGGGCTTCACCAAAGTAAAGTAAAGAGCATATGCCTCTTCTGTTTCTGTAATAAAAAAAGGATTATTTAAACAATTTCTAATGGAAAATGTACTTGCGGATTTTTCTGGAATCAAATTCCAGCTAAGAAATACGCAAAGTCGCTAGCGGAGTGCTTCCTTGTGAAGTTATCGAGCGTCGGCCCTCGAATATAAATATTTTCCTGTTGATTAAAAGCAAGCTCAATACTCACTGGTAAAACGAAGAAAAAATATTATAGTAAAGTACTATGAATATTATAATTATATCGACAAAGACGTGGATTTTTCCAAAGACTTGTACGACTTTATATTTGAAGTAATATGTGCTTTACAATTAAAGATTTTAAATACAATTGATAACAAAATGAGGTTGCGTATGCAAGGCCAGTACCGATAAAAAAATTGTCGGTACCGATAAAAAAAATTACCAGTATTGAAAATTTTTTTTCCCGGCTTTTTTTAAAGAATATTTTAAGAATAGAGCCTAGACTGCCGACGAAATAATGGAAAAATTAATTTTCCTCCCAAGTGTTTAATAATACTGTTTGATCCTCCATATCACCCATCGTACTAGTTTTGTGTCCCAGACTATAGAACATTGAAAAAGGATAGGGGTAAAACTGAAATTATTTCTGTGACTAATCATAGAAGACGAATCAGAGAAATGCAAGGATGGGAGTTTGACCAACATTATTTCTGTGACTAGTGACAGGGGCGCCATTCCGCCCTCACGAGACGTTAGAAAGGGGTAGGTGTTCGACCAAAATTGTTTCTGTGACCAGTCACAGGGATGCCTTCCCGCCCCCACGAGATATTGGAACGGGGTAGGTGTTCGACCAACATTATTTCCGTGACCATTCATAGGGTGCTTTCCTGCCCCACGAGATGTTAGGAAGGGATAGGTGTTTGATAAATATTATTTCTGTGTCCAGTCACAGGGGTGCATTCCGTTTTCACGAGATGTTGGAAAGGGGTAGGGATTTGACCAACATTATTTCTGTGACCAGTCACAGGGGTGTCTTTCCGCCCCAGCCAGATGTTGAAAACATGTAGGAATTTGACCAACATTATTTCTGTGACCAATCACGGGGGTGCCTTCCTGCCCACAATATGTTGGAAAGGGGTAGGGTGTTTTCCAACATTATTTCCGTGACCAGTCACAGGGGTGCCTTTTCGCCCCCACGAGATGTTGCTAAATTATTTATGTGGCCAGTAACAGGGGTACCTTCCCGCCCTTATGAGCTGTCGCAAAGAGGTAAGGATTTGACCAACATTATTTCTGTGACCAGTCACAGAGGAGGCTTCCCGCCCCCACGAGGTGTTGAAAATGTATGGGTGTTTGGCCGGCATTATTTCTGTGACCAGACACAGAAGTGCCTTTCCGCCCCCACGAGACGTTGAAAAGGGTTAGGAGTTTGTCTAACATTATTTCTGGGTCCAGTCAAAATAACCCTGTGCTCACATGGTTAATCATCATTTTTAAGTACAGAATGGACAATATACAGGGTGATATATACATAAAACGTTCCATCTAAAGCGTCAAAAGCTAAACTGAAAAAATAACAGTTAAATCACATCACCTTCTCCTAAAATGCTTGACAGCTCCTTCAGTATGCTTGAAATATGTGCTTTTTGAAGAAACGGTAAAAAAAGCATTGTCGGTATCGGTATTTTTTTTTACTGGTACCAACCAGTTTTTTACCGGTACCGTTAGTTTATACACTTCGGAAAAATTAAATTATTGACAATTCAAAATTGTTATGAAATGAAATAGCAGAAGAAAGATAATTGTTAAAAAAATGTCTGAATAAATGAAATTGTAAGCGGAATAAAATTGAAGAAGAGGGTTTAAAAAATAAAATACAATTAATGAAAATTTTAAATTTAAAATAAATCAAATTGCAGAAGAAATAAAATTTAGAAAAAAATGTTCAAAAAACAACATTGTTTAACAAGAAAATTGTTCTAAAAATAAAATTCTTGAATAAATGGTATTGTTTAACAAATTAAAAAGTTGGAAAAATTAATTTTTGGAAAGTTTAAATTGTTGAAGAAATACAATTGTAGAAGAAATGAAATTGTTTAGCAAATAAAATAAAAACGGAAAATCAAATGGTTGAAAAACATTATATTGTTTGAGAAATAAAATAAAAAGAGAAAATCAAATGGTAACAAAATATTAAATTGTCTACAAAATAAAATTCTGGAAGAAAATAAATTGTTTAAGAAATTAAATTGTTTAAAAATTGCATTGTTGAAGAAATTAAATTGTATAAGAAATTAAATTGCTTAACAAAATTTAATTGCTGACAATTCAATATTGTTGAACAAATGAAATTGTAAAAGAAAGAAAATTATTGCCAATTTTATTTTATTTTTTATTGTATTTTTCAAACAATTTATTTTATTGCTTTTGAACTTTCATTTCTTTAAAAATATAATTTCTTCAACAATTTTGAATCTTGAACAATTTAATTCTTCAAACTATTCAATTTCTTAAACAATTTAATTTTTTTAACAATTTATTTTCTTAAAGAATTTCATTTCTTCAACAAGTTTATTTTTTTAACCAATACTATTTATTCAACAATTATATTTTTTGAACGATTTTATTTTTCAAACAGTTTTATTCCAGCTACAATTTCGTTTTTTGAACAATTACAATTTTTCAACAATTGAATTTTTTAAACTATTTTTTTTATCATTTCTTAAAAAATTGTATTTTTCAAGTCATCTAATTTTTTTAAATTCAATTTCTTGCCCAATTTCATTTTCCAAACACATATTTTTTTGTTATAATTTGATTTGATTTCTTATTCTATTGTTTTTATTTTATTCCTTTTACAATTTCATTTCTTCAGCAATTTTGTTTTCTAAACATTTTCATTTCTCAAAAAATTTTATTTCGTAATCGTACTATAAGCCTACTTTACTTCCTTCTCCGGGACAATCTGGTTTAAACCTGGATTTGGTTTTTCTTTCCGTTTTTCCAGCTCACCTGGCCGGGGCGGGAAGGCACCCCTGGGACTGATCACAGAAATAATGTTGGTAAAATCCCTACCCCTTTCCAACATCTTTCGAAAAAGGAATGGGTTCCGCAAAGTAGGCCTTGAACGAATATCTCGCTCATCTGTCCAGAGAGGAGAAGGCTGTTTGCAAAGGAGTTGACCAGGAGCTTAAGTGATTGTTTAACCTTGATCTTGGAAGACTTGAAGATTGTCTCGCGAGGGGAGTGAGGGCCTAGAAATATGCAGATGACCTGTTATTTCTGGTTAAAAATCGGGATTAGGAGCGTCCTTGGATCTTCTTAGGAGCGTGGTTATATTGCTTTCGGTCTGGTTGTTCTGGAGGAGATCACACTTATAGTTGAGGGGCAGGCAATACATTGTCAAGATACCTTGATGTACCTGAGATTGTTCTGGATATGCGTCTTACATGGGTTCCGCACGTTAAATATATTGCAGGCAATACACTCCGTGCGATTAATGTTTTGCGGGCCATTGCAAAGGTCACGTGGCGTGTTGACCCATCCACCCTGTAGTGGGTATACAGAAATCTGGTCAGAGGTTGTTTGGAATGGGGTGCCCCGCTTTTTGTGTATGCTAGTTTCTCTGCTCTTAGTATGCTGAACAATACCTGGTGCAGCACCAGGTACTGAGGGTAATCCTTGGTTGGATTACATATACTCCGATCATGGTTCTTCTTTCTGACGCTAACGAATCTCCTCTCAGTATTGGTGGATCTATGCTTTCTCAGAGGTTCTTGCTACGAAATTTCACATGGCGTAATAAATTTTTGGGTTCGCTCAGACAAGAGAGGCCGAATAGCAACTCATGAGTCAATGTGGGGAGTTCTTCAGTGTGTTTTCCGCTCATTGATGAGAGCCTACTATGACAGTGAATGGGAGGATCTCATCTTTGAGGCTGAAATCGATCTCGATTCAGCTGTGGTTTCTATATCCCGGAGTTGGACTTTAGATTTGGTCTTCTTCTTTAGTGGGACACTTTGGTTCTCTCATCTGAACTGTACGCGATCTTGTCTGCTGTCAGGCATGTTCTGAAGGGGGATATTGGGAGGTTTGTTATTTTCTCGGATTCTCACTGAGCTTTACGCTGTATTACAGATAGGTTCTCGGACCCTTAGGGCCTAACTTTAGCACGGAAGATTGGCGATCTTTTGGCAAGGGCTCCTAGATGTGGCCACACAATTGTGCTGATGTGGATCCCTACACATGCTGGAATCCCGGGCAACGAAGTCAGTGATTTATGTGCGAGATGTGCAGGACTTTTGAACTTTAGATTACAAACGGGTCTGGAAAAAGGGGATATGGTGAGCTATGTCATACATTCGGATATGATATTTGAGTCATATATTGAAGCAGTAAGCGAAATCGGGAGGTTATTTGGGAAGGAAAATATTATTTTGTAATTTTTGTATAATTTGAGTAAATTACGGAAGGATGAATTGGTTTGAGCACGGGCGGCGTTTCCCGTTTTGCTCCCTCCCCATGCGGCTAGAGGTGGCACGACCGGAGTCTACCTTCAAGCTCAACGTGATCGGATGGAATGCCTGACTGGATTGATTTACTACCAGAAGTTTTAATGGGGAAATTAAAATATGGACGATTTTAGGTTTAGTTCTGGCCGTTCGTTGAATGGCAATAAGCCACAATCAAGAAGGAGTAGAAGAAGAAATCCTCAGTCATCGGCTCGGCAGCGAGCCGCAAGCTTCAAGGAGCACTAGTGGCTTGGGGTGAAATAGGGAGTGCACTCTTTATCTCTGATTCCGAGTCCTATTGCGTTATTTCAAAGTGTTTGTGTCCACAAGGTGGAATAGAAAGTTTACCTTTTATATCTGACTTCGATTCTTTTCTGGAGTCTCATTAAAAAGGACAAATATTTTCGAATACGCGTTTGCTGCACGAATTTATTTGAAAGAATCAAATGAGGTATCGTTTCTACTCTTTACGGGAAGTCTCTAAGGGTGGACTAGAATGTTCACTTTCTAGCTCTGATTCTGATTGTTTTATCGTGAATAGAAATTGATCGCGATTCCTGAAAGAAGGACATTATTTCAAAGATATCGCTGTCACAGCCTCATTGCTAGAAATTAGCGAAACTGTAAATCTACGGGTTTAGTACCATTTAGGTGTGGATAAAATAAATGAAAAACTATATTTAACAAATATATCCTCAGGTTTTATCGTATATGTTATATTGAAAATAAAGAGATATTTGACTTACTGTTCAAAGGCGCGCGCTATTATAGGAATAAATTAAAAAAACTTCCGTAAGTTTAGCCATAAGCCTCAGCATAGACTAGGATTATTATGAATGGGCTAGACTAGGATTTTATTGAATAAAAAATCTTGTTTTTATATACAGAAAAAGTGGAATCTTATTCCTTCTCACGTGTGGCCCCTTCTTTGCATTTCATTTGCATGTTTATTTTACGAAGAAATTATCATCGAGAGTATTATTAATTGAAAATATATTGATTTTTTATCTACAAAAAGAGAACTTCGTGACTTTCGACTAAATCAATAATACCGTGGATGCCGCTTGACGCCGGTAGAAGAGTGTAGTGTAATGGAATCAGTATCGTGTAATACGTGAAACGGCGAGCTAGACGCGTGCTATATGTAAGAAGGAAGTGACTGAATTAACTGTATTTGAAGCGACATTAATAAACTATTTGTACTGTGTACACCTGGCCCATCAACTTTCCAATAGTCCAACAGGTTATGGGCACCAGTACACGCATATACACTGCGCAAAAGTGAAAAATACTGAGTGAAATTAGTGCACTGAAGAAAAATAAAAAAGGACTGGGCACCCTAGTAGCAACGTCTGACTTGTATGACAGATGCCAGAGTCTGGCTCAGCATCTACTTCCTCTAGCCGACCATACTGGCGGGAGAAATGTTCAGACCAGAAGAAAAACAGAACCTGGTGAATAAAGGAGCCAGATTCTAGTATTTAGTTTAAACACTAGTAATGAGTGTAGAAATTAATTAATGAAACTGAAAATCTACAATCAGAAATTTGAGCGATTCACAGGTATGCCTAAATACGCAGGCATGCAAGCTTATGCGACAAGAGGTTACGTTTTTGATATTTCAGCGTGTCTCCTGAAATGTTGTGACGTCTCCGCAAAATGTTCTCCCGGAAAGGGCTGAACTATAGTGTAAAACTATGACAGAAATCTATTTAGTACCATTTTACGTTATTTTAATTTTGTCTGCTGTATATCATAACCAGTCTGGGTCAGAATCTGCTTTACCAGATTCTGGTACCAAAACAGCATGCCAAAGCGGGGCGCCAGGCTGCAAACAGATTCTTCTCTTTCTGGCGCTCAGCTGGTGCCAGTCTGCAGCTATCTTGCTATTAGGATAGGAAGTGCGCCGAAACGATTCTAAAGATGTTGGAGGAAGAGGAGCTGGAGAATCCAGAGGAGTATACATAGAACGAGTCAGCAAGAAGTTTTAGAAGGTGAGTGAAAATATTAACTTATGGAAAATATCCACAGAGTATGCATACGCGCCATAAAGCCTCGATGAACATGGATAATGCTGGCATCGTAGCAGTCTAGCAAGTCATCCTTGAGTTGATTCGTCCACTCAATGTGGGCGTTTCGCCGGTTAGATTGGGAAACGAGGTAAGGGAGGGGATGTATTGGGAAAAGGAAGAGAACAGAAAGTGCAGAATATGTGAATGGGGGGAGGAAACATGGGAGCATCTATGGGAAGGATGTAGGAGAGGAATGGAAGATAAAGGAAAACTGGCAAGAGAATGTGGTAAAGATTCTAGGGGAGGATGGAATGGATGAGGAGTGGATGAGGGAATTTGAGGGGGCTAGAGGGGCGAATGAGAAAGAATGAAAGAATGGATGTGGAAAAATGACAAAATTAGAATGAGATAGAAGATGTGTGAAAGTGAAGGAAAAAGGAAATGGAAGTCGTTTATATTAGAAGCGTAAAGATTTGCAAGTATTTATTATTATGTAATAGTATAAGTAGATTAAGATGCGGATGCGCTCGCTCTCACTCGCTCACTCTCTCGCTTTCGATCGCTCACTCACTCATCCGACAGTAAACTTGCGTTATATGAGTATAGAAGTAGATAGATATAAGAATTGATGTAAATAGTTGTAAATTATTGTAAATAGTAAGGATAAGATAATATAAATTTTGTATATGGTCTTGTAAGAAACAGAGGTCATGTAAACCCTTAGGAGACGCATTATGAATAAAGAAGACTTTTTCTACAATTCTCTGCGAATTTCCAAGATTTATTAATTTTTGAAACAATGTTCATAAATAAATTAAGAGTTCGGCTATTTTTTAAAGGATAGACATCATTCTTTTAGGGGGTCAACTGTAGATGTCTTTCCGAAGACTGTTTCTATGTTGCTTTAAAAATTCAGATTTCGGTTATTTTTAACGAATAGGTTAAATTTTTCTATAGAATTAACCAAGAATATCTTTACGATTACTTTTCTCTATGATGATATGAAAAGTCTCTCTAATGACTCTTTTCTATGTTGCTTTGTAAGTTCACAAGAATTAATAATAATTTAAACAATTTTCATTAAAAAATTTAGAGTTTGTCTATTTTTTAACATATAGGCAACATTTTTTGACAGAATCGACTAAGAATATCATTCTGATGACTTTTTTCTATGCTGCTTTGCAAATTTACAATAATTATTAGTTATTTCAACAAATTAAGAGTTCGGCCATTTTTCAACGAATGGGCTCAATTTGTCTACGGAATCACCAAGAATGTATTTCCAATAACGTTTCCCAACAGTACTTTACGAATTTACAATAATCATTTATTATTCAAACAATTTTCATAAACAAATTAGGAGTTTGGCTATTTTTCAATGAATAGGCTCAATTCTCTAAAAAACTAACTAAGAATATCTTTCCGATAACTTTTTGCTATAATGTTCTGCAGATTCCAAAGATTTATTAATTATTTAAACAATTTTCATTACAAAATTAGGAGCTTGGCTGTTTTTCAAGCAATAGGCACCATTTTTTTCGGACAGAACTAAGAATATCATTCCGAATACTCTTTTGTATGTTGCTTTACAAATTCAGATTTTGGCTACTTTCAACGAATAAGCTCAATTTTTGTATAGAATTAACCAAGAATATTTTTCCGATTACTTTTCTTCATGAGGCTAAGAAAAGTCTTTCTCATGACTCTTTTATATGTTGCTTATGTACATTTACAAGAATGATTTTATTCAAACAACTACCATAAACAAATTCAGAGTTTGTCTATTTTTGAATGAATTGTCTCAATTTGTTTACAGAACCAAAAAGAATGTATTTGTAATAAGTTTTTCCTACGTTACTTTGCAAATGTACAATAATTATTAATTATTTCAAGAATTTTCATAAAGATATTTAGAGTTTGGCTATTTTTCAACGAATGGACCCAATTTGTTTACGGAATCAATAAAGAATGTCTTTTCGATGATTCTTTACTATGCTTTGAAGATATAAAATAACTAATTATTACTTTAACAATTTTCATAAACATATTCAGAGTATGGTTGTTTTTTAATGAATAGGCTCAATTTCTTTACGAAGTCAACTAAGAATATCTTTCCGGTGACTGTTTTCTATGTTTCTTTGTAAATTTACAAGAATTTTCAATTATCTCAACAATTTCGATTAAAAACTTAAGAGTTTGGCTATGTCAATAAATGAATAGGCTCCATTTTTTATACAATTAAGTAAGAATATCTTTCCGGTTACTTTTTTCTATGATGCTCTGCCAATTTCAAAGAAATAATCATTATTCAAACAATGTTGATGAACAAATTAAGAGTTTGATCATTTTTCAACGAATAGGCCCGATTTGTTTACGGAATCAATAAAAAATTTTTTTGAAATAACTCTTTCCTACGTATGATACTTTCAAAATTCACAATAATTATTAATTATTTAAGCAATGTTTATTAACATATCCAGAGCTTGGCTATTTTTCAAGGAATAGGCATCATTTGCTTACGGAGTCAACTATGAATGTCTTTCCGAAGACTCTTTTTCTATGTTGCTTTACAAGTTCAGATTTTGGCTATTTTCAACGAAAAGGCTAATTTTTTTTAGAGAATTAACCAAGAATATCATTTCGATTACTTTTTTCTATGTTGCTATGAAAATTTTTTCTACCCGACTCTTTTCTATGTTGCTTTGTAAATTTACAAGAATTAATAATAATTTAAACAATTTTCATTAACAAATTTAGAGTTTGGAGTAACAAGAAAGAATGTGATTCCAAGAACTATTTTCTACGATACTTTGCAAATATACAATAATTATTATAACAATTTTCATAAACATATTTAAAGTTTGGCTATTTTTCACAGAATAGATACAATTTTTTACAGAATTAACTAAGAATATCTTTCTGGTGACTTTTTTCTGTGATACTTTGTAAATTCTAAAGCATTACTAATTATTTAAACAATTTTTATAATCAAATTGAGAATTTTGCTGTTTTGAAACTAATAGGCTCAATTTGTTTACGGAAGCAAGAAAATACGTATTTCTAGTAAGATTTTCCTACATGACTTTGCACATTTGCAATAATTAATCATTAGTTTAACAATTTTCAGAAACATATTCAGATTTTGGATATTTTTCGAGGAATAGACACAATTTGTTTACGGAGTCAACTAACAATGTCTTTCTGGTGAACCTATTCTATATTGCTTTGTCAATTTAAAAGAATTATTAATTATTTAAACAATTTACACAAACAAATTCAGAGTTTGGTTATTTATCAACGAATAGGCTACATTTTTTACAGAATTAACTGCGAATATCTTTCCGATAACTTTTTTCTGTGATACCTTATAAATTCCCAAGTATTATTAATTATTTAAACAATTTTTATAAAAAAAATGGAGAATTCAGCTATTTTTAAACTAATAGACTCAAATTGTTGACGAACTCAACTAAGTTTGTCTTTCAGATGACTCTTTTTTATGTTGTTTTGTAAATTTACAATAATTAATAATTATTTAAACAACTTGCATTTAAAAAAATCAGAATTTGGCTATTTTTCAAGGAATAGGGTGCATTTTTGACAGCATTAACTAAGAATATCTTTCCGATGACTTCTCTCTGTTATGCTTTTTAAATGTCCAAGATTTATTAATTATTTAAACTATTTTCATGAGCAAATTAAGAGTTTGGCAATTTTTCGAAGAAACCCTCCCGTCAAACATCCTGCTCGACATTAGTTAAAACGCAGCGAATACACAACCCGGTCGTATAGGTCGAAGGTGGTCATCCATCCAAGTGCTAGGCGCGCTCGAAATGGCTTGACATCTGGACTCTTCTCGAGTCGAGATTATTTACTGTTTATTTCAATGAAAATTTGTACGCGCCGATATTTTAGAGGTTTTTTTCCAAAATTGCATGAAAATGTTTAGAGTTGCACAATTATTTATTCTGCATCGTGAGAGAGTACCCATGCGAAGCTGTGTACAAATAAGAGTTATTAAAGTAAAAATAAATTTCATGGTATTTTATTGAACTTCATTTTCAAATAAAATAATTGCATGCAAATCAATTGGAAGCGCGCGGAGTGCGCGTTTGAGGCTCTAGTGTATTTTCCTATTGCAATTATAATTTATTATTATGTACGTGAATTTCAAAATTCCATAATTAATTTAAAGGCCCCTCCAATAAAAATGCTACACCTTAGAATTTCCCGTTTTTCTTACCTTCGGGATGAAAGGGGGCTACTGGAAATGGGATATGGTTATATTTTCTTTTTATACACAATGTAAAGAAAGGTTGCAGGAAATGGGATATGTTTGCATTTTACTTTAAAGATAATGCATAGAAAGCTTATTAGAAAAGGGGTATGTGTTAGCCTACTGGGAAAGTGGTAAGGTTGTGTATTAGGCTACTGGAAAAGGGGTAGAGCTGTTATTCCACTCACGCCTACAACTGTAATCACAGCCGCCTACAACGACGAAAATGTTATACTGAAAAAATAGATTTTTTACCGGTTTTGGATATCTGAGTCAACTGTTGAGTAATTTGCACGAAACATTTTAAAATCAATAAAACGTAAGTATAAAATAAGTTTTAGGGTGAAACTTAGGTTTAAATTGTAAAGTGTTTTCGAATAGTGCCATAATGAGGTTATGAACAGTAATATTTTTGAAAACTCATTAATCGATTAATTTTATGCTCTGATTACGAAAGTGGCCATAAAAATGCCGGAAACAGTCATTTTCAACGTTAAAACTAAAAAAGTAATTGCTTAATTTTAAAATGCTGTAAGTGGTATTCTAGGGACCAGGGATAGCATCGAGGGGCTTTCACTGAGAGAAAATGAGTGAAAAGTCATTCCTCACTCAAAACAGGTCAAGTGAAATTTCTCATGACCCAGCCAGATCATGAGAAATTTTTCCAAATCTTAACGAAATCGTGCCAACTCAGGGAGAATCTCGTAAATTCTTCTCAACTCTTCTCTACTCTTCTAAATTCTTCTAAACTCTTCTCAACTCTTCTCAACTCAGCGTAGATCACTGTAAAGTCAGCGTGGTCCGAGGCGCGGTCATTGTTGGGCTATCCATAAATCATCCCAAATTTTTTTCTACGCCAGGAGCGTGGACGCATTGTCTTGCAAGGAGATGGTGCATCTCGAGCAATTAGGGACAACCCCTTGCAAGACTGACAAGTTTACGCCTTTGTCTTAGAGAATAGATAATAGAAATATTAAAATATAGCCATTTTATTATTTAATTTGTATGAAAATTATTCAGCTTTAATACAAATCTCTGCAATTATTAGAAACTTAAAATGAGACTTTGTACATTATTGTTCATAGCGCAAAAAGTTATTATTTTATTTAAAACTAGCTGATGTTGATTTTTAAATAAAGTTTTGCATTATTGATATACAAATTTATAAAAAATTTTATTAAAAAACGCTAAACACATAGCACGTCAAAGTATGTTCATTCAAAAATAAGCATTAACTTGTTAAATATAAACATTTAAATAAAATTTTTGTATTGAAAGTTGAAGTAGACGAAGAGAAGCAGCTTTCTATTCTGTCTTTGAACTTTTTTTATTTCTTTAATCAATGTTTTCTCGAAATTGATCACTTTCATTACAGAATGTCTTAGAAAAAATGTTCCTCCGGGATTAGACCAAATTTGGTATAACATTTTTTGCTGCAGAATCAACACTCCAATCAAAATAAGCACAATTTAATTTTTCCTTGTTTCTCAACGTAATTGTTCATTTTTTATGTTAAAAATTGACTGAATCAAAAAATGATATAGGTATTTTTTTTCGTAAATCTGTTTCCTAGCCGATGCGGTATTTAAACTTTAGAAAACCCAAAATTATAAGAGGACAACTGTATTAATTAAAAAATAAATAAAACGCATAAGAATGCGAAAACTGGATTTTAAGAAAATAAATTTCTCCTGTCCACAAAAATAATTCAGCCCGCATAAAACTAACAGGATGTATTCCTTATAAATAAGCAAGTACAGTAAAAAATTGACAAAACATGAATCGACTTTTTATATTTTCAAA
Source organism: Andricus grossulariae (assembly GCA_011634705.1). Lineage (NCBI taxonomy): Eukaryota > Metazoa > Arthropoda > Insecta > Hymenoptera > Cynipidae > Andricus > Andricus grossulariae. Next base: position 301,149,481 of record JAABKJ010007545.1, read on the forward strand.
CAAGTCGTCGCCAGTTTTTTAAATTTTAAACTTTAAAAAAATTGCCGACAGATTTCGTAACAGAATACCTGAATACCTGCCTGAATTAGAATGGATTCGGTCCTTTTATTAACATTTTTACGTTATTTCATTTTATATTGTAAAGTCTTTATAATCATTTTTGCGATGATGCTACCGGGATGAGCCATGGGAAATTCTTTGTGCAGTTCTAGGTCTGTCCGATTTTTTTTACTGAATATTACATAAAATGTAGTGTTAATTACGGAAAACTAGGCCCACCCTCCCCGAGAAATTGATCACTTTCCGGATATTCGCGTTTTATTTATTTTTTTAATAATTCAATAGTCCCCTTACAATTTCGAGTTTTTTTAAACTTCGAACATAGCATCGGTTAGAAAACCATTTACGAAGAAAAATTTCATGTCTGTTTCCTTGATTATGTTAATTTTTGGCATACAAAATAAACAATTACGTAAAAAAATAAGAAAAATTAAACTGAGCTTATTTGATTTTTTGTTTAATTTTTATTCCGCAGCAAAAAGTTTCTAACAAAAGTTGGACTGACCAATTATCAGAAAACATCTATCAAAGAAATAAAGAAGTTCAGAGCCAGAATAGAAACTCATTTCGTACTCTTCCTGATCTTCTTGTATTCTTTAAATTCATCCGTATTCTCTCCGATTCTCTTCGATTCTTTCCAGTTCTCTTCGATTCTCGCCAACTCTGACTTGTTCCGCTTTACTCATCTCAACTCAGATTCAAGATCGCGTATTCTTCGAAATTCAGGAATTCTTGCACTCATTTTCACTCAGTGAATAGCCCCTCGGGTAGCATGTTTTGTTAAAGAGGCTATATCTGAAAAGATAGAGCATAGCAAGGTCCAACCTTTACCTCTTTCCCGGTAGGCTAACACATCCTTAACCCTTTTCCAGTAGCCTTTATTTTCATTATGTGAAAATATGGGCCCAAAAATACACATTTTGGAATTTCAACCCGTGCAGTCGCCTAGTCGTTCTCGCGTGGAAACAAATAAATACATATATTTTTATTTTAAAACAAAATGATTTTTATTACCTTGTGTGCAAATTTTGTGTCTAATCAAGTTTAACACGTAAAACGTATACTTTTTTTACTTTTTCGATTTTGTTCAAGAAATTGTAAGTCAATTTATTTACCCTTTTATAAATTCGTTTTCTTCTCAATAAAGATGTATTGTATCCAATTTTAATATATTTAATAGACTCGTAGCGAGCTTTAGATATGATTGTTTAACTTGAAATTTTTAAGAAGCTTTTATGAGGATATTGAAAACAGATTTGTAATAAATGTTAATCATTTGTTAATTTATAGTTTTGAATCAATTACAAAAATGAGTGAAAAATAAAAATTTCAGCCAACCTGCACCTTCACTCGTAAGCTGCAGAATTTATGGCAGCTAAATTGAACTGAAAGTGGCTTATTGTTAGAGGCTCAGGAATTCCATATGCAGGCTCGACCATAAAGCCCCCTGCTGCAAGCCCAAACCTGTAGCCTAGTACTTTTCCCAAAAAATTTTCACACTTTCTGGGGAGCCAATCCATTTTTTTGCAATACCCGAACCCCAGGGGGATACTTGACTTCAATGAGTTGAATAGCAGAGTAATAATGCTAAAACTGTCGTCTGGGTTAAACCTTGGGGCTTGATTCAGGTTCTTTTGAAAATTTTCTATTTTAATTCGTACCTCAAGAGAAAACTTCAAAATACTACACGACGCACTAAAATCATTTTGTTTGAAAATGAAAAATATGAATTCATTTGTTGTTACGAGAGAACGATTTGCCGACTGCTCGGGTTGAGAATTCCAAAATGTATATTTTTCGGCCACCCTAGTAGGCGTGAGTAGAAACACATCTCCACCCCTTTTACAGTAGCCCTACTCCTTTTCCAGTATCCTAATAAAGCGATCCCCAAAATACTGTCGACGGTTACGTTCCTGACCGCGGTCGGGGAAACCACCTCGGGCCCAGCAACACGGCATCAACCCCCCTTCCGCTGTCAGCAGACGGCTACTTTCGTGTACCTGCTATAATGACCCTTTCATTGTTATGAGATTAAGGCCTGTTTCAATAACTAAAATTATAAAGACATGGCTCAATTGAATTTTAATTAGCTGAATCAATTTCCTGATATAATTTTAAGAAAATGAAAAAAAAAGTTTATGAAAATCGGTTATTATTTCCAGTAATAAAGGGAGTCTTTAAGTGCATGCAAAATTACAAGAAATCAACTGAAATTGAACATATTAACCGATTTTCATAAACTTTTTTTTCATTTTCTTAAAATTATTTCATAAAATTGATTCAGCTAATTAAAATTTAATTTATTAACATTCTACGAAATTTTAATTTTTCTCAACTGGCTCTAATTCTCTAACAAAGGAAAGGTCGTGCGAAGCGTGCAACTGCCCGCATTACCGGCAGTCAATATCACTTTTCGTGACCTCAATTTTTGAAAACAATATACAATTTATCCCTAACTTTCACCCACTAAAAAATATACAAGCTCAGTTTATTCAGGAAGATACAGAAAAGTGTTTTAAACAAGCAATGATAAGCTGAGATAGAAAAGAGAGGATTCAGATAGATAGGGAGACAATTATAGTCACAAAAAGAAAGACACGGATATTGACGAGGGATATGCTGTAGGCTGGAAAAAATGAAAAGATTGAGTGGTATGTGGTGTGAGTATTAACATTTGACAATGAGATAGACAAAGATCGACATGGATAGAGGAAGGATAGGCTGATTTACACCAAATTGAAATAAAGAAAAAAGAAATATACACTAGAAAAAGATTTAAAAAGGTATGTGTATGATTTTATATTTTACATATATTTATATCTGTTATAGAGGAAAATTGACAATATATAGGTGAGAATAGACCAGAGATATTTTTCAGTCTGGGCTAAATAAACATTAAGAAATATAGGCAAGAATATTAAATATATACTGAGATAAAAAGATATTAACATATAGATAGATTCAGCTAGAATGAAATATAGAGATAAGGCAGAAATTTCAATATTACCGAGATATCTTAAAAATTGGAAGATCTCATAAGGAACTTTTGAATATCCCTAAAAGGTTTCAAAAACATCCAATGGATATCTAAATTTTCATCTTGATGTAATAGCTCATATCGCGGGATATACGTGGGATTATATTGACAAATAGAAAAAGATTGACATGTACAAACGAAGGATATGTCTAAGTTGGAAAAGAAGGGATAGTAAATAATTCAGTTCTCATTTTTTTTATTATTAAAAATTATTATATAGAACAGAACTGCTCTACCGGAAGAAGCGGAAAGATTCGGAGAGATTGAGAAAGGCTTCGGAAAGGGTTCGGAAAGATGTACCGTTTCGATCCTTTCCGAATCCTATGTGAACTTTGCTTCCGTTTCTTTCCGAAAGTCGAGCTGTACCACGAACCTTTGCGAGTCTTTCTGAATGTTCCACTCTCCGACTTCTTTCCGATTATTTCCGAATACCGCCGAATGTTTCTGATTTCTTTCCGAATGACTCCCCAATTTATTATTTCTGAACGTATCCAATTTCTTTCCAAATCGAATTAAAAAAATATACATTATTGTTGCACATTATCACTTCTAAATATCCCAAATTTCGAATATTCCATTTGCCCAACTCTTATTTGTGATTAATATAATATGTTCTTCTTTATAAAATTCCTTTTTTGTGTTGTAAAAATAATACCCTGTGAAATATGAATTGCTCTGAGCTGGACTGAATGATTAAAAGCCATAAGAAGTGTCATTTTGATCGATTTTCATATTCACAATAAAAAACAACGTTTACTGAAAAAGGAACTGAGCACAATGACGCAAGAGGCACTGATAGCGATTTTCCCAAGATTTTTGTTTCAAATCACCAAAATTTTCGAATATACCTAATTTCCCATAGTGTTTTCAGTCAACCATTAATTTCTGCAGTTATTCTTGGAGTAAATCTGTTTTCTTTTTAGTGTCAATATAGAAATGCAGCCAAATATGCTTCTACAAGTCAAGCTTAGGGCAAATTATATGTCATATACAGCACATTTGTTTACAATACAAAAAAGAAATTTTATGAATAAAGGAGATAGAGTAATTAAAAATTATAGTTAAGCTAATGGAATATTTGAAGTGTGGAAGTAAAAAAAGGCTTTCTTAATAGTAATTAAATTTTCCTATTTCTAGGTTTTTGGGAAAAATCTTCGTATGACCTTTTATTCTCAATAGGAAATAAATAACAGTGAGACATACAGGAAACAATTTGAAAATTGAAGTTGATTTTATTAATTTGTTGAAAATTCAGCAATTTTGTTATAAAGCCATTCTTTTTGGTTGAAAATTCAACTGTTTTGTTGAAAATTCATATTTCTGGGTTAAAAATGCATATATTTAGGTGGAATTTGCATCTTTTTGGTTAAAAATCACAACTGTTTGATTGAAATTTTTTGTTTTCATTGAAAATACAACAACTTATAGTTAATTATATTTTGTTGAAAAAAATCTTTTTGTTTGAAAAATTTCATGTTTGGTTAAAAATTTATATTATTCAATTGAAAATTCAACTATTTGATAAAAAATTCCTGTATTTTATTGAAAGTTCGTCTTTTTGTGATAGAATATTAATCTTGTTGTTGACTAATGTTCATCATTTTGATTAAAAATTTATTTCTTTGGTTCAGGATTTAACTATTAGGTTGAAGATTTGCTTAAAAATGCAAATATTTGTTTGAAAAATTATGAATAAATAAGTATATATATACAGTCGAACTTCGATAACTCGAACTACCAAGGGAAGCAAAAAAAACTTCGAGTTAGCGAATATTCGAGTTATCGGATTTAGACGAAAATTCGTCTAGAACATACACCAAGTACAATATTAGAAAAGAGGAGAATGTAGGCAAAGGTCAAAATATATCAGGATTTCTAATTACTAAACGAGTGCATGTTTGACATTAATAAGATTATTCCTCGTAAGAAAATTTGTTGGCCTTGAGGAGGGCCGATTGTAAAAAATGTAATAATCAGGATCGAAAGTTACTTTGTGGATGCGGCCTTACTAGCTGGAGCTTTGCTTGCTCCAATTACTTAAAAAATTGAGTTATTTTTAGCTGCTTTGATCTGGTTTTGCTGTCGAAGAAATCCCGAGTCTTGCCACGTTGGTTAAAAATTTCCTGTGGTACATCATCACGTTCTTGGATAAATTTCTGTAGGACGTCCAAACCTATTCTAACTTCTATTATTGTTGTAGGTGAAATGACATCTTTATCTGTGGATTCGTTTTCCTCTTCTGAATCTTTTGACTCTTGAGCCTCTTCCATACACTGAAAAAATCCTAGGTTAAAGTGAGTTAGAATAAATATGAAAAAAAGTACTACACTACTGAATAAATATTAGGAACAACTCATTTGCAGAATATCCATAGGGGGTTGTATAATTTAAAGGTCTTTTCAATGAAATTTAAAACGATTAAAATTTTCATAAATTCCAAAAATTCTTAACAGCAAACTTACATTCTCTAACATATCTTCATCAGTAAAATCTTCTGCGATAATTAGCTGGTTGTCGACGTTCACAAAATCTTCAAAATCTATATTTCCCAAGCCTATTCTAGTCTGAAAATGAGACCACTCTTCAGAAAAGTCTTCTTAAACGTTGCTCATTATAGGCTGTTCTTGGTTAGTTTTCGTAAATCCTGCCTTCCGAAAAGAGATGGCGATTGTTTCACTTGTTACATCTTCCCAAGCTTTGTTTAATTCAAAGATCGCTTCCCGCAGATTAATGTCACGACAACTGCGCAAGCGTTGCGTATGGAAGGGGAAAGCCTCCTTATTGGCTAAACTTCATTGAAAGATATCTCTGCGAAGGAAAATGATATCTTCAATTTTAAAAAAGCTTTTTAAAGTTTAAGAGTTGTACTTTTAGATAGCATGTCCCGATTTCAGAAACAAAATTTTTTTGAGATGTAACATAAGCCTAAATCATTTTTGTGGACAGGAGAGTTTTTCATCAAATTGAATTTTTCCCAGAAATATACAAAGATACAAACAAAAAAATGAGATGAAGTTTGTTCACATAAAAATTTATCCGAAAAATTCCACTTGCCCTTTTGCAAAATTTGTCTTGGAAAAGGAAAAAAGTTAAATTAGCAGAAAAAAAATTGTGCTGGCCTCAAAAATGGTTTAGCCGGCATAAAAATAATAAAGTACCCGCTTAATATGAGCTGAAACTTGAAAAAATATTGCAACAAATGAAAACGGTGATGTTTTCCAGAAAACCTTCTTTATGTTTTTCTTCGATTTTTAAAAACATAAAAAGAAGATTTTCTGGAACACATTCCCTTTTTTGAAACAAAAAATTGGTGTTTTTATTTTTTAAATAGACGTCAAAATTCAAACACTCGTAAACCTTTTTTTCTAAAAACAATATATTTCATCGCTAAGAGATTCTCCGAGGTTCTTAAAATTGAAAAATCGCAGACTGAAGTTAAAAAAATTAGACAAATTCATTAGAAAAAAGTTGAAACTCTATCATTTCTAATTCGAAACATTCGTAAGTAACAATATTTTATTTTGAATTGCAGAATCTTGAAATTGGATGATTTCAGATTAAAATTTCGAAATTAGGTGATTTTCACAGCGTTGAAAATTGAATATTTTTTAATTAGTATTTTAAAAATTGGATTATATAAAATTCAAAGAATTATAATCGTATTATTTCTAAGGTAAAGTTAATTAATTACGTAAGGTCAAATAAGAATAAAATAATTTAATATCGTGATCTTTATCAGATATCGTATATCATATTTTTATCTCGCTCATAATTATTTTTTTCAGGTAATTATTGAATGAACCCTAATTAAAAGTGTTTAAAATTAAAAACTTTTGTAGTTAAATAATTCTAAGACCGAAAAACTAAATTCACTAACAATTTCACCGTCCAAGTATAAAATTTGTTTCATTATAAACAATTAAAATTAAATTGTTTCTAAAAAAATGTTCAAGCAAGAAGTAGCTACGGAACATTGAAAATTAAATGAACCCGAACTTCAATTAAATCTAAAAAAATTATTAGACACAAAAAATTGTGATATTAAAACTTTTTTATAGTCAGCCAGAGTCAACTTCTTCAAAATTTGAATTATTTCAAGTAAAACTAAGTCGTTGAAAAATTAAAAAAGTTTGTCATTAATTGTTAATTATACTTTTAAAAATTTGCCCATTTCAATTTTAGTTGCAAAATAAAAAAATTTTAAATCGAAAAATTGAAAATTCAGTATTCAAAATAAAAATTTAGAACTTTAAGATTATAAGTTGAGAATTATTACACCTTCTTGAAATTTTCCCATAAGATATTCTTGAATTTGAAATGATTTTTTTTTATCTTCATCCAAAAGTCGGATTAGTTTAAGATATTACATTAAAAATTAAAAAATAATGCAAAATAAGATTGAATAATCTTAAGTCTCTCAATTCAACGTTGTGTTTTTTAAATTGGAGTTTGAAATGTTCAATATTACGAAAAAATTTCAAATAAGAAATAATTCAATTTTTAATGCATACATAGTTTTGAAATCTTCTAATTTTCGAAATTACGAATCCTTATAAGTGATAATTGTTCATCTATCATTTCTAATTCTTCCGATTTGATATTCTATGATTTCAAAGAACTTGAAAAATAGACGAATTTCGTAAATTTAAAATTGAAAATAAATAATTTAAAGTATTTAAATTTAAAACTGACTATCAAGGCTTTCAATATGACATTTTTGACGATTTAATATTGAAATTTTCCTGAAATTTTTAATATTTGAATTGTAAGCTACAAAATTGTGAAATTCAAAACTGCAATCTTCCATAAATTAAGAAATGTCAAAAGAAATATTTTCGAATTTAAGCCTTTGAAGCAAAAAAAACTTGAGTAATAAAGCCTGAAAAATCAAGCTGTTTTAGAATTGCGCATTCCAATTTTTTATTTCAAATCAAAATTAAAGAAATTTTAAAGATTTCACCGTTAAAAATTGAAGAATTTTAAATATTGTAAATCTTTACAATTCAATTATTCTAAAAAGTTTGAAAATCTCATGCTTTCTAATTCGCAACTTTCAAAGTTACTGAATTTAAACTTGAAGCGTTAAAAAATAGGCAATTCCAAACATTGTTTAAAAATTGAAGGATTCCTAAATTATGATCTTGAAGCTAAATACAATAAATAACTTTTAAAAAGTTGCTTATCTTATAAAAGTATGTTACATGTTGGAAAAAATTATTAGTTTCCTTGAAAATGAGTTTGAAGTTTATGATTCAATTACTTACAATGATAGTAATGTAAAAGGGAATAATTTTATATCTACCTGTATACAAATTTATCAAATATCTTTTCAAGACAGTGAGAAAAGAACACAACAGTCAATAAATAAAAAGCACAACACTGAAATAGCGGACCTTTAAATCATATCCCAAAATTTGAATTTTGTATGAAAAAATATATTTTTAAAAATTCTAACACAACTTAAATAATCCCTAAGAGTTTTTCAAAGAATTTAAGAAGATCCTGTAAGAAATTTTGATGCGTAGCTTTAATTTGGAAAGAAATTATCGTCGCAACCTTTCTCTAAAGAGATTTGTGAGGGCATTAGTGGTTGGCGCTCTCACCATGTACTTTCTTTACTTTTTTTGCTCTTTTCTCAACCTCTTCGCTTGCGTACCTTTCTTTTCACGTTACATTTCCGTTTCCTGTTCTTGTTTCCGCTTCCGATCACCTTCCACGATTTTCCGCTTGGCACGCGAGCTAATAATTCCTTCGCATTGAAGAACAAAGGTTTCATTATGAAGTTCAGAAAGCATTCTGATGATCTTGAAGGATAATTGACCCTTGCCACGAAATCTGATGAAAACGTTGCGTGCTCTGATAAGTAATAGGGGCTTGGATTTTTCTTTAGAAATGAGAAAATGGAGAGAAGGAAATGAGGAGAATGTAAACAATTGGTTAAAGAAGTACAAAGAAGGATTTCTTTGACCCCTCCTTAATTTCGATAGTCTACTGACCTCCCACCTCCATACCCCCTTCCCTTACTTCCCTTTTTTTATTTTTATTTTCTGCGTCCCCTCTCCTTACATCCCCTCCCATATCATTCTTCCTTCTTCCCTACTTTCCCTACTTCCACTTCGTCTGATACTCCTCACTTCCCTTGTATAAGCTCTCATTACTTTTCCACCCTTCCCGTAATTCTCCTCTCCTCACTTCCCACAGTGAACCTACTTGACACCTTCCCTTAATTTCACCTTCTCATAAATTTACTTATTTTCCCTTCCTTCACCCACTTTCCCTTAAATTACTCTTCATTTCCGTCCTTTATATCGCTTACACTCCCTTCTCACTACTTTCCCTCCCTTCTCCTACTCACTCTCCTCTCACTTCCCTTTACTCAACCATAACTCCATTTCCCCTAATTTTCTTTACTTCCCCATCCAATACTTCTCCTCACTTTCCCCACCTCTTCTACTTCCCCTCCTTCACTTCTCTTCTCACGAAAAAAGTATGACAGACGGATGGATGGACGGACGCACAGTGGGACAAATTAGGTTTTTGTGGTCAAATTAGTCTAGAGATTAAAGTTTTAATTTGGTTTAATTATTTTTTTTCAATTAAAGCTTACTAAATTTCAAAGAGATTTGTGAGCGTTGGTTTTACCATTTTTTTATCCATTTTTTATTTAGCAACAAAGTTAACATTTTTTTGAATAAACGATCCTATTTCATGAAACTTCTCATATGTATGTAAAACGTCTTGAAATCAATAAAGAAACTCCTTAAAAAATGATAACCATCAATTTACAACATTTAAAAAAAATTATTTGTACATTAACAAATTATTTAGTGAAGTGCTACTTCGAGGCTGCAAATACACAAAGAGTTTATTTTGCAATTTTTCATTGGGCATTTACGTAGAAACAATTCTTGGTTACCATTTTTGAAATTCAAAGTAATTGTTAATATTATAAACAAATGCACAATATCAGTATTTCGCACTCTAAAGACTTCGTTCATTTGACGAAATTGTTAATAGATGTGTCGAAAATGAATAATCTAAATGGTTGTCAATATTTGATAACAATTGTTACTTGTTAAAATAAATTTTATAGAAAAATAAAAATTTTCGTCACTTTTAAACTGTGCGATTACCTTTTTTTCAACAAAATGAATGTTAAATTACTTAAGAAAATCCTTCGCATATGATAATTTACCAACTAATAATGATTGTTTATTTTATTAACTATTTTATAAACAAATTCTCCACTCGATTGCTTTTCAAAAAATCGATGTTGTTTTTTGTTTCGAAATCGAATGCCAGCGACTCAGAAAGGACATTATTTAGTAGCAGACCTTGTCAAGCGACAATATTTGTTATTAACTTCATTAAATTTTATAAAAAATAGAGATTTTTCTTAATTTTCAACCATCAGATTTCGTTTTTTCAAAAGAATTAATTTTAAATTTATTGAAAAAATCAATTTGTTATGTTACTTTGCCAAAGAACAATTATTTTGCATTATATAACCAATAACAGATACAGATTTTCGTCATTTTTCAACAAGAAGTTTTTTTATTTTTTACGTTATGGACTCCGTATAACTTGCTTAAAAAAAAGTGAGCAATCGTTTCTTTAAACATTTCAAATTTTACTGTCCGTTGTGGATTTAGCTGCAGTGCTTGAGTTTCTGGATGAAACGGTTTTTCAGTTTTTACTCTGTATATGTTTTTTTTTACAAAATTTATTTAAATAAATAATAAATTATGTCGCTTGATAAAGTCTCCTGATGTATAAGATCCTGTCTTAGTCACTGGCAGTCGATTTCATAATCCATTTGTTGATAAGCAGTCAACTGGTATATTTGTTGATAATATTGTTTATAAAGTAGATATTCATTGTTTGCTAATAGAGTATCATGAAGAAAGGATTTCACCAAGTGATTTGAAAAGAATTCGATTAAAAAATGCAACCTGCTCACTTCAAATTGACGAAAATCTGTATTTGTTTATAAAATAGATTTAAATGAAGAGCAAATATTGTCACCTGAGAAAGTCTCGTAATAAATAAGGTACTTTCTGTGTCACTATTAGTGGATTTCGTTAACAATATGTTGACAAGTAGTTAAATGTGAATTTGTTTATACAATTTTTTTATAAATTGAACAATTATTGTTAGTTGATAAAGTATCATGAGCAAAGGATTTAAACAAGTAATCTAAAATTGATTCCATTTCAAAAATGAAAACTGCCAGTTAGAAATTGTAAAGTTGTGGTCATAATTGTTCATTTAAGTGTATTTATTTCCACATTTGCATAAGGCGTAAGAAAAAACACAAATATGCAAATCAGATGAACAATTAACAATTGACGTAAATAATTGTAACCTCAACTATTTTTTTAAAATTTACGCTTGGGTTTCTTTTCCAAAATTTATTGAAATGTTCAATAGGGATTTTGTTCTTAATTTTATGAGTCAAGTTAAAGATTAAGTAATTTCAAACTTGTCAGTAGATTTAGAACATCCATAAGTTTCTTAAATGAAGAAACCTGTGCTTTTCTTCGAGATCAGAATAGAATAAAAAAATCTTCTTTAATTCATTTTAAATATTTTAACAATTTGAAATTTTCAACCTAAAACAATTTCGTAACTTAGGGCTGAATTAAAAAATGTTCAATATAAAATAGATAGCTACTGTTTTTATTTCTTAGAAAATTGCAAATTATTCGCGAAACAAAATAAACAATTTTGATTCCGTAATATCAGAAATTTCTAGACGTTTCAAATTCAAAAATGTCTGAACTATCATTTGTACATGTAAGTTACTCAAATATGAACAATATTTAATTGACGATTTAAGAATATTATTAATTGCAATACAACAGTATTCGACTAAGAATATTTGAATGAGAAGTGCCTATTAGAAAACACTTATCTTCTACGGATCAGCAAATAAAAATTGGTTAAAATTTCAGGTTGATTTGTGGTGCGTAACATGTGCACTGCAAAGATGATACTTTTATGGGTCTTTGTCGCATACAGAAATTAATATAGGTAAATCATTATGAACCTATAATAATTCTCCTCAAAAAATATTTTCGCGAGGAAATGAAACAGAACTTTTTTCATTTGTTTCCGAAAAGAACTAGCTGAGGCACTGATGAAATATTAAGGCCTTGGGAACTATAATACATTGACTTTTTATTATTAGTTGTAGTTACAAGTTACTCGTAATATTTTAAGATGGCTACGGATCACAACATTTTTTTTTAGTTTCACATTTTTTTTTAATTGAGTGGATAGCCTGGAGGATTGTGTTTTAAATGTTGCACTTTATAATGCATCAAGATTGGACGAAGGCGGCCGATTGGAGCATCCCCCATTTCATTTGCGTTCAATGGAGTAATCTTGCCGCTTCGCATATTTATTTTTACTCGTCCTTTAAGGCCAGGGTGAGATTGACACATATATATTCCAGCAAGATACTTACTACTCTCTAATATAGCATAAACGTCACCCGAAAATGTAGACAATACAATGTGTTCTTGGGTTGGCATGGGCCCATAGAGATTCCGTCCTTCGGCTAATAAAAGTGGTTTATCCGCAGGAAAAGTATATTTTCGAAGTTCAAATATCAGTTTTGGATTCTTTACGGCAGTAAGAAGAATAAATTGAAGTTGGTCAAGTCCAAATGTAGATCCGTCAGAAGAGGGAAGCCTGGTGGGTGGAGCCATGCACCTGGAAACAGCAGACCTGGACCTGGCAGGAGAATGTGTAATAAAAAACCAATCAGGTTTAAAGTGAACATGATTGCGAGAATGAGTTCATATCAATAGTTACTTTTTTCAATAACACTTACCATAAGATTCGTTCATTTTTTAGTTGTATGTATGTATGTATGTATGTATAAGTGTATATTTATTGACTCAAAGAATATAAGATTCTGTGGCAAGGGAAGGAAACTATTACAAAAATCAATAAAATTAATATAAATATCAAAATGAAATAAAAATTATAATATCGTATGTACAATAGGTTGTTGGTTCATACTGGTTGATTTCAGGCAGTGTACCCTTCGAATAGAGAGAAATATCTAATTTTTAAACATGTACTTATAAAGTTATGTATGGAGCGAAGCATTCCGGGGTTTATATTTGACAATAAGATCTGAAGATTTTTCTCGGTTATCATATCAATGTTGCGCAAGTAATGATTTCTAATGGGCGAGTAGATTGGACATTTGGCGAGGATGCGTAAAAGATCTTCCAGCTAGTTTTAGTATGCAAATTTTAAGATAGTGCGAGTCTCCATATCGAAAATCTTTGCCGCCCAATTCAGCGCTATTTTGAAAATTTCGTATGACACACGGTAGACCTAGTTCCAACCTGACAACGAAGTCGGGCGTATTTCTGGGTAGGCGTAGAAGATTTTTGAAAAAACGGACTTGTGCTTTTTCGAAAACATCTAGATAATTGAATCCGATAATGTGGGCCGCATACAATAAGGAACTCTTTATAATAGAGTCATGAATTTTGATAATGGTAGACCAGGAGAAGCACTTAGATCTAGTTAGAATATTGAACGCCGAGGCTGAGGCTGAGTCATCTCTGCTAACTGCTGCATGTGCAGCTAAGTTGAAAGCACCTGTTCTAGAAAAAAATCGTACCCAAGTACTGAAAACAAGGAACAAACTCCAAAGAGCTACCATCATATTTTAGACCTAGGAGTTTTGCGCTGATCCTACCTTTCTTGAATATAGTGTATTTAGTTTTGTTGTTATTAACCGTAAGTTTGTTTATATTACAATACTCCTGAAGAGCATTGAGTTTTCTAATTGCGTCTATTTTAGATTCTGCAAAAAAAATTAAATCATCCGCGTAAATTAGCACAATAATGTCTGTGTCACTCATGATTCTGAGACCTACAAGACCTTTTTGTCTCAAGAAAATCTCGATATCCGAGGTTAAGAGGTTGAACATGATTGAGCTCAAAATCTCCTCCTGGAGAACTCCCTCAGTGACCGGCGATTCCTCCGAGAACTCGTTCCCCACTTTAATGCAAGTTGAGGGTCTCTCATACAGACTTTTTAGTAAGTAACTAATTGTCGCTAATGTTCTTGATTCTAGAGATTTGTGAGTGTTACAACCATTACTGCAATCAATTTTAAGAAAAAAGCTGTTGTGGTTCAAACTGCCAATTTCTCAAGATCGTTGTGTCAGGCGTACAGTTTGTTAGTGTTGCCATCTCTGTGTCACGTCAGGTACTTGATACAATGGCTCTTGAAATCTCTGAGGATAAATTTGAACTCTTAATAACAAAAATGGAAAATCTGGAGTCCTCACTTTCAGCTCTCCAGAGCAAAATTGACAATCTTACGCTAGAAAATCAAGATCTTAAAGTCGAGCAAGAAAAGCTGAGATTGGTTATCACGGAACAAGACCGGAGAATCGAGGCTATGGACAGAGCGTTGAGAAGCAACAACCTGATTAAGACGACGTGGAGCTAGTGCAGTCAATATTTGGTATCATCAAGCAGCATCTCAATATTGAAATACGCTCAGACCAGGTCGGATCTGTCCAGACAGATTGGAGGAATAATCCGGGACAAACCCCGTCCCCTCCTAACTCATCTACGTTCCATTGAGGATAAGAAAATTATCTTATCGCAGCTGAAAAAATTACGCGGCACTAAGAACAGCATTGCGGAGGACTATACTAAAAAGGTCCAAACTGAAAGGAAGACTCTGGTTCTATACCTTAAGGAGGCTAGAAATTGTGACCTGAAAGCTTCCTTAAGTTATAACATAATATATGTAGATGGCAAAAAATTCGAGTCCAAGGATCTGTCAGCGTTGGATTCTGTAATCCAGAAAGCCAAATTACCTGTGAATAGAGCGGAAATATTTGAAGAAAGTAAAATGGGGAAGCAAGCGGTATACAGGGAAAGATGAAGCGCAAGGCCTCGAAATCTCCACCAGTCATTATCAAAAAGCAGGCAGGAAATCTTACGAAAGGAAATTTTCACAATCGGCTATCAAGCAGGGAAACCAATAAGAAAAATATAAATGGTTAAATGAGCGAAATACCTCAGGACGAGTTAACAATACTACAAAATTCTTCTTCTGGAACTGTCATGGTTATGTAAGATTTTTAAACTCCTGTATTAATTATGATAAGTTTGATATTACAGGAATCGTCGAAACCTGGCTCACGCAAATTCCCAAAAACTTGCACGCTGATGATGAATATAATCATTTCTTCTCTAACGCTTTGAAAGAAAAATCAAAAGGTAGAGCCAGTGGTGGCCTAGCACTTTCCATAAATAAACTTTATTATAATAGTGAGCTCATAGATAAATCAGAGTATTAGATTTTGGTTGGAGTTTATAGCAAAAATAAAATTAATTTCATTTTAGGAATTTGCTATTCCAACCCAACGATAGATACAGAAGTAATTCTACAACTTTTCGAAGATTGAGCCAGGGTCCACCTGATATGTCTTCTCACACAAATTTTTCAACGTACCGGGAGAGTCACGATGTTGCGCATAACAGGGGGGGGCTGGGATTGGTAGAACTGATGGAGATAAATGAATGTTATCTGTTAAATGGTAGATCGCGGAGTGACAATCCAGCTCACTTTACGTTTGTTAATTCAGGGGGTAAGAATGTCAATGACTTAGTTTGGTGCAATGCTAAGGCATTAGGTATACTTGAAGACTTGAAGGTGGATCAATCCACACATACTTCCGATCATTTCCCGGTCTTAGTCTCCTCGTGTTGTTCTCCCATCTCAGCTGGTGACTCGAGTGCGCTGAATGCAAACAAAAATGAAAGCTTGAGGTTTCTGAGATGGACAGACGACAAACAGGAGATCTACTTGAACGAATTGTACTTGTCTCGCAGACTTTATGTTAATTTTGAGAAATTAGACATCGATTATGTTAATTCAAACCTTACCGAGGCTATTATATACAGCGCCAAAAAAGCAGATATGTGGTCAGTGAGGAAAAATTATACTGAGAAATATTACCGTGACAAACCTTGGTTCGATTCTGACTGTCGGCAAAGCAAATCATGTCTTTCGATTGCGTTGAAAGAAGCCAGCAGGGCTAATTTCTCGGATGAGGCTAAGTTGGTTTATGTTAAAGCTAAAAAATCGTACCAGGCACTCATAGCTAAGAAAAAAGCGAGTTTTGAATCCAATATTCTGATGAGCCTTGAGAGTGTCAACGATAGCAAAACATTCTGGGATACAGTTAATAGATTCAGAGGGTTAAAAATAAAATTTGCGATCCTTTCTACAAAAGCTTGGGAAAACTTCTTCCATCTGACACTTATTATGAAGAGTTCCCTATTGTATGCGGCACACATTATCGAATTGAATTATCTAGATGTCTTCGAAAAAGCACAAGTCCGTTTTTTCAAAAATCTTCTACGCCTAACCAGAAATACGCCCGACTTCGTTGTCAGATTGGAACTAGGTCTAGCGTGTGTCTCATATCAAAATTTAAAAATTGCGCTGAATTGGGCGGCAAAGATTTTCGATATGGAAGACTCTAGCTATCCTAAAATTTGAATACTAAACTAGTCGAAACCGCGAACAGCAAAAATGTTAAATATAACTGGCTAGGTCAACTTATTAGATGTTTGGAGGGAGCGGGAATAAGCCAGAATCTCATGGATCTCAATGGTCACAATCTTATAACTTAAATCGATAATATAGCTCATAGATATCATGATTTTTCCCATTCGCAAGATCTTTTGATATTGGAATACAGTGACTTTAGTTATATATACAGTAAAATTTTACACAATGATGCGGTACCCCAGCAATATCTCCTATTCAAAGCTCCTTTCCTTTTTAAGCGCATTATCGCTCAATTAAGAACCTCCTCCATGTTCATCATTAAGTTGAGCTCTAAGGCTGGAACAACTGTAATCAATCCACAACATATTTGCGAATTATGTAACCTAAGAGAAAATGAAGATCTTTTACACATCCTTGCCAAATGGTCAATCTACTGGAATGCTTCGCTCGATACACAACTTTATAAGTACATGTTCAAAAATAAGAGCTTTCTCTCTATTCGAATAGTACACTGCCCGAAATCAACCAGTGTGACCTAACACCCTATTGTACATACGATAATATAACTTTTTTTCATTTTTTTTTTCATTTTGATACTTATATTAATTTCATTGATTTTGTAATAGTGGCCTTCCCTTGAAACAGAATCTTGTATTCTTTAAGGCAATAAATATACATACATACATACATACAAACTTCCGGTTCAAACTTTTTAGAAGCGTATAGTCAAAGAGCTGGTGACGTTTTTCGTGAAGTGGGAGCGAATATATCTCGGAAATGACCCTTCTTTCGAAAGTCATAAATGCCGGACGCCCTGCCTGGGGCGTTTGGGCACCTGAGCAAGGTGAAAAAATTGGAAATTTGCAGTGACAGTATAAAAGCCAATTTTCTTCTAGGATCGATTATTGATGCCCCAAGTTTACTATTATTTAATCGCCAGACCGATAGCTTGGGGATCAAAATCCTTCGGAAATGTTTGGTCTGCTTTCTGGCTTTTGACTTTTGTCAAATTTTGTCGGCCTGTGTAATATAATTGAAATTTGAAATTAAAGGATTGGAAATAGTATAATAATTGAAATAGGTGTTGCTGTTTTTAACTTGAAAGATTCTCATGCAATAAAAACTGTGTTTTTTTTTCAAAACGCTATTCATTTAAAATTGTTTAATTTATAAAGCTTAATTCAATGAAAAATCAATGCGGTCTAGCTCTTTAACTTATTCAATTTTAAGGCTTTTACTTCCAAATATGCCCAACTTCAGAATGATTTATGTACTTATCAATTATCAGGCTTTTTGAAAATTAAAAATGTTAAATTATTTGACCAGTCATTAAATAATGTGGGAAAAGATCAAAGCAAACATAAAGATGGGTATATATAACTCTTGCAATCAGTGTACAAACGTTATTGCATTCATACTCAATCAGTTACAAGCGCAGGCAATAAGTTGAAATCACAGTGAAATTAACTGCAATCACTGGAAATCATGTTAAATCTCTTGAAATTCACTGTGAAATCACTTGAATTTACTTATCTACTGCAATCGCTGCATGCACTTGAATTCACGTGCATTCATTTTTAATCAGCTGCAATCACACGCAGTCAGTTGCCATCGCTTTGAAATCACTGCATCCACTTGCATTAATTTTCAATCAGTCATAATCACACACAATCAATTGCCATAACTCGGAAATCACCTGCAATCACTCGAAATCCACTTTTCAATCAATCAAAATCACCTGACATCACTCAAAATTCCCTTGAAATCACCTGAAATTACTGCATTCACTTGCATTCGCTTATATTCATTTACCATCAGTTGCAATCATTTTATATCACACTGCAATCATTTGAAATCACTTGAAATCCCTTGAAATCAGTTAATATTCAGTTAAAATCAGTTTCAGTCATACGCAATCAGTCGCAATCACTTTGCCATCACTAGAAATCTCTAGAAATCACTTGAAGTTAACGGAGAATTATTTGATTTCACTTACAATCACCAACAATTACTGCATTCACCGTGTAATTACGTACGATTACCTGAAATTACCGTCTTCACATGCATTCACTTTTATTAATTTGCATTCAGTTTCAGTCACTCAGAAATTACCTAGAATCACTAAGAAATCATCTAAAATCACTCTGAAATTACCCGCAAGTACTCGTTATTTACCATGCGATAATTTAAAATCACCTGAGATCATAGCATACACTGTAAAATCACTTGCGATCACTGCATTCTCTTAAGTTCACTCAAATTCAATTGCATTAATTTGCAATCAGTTGTGCTTGCACGCCATCAGTTGCGATTGCACGCAATCAGTTGCCTTCAGTCTGCACGTGAAGGTCAACATCACGCAGAAGACCTTTAGGGAAGTCTGAAGGCCTACGTATAATTACGTGAAGAGCTGACAGCAAGAGTGCTAATTAGAGGACACCTGAAGGTGGGAGCTGTTCTGTAGAGTTCGGAGGAAAACGGAGGTTCAAAGATGCTACTGCTGCCAGGGCTACGGCCACGTGTCAGCGAACTGTGAGGGTCCAGACCGGAGCTGAGCCTGTTGAAGCTGCGGCAAAGAGGGCCACACAGCAGCAGAGTGCGATAGCACACCACAGTGATACCTCTGGGTCGCAAAAGAAGGAGAGCCCCAAACCGATCATCTGCCCACATCTGCCGGGGCCATGCAAGCGGCTCCTTCGAGGAAGCCTCAGAACATATAGCGGAAAAAATTCCATGAAATTCTTATTGAGATTTCCTGTACTGATAAAAGGAAACAATTGCGAGTATAGGAAACGGTGAGGTATCCAATTAATTGCACTATACAGGGTGTCCCAGATTCAAGTGTCCGGAATTATATGGTTGTATCAAAATTAAAATAATAAATCTGACATTCCTTCTCCAGAAATAAGTTGAAGTTTTAGTTTTTGAGTTATTAAATATTAAAGCTGGACCCATCAGGAGCATGGTATAAACAGTCGTGCGTACGTGAGCGGGAGTCCAACGTAGTGTAGTGACTGCTGTTCTCTCCTCGCTCAATAATATTGCGTTTGACTCCTGCTCACGTACGCACGCCTGTTTATACCGCGCTCCTGATTGGTCCGGCTTAAATATTTAATAACTCAAAAACTAAAACTTTAACTGATTTTTGGAAAACGAATTTTCGATTTATTATTTTTATTTTTATATAGCTATATAAGTCCGGACACTTGCGTCTGGGTCACCCTGTATATATATTTTTACAGGATTCTTATTCGTTTTTGGATAATTTCTCAAGAATAATTTTACATAAATGTGTTAGGTAAATGACAAAGAAGTTTGAATTTTCGATGATTGTTTCAGATTAAAATAGAAAAATCTTACTACCTAGATTCGAATGCGGTCCTAGGCATATACAAAATGTCAAGACTACTCTTTAACCTTCTGAAATAATTATATTTTAACAGAAATATTCTGTTCTAAATTCCCAAAATAATGTCACAGAAACTCCAAAAGTTCTGGAAAAATTCTATGAAAATGCAATAAAAGCACTATATATATATTATACTTATACTATATACTACTATATACTATATACTACTACTACTATATACTACTTATACTATATATATACTTTACACTTTACACTTCTTTACACTTTTTTTTTAGATGAGAGTTGCTCCCAGTGGGACCCTGCGGTGGTTGTTAACCTTTAGTTTTTAATTATATATATATATAATATATAGTATAATAATAATTAATTAAGATCCTCAAGAAAAAAACCTCTCAAGCATTTTAAAGTTACAAAAAAATTTATCGGAATTTTTTAAAATACCCAGAAATTGTTAAGATTCTTTTGAATCCCTTCAAGTAATTAAAATCAAATAAAATTTCCTGAAATTTCTTTGATTATCTAAAATCTTTTAAAGTCTTTAAAATCTTCGGTAATACCTTGAAATATTAGAAATCGTGAAATCCTGGAAAATTTCTTAATTCTCTGGAAGAAAAAATTGTTTCAAGTAAGTGCAACACTTCTACAGCTGCATTTTTTTGCCAAAACTTGTAAAAAAATATACAAATTTCTTACAGAAAAGTGAACAAAAAATACCTGTAAAGTGAACATTTCTGCAATTTAAAAATTTGTATAATTTTTTATTAATATTTTGTACTATGTTGTAAAAACTTGCCAGCCGTTACAGAAAACGATAGTATTTCATATTTGTCAAATATTGAATAACATAAAACTAACAGCTTCTGATTATAGGATGTGAGTGTAGAAAAATGTTGTTTGACAACGTATTGGGTATTGCTGGATCGAGAATTTAGTCAGATACAATAATAAAAATTTTCAAAATGTGCCCTCTTCTTTCTTTAAACATTATAGTTAAGTGTCGACTTAGCCCCAGGGGCTGTCGACTTAGCCCCACGATTTTGCGCTCGACAGATTTTTCGTTACTTCACTGTTTTTCTAATAATTGAAAAATACATAATCGTAGTTCAAAATCATAAGTAAAATTTTGTAGCTAATTAAATTCTCGATCCAACCATACCTAATACGTTGTCAAATAAAATCTTGTTAAACAAAAAGAAACGACTTTAAAAAAAGTGTCGGCTTAGACCCACTCTCCCGTACTTCCGAGTAATTTTTGCTCTGATGTATTGAATTTAGTTCTAGGTTCTTACACAAATAAGGTTTTAGTTTTTTGTACTTTCTTTTAGTGATATTTACTAAAAATCCTGCAAATTTGCTTGACAACCAAGAAGAAAGCTTACATAAGGTGCGATCCCCAAATTCAACAGCAGTGATACCTGATATTTTTTTCTTCTATTTTTCCTTTACCAACAACCTGGTAAAAATCTATATTTCATGAAAATAATGTTCACAAAGTTTGCTAAATAATTGCAATTTTCTATGGAAAATAGATAAAATATTCAACCGAGAAAATTGTAAAAATAGGAATAGAAACGTAGCGTTTGAGAGATCCTAAATAGGCCTAATTAAATAATATGTTGATTCATATTGATCCCATATTGATCCATTGTAATTTAAAGATTCTAAAAAATTCTTATTTTTCTTAACTTTTTCACAATAATCAGAAGGAAGTAGTTTGGAAATGAAAACTGACTATAACGTTAACAATTTCTCAATAGGTCCTTCTTATTGTTTCAATAGCTTCGTTTGATTAAACTCTTCCATTTTATATGTTTTCCATGTTCATAACTTTCTCAAAATTAATATACACAGTTCTCAATAATTTCCTTTCTACTAAGCAATTAGTCTTGTATTAATCTGACATAAAATAAATTTTTACTCTCGTAACATTTTCTCGTAGAGGGACCCACTATTTAGTCACAGCTTTATAAACAATATATTTTTCATAAATCTTTGCTTACTGACAAGTCACAATTTTAAAGGTAACCGCAACTCTCTACTACTGGAAGTTCAGACTGAAGGGTTGACGGGTCTTTACAAGGTCCGTAATTTCGCGAGCAGAGATCTGGAGAATAACTGGAACCGCACTCCAACCAGTTACTACAACTGACAACTGGTTGCTGGTACAAAGGTGCACAACTTCATATTAGGGTGGGCGAAGATCTGTACCACCCTCTTCTACGTGTTGTTCGAGGACTTTCTGCTCCTCCTAGGTGGAAGAAAAGTTCATATCTTCTGGGCACGTGTAATCAATAATAAGTACACCGTCGTAAGGTTTATCGTTCTCCATATGCAATTTTGGAGGCTGCTGCATCCCACTGGAAGGAGCAAACCAGATCGGCATCTAGGGGGTGGTTCCTTCATCCAGTGAAAGTTCCTTGTCCCCTAATCAATATTTTCCGCACGTGAAGTTCCATTCAGTAGAAAAATGTTTCTCTCTTTTCTCCTCTCATCTTTTTTCCTCTGTCTCTATCGATTTCCTACAGAGTCACGCAGTACGTGACACAACGATAAGCGGTATTTTAATAGTATATTATGCGCATTGGCGCATATACGATTTTATGTGACGACGGTGCATTTACAAGTTTTGTTGCGACAGCGTAGAGGCTCTAGACTGTAGAGTATCGCAATGTTGTACATTACGATACAGCGGAGTTTAATATGAAGAGTTTTCGTC
The DNA here is from genome assembly GCA_011634705.1 of Andricus grossulariae. Classification (NCBI taxonomy): domain Eukaryota; kingdom Metazoa; phylum Arthropoda; class Insecta; order Hymenoptera; family Cynipidae; genus Andricus; species Andricus grossulariae. Next base: position 301,172,231 of record JAABKJ010007545.1, read on the forward strand.
CGCTGTATCTTTATGTATAGCATTACGATACTCTTCGCTGTCGCATAAAAACGCGTTAATGCACCGGAGTCACATAACAATATTTGAATCACTACGTATTGTGCTAAAACCTATGAATATTATACCTTAAGCCTGAAAATTATATATCTAGCTCAGTGGAGTATTAATAATAAAATAGCGGTGAAAAATCGAGTCTTGTTCAGGTGATTGTAACGAGCTTTACTTTTTCAACTTCGGTTACCTAATTATAAATATATTATAAGATTTTCCTAAACAAACATAACTTTGGCATGAAAGATAAGAAATTTTATTCTCTCTCAGAATTTTGCTATATGACGAGGTAATGTCTACCTAAGACATTTATCTAAGCAATATAATAATATATGTATTATTCGACAGTTTTGGTTAAATTCCAGCTAAAATTCTGTTTGACCATGCCAGCGTTTTAGCAAGAAAAATGAATCATTAACAAAAAAAAATTATTTTCAACAAAACAGTTTCACTTTTAACCAAGCAGTTGAATTTGCATTGAAAAAGATGAATTCTCAACGACAAATCTAATTGTTACTATTTCAACCAAAAAAAACATTGTTATTTAAAACCGAAAACAGTTTAATTCACTAAAAAAAGACGAATTTTTTCAATTGTTTTTCATTCCGAGGAAGCGCTGCCATCGCTACATTGTAAAAGAAAATTTGAAAATTGAATTCGAAAAAAATTCAAAAACCGCATTCGGCCAATTTTGAAAATATTCATTCTTCCTTTTGAAAATGATATGTTTGTTATTATCAACTCTGGACGTTTTACGAATGGTTCTTATATTTCCTTTTTATTAACTTAAGTTTTTCCAGCCTCTCTCTATTTACAAAGTAAATAAACGCGATCATTTTGACATTTCTTTACCAAATAATTTTTAATATATTTGTTGACAGTTTGGCGATTGCAACGCTTCTGCGGATTAGAAAAAATATTTGAGATTCACAGTTATGACTCATATTCAGTTTAGAAAGATAAAAATCGTTTTAAGACCACCTGAGTCAGAAAAAATAATTTTTACGAAAGTGTCTTTATACTATAGGTACGATGACTTTCGAAAAACTGACCACATTGGATTGAGTTTAGGCAGACATTTTTATGGCTTGAAAGAAAAGGACGATATTGAAAAAAGTCAAGGAGAGAAAAACGCTGATTTTTGGAAGCATAAAAAATAACGAAAAATAAAAAATTCGATTTTGCGGTCGAACTATGAAAGATGCAAAAAAAAATAGGGAAACAAAAATTGTGCAACAAAAAAAGATCTAAAAATTTTTCATAAGCCACTTTTTAGGTAGGACACGTAGTTTTTGTTTTATTCGTAAAAAACAATATTAAAAATAAAAGAATTAAGTTTATGGAAAAACGACACAAGCTTCCGAAAAAATTGACGGACATAAGTTGCTCATCCAGAAGTAACTATAAATTTTGTATAAATGATGTTTTAATAGGACGTGTATTTTTTTAACCGTACAAAAAAGTATTCAAAATAAAAAAGGTTAATTTTTGGAAAATCACGCAAGAGACTACTAGAGGCTACTGGCCCGGAAAACCAGGAAATGACCTGTTATTTTTGGTGACTGGTAAAACCCAGGATATGACAGTGAATTTATTTTCTGACATATTGTTCTTTACAATAATCTTCATATATTTTCTCTTTTCTGAGAAATTATGTAAAAATTTAAAATAAGTTCGATTGCAGCTTGTTTGAAATTTTAAGTCAAAATTTCACAGACCTACAAACTTTGAACGTTACAATTTTAATTGCTTATTTTGAAAATTTTTAATTTGTGAGTAAAATTTTTACATTTTGATGCATAAATAGGAATTTACCACTTAGTAATTTATAAAAAATCGAGTAACTTCAAGAGATATTTTTCTAAAGAGAAGTTTTCAAAAGATTCAAAATTAATGTATATCTTGTAATGATTTCAAATAATTAAAAAAATGAACATTTTTTCAGTTTTGGAACAAAGAATTTAGAAGCTCTTTAAGAATTGTGAAAGGTTTTATAAGAATAAAAAAATTTTCTTACGATTTCTAGGAAAATTGAAAAGGACTTTTTATTCATAATAAATATTTTATTTTATTATATTTATTTATTATAAAGGACTTTTCTGTCTGAAAATTAACTTATTCAAGGTTCTGTCGATCTTAAGGAAAACATTATCATTACAATACTCACGCTTTGCGTTTTTCATTTATTTATATACCACTCTGATAAATTATATAATTACAATAATTTAAATCTTTAATTTGTCATTAGTATTTTCATTGTTTAATAGAACAGCTTTTGCAGGCCTTTTCAAAAGGAACCATATTTTTTTTGGACTTTTTTCATATCTCACATTATTTGTGTGAGTATTTGAATTTTTATTTTTCAATACCATTTTCGATGTTTAAAAGAAAACCCGTGAGTTCTATCAGAAGAAGGTTAAAAACGATTTTGCAGTTCTTCTCAAAAGAAAAGTTCATATTTATTTTCAATAAAATTTTCCAGGATTGAAAAAAACCACGCGTATCATCAAAAAATTGGCAGAATCAAATTTGCAGATGTTTCTTCGATGAATAATTTTTCTTTTCAAATTTTGTTGTATCGTGTCCATATTTTTTTGTGCATAACCTCTGCGTTATTATAATACACAAATTTGATTAGGAAGAAAACAAAATTGATAAAATATTATGAGTAAATAATGTCTGTATTTCAAAAAATATTACCTAAAGGAAATCATACATGCGTTCGAATTATAGAAGGTTGTTTACAATAGCAAATGTGCGATGTAAAATGCATATACGTTCTATTATCATTATATATACGAAATGATAAATTCCTGATATTTTGAGCCCACAAAGAACTCTATACGTTGAAAATGGAGTGGTCTGGGCCATTTTTAGTTTGAAACTACGAAAAACCGGTTTTTGAGAAAGGTGCATTATTGGACTTGATGATGGCCATAAGCGCATGTGTTATTATGTACATTAGATTACGATATTGTGGTGTGTATGATAGAATATTGGCTTTTAATATAGCTGTGTTGTTTAACTAGAAATTTTATCTTTGATAGCCTGAGCTCGTTCGAGAACTTTCAGACTGAACCTCATCCTCGACTCTTAGAAAATCATGGTAAGAATGGGGCGTCGCCGCTGAAACTGACGGAAGTTGCTGGAAATCGATATTGTCAGAAGGAGAATGTTGGCCGGTATTTTGTTTGTTGTATCGTTTATTAAACAAATCGAGAGCTGCAATCCCTGTATCAGCTGGAGGTAGTTTTTGTTCATTATAATGGTTTAAAAACAAATCGTAAGCATTTTCCCCTGATGAATCTACGATGTGCTGAAACTCAGCCCGTTTGGTCTGACCAGATTTGTATATCTTGCGTTGAGGTTTTTCATTCAGATCTATATCTAAACCATGCGCTTTCCTGTGAGCCTCATCATCTTTCTGAGAAGCAGAAGCTCTAGTTACTGTTTTCTTTTTTCTTTGACTATCTGATGGTTCTATAAAAAGTCAAGGAAAGGAGATTTATGAATTTGTAATGTTGAAAATATATTGAAAATAATAAAAGCTCATTGAATAAAATGGATTGAACATAGAATATCTTAATACGGAAAGCTGACAAGCAAACACCAGAATCCATGAAAAAATCTGCTAGTCCACAAAACTCGTGATATCTAATCAAAAAATGTAGATGTTGATCGAGGTTCTACATTTCCCAAGTAATAAATAAATTATTATTATTATTATACTCACCGATTTCGTTCAATAAAAACATGAAGATGAGAACAAGAACACCGAAAAGGGGCTTCATGATCTTCATGTGTGATAAAAACTCACTCTTTTAGAATCTGGCGAAGAGCCACGTATGATTTTTCAGAGATCCAATCGCTAATGTATATACTAGCCGTTTTATGTACATATGTATCGCAGAAATAATTTTTCGTAGGTACAGCAAATACTAAATTTTCGACAATATACGTAGGCAAAAAAATCTCTGACAGGAAGCTCTATCTTGTGCTCCAGATGACTTAATCATAATAACATACCAGTGATATCACTGAAGCATCTTTAAAATAGATTCTATGAAAATAATGTGTTAGTTTCATATGATTTCATGTGAAGGTCATCTGAAAACGCTTATCGATACCTTATTTGATGGATAACCACTAAGTTGAATATTAATTGCCTAAAATAAATATTAAGACCAATAGAAATAAGAAATGTATCGAGAAAGACATAAATTCGTTCAGTAAATATTAAATGGATTTTTATATTAACCCTCAAAGGGTACACTCCAATCCAGCATATATCAAAGGTACACTGGTGCAAATTAGGTTTTTTGCAATTTTAATATTGAATATTTAATATATGGAAAATATAATAAACATCTAGCATATATTACGCATATTTAACATATATATTTAATATAGTGGGGATAAGCCGCTGCACCTGTGTCTGCGTAAATGCTAACAAAATTAAAATGTTTGCGGTGCGAATCCGCACCAGTGTACCGCTTGAGGGTGAATATAGTAATATATGATATGAGTTTAGAGTAATATAATCATTTTTACATTTCAATAATAAATTCATCAGATAAAAAAGATGAAGAAAATATAGTTCAGTTGCTTTTTAATTAATTTTTTTTATATTATGATACACTATTATTTACTGATTATTTTCATTTTTAGATGAATGAAAAAGTCACAAGGTTGATTTTATATTCTATAATATTACGCATTTTTATATAAAGAAAATTAAGTTTGAGGAATTTCTATTTTCTCTAGGAGTTCTGTCATTCTTTGTAGTGGCGGATAAAAAAAATTAGACCTGATACGTATTTAGGGTACAACAGGGCAGCTAGGTGCAAGTGTGTAAGCAACCTCAGCAGCAATGTCTTCTACCGCGGCAACTGCACCTAACTTTCAGGGTTTAACAGAAACAAACGCGATAACGAATGTGTATCATAACAAAAAAGACGAATTTTGAACCAAGTAGTTGAATTTTTAAGATCGAATTTAGCAGATTCGACTTGATATGTGGATCCATTTTGCTCCCCAAAAAAGTGTCATTTTTATTTTTAAAATGGTAATAATCTGAAGATAACTATCCTATTTGATGTGTAATTTGATTTTTTTTTTCATTTCGAATAGTCGAATATTTCAAGTGTGCTGGAAAAGGAGGTGGACTCGTCTTCCTAAATGTTCCGGACGAGTGAGGGGGGAGAGAGAGAGAGAGAGAGAGAAGGCATTGCTCTGATAAGAGTAGTTTGATGAATTTGTTATCAATTTTACAATGTCCAAACTCTTGAACGCTTCATTCTTTCCATATATTAAAATTTTTCAAGTGTATCGAAACTTCTTTCAAATGAGAAGTATACGATTCCCATTAAAACAAGACTATACATAACACAAAGTGAAAAAAATTATAAGAAATCAGTCCACGTTTTAGAAACCATGCCAGTAATTAACTGCGAATGTTAAGCAAACTGGTTCAAGGACTAAAAAGTGGAAATAATTAATGTATTGTCTCATTCCGTATTTTTCTCGTCTTAAGTAATTTTATCTTATTAAACTCAATTTCTGCTATATAAAAACATACATTTAAAGGATGTGAGATATGTGTTTCACTCAACATTAATATTAGCAAATATACAAGGTGTTATTTTTTAACTTGAGACATCTAAATATCTTAAAAAATACGCATCCTAAGAAAACATATTCGTTTAAAAACTTTTAATTTTCGAGGTGGAAAAGCAACTTGGAAAAAATTTACCCCACCCGACCCCTCCATGAAGCAGGAGTGAGGGTAAATTTGTAATTTCAAATGGCAACCCCAATTTTTTATCATAGATTCAGATTCTCCTTTATGAAATACGAGGTGACTTCGGTGAGTCCCCTTGCCTTTTACCATCGGGGTGCTTGATTTCAGTGAGTACCCTCGCCTCTCACCATCGGGGTGCTGGTTTTCGATTAATATTTTACAATAAGTGCTTAAAATGTTGTCCTCGTTCTTCGATGCACTTGTTAGTCCGTGCTTCTAAAGATTCCACACAACTGCGAAGTGTATCCCTCACAAACTTCTGTTGACAGTTGCTTTCTAATTACCCTTGGAAGCAGGCATCATTGCTTTGAAATTTTTTTCTTCCAAATCTTTAACTACGTCGCGGAACCCTCGATGAAGGACAAATACAACATTCGTCCTCTAAAACTGGCCATCAACTAATTTAGATCTTTAATGATGGTTTTCATGATACGCAATGAGATGGCAAGTGAACGTAAACTGAGAACAAGAACAAATGAAAATCGTAGGGCGGAGTAACGCATAAGACTATTGCTAACTAAAAACAAACTGATATCGCCAAGTGAGATGGCACATTGATAGAAGAAAATTAAGATCAAGAAACAAATGGAGCTCGCAGCGCGAATGGGCGCACGTATTCATTTGATTTGGGTGTGTTGATTGCGTTCATTTCAGTTGGTCGTAATTAGTTGCTTTCGTTTGGGTTATTGCTGTTAGTCACGTTCGCTTCAGTTGGTTTGGGTGTCATTGTATTCCCTCATTACTTGACTTCATTACTTTTACAATGGAAATTCTATCTCAACAACAAAAGATTGAAATGATTCCTTATACACCCTATTAGTAATATCTATTGGCAGTCCGACGAATATGGTACCAGGTTCTGGATAACTGGCTGGAACATCTCCGTATGGTAGATGAAAGAAAAATGAATGTACATGGTACACTTCGAACTGATCAGCTGAATAAAATTCTCCATCTATATTAAAATAAACGTCCATAGGAGTATGATGCTGAAGAACATGCTGGTCAAGTATATTATGTGTTAAAATGATTTGCCTGGAATAATGATCAATTGTTCAAATAATTCATCATTGCTTATAGCAATTTTCTCTTAAAATAGAATCAGAAAGTGGCGGTTATTTCCGAAACTTTCAACTTATTTTCCCTTTTTCACTTGAAAGGAGGCAATAATCAATTGAATTCAACAGAAATAATTGTTTGAACCATTTATTATTAATTATAACAATATTTTCTTAGAGTAATGATAGAAAGTTGCAGATTTATCTGCAATTTTCAGCTTTACTTTGTTCTTTTAGTCAGGAACAAATGATACATATTATTATAATTATTAATTCAAACAAAAGGGGTCTAATCAACTGCTTCAAGAAAATATTTTATTCAATATGTTCCATATAGGAAAGAAGAATATTTCCAATATCTGTTTTATTTCAGGAAAATATATTCACAGAAAAGAAAGTGATAGTTGAAAAAATTATTCTCTCTAATAGTCTTTTTTTTAATTTTCTTTATTGAATAATTATAAACAACAACTAATTGTATAAACAATTGTGGTTTTCAACCTGCATTACTTTTCAGGCAACTAAGTAAAAAGAGGACAAAAGTTTTAAAATGTTAGAAAAAACCGCAACTTTCCAACATCATTCAAAGAGAGTATTATTAAAAATAATGATAAATTGTTGAAAAAATTCGCTTAAATACTGTGCTACTTTCTGCGGAGATGGGTTATTCAATGATACACCTTGTGTCATAGACCATGCTACCCAAGATTTCCAAGGTGCGGCGTACGTTTTCTGCGTTGATTATCGACAAGATGATTCAAACATAGCTACGTCCTCTTCGTGCCATCCTTCTGTATGAGTAAACCATCTCGTACCTTCCAAGCCTCCAAATGTAGGTCCAGAAATCTCGGAGGGAGGCAATTTGTTTGAAGGTCCACAAGATTCCGATGAAGGTCGCGAATGCTCCAAGGGGGGCATAATGATCGACGTTTGAGGTCCGCTCTCCAGAATACTTTCTTCCATTTTGGGAGAATCAAGATGTATACTCCTCGAACTATATTGGGATGTTGAAGCACTCTCGGTATTAGGGATGGAAGAGGGAATATCCAAGGCAATTTGTACTTCCAGGTCCGAATGAAAGCGTTCACGAATGCTGAAGTCTGGTCCGTGGTTTGAGATGCACAGGTCGGCTCTACTGCTGAGCGAGCAGTCGCCGTTAAATATATCTGTGGGGCTTACCAGTTCTCGAAAATTCGGTCCGTCACCTCCTTTGACAAATGCCAATCGGTTAGCAAATTTTCTCTCGACAATCGGTCGGCCACAACATTGTAAATTTCCGAAATGAAGTGAGCTTCTATCTGGAGATCTAGACGCCACATCAGCATCAAAAACTTTCTTGCTAATTGTAAAAGGGTTAGGGACTTCGTTTCCCCTTGACGTCGAATGTAAGCTAAGACCGTCTTGTTGTCTGACTGAAGACACAAGCTTTTTCCTTGTAACGAGCAGGTATTTCTGAGAATCGCAATATATTCTGCCCACATCTCCTTTTTGTTGATGTGCTAGCTTTTCTGTTCTAGGCTCCAAAGGCCTTTCAATAATTTGTTCCCTATTTGGGCTCCCAAGCCCTCTTTGGATGCATCCGTTACCAAGTGAATAATGGGCTTGTTTGGAAAGATTCGCGAATTTGCTGATGAATTTTGTATCCACTAATTCATGTCGGAGCGCGTTGCTCGCTGTATGTTCCTGCAAAATATTCTTCGTAGAGGAACTGCAAAGCAAGCGAATTTCAAGGTTCCAAGGGAGACTTCGCTTGCTGCCAAGTATATTTTTGCTTACTTATTATTTCCTTTAGGGTTTTTGCTTTACTCGTTTCGTCTTCTTCTCGGATAAAAATTTCAGGTCGGTCCGAAATTTCACATGATGCCCAGATACTCTAACTGTCCACTTGAGACTAGAATTGATTTTGGAAAATTTATTTTGCATGCCAAGCAGTTGAGAAAAAGTATTGCTTTCTTCACCTGTTGAATCAGAAGGTGCTCCTCTTGGTTCTTCAGAAGAAGATCGTTTAAGTAGACCAAAACTCTCATCTCTCTTTTTGTCAGTTGACCTGCTAACCAATTTGACACTCTTAAGAAGGCTAGAGAAGCGCTCGAGAGGCTGAAAGGCAAAGCCGTCCAGCAGTTTATTTCTTTCCGGCAGTACATAGCCAGATATCGCCTGTGAGCCTCTTTGATGGGGACATGTAAATAAGCTTGCGATAGATTTATTTTGGCTACGAAGTCTTCCTTCTGAAGGAAATTCAGAACTTTTGAGTGGTTTATTATTCGAAATTTTTCTCTTCTCACATACTTGTCCAAACGTTTGAGATTGGAAACCGGTCTCATGGAACCATCTGATTTTGGAACTGAGAAAATTTTGCTCCGGACGAAACCTTTGTCCTCTGTAGAACTCCCGACTTGATAAACGGTGTTAATTCCATGTCCATGTCGTTTGATGGACTCGTTTCTAATCGTGTCCAAATACTGTCTAAAAATGAAATTGTCGGGGTTTATTTATGAAAGGAATGAAATACCCTTTCAGAACACTGATGATCGAACCTGAAGCCCCGAGACTGACCCACCTTTTTGTGAAGTGTCTCAATTGTCCCCCTTGAAATTCTCTTTGATCCTGCGAGTCAGAAATTTTTTGAATTTCTTCCTCTACCAGCGCCTGATGATCTCGAAATATTTCTGGACTTCTGTGATGTCCCATGCCCTCCTAGATTCGGTTTTCTTTGATCTGAGCTGCAAGGAGCTTTTTGATGGAAACCTTCTCGATACGATGTGGGCCGCGCAGATTTTGAGGTTCGAACAAAAAAATTATGGAACACGCCATGTTCTTTGAATGAGGCACTCAATTTTTTCTCATCAAAAAGATGCAGTTTCTTTGAGCGGAGGAGAGGAAGTTTCCTCATCAGAGTAAGAAGAATTATTTTCCACGTCAGAGTATTCAGAGAGGAATCTGTCTTCATAGTCCTCTATATTGGGAGTGATTGTTTCTTGTACTTGTGTCAGTAAATTCTATAAACGATTCCATCTCTCTGCCAACCCAAAATAGAATTGAAAAATTTTCTCTTACTCGAAATATTAGAATTTCTTCCTATGACAGGGGCAGCCTGTGACTTCTTTTGCGTTTCTAAATTTTCCTGCGAACTCTTCTTTTGATAACTCGCGAACTTTTCACATTGACCAGTCTGCAAGTAAGTTTTGGGCTGCAAGAAATTTGAGTCTTTCCAAGGGTTTGTGCTTCTTTGGCCGCCTGACGCAGGTATGATTCCCCCCGACTGATGGTAGGATGATCCATCTGTAAATAAACAATAAAATGCGATTGATGCGGGCAAAGATCTTCAAGGACTTCTGCTTCCTACTAGCTGTAAGACATGTAATCTAATGTCCAAATACACAGACATAGGTTGCCAAAGGGCAAACGCCACTCAACATTTTGATTATATGTGGACAGTTGCACAGGGCGAACCATCCGAGACAATTCATAGGCTACCAAAGGGCGAGCAATAAGAGACAGCTGTATTGAACGAGCCGCAAGACGTGTAGTCTAATGTCCAAAGACAAATACACAGACATAGGTGGCCAAAGGGCGAACTCTGCTCTACACTCGAAAGCCTCTGATTCAACACAATTATTAATCATTATAGAACGGTTCGCACCGTTTAACACACATCCAGCCGCTTTGGGAAAATAAAGCGCACTGAGGCTCGCTCAAAGCGCGGGACTAGCCGCCACCGTGGGAGAGTGACCTAAAGATGGGTGGCAAGGAGTGGTAGGGACGATAGAGAAGAAAGACTAGTTTGTAAGGGTGAGAAAGAGAGAGTAACACACGTCCAAATCGCAAGGGAGGGGAAAGGGTTATCTCAATAGTCAGGCCAAAGGCACAGACCAGAAATAATTAAATTTCCAAAAAAAGTAGAACACTTTGTTCGTGTAAAAGAATTTTTGAATAATTTGGAATTGGGAAACAGTAAGCCTCAGTCAAAAGGGGAAGAAGGTGAAACAAATTATTCAAGAATTGATATCAGAAATTTTATATTTCAAAATCTAATCCAGGAATCGTTTCGAAAGTTTCAGATTCGTTTCCTCGCGAAAAAATCCTATCGGAATCTTCATGAATGGGTTTTTGTCCCGGATGCCGCAATATTCCTACATTTTTCTGTAATAACAATTTGTCTATGAATTATTTTATTTTTCTATTCTACTCAATTTTACACTCTTTACATATCAATGGCTGCGAACCATCTAAATTGAAACCTGAACATATTGCAAAGAGCCATATTGAACCATATGTATGACGGATGGTCCAAAAATTCATTGATAATTTTTTTTCGAATTTTTATGCATATCGCCCGGGAATTGCTTTGAATCTATGAAAAAAATATATTCATTCTGTTTTAGAAAAAAATCATATTAAGAGGTGGCACAAGCCCCATGAAGTTTAAAACGTATTACCCATAAGAAAAAAATACGTTTTGGTATACTTTATTCAGAATCGTCAATATTATAAGAATTGAGTTGAAGCTCAACATTTCTCTCCACGATTAGCCATAGAATACCAATAAAATATTGCTCTTAAAATACAACCCCCATAAGTCTGTTTGTAGGGTCCGAAAAAAAACCCTATAAGTGAAAAAATGGGTTTTGCCCGTTTTTGGTTCTAATGATAATTTTTTTGCAGTTTTTTTCAATGCAATGTGTTTTGTATGCATGAAATACTATCAAATACTGATAATAAGATGTTTAAATAAATTGCTTCAGCAATTTATTATTATTGTTAATAATATTCTCTTTGAATCTTGCCTGAAATTGCGGTTTTTTCTGAAATTTTCAAGCTTTTGTACTCTGTGCAATTAGAGTGGAGTGAAAATCGATTCAAGTTAACAAAAATAATTTTTTGAATAATCTGTTATCATTTTTAATAACATTATTTTTGTTTAATGGTAGAAAGCTAAAGTTTTTCTGAAATTTTCAACCATTTGTCTATTTTTCACTTGAAGTGACTTAATAGGTAATTATATTCAGCAAAAACAATTGTTTGAACAAATCACTATTGTTTGAAACTATCTTCGTCTATATTGATGTCAGATAATTGCGGTTTTTCCTGAAATTTTTTATTTCTTACCCACTCTCCACTTAGTACAAAGTAATACATAATTGAGTTAATATTTGACTTTGTTTTGCTTTTTTGATTATAAATGAATAATAAATTAAAAATAGACACAATGATGTTTTAAACAATCTCTTTCTTTTTTGTAAATATATTTTTCTAAAATAAAATAGATATTTGATATATTTTTTCAAATTTTCTATATGGATCATATGGAGGGGTTAACAACTCGTGAAGTCAGGTGTACACCGACGCTGAAGTCACTGGTGTAGAGTCACTTGAATTCACATTCAGTCTCTGAAATCACTTGAAGTCAGTGGACACTCCATCGGTCGAGTTGTGAACCCTTCGGATCATATTAAATGTAAATTTTCCTTGAAGTAGGTACTTAAAGCCCTCCTTTGCTTACATTGATAATAATATTTTTTGTTTGTACCTAACAAAAAAGACGAACGAAATCTGGAAATTTTAGAAAAAAACGCAACTTTCTAGCATTACACTAAGAGAATATAATGAAAAACAATAATTACAATTATTACAATTACAATTACAATAATTACAATGATTACCTCGCTCTAAGTGAAAAGTTGACAAAAAGTGGAAAATTTCATCAAAAAAATGCAACTATCTAGCATTATTATTAAAGAAGATAAATATAAAAACTGAATATTTCTTTAAAATATTATGTTCGTTAAATGTCATACATTATTATAACACTCTTGGTGAAAAGTGGATGAAAAGTTTAAAATTAAAAAAAAACCTGCAGCTTACTAGCAATTATCTAAGGAAAGATCATTATGAACAATAATGAATTGTTTAAATAACTGTTTATGTTAGCTTGCCTTATTTATTACTTCAACGAATATAAAGTTGGTAAAAAGTTAAAAATTTCAAAAGAAACCGCAACTATCTAGCATGAATAAAAAAGAAGATAGTTACAAGCATTAGAAGGTTGTTTAAATAATTATTCTTTCTCTATCAAATTAACTATTAACTCACTTCAAGTGAACAGTAGACAAATAGCTGAAAATTTAAGAAAAAACCGGAACTTTTTAGCATTATTCGAATGGAATATAATTAACAAAAATAATAAATTATTTCAACAATTTATGTTGTTAACTTTAATTAGTTATTCACATCACTCTGATTGAAAATTCGACAATAAGTGGAAAATTGTGGAAAAAACTGCAATTTTCTATAATTATTTTGAGAGAATATTATCAGCAATAATAATGAACTGTTTGAACAATTTTTACCTCACTTCAACTGAAAATTGGACAGAAAGTGAAATATTGCTTATAAAATGCTACTAATATGATGAAGACCATAGAAAAATAAGTAAAGTTGGAAATTATATTAGACAGCTTGTCATTGAAATAAGTTTTCTAGTAGTATTAAAGCTCTTGCATCCTGTAATTCTTGGAGATAATTGGGTTTTGAGAAACGAAGTTCAAATTGACTGTAGAAGGAGTATAGCGAAAATCGAGGATGTCCCAATGCCGCTATCGGTGGTCACGTTTGATTGTGTTTCATCTGAGAGAGTGCGAACTTCAATGCATAATGACATTATTTTTTTACCGATTGATAAAGCTTCTGATTTCGATCATATTTGCAAGGAAATTAATACATTGAATATATAAAATTCTATTACAGAAATACATAAGATCAACTTGAAAAATAACTCAAAGATGTTGAGTTTCATGCAAAGAGTTACATGTCTCAGACCTATTATATGAATGTTCATGGAAAAGCAATATAAATCTACATTTATATTTGTCTATTTTATCATTAGAATGAACAGGAACTTCTTTTATGCTTGGCAGATTCTAAATTATTCGAATCTCGTATTGACAATCGAATCACATATTGATAATATTTAATTCATTAAAAATCAATATATATCAGCAGGTATCTTCAAAGAAATAGATTCAGGTGATAACACCCTCTTGAAACAGAGCCGAGCGATTTCTTTCAAAATATGGCGATTATCTGTCGCGACTCGTGGGGAGGGGTCTTGTTTATAACATGTTACAGTTTGTAAAACTCTGTACTCCTGAACATAAGAGTGGGGAGATCATTCAATGTGCGTATTACCGATACTACAGTGTCCAACATTCTAACCTCATTAGAAATTTAATCGGATCTCATCAGCTAAATTGGATGTTAAGTATGAAAGGCATACTATGCTTCGTCTAAATGTCAGCTTGCATATATTGAATCTTTCCAGCAAAACCAAACGATTTTGACGACTGCGCGTATGCCCTGTTAAATGACTCTAATGTTCCTACAATTCATATGAAACAAAAAAAACACAATAACCTTTGCATTTAAAGTAGTTAATTCAACTTATAATGCATTAACTAAATTAAAATGTATTAATTTCTGATTTATTTATTTTTGAAAAAAGAAGGGTAATTAATTTGATTTTGTATAATATAACAAAGAAATACTTGTGGTTGCATAATAGATATATATATAACATTTTGAAATTTATAAAATGGCTAACAACGATAAGGCGATGCGTGATATGACTGTTACCGAATTGCAAGAAGAAATTTGAAAAACAACAGATATTAATAAAAAACAGCATAATAAATTGAAGATGCTGCGATAAGTGAGGAGGAAAAGAGTATAAGAATTGAAGATGAAATCAGAAACTAAAACGAAGTTGAGGGAAATCTTCTTATAAATATTTTAGATGTAGATTTGCCTTACGCTGATACATATATTTCTGTAGTTGAATGAAACCTTTCATTTGAATAGAAAAATCACATCATTCATAACAAATCAAAATTTATTTGAACTCAATAATAATGTTTTTGAATTGAACAATCATTCATTAGGTTGAAAGAAATTTTCCATACAATGTAGAATACTAAGGAGACCATTTCAAACAAACATTTCTTCCAATCGAAGAAATATTTCACTAAGATAAATGCGTATACATTCAACTGTAATAAATACGAATTAGATTAATGAATCTTAGCTTGGTGTTTTTTAATTCAAATCTTGTTTAGATAAACTAAGATGTCGGTAGTTGCCACTAATATTTCTGTATGCACTTAAGAGCTTCCGGAGATACCTTTTGTTTAAAAGGTAAGAAAAGTAGATTTTTCATTCGGTTATCAGAAATCAATAAAAACCCTCAATGGGAATATTCAATTTGATTAAAATCTTTTTATCAGTCTTTGACACTAGATAAAACGTTTCACTGTCGTGATATTTTCTCGAACGGAGAGCTGTTATTTATTCACAACATTTTAAGCAATATATTTTTTATATAATTCCACGCTTCCTTGAATAATTACAATTTTCTATGGAAGAATAAAAAAATTTAATTTAAAAAATCCTTATTTTTCTTAAGCTTGTTTGAACAGTACGAAGGCAATTTTTTTAAATTGGAGACAGGCTGTGTCACTCTTCCAATCTCATGATATGACCTTATTATTCTTTCAATAATGTTGATATCGCTACACGATTGCGTTATTTTATCAAACATTTCCATTTCTCACGACTTTAATTTTCATAACCATTTTTCATTAATATATATAGCTCTAAGTAAATTTATTTATTTTGTATTAAGCAATTAGTTGCTTTCTACTATTGACTTAGAAAATATCTCAACGAATCGAACTATTAATTTTCTACTAATCGTCGGCGGCTCAATTTCTTGCTTATTGAAGATGATGCTTATTCAAGGCAGACAATTTTCATCATTTTTGGTAAATAATCACAAATCTATGGAGAATGAGGAAAATATATAACTGAAAACAAATCTTTATTTAAAAACAGAAATCTGTTTAAAAGTAGCACATGCGTAACCAGAATATGCATAATTAATTAGTTATTATATTGATCCATGTTGATCTCATATTGATACATTATATTTTTCAGATTATAGAAAATGCTTATATTTCTTAACTTTGTTCCAATAATCAGAAGGCTCTATTTTGCAAATGGAAACCGACTAGTTGTAAGTCACGTTAACGATTTCGCAATATGGGCTTCTTATTGTATCAATAGAGTTAAAAATATTACACCATCGCATCGTTTTATTAAACTTTTTTATTTTCCACGTTTTCCATGTTCATAACTTTTTTTAAATTGTTATATACAGTTTTAAATGATTTTATTTTTACCAAGCTATTAGTTTTCCACTATATAATTATCAAATATCTCGACTACTCGAATTTAGTAATTTTCTATCAGTCTTTAGTGGCTCACGTTTATGTTATTGGCTAACCGAGTCCGAAAAATTGCATAATTATTGAGTTAAACTTAACCAATTTTGATTCAGGGAGCAAGGAAGCTCAGAAAATAAAATATACTATTGTGCTCAAACTTATAAATATTGCATTAAGCCTGAAAGGTACATATCAAGCTCAGTGGAGTAACGATAATGAAATAATGGTAAAAACACTGGTCGAAGCTTACTCAGGTGATTTGCAATGAACTTTTTTCAAACTCTGTTTGACCATGTCAGCGACTTAGCTGGTGATTCTTTTCCAAACAGAAGGTGCTCAAAAAGTATTAGATTTTTCGTATCAAAGCTTTACGTGACTTTTTTCTGAAATTTCATTTGACCTGCATATGAAGGGAATTCATATTCCATTGCTTGAACTGGATGATTTTTTATTAGTAAATGATAAGTTCAGACGACTTCCTCTTAAAAATCGCAGTCTTTTAACAACAACTCACGGACAGAAGTTTTCATTCCATCTGAAGATTTCGTCTTGTTTTCAAGTGCTCTCACCCTGATATAGATAATGAACATCTTTTATATTTTCAGTAATAAATTCTGAGGTACAAATTTGCAAAAATGTCAATTTTGTTAACCAATGATTTGTTTTCAACTCTATAAATGGCAAACGGTTTATCGTACAAAAAAAACTGAATTTTTGTAATTTATAATAGTAGCAGTCAAAAGAAGAAAAATGGATTAATTCATATGTCAAAACAGACCTTAGAGTTACTCTTCCATATCTTAAAGGTTTATCTTACGTTTAAAGGGTTCTTCAAGAAAATTTAAGATAAATGTGTATTGTAACAACGTCTCTTCTTTAGACTAAATTTTAATTAATAAAAACAAAGATTTCGATAGTATTGATTGTTTGTCGGGTGTCGTTTATTGTATCACTTGTAAGGGCTGCAATAATATTTATATTGATGAAACTGGCAGGAGATGAAAAGATAGAAAAGCTGAACACAAAAGTGATTGTTTAGTGGGTGATCAAAATATATGTTTTTCACAAGATGCCTGGAATTTTGATCATCATTTTGATTTCGAATTTAAAAACATTACAATTTTGGCGAGGGAAAAAAAAATATTTAAGGGACGTATTTTTGAGTCCATTTTCATGAGTAAATTCCGCAAAAACTCGCAAAATTTACAGATTGAAACTTTGAACATTAATAAAATTTATCAAAGTACATAAAAATGATGTTCATCATCTTCCTTACTTATTTACACCCGTCCTACTCTCAAGTTATGTGAAATTAAGCACGATTGCATAATTTGGGTTTGTTTTGATGTCACCATCGTTATAATTGTAATGTAAATTTGTAGTTTTGCTTATTGTCGACACCAGCCTGTCTGTTCAATGTATGTTCATGCCATCGTCGTAAACTGTTGCCTTTGACTTATTTTAGAAATGTAGTACACATGTGTATTTTCAGAGATATAAAAAAATGTTCTTATCAGAAAAAACCTAGATTTCACGACCTACATGTAGCCATTAGTCATATTTGTCAATATGTCGTAAATTCTAGTGTATATACAACTAGTTCAAGATCGTTACAGTTGCAGCAAGAAAAATATTTTAAAAATCAGTTCCTGTTTCTTAAAACATGAGTATTTTTATTTTTACCCTGCATACCTTCATTTTTATGATCCATTTCAATTATATTCGTAAGTAGAGTTTTAATACCCGTATAATACTAAATTAATCATATTTTAAATTTCTCACCTGTATTTTGATTACCCACTATACACTCTTCTTTGTTGTCAGTTACTCAATCTTTTAATCTCCTGCCGGTTCCACCAATATAAATCTTATTGCAGCCCTTACAAGTGATACAATAAACCACACTCGACAAACAATCAATACTATCGAAATCTTTTTTTTCAATCATTAAAAATATATTTGAAGAAGAAACATTGTTTAAATACACATTTATAATAAAAAATCTGTATTATCATCGGAGAAGGTAACGAATCGAGAAGATAAATACACACATAAAATGGATATCTATAATATTGACTAAAGTTATATTCTCCTATACAGAAAATATTTTAACGTCATTTCAGACAAGATGGAGAATAAACATTTTTTGATTAAATTCTATTCAGAAAAAAGAACTTCTCCTTTCACTCCGCTGGGATTCGAACACCACGTCAACTGATTTCCGGTCAGGTGCTCTAACCACTGAGCTACAAGACACAATGCGGCCCTAAGAGTGCTTTATAACCATCTTTGTCGCTCTTACGGTATTGGCCGCGACCCTGCCCTGCCTGTAGTGGTTACCGAAAGCAATAAAAGTATAATTCATCATGATCTTCGATTGTTACTAATAACAGTCAGAGGAGCCACAAGTTTTGAAGATATTAAAACGGTTGATAGTTATGCCACAGCAATCGCCCTATTTGTTTGCGCGTATTTAAATTTTCTACCAGCCACATAATCCGGGAAAACTATGGGAGAAATTCAAGGATTCAATGTCACAAGATTTTCACAGAAATTATACTTTCGATGAAGCGCTTAGAAAAGCATATTCACAAATAAACACATTTCTCTCACATGAAAGAGCTGATCTTCGCAATTTTCCGCCGATGCCGCAATTAACTGAAATTGATATTGCCATCGGTAATCGAAATAATGATAATATATTACCTCAACAACACGAAGAAACTGGTCAAATACAATATGAATAATTAAACCCAAAACAAAAGGATATTATCGATAAAGTATTGCAAGTTGTCATTACGAAAGAAAGAACACCTACTTCGTGTTTCTATATAAATAAACCAGGTGGATCAGGCAAAACATAAATTTACACTGCATTATATCATTTATTGAGAAGTAAGGAAACAATATTTGTACAATGGCATTTACAGGAATTGCAGCAATATTTCTTCCATATGGGAAAACAGTACGTAAAACTTTAGAATGCCTGTTGAACTATTTTCTGATTCCGTATCAAACATCAAAAATCAATCAAAAGATGCACAATATTTAAGGAATGTCGATATCTTCATTTGGGATGAGGCTCCAATGGTGCCAACACATGCTTCGGAACTAATTGATCGAACTCTGTGCGATTTCATGAATGTTGACTTAACATTTGGAGGAAAAATTATGCTTTTCGGCGGAAATTGTAGATAATTACTATCACTCAAAGTCAATGCAACTCAAAGTGAATTGTTCAATTCATCTATCAAGTTTAGTGCATTATGGAAACATTTTTCAGTTCTCTCATTAACTGAAAATATGCGAACTTTACCAGTCGAAGTAGAATTTGCAAAATATCTATTTTTCTTTGGAAATTGAAATGTAAATGACAATAATAGCAATGTTATAGCTCCAGAACAATGTGTAACTCCAAGATCTGACGGCATGGTAGACACAACATTCAAATAATTAATTACTAATCGTAGGTGTGAAGATCTGGCAAAGGTAGCCGTACTGTCTGCGAGAAATGCTCATGATGAAGAAATCAAATGTAGAGTCGTAGAATTACTTGACAAGTCAACCGACCAGATTTATACCAGCATGGATAGTACGGAAAATTGTGACAATGGTGATATTAATGATGTAATATTGCCTGAATATCTAAATACTTTGAATCCTCCTAATCTTCCACCGTATAAATTATAATTTAGAAATAATTGCGTTGTAATGCTAATTCGAAACCTTAGTATCAATGAAGGTCTATGCAATGGAACGCGATTATAAGTACTAGAACTTGCGAATCATCTTTTACGATGTCGCATCCTAGCAGGTGATAAAGCGGGAGATATTGTATTCATACATCACATTACACTGTACTGTGAAGTTACTTATCCTTTCACCTTCAGACGGCGACGATTCCCAATTAAATTGGCATTTACGATGACAATTATTAAAAGTCAAGCACAAAATTTTCAGAAAATTGGAGTGAATGTTCGTAAAGATATATTTAATCGTGGACAATTATACGTGACATTTTCTCGAGTTCGATCCTGGCAATCGTTACGTATTTTCTTGGGAGAGCAACGTCTAGATGAAATGATAAATATTATGTATACACAGAATTATTAGACTAGATTCGAAACAATATTTTATATATAGAATAATTTCTTTATTTTTTGAAAATAAATCCACAAAAAATGTTACTTAAAAATCATTTAAAATAAACACGCGCACTCAAGTGCGCGGTCGTTCGCGTCGATTTAAAACTTTCCAGGAAACTTCTTTGAACCTTCTTGACAAACTTTCTCACTGACAGTTTTCGCTTGTTAAAAATTGGCTTGACTCACGAAATTAAACTTTAGCTAATTTCATCGGTCGCGAAAGATGTCAATGCATACTGCTTATGAATTTTAATGTATAAATTCTTGAAAATAAACCAAGAATCTTACGATAAAATTTGGACAAATACCACAAAATGCTCCTATTGTAATTCCTGAAAACAAAATAAAATTTTGTTTCTTCGGACAAAAATAAAAAAGAGGAAAGTGAGAAGGGGCGAAATATTTTAATCAGATGAGAAAAACCGTTTTTCATAAATTAATTAAAATCTAAAAAAGCTACGAATTTTTCTAACAGAAGAAAAAGATGCGTTATTAAATTTCCAATTCGGATACGTATTTGAAAAATTAAAATTCGAAACTTTATTCTCAAGTGCTTCGGGGCCTCCCCACTCCAACAAAATAATTATATTTTTATTTTTTATAATTATATTTTTTGAAGTAAAAATTTAATTAAAGTGCCAAGTAAAAATATTTTACTATTTTCAAATGAAAAAGTTTGTAAAATAAATAAAATAGAAAAGAGACTACCTTTTTTTCAATTTTTTCTTTACAGATGTAGTTGATCAGAAGAAAAATTATCAGCTTCTCCTCAATAGCTCTCTCAACCTTCTGATTCGTTGACTCTAAACTGACTCCCTTATCGTCATGGGTCTTCTATATATATAAGGCTTTGGTTTACGTTTTGAAAGAGAAGGATAGCAAACATTTGATAGAGAGAAATGTAGAAATTAGTTTAATTCTCACACAAGTGAGAATCTGATACCATGCAAAGAAGCAGGAGAAGTAGGAGAAGTTGGAGAAGTATACATGAACAAATAACAGTATAATGAAAAGAATATAGACCAGATACGTCCAGAAAATTTTAGCAACGTTGCTTTTTTGTATTTGTCGAATTAAAATTTTTTCTTAATTTATAGGCGGCGCTTTTAATTTTGAGGCTAATCCATTTTAATTGAGACTATTCAAATTATTCACATCAGTAAAAAATAGTTTAAAAAAATATATATTTCGCAAGAAATTGACCGGGTATATGAGAAATTTATGTTTCATTTTTGGTCAGTGTAGGACTAGACTTCTTGCAAATACGAGACATGATAGACTGATTTTGAAGAGGCTCGTCTCTCAAATCGTTACACAGTTGAGTGTTCGGTTTCAATTTTGACTAGGCGAGAACGACCGTTAAAAAACATGAAAATATTTCGTTTCAAATCTCAGAATCTACTTTCATTAAAATATTGGTAATCACCATCTTCCTTAAAAAATGAACATAGAAGAAGACGAGAGAACAATTTAAAAAGTTAAACCCCCCCCCCCACTCCCCTAACAAACGAAATAGTCAAATTTTCAATGAAACCATGAAACATTCAACAAACGAACTGAACTCTCAAATCTGAAATTCATTTTCTTTCAAATATTAGCATTCATTATTTCATTTCTCCTCAAATTCAATAGTGGTAAATTATGAAGACTTATGGAAAATTAGAGAAACTCGAGACGTTTCGAAAGCAGGCATAAAATCAATTTGAAAAGAAATTTTAATTCATGAACAACTCAGTCTTTCGTGAAACCATGGAGAACGTATGGAAGCTCAAAGATGTTAGGTTAATGACAAAGTGGGAGGGAAGATGGGTACAAAAGCTCTGATTGCCAAACCAAACTTTCATAGCTGTACTATATTTCGTGAAGACATGTCGATCATTAAAATAACTAAAAACAAAAATAATCTTAATAAACCAACTTATATCGGATTCACTGTTTTTGATATATCAAAGATAATGATTTATGACCTTCATTACGATTATATAAAGTACACCTTAAGTGATGAAGCAAAATTACTTTCTAGTGACACAGACAGCTTGATTAACCACCCTAAAGGTTCCAACTTTTAGGATTGTATTAAAAGAGACTCAGACAAATCTGGTAATTCAGACTATTCACCAAATGATGTCTATAAAATTAAATTACTGAACAAAAAAGTTTTGGGGCCCATGAAAGACAAATGCAATAGAAATTTTGTAACTGAATTTGTTGGACTAAGATTAAAACTGTATGCCTACAAAAGTTTTTGGGAAAGAAGAGGGAAACAAGAAAGCTGATGGGATTAAAGGAACCAGATTACGGATAATAGCGTTCGATGACTACAAGCAAACTTTGTTACATTATAAAACTCTTATTCGACCTTAACGGTTGATTCGAAGCCGAACTGAATATTGTTTATTGTCTTGACGGTCATCGACAAGTAAAAAGAAAAACTTACACTATCTTATATCCTAGTGGCACAACGGGAAAGAATTCATGAATAGTATGTACTTTCTGATTGTTTCTGTATACATCTGTAGTTGTACTACACTCATTTCTCAGAAAATTTACTTTAATTATAGATACAAGTTGATCAGATTGATAATGTTTATTAGCTTCTAGTTCTCGTCTTGCGAACCCCAATGGATGGTCATTGATATCATTTGGTTCAATATAAATATCAATCCCTTTATCTAATAAAACTTCACATGGATAGTGCTGAATATCATCAATCTCAAAGCTTCCTGTAGGTATGGTTATTGATTGTGAAGCCATGCAAGATTTGTTGTGACTATCATCTACATCTGAAATTGAATTAAGGGTTGAACACTCTACAAGACCCAGAGTATGATTTTTGCTTGATGAAAGTTCAATTGGAGGAAAAAATTGAGTTTCTATCATGAAAGAGGCCCCAGAACAACGTAATAGTAAACGAATCATCTATGATGAAGATATAAGCGTAACTAATGGTGTATCATTAGTACATAGTTTTATATAGATTGTAAATACTTCGAGAGTTAAACTGATGACATAGAGATTTCAAACTTAA
Organism: Andricus grossulariae; assembly: GCA_011634705.1. Taxonomy (NCBI): domain Eukaryota; kingdom Metazoa; phylum Arthropoda; class Insecta; order Hymenoptera; family Cynipidae; genus Andricus; species Andricus grossulariae. The sequence goes on from JAABKJ010007545.1 coordinate 301,195,591, forward strand.
ATGTTCACAGTCAAAAGTGTTCTAATTCTGATATAATTTATGATTATATTCTATGCTACGAATACCGATATATTCAATGAGACCCAAAGGTGGTCGAAGATTACCGAAACCATCGAAATAAATAACTTTTCTTCCCGCCTTCTTCTATGCAATCCAATGAGTACCAGCACAATCTTTATATCTATTTGTGGCAAAACTAATGCCTTGATGGCTCTTATAACACATCCTAGTAGATTATGATCGAAAACGTGCATGTCTACTCAAAATATTTGAATCAGCCCATTTCCAATTTTTAGAAAAAGTTCTTCAAACAGTAGGGGGTGCTGAGCACTATCATATCAATGAACATGAAGATGTAGTAATAGCAAGAAAGGCACGATCAAATTCAGTCATAAGTTTTGATTATATTGCTCGCGAGAAAAAAGACAATATAAAAGCTTTTTTCTGAATAAGTAAACATAAGGATGTCGATTGTTATTACTTGAGTCCAACGTATGCACGTACCTCTAAGCATGTCATACAAGTTAATATTAATTTCTTGGTGTTATTTAGACAAGATGAAATGAATCTCAAGCACATATATACGATGATCATCATCATGTGAATACTGACACACTTTTTGCACGATTTAAAAAGTTGTGTTTAGCTTACTGGAATGATAATAAATATGGATTTTTTGTAATTGATAAAGATAGTAATCTTTACCAAGGTAGATATAGAAAGGGATTTGATTCTTTTGTAAATCTAAATGCATGATCGATATACAGACTGATAGTTATTGAATACAGACAGTTGCATTTCAGACATTGGATTAGGTTTATTGGGATGATCCAAATGAATTGGTAGATCGCCTACGTTTGCTATTAGCATTTCAAGCTGCTGGAAATTCAAGCCGCGCAAATGAAATTATATTGATAATCAAAGAACTATGTGAGGCAAAAATCACATGTTAAAGAAAACTCATTGTGCATCTAAGTCATTATCAAGATGATTATCGACGTATTCGGACGTCATATCGAGCGAGCTAAGATGGAAAGTCGAGGCCCACCAGGAGTGGATTCAAAGTCACATTTGAAGGCAATTTTTATATTGAAAACAAAAAGTTATGCAATTTAGCTGAAATTTAGGATCTAAATGATGCAGTAAATTCAAATCTAACACAACATATTGAAACGGTTCAGTGTAAAAATATTTCAATATTTATCAAATTTACTTAAGAGCGTGTAAGAAATAAAATATATATATGACACTGAGAGACTCTTGCAAATTCCGGGGCGAAAGAGTTATATGGGTAAGATGTATGCTTGTGTGAAACAAGTGCGGCTGCGTGCGCAATCACTTGAAAAGTGGGGATATGAGAGTCCGCGAGAACGGGAACACTATGATCATGATCATGGTCTTAGGCGGTGTAGCTGGTATCTCTGCTGATCGGCTGCAATTTTTTTCACATGCGCGTGGCTAGACCTTACGTGGATTGGATCATGGTTATGATTACCAGAGAACGACAGGATCGTCATTCGGCGCCAAACACTATAAGGAAGACCATGTTTGGCGTCTAACTCCTCACCACTGCGTACTCTTGATCATTCTAAGAATTTTGCTAGCCAGGCCGATGGGTAGCGTTCGATAGATCAAGGTAATAGAGGTTTCAGGAAGGACTGGATAATGGCAGATTCTTTTAATCTTAATTCCTATGATAGGAATTTTAATTTAATTCAAGGTATGAACTTCTAACACTCATCCATACTTGTGGCACGTTATGGTGATGATCGATTGCAGCTGTGTCGGCGAAACTTCTCTTTCATTCTTTTTCAACCCATTCTTATGTGGGAGCTCAAGAATGCCAGCACAGCCGCTCTAATTTGATCATAACTACAGCGGTACTAATGAGCTTTATCAGAAATAATTTGAGCATTGATTAGTGGTGTGTTTAAATGATCCTGAAGAATCTAACTTTGGATTTTCAACCCGTATTCATACGGAAGCTCATCCAATGAGATTGAGAAAAATTGAGCACGAATAAACCACGTTTCAATAATCAATATTCTCGACAATAAAAATCATAGAAATCTTAGGAATAAGTCAAATTCCTAGTATGGATCTATGAATTTTCCCAACTTGTTAATCAAAGAGCATTGAAAGGTAGAGTACTTTCGTTTGATAAATAATAGGCACGCATTAACAAAGCCTGAAAAATAACCTAATTAAAGTCTTAATAATAGGAAAATAAGACAAACCGAATGATTGAAGTCTCAGTCCTTCTTAGGGGAAGGTAAAATCTTTTAGCAATTCATTCGCAATGACACAAGTGAAACATGACTCACGAATGATCTAATTAATCCGCGAAATTAGACAATCCAGTATGAAAACAACTAGTTAGAAAGGAATACCGAAAATTATTCCAAGTTTCATGGGCTAAGATTAGAAAAAAGTGAGGATAATTTTAATGCTAATTGGGAACCACAAGTTACGCATAAAGTTTCTTTTCAAATTGTTGTAGCTAATAAATCAATTCGTGTGAGGCTTATCGTCCTTACAGGATTAGTACCGACATGCATACTCGGACCAATTTCCTGATTAGGAGACAGTAAATAGTTGAATAATACAATTTCTCATGAGTTAAATTCATGAGAGAAAAACTAGATACGACTCAATTGAGAGACGAAAGTCAATTGTAATTAAAACGGAGCTGTCTTTATGAATCGAGGCGTCATGAGAATCGATTAAATAGATTGATGATGAAACCAAACAAAAGCTGGTGAGTCGTAATGCAGAGCTCATATCTCAGCTAGACACCAAGGTGATCGCACTTGAAAATGCACAAAGAAAAGCTACAGGTAGTGAAGAAGCCGCATAACCCTGCGTGGAGAAATTTCCAACGTCGACAGGTTGACATCTGTGGTATTGATGAGACCTGGCAAGCCGATCTCGTTGAGATGATCTCAAATGAGCAAGAAAACAGCAGTTATAAATGCATATTACCCATTATTGACATATTTTCAAAATTTTCTTCGGCTCTCCCTGTTAAGCCCAAGAGAAATGATGATGTAACCGCTGCAATGAAATCGGTACTAAGTAAAGACAGTATGCCTTAGAACTTACATGTAGATAAAGGCAATGAATTTTACAATTAAAATTGAAAATCTCATGAAACGATATAGTATAAATCTGTACTCGAAATTTAGTAATTTGAAAGCGTCGATCTGTGAGCGTTTTAATCGTACGTTAAAAAATAAGATCGTGGTGCAGTTTAGTTTGCAAGGAAATTATAAATGGTTAGATGTTTTATCTGAATATATATCTTTATGTGACTCCAGTGCATTTATGCGTTTTTATGCAAGAGTGGAGAGTATCGTAATGTTGTACATTACGATACAGCGGACTATCACTCTTCACATTACGCTCCGCTGTATCGTTATGACCAATATTACGATAGTCTACTTTGTCGCAACAAAACTTGTAAATTCACCGTCCTCAAACAAAATAGTATATGCGCCAATGCGCACAATTCAGGTCTTCACGCGACTCGCTTACAATTCTCGCCGTGTAAAGAGATGTTTTTGAGCATGTCACTACGCATGTTTTTAAGAAAGTTTATACACCAGATTGAACAACTGATATATTTACTGTGAGTTGGACTTCAGGTTATATGTTTAGAATAGGAGTATTTAATTTCAATGAGTGTATCGCATGACGACGTTGCTTGCATGAACGGGTTTTAAACACTGAGCGTTAAATAGAAGTTTCACACCGCTGACCCATCGCGCCTTTTCAGCGATCTCTCTGTTTTTGTCAAAAATCCACCCCATCCCAGCGAGGTAGAGAATTTTTGGAGAGAGGTATATGACGTCCCGGAGACATTGAAGTTGAAGGAAAATACTTGTGATATCATCCGCTTCAAGAAGTTTTGCGACAACCTCATAACATCTGAGGGAGAATGTCCATCAATCACTGCCGAAGAGTTACAAAAATCACTTAGAGGCACAAAAAACTTGTCCAGTGCAGGACCAGATGGTATCAAGAACTTCTGGTGGAAGGATTTTAATTCCATACACCAACATTTGGCCCGCATACTCATCCCATACTTAAAATCGGAAACGCCCATTCCTCAGCGGTCAATGACTTGTTTGAAAACGCTGTATGAGATCTTTACAGCTATTCTGAACGACAGGATTTTTCGAAGAATTGAGCCTTTGTGGAGAGAGATTTACGAACAACGTGGCTCGAAAAAAGGTGTAGTAGGCTGCCGAGAAAACCTACTAATTGACAGGTGCGTCTGCAAAGTCGCAGAAGCCCGTCAGCGCATCCTGTCAATGGCCTGGATTGACTACCGGAAAGCTTTCGATTCAACCTCTCATAGACGTATTGTGTGTCTGTTGAAAAGCTCGAAGGTTCATGCAGACATATAGTAGTGAGATACAGAAGGAGATTGATAATCTTTTGGAAAACTAGATTTACTATCTTATCTGGAAATCATCGTGTGACAACGAAAAACGTCACCTTCCAGATGGGCGTCTTTCATGGCGATACCATGAGCCCTCTGCTTTTTTGCATCACACTTCTGCCTCTACCTCTCGCACGACGCAATTCTACTGGATACCTCTGCGGCGACACTAATCATCGCGAGCATCACGTCACTTATGTACTTTATATGGATGACCTGAAGACCTATGCTTCTGGTGCAAGCAAACTTCCACTTGCTTTGAATATCGCCAAGGAGTACACAGGAGAGATTTGTATGGACTTTGAATTGGATAAGTGTGCTAAGATCAATCTGAAGGAAGGAAAGATTAGTGGCGTTCCCGAGGACCCTTAACTTGTAAATATAAGTTTTATTAGACATATTGACACGGGAGAAACCTATACATACCTGGGCGTGCCTGAAAGCTGCATTCAGGACCAAAGATCTGTGAAGGAAGCTCTCCGAAGGAAATACAAGCATCTTCCTTGACAAATTTGGTCTCCATCCTTTATGAGTTGAAACGGGTATCTAAGACTAATATGCTTGCCGTCCCGGTTCTACTCCACTCGTTTGAGGCGGTTCAATGGACAAAGAACAAGCTTACGGCCCTTTATCAGGGACTGAGAGTAAAAGGTGATGAGCAGTTTGAGTTTTGATCCCTGAGCCGACGCAAAATGAATCGTTTGGTGGAACTCTCTTCAAAATCCGAACATGTGGACTGCAGGGGGAAAGCGATCCCATCCAGAGTGGACGTTGCCTCCTTTTCGATCTCTCAGAAACGGATGGGTTGTGGCAGCAATGGGTGAACGTTTGTGTCCCGAGGACAGCAGGTACAGGGGATCGGTCCTTTGGTTTGTGTACTGATGAAAAAAAAATACCTGGAGTTCCATCTTTAAAAGATCGAATCCTAGCGATTGCCGGAAGGTCTTGCTCTTGATGAGAACTTTGTCGAAGATACTTACAAACGATCCCGAAAGGAGCGAACGACGATCCGAACGCGTTATAGACCAGGAGCTCATGACATAAATGGTGCCATGATAGGGATAAGGACAATTTTCAGCTGACAGGTTCGACTGACGATGACGAACGTGAAAATGCGTGCCTTACAGGTCTGAGTGCGAGAGGTGAGCGGTGGTGACCTGCCAAAGGTGCGAATTTTCGTGGTTTCATGCGGTGACTCGAAAAAGCTTGAAAATTTGTGTACATGTGGAAGGTGACATATAAATTGCACCTGCGAATTTTCAGTGACTTATCTGTATTATAAAGTGCCTTAAGGCACCTGCAAAGTTACCGGAAATGCAGGTATAATTTCTTAATATTGATTTTACAGGAAAAAATTTGAAACAAAAGTTGGTCTACTTTGAAAGATGCATATTTTCATTCTCACATCATTTTTTGGTAAAACTGATACATTGAGAGAAAACATCGATTAAAGAAATATCAGAACATTCAAAAGCTGTTTTTCTGTACAGGAAGTCATTTTTTTTTAAATTGTTGAGAGGGAAAAGATACTCCCCTGCAGGTGTATTCCAACATTACTGAGGAATATTTCATTAAAATGTTTATATATACCAAGTTATGCGCATTATTCATTCTTTTTTTCATTTGTCCTTTCACCTGTTCTATCTTTAGTAATTTAAAGGAAGGTGTTCTCCAAATTAGTACATTAATAGTGTGAGTCTTGTGTAACAAATTGGCGTCAGCTACTTTCAGGTAAAATAATAACTTATTCTGCTATGAATAATAATAAGCAGAGTCACGTTCTCAGCTTCTAATTATCGTGGAAGGTTGTAATAAAGCTAAATATTATTCTAAAAAATTACATAATAAAATCGCTTTACTTTTACATTTACATTATTTATTGTTGTTAAACTTCATACTTTATCCGTTGGAATGTATTCGATCTTTATTACCGTGACAAGTGTCAATTCAGCTTTATTACAACCTTCCACGATAATTAGAAACTGAGAACGGGACTCTGCCTATTATTATTTATAGCAGAATAAGTTATTATTTCACCTGAAAGTAGCTGACGCCAATTCGTTACACAAAACTTACACTATTAATGTACTAATTTGGAGAACACCTTCCACCTAAATGCGTATAACTTGGTAAATATAAACATTTCAATAAAATAGTTCTCAGTAATGTTGGAGTACACCTGCAAGGGAGGATCTTTTTTCTGTAGACAATTTTCGAAAAAATGACTTTCTGTACAGAAAAACCGCTTTTTATTTTTGTCAGGTGAAAATTGTCCTTATCCCTATCATGGCACCATTTATTTTATGAGCCTCTGGTCTATTAGGTTTTGATTTCACTCTTAGCTCTTTGGAGTTTAACTCTCAGTCCATGCTATACAAATCCCAACTCGTGAGTTTCTGATTTCGAAATCTGAATAATTCCCTTTAATATTTCGTTTACCATTCCATGCATTTAGAATGTGAAGAAGCATGGTTTATGGGTGTTTTAATAATAACAATAGATATATCGTTCATTTTTTCGAAAACTATCATTCGTACGAAAAAATGTTTTGAATAAAAAAAAGTGTGTTTTGAAGAAAATCAGACATATGCCCTTTTCAGAAGTATATCCCAAATTCTTATAATATATATAATTAAAAACTGAAGGTTAACAACCACCGCAGGGACCCATATATATATATATCTTTTTTTAAGTTACATTTTTTTCTGGATAAGGAACTTTTTCAAATATTTTTTTGACGAAAAGAAAGTAAATTTCATTCAGGTAGGTGGCGCCACGACGCCACGACTAATAATGAATTTCCGCGCGGAGTCTCGAAGATGAGGCTTCTCTCTTGGGGCTGTCATCACGCGAGCGGTCTCTGATTTACTGCTAGTTTACTCACCCACGAAGCGTCCGTCTAATTACGGGGTCCGTGGTTCGGAAGAAAATATTCCCTGGCCCTCGGCGTTTCCCTGCCACTATCACCCACCTTGATGTACGAGATGTATACCACCGTAAATGTCTAATACATCCTTCACTGAGTTATCACTTATGCAGATTTCCACTATCAAACTGATTATCCTGATTTTTGGGTAAAATTAGCATTTCTGACAATAAAATTAACAAAGGAAAAGATAAATAAGTTTCTGTCCTTTAGATAGTGATAAGAAATGATGAAAATAGGTGATGATTTGTAAATCAAGGAAAAAAATTCCTCGAAACATTTAGCAAAACATTTTATCATCAAGTAAAGATTCTCATTTATCCCTCAACATTTTCCAAACTAACTATATTCGAAAATTTTTAGAAAAATCAACTGAATTCCTGGTTTGTAGCATATTCTGTTCGTAGCCTATTCTGTTTGTAGCCTATTCTGTTCGTAGCCTATTAGGACGTCAATTAAGTCGTTCAAATCTTCCCCTAAAATACTTTCTCTCCCCTACTCGCCCTGCCTCCCCTTCTTTCACCTACTTTCCCCTTCCATAATTCCCATTCTCTCCCTTCCCATTCCCACACTTCTCTTTTGTTCCCCTACTTCTTCCACTCCCCTTACTTACCCAACTTCCCCTCCCATCATTTCCCCTTCCTCGAGACCCTTTATATCACTTCCCCTCTCTTTCCCGCTCTTCCCCTCTCTACATTCCTCCTAAAGCCCCCTCCACCCACGCATCTCCTCACTCCAATTAATTACCCTCCCCATCACTTCCCCTCAATTCCCCTACTTCCCTGAAATTCTTCCTCTCACCTCACTTCCCCTCACAACCCTACTCCTCACTCTTATCACTTCTTTATTCTTCTCCCCTACTTCTCATTCTTTCACTTTCACACCTTTAATTCATGTCACATCACCTTTCCCTTCTACCCCTATCCTTAATTCTCCTCCCGGGGAAAAAGGATGACGAGCATCATATTATTTCGTTCAGTTTATGAAAAAAATCCTCTCTACCTCCGCTGGGAATCGAACGCAGGTCTTGAGATTATTGCAGGTCTGTTGCTCTTACCCACTAAGCTACGAAGATAAGGAAATTCTTCTTTTCACAAACCGTATAAAAATATAAAATGAAGATTCATGTAAAAATAAGGAATTTCGTAGATTTGTCAAATTATTACAAACACTTTTTATATTACGTTTTTCAAAACTTTAGAACCTTTGAAAATTAAAACTTGAGGCTTTACTATAATTCTATATAAAAATCATTCAAAATTTCCAAGCATGATGTTTCAGTTTAGAAACATTTAAATTACAAATTCTCAAAAACGAAATTGTTGTATTTTTTCAAAAAGATATTGAATTAAGAAATCAATTTGGGAGGTTGCTTTAAATAATTAGAAAAATACATTATATATATAGAATTTTCTATGCACAAAATGAATAAGAAAATTTTTTCGGGTTTTTTCAATGTATGTATACCTATGATTACCATTTAAATTCATGTATACCTATCTTTTATTTTGCCTTGATTCGATACATTTCCAAAGCAACTTCATCCACTTGAAAATCACCAGCAGCAACAATTATACGTTTATTACTTTCCGTATGGGTTTTGACTTACACTGAAAAAATCGGTTGTCACTTTTTTGTTGATTACTTCAACGAAAGTTCAGCTATTTATAACAAAAAATTGAGTGCCGATTATACATTTCTACTAATTTTAGTCGATTTAACAAAATGTTTGACATCAATCGCGGAACAACCAGAAATGTTTAAACTTTACAAAATCTAAATATCCTTTTAAAAATCTTCTCCAATCAGTTGGTTGCACCAATTGCATAAAAAATTTCTTGATACATTGCAATAAATCCCCCCTGCGTGAGACGTATTTAGTGAATGATCCCTAATGCTCTACTATCACAGATTGACAGCAAAAACCATATACGGATGAAGTAGTACTATCATGGAGACATGGTCTCGAAACCTTATGGATTCAACCAAAAACTTTGACTGGTAAGAAAAATCTCAATGCTCAATGTACTAGTTGTGTTCAATGACTAATTGCCCGCGAAAACCCAGGACCCTTTGAAATTGAAAAGGTATTCCTTGTTTCTCAAGGAACTGAACCAATTTCTGTCCTAAGTACCACTCTATTGTCACAACAGAGCCAAGTTTTGAGAATACCTATCCTGTCCCTTTCCAGTTAACCAAATTTGAAGGATTCGTGGGATTGAGTGCCCCAGGAGTTCTGTAGTGGTCGCGTGGGCGTAGTAGTTCGTGCGAAGCCCTCCGGAGCAGAACCGGCGATTATGCTGTCGACACTCTCCTCGTCGAGGAAAGGAGGAGGACGGACGAGTGTATGCGAAGAACGTGCGCGCATGCTGCCGCATAATTCGACCGCCATTGCGCCATTGAGGCCCGTGTCTTCTTCTCGCGTGTATACACATCCTGCTGGCCTACCACCTTCTTGGTGCGTTAAAATCATTTCTGCATGTACGCGGCTCTGAGAGTAAGTGTGGCTAGCCGGGGGCGTGGCGGCTCCCTGGTGGTCTCCCACTGGCGTAGGATCGTTCGTACCTTTCACCTCGCTTTTGTCCGGTTCCTTCATCGTTCCTTCATCATTTTCTACAAGATACAACAAGTTCATCAAATTAGTATTTTTTCTAGGTCTTCAATGGAGATTCAAGGTAGATCAGAAAAGTTGTAGATGGTGGATGTTGGAACAGAAGCTACAGATGGTTTCAGATTCATAGATGACGATTCAGATGACCTAGATTTCCTAGAATATACAGATGGTTGTTGGCGTATCAGTATACAATTAAAGTAAATTTAGTTTAAATAATTTTTATTTCGCGACCTGCCTACACGTGTTATATAGGATCTACTATAGTACATATGTATACCATGTTTTTACTGTCAATATGTATTCCTTCTTTCTTCTCGTTACAATATATCGAAGATAACCGTTGTTACCCCCCCCCCCGAATTGTTAAACCCCCGAGGGTTCAACAACTCGTGAAGTCAGGTGAACACCTCCCCTTAAGTCACTGGCGTGAAGTCACTTGAATTCACATGAAGTCACTGAAATCAATTGAAGTTAGTGTACAATCCATCAATCGAGTTGTGAACCCCTCGTTAGCCCCACTTTAGGGCGAAGTATGAGGTCCGATGACTGCAGAATGTGTCAGTCTGGAAAAAAGATTCAACGATTAAAGATAGTATTCTTGTTCTTGGAGTTGAATGAATCTTATATTCTCTTTTAATTCAGATAAATTAGGTATACGAAAACCTTTTCCCTGATAATAAGAATATGGGGAAAGCATAAACATTAAACTTCATTATTAACCATCAGAATTGGTGTTCCTAGTAGATTTTTTGAATAGTGGTTGAGAATATTTCAAATATTTATAGGGAAAAATTCAGATTCATATTTAATTACAAATTGCATCTAGATTAAGAAAACTATTAATCAAAGATTTGTTGTTTATGCTCATGGTTTTGGTATAGTATAAGATTGATAGATTGTGGTTCAAACATATTTTGATACACGATAGGGAATCAGATATCCTTAAAATCAGTTTCTGTTCAGTGGTCCAGTTGTCACAGGAAGTACCGATGTTGATTTAGATGAGTTCGTATTGATATTCATTCAAATATTTAGGGTGTAGTTCATATCCATATCGAATTACAGATTGAAGCATCATTGAAGACACATCAATCCAGTTTTGTTGTTTAATATGATTTTAGATGGATGATCGTGAGTGAAAAAATTCCAGATGATTGTATATCGATAGATGGTATAGTTGAATGTAGATCTGATTGGATTGAAAAGTGGAGACAGTGCTTCGAGGATCCTATATGATGATTTAGATGATGGTATTAAACAAAACAGTGGTTTAAATTTCATGAAATGTTTAGGGAATATTTTAGACATGTCAAGATTAGAGCGTAACTAACGATTTAATACAAGTGATGAGGAAGTAGTCAAGGGTCTTCAGATGAACGTGCAGATGGATCAGAATTGTCTGGTCTATTCTCAAGTTTCAAATGACTTGGAAATACTTCAGATTCATAGTCTACTATATGTTGTAACCCCAATATAAGGAAAAATGAATTCTGATTTCTTGTGTATACCATCGTAGCCAGTTGAAAATGTTAAGTTCATCATCCTAGATTTATTGTTGGCGAGAACCGCTTCTTCTTCACATCCTTAAAAATTGTTCAGTAGTAATTCAGATAAACTCTAAGATCTTCAGATAATGTTTCAAGATTGGTTCTGATGGGGTTTTTAGATAAATGACGATGGACCAGAGGAGCTTTAGATGATTTTCCACTTTGACAAAAAAAGTAAGGGTTGTTTCGCATTCGTAATTGTAGTCAAGTTGGTTAGAAATATTTTGGTTCGTGATTTTAGATAAATGCTGGTAAATCAGTTAAATTCCCTGTGATGTTTCATACATGAATGATGGTTCAATCTTTATAGATGGTAATTAGATTGCACGGAGAAAACTGGATGTTCAAACATAGACATTCAAACTATAAAATTTTTCCGCGGAATATACAGATATTAACGCATAACATCTGCTATCTTTTTGAGACATCAGGTGTGAATATATTTTTCTGTTTAACTGAAACTTCCGAGATGTTAGACTGAAACATCCAAGATGTTAAAGTCGTTGCTCGAGTGCAGAAAAACGCCTCACCTCTATGGGACATTTGATGAAACATATAGTCAACTTCGTGGAAACTGATGCCAAAATCTGTCTTTTGCTTCATGAAGCTCACAGTCAATGTCTCATGCCGTATGTAAACTCCGTGGAAAAATTATGATCATTAATATTTTGGTCACAGCCAAGAACGTTTCCTCTCCAAAAAAACCTTCAAGGCAAGCAAGCACTGCGCTGCATACTTGTATATATTTTTTAATATCCACAGAAACTAAGTCTTAACGTCTCGATAGCTGTTCTATAGTTGAACATACAATATGTTAACCAAAAATATCTAGATGTTAACTGTGAACATCTATTTTTCTCCGTGTGGTTTTTATTAGAACGAGAGTGAATCAAATCAGTTTCACTTGACGGCATAGCAGGAAACTGGAGTTGTTGTTTATAAATTATGTTGATTCACATGAACCAGGATCTGTAGATAGGGCTTGAACTCCGTTGAAGACGCATAAATGGTGGTTTTGACAGATTCTGGAAGGTTGTTGGTGAATCTGATGAATTTTACTTGATGTCTCAACTTGATGCAGTACTTGAGATTCAATTAGAGCAGAGTATGCATCAGATCAATTTATGGAAACTGATTGCAGCTGCCGTAAATTTAAATGAATCATCACTTGTTGGTTATCATCTAATCTCTTTGGTTGGTGCACCTTTCAAGAAGTTAGCTCACCATCCTAGTTTCATCTTCCTTAGAAACCAGTTTGGTTCTTGCTCCCTGAAAAATAATTCACCTCTATTAATATGATACAATCTATTGTAATTAAGTATTTATCTAGATTTTCAGTTAAACCAAAGATGATTACGCCAATGGGCAGGTAACTACCGCGTAACGAGCCCACTCGCGCGCTCGCCCCTTTCTTCCACGTCCTCCTAAGCGTCTGGTCACGAACGCCGGACCTCACATCGTCACGTAAGATATTCTCCCCACCTTAAGATCCTGGGGATTTCATTCTCGCGTACAATTTAAACAATAACACCATATAATGTGGATTGAAAACATTAGAAGCTCCTATTATTGGAATGACTTTTCCTGTAGGTGCTAATCTAATAAACATCTTCTCAACAGAAACATATAACTGTTTTCAAGAATATAGACCACATACGTAGATGTATCATGTTTTGTTAATGTCTCAAACCCAGGTATACAATGTAATAATAGAAAGACACAAATCCATGAAATTAGGCGTGTAATACTAAATTCCACAAATTACATCAGAAGACTTCCTATAAATGATTTAGTAGACTAATCTCATAACAGATTCGGTGATTAGTGACGCGTTACCCAAACACTTCACAGATTTCGATGATATTAATCATGGGGCTTGACCACCCAATTTTTCCATTAAATTCTAAAATACGACTGTCGCCTTCTAACCCTATTCTCCTTTCTTCTCCACACAGGCAGATAAAATGTTCGATTAATTAGCATATTTATGTCGATTAACGATACATCATTTTGTCAGCGGTTATTATTTTTTACCTGATTTCAACAACTTCAGCGAAACATTCAGGGATACCAAAATGATAAAAGAAGCCGAAAGGCACTTTAGTATAAATAGTCGTGTAATAATTAAAAATGAAACTTATTGATCACCATGGAACGAGGTGTTGAACCGGTCTTGATTTTTTAATTTGACAGAGGCAGATAATGATTCATCGTAAATATGATGATTGTGGGAACTGGGAAAGTTTGGGAATTTTGTTGGTATTTTAGTTTCATGCTATTTCTTTGGCTCTTTTGTGATTCTAATTGAATAATGAGTCAGAAGTGAAATGATTGTAATAAATTATTATCATTTATAGACATGCCTCATGTAATACAAAAACGTTTCAACTTCTTGATTTGATAATTCTGAGCAGGCTGCATTAATCATTTCCACCAATTATCTTTGTTCATAGCCCACTACAGATGGTGGACTGAGCAAAGGCGTACATTCCTTTACAGTAGCCAATCAGCAATTATTTTACGACCCAGGGAAGAATTGGCGATGAGTTTTTTTTTACGGGTGCAGGGTTTCTTCGACGCGTCTAAAAGCCGTGGATGGCTCATAACGATTTCATTGGTGGTCGGAAAGACGAGCGTAGAAAAAAGATAATGACGTCCGCGAGCTGCCGAGTGCGGACTAACAAGCGGATATCGTGGCTGAATGCGAGCCACGCGATCTGGATTGTAAAACGTTTAGGAAAGAATCTACCTTTGGCACTGTACCCGAACGGAAGCGACTTTCGTCCTCAGCACCTCAATCCTCGATTCGAATTGGCAACAAATGATAGCTTCAGGACTGATATAGTAAGGGCCTTAAACGTTAAATCTCATTGAAGAATCGAATATGTAGATAGCAAAGCAAGTGTGAGAGTAAATGGGCGACTGAGTGACTGGTTCGATATTAGACAACACAGAAAAAACTGAGGTTTCCATTGGAACCAATTTTTGGTTCCAAAGGAGCTGCAACAAAAAGGAATGCCTTTTGCTGAAAAGGAGCCCAAAATGAAGCATTAGTTCCAAAGAAGACTCTATTTGGACGTCTGAAGAAATCCAATTTTAATAGAGTACAAAATATTATCACAATCAGAATAGATATAATGACTTGATAAATATAATTTGTACTGTTCAAGGTCTCTAAAGGAACCCTTTTGGGGGTCTACAGGTTTCTATTGGAGCTCAGGTTCAAAAAAAGAACAACTTTTATTTAAGCCGCAACTTCAGTGAAACCCCAGTTTTTTCTGGACGGTGTTAGACAAGGCTGTGTCATGTCATTTTAGCTGTTTATTATATTTATGGATAAGTGTCCAAGAATGGCTCTCCTCGTCAAAGAAGGTGTGGATCTCGGGATCGTAAAATTGCACGGATTAGAGAAAATGGGTCCTAAAATTAACGTGCATAAAAAAATTATGGTATTTGAAGTAAAGGGTGAGAAAACAGTATGCAACATTGCTTTACACGATGAGAGCACAGAACAAGTTGTACAAGATAGTACGTGTATCCTGCCAGTTTATTTACCCACGACGAAAAGATAAAGAGTTAGCCAGACATATAAATGAGGGTAGGAAGGTTATCAGCAGGGTAAGAGCCATTGGCAGAAGTAAAAATATAACAAATAAAGCTAAAATTACGATATATAATTCTGTACTTGCAACTACTGTGCCATACGGTAGCGAAACCTAGAGTTACGAAGAAAAGAATAAGATTAAAATTAACGCGGTTGGCGCAGTGTGTGCAAGAAAAAAACGCTGATGGACAAAGTCAGTAATGAAAGAATCCTCAAAGAATGTGCTGTAGAGGAAACACTGGTTGACAAGTATAAAAGAAAAATCGTTGAGATGGCTTGAGCATGTTGAGAGAATGAAAGATGAACGACTGAGGAAAGAAGCATATCGAGGTAAAATAAATGGCCGCGTACTGAGAGGCAGATCGGGGAAAGAATGGTTGGAATGTGTAAATGAGACCTTCATTTGTAAGGATATGAAAATACATAGAAACATAAGAGCTTGCATGAGGAAATGCATGGACGTAAAGGAAGCTACAGAGCTATGCCATGGCAGAAAAGTGTGACGACAAAGAGCTTATAAGAAATGCATGATGAAGAGTGTCAGTGAAGTGAATGACGTCTGAAATAAAAGACCTTGGATACTAATGGGCCCGAGTGTAAACCTTCACATAATGACTTTGTGAAGCCCTTCGCTCCGGGTGCTTGCTAGAGATATTGATCGGTGGCCTGGTTCGGAGCAGCGTTGCGGAAAGAACGTGTTATTTAAGTAAACAGCACGTGAATTATAGATTGATCGAAAAATATGCCCCCCCCCCTTATACCGCCTCGTACAATTCCTTTCCTCACTTTTCTTATATGCTGATCTTCGGCTGGAACCCAATGAGTCACGCTTGCCGCGAAAGGGATTTGGCTTAATGATATAACAATGAATAATTTACAAGTTAAAAGAGTCTTCTACTCATGACCTTGACCCTGAAACACATTATAATAATATGAGGGGTGTAAGGGCGTAAGTGACAAAAAACGAATTTTACAGGAGATACAAAAAACTGTCTAGCTTCAACGCATTACATTTTTGGTTCAAAACAAGACAGTGCTTCAGAGCTATTACTTAGGTCTATCAAACAATGGAAGGGTCATCCTCAAAGAAGCAACCACTTCAGAGAAAAACTCTTGTCAAAGGTACGGCGCGCAGTAAAAACGTCGATTTTGACTCAGAAAGAGTTGTATAATTTCTTATTTTTCAATCAAAAAAACAGTAAATCACTTTCGAGCTATTACTGAGCTTACAATTTCGCGAAATGA
This sequence comes from Andricus grossulariae, assembly GCA_011634705.1. Classification (NCBI taxonomy): domain Eukaryota; kingdom Metazoa; phylum Arthropoda; class Insecta; order Hymenoptera; family Cynipidae; genus Andricus; species Andricus grossulariae. The sequence goes on from JAABKJ010007545.1 coordinate 301,211,971, forward strand.
GCGCTTAAGTAAAGAAAAACCTTGTCAAAGAACAGGCGTCCAAAAAGCGTCGGACCAGTCACAGATAAAGCTGCACAACTTTTTGATTTTTTATTTAAAATAAAAAAAGCAAAAAAGCTCTTTCGAGCTATTACACAACGCTATTGAGCCATGCAAGGAAAATCCTGAAATATGCAACATCCTCCGAAAAAAACCTTTGTCAATAGTGCTGCTTTAAAAAATACCAAACAGGGATTTTGATCCACTTCTAAATCAAACTGGACCATAGTCTTTTACAGATACATGAATTAGGTCAAATGATAGTAGAATTCAGCCGTACTTTTAAAGAAAGGCACTATCTACATTTTTTTCAGGAAAAATTAGTTTTTTGTATCGTTGGATTTGTTATTAAAAGAACGAATTCACCTGTACAAATGGGAATTAGAAATTCTAATTAAATTCAGAGATAATATGATCCTAATTATCCTATCTACACAGAATTTTGAGAAATCTAGAGAAATACTGCTGAAGAAAGGCTCTATATACAAAAAGTTAAGCCTATATATACGAATTCTAGTTTTTCGGGGTCGACTGGGCAAAGAGAAACTGCTTTGAAATACCTATCTGGTAGATTGGTTTTTGTTCAACAGTAATTCTGTCACTCACGCAGGCTGAAAGGAAACAGTAATCAGTCAAAAACAGTCATATAATAAAAGATGTTGATCAATAAATATGCAAACACCTTTTTTTAATATCACAATTCTACTCCCAATGTAGATAGAGCCTTTCTCCAAAAGTACGGCAGAATTTCGTTTAAAATATTTTTTAAATACAGGCTATTTGTACTCAGATTAGTCTGGATGATTTTCATAATGAACATTAAAGTTTTATTTTTATTCACACAGTTAATCCAGTTTAGTAATAGCGAATACATCCACTTAATTCTAGATTGAGATATTTTAGAATTCTTTGAGTATATTTTTGAAATGCTGCAAGATTCTTAAAAGATCTGCACTAGTAGTTTGAAATATTAAAAATGTTGATCATTTTTCTATGAGGCACTAGTTCATTGAGAAACATGTGTGTTTGAATCTAGCAAATTATTTCATTGATACAGGGTCAAATGAATATTGATTTGATTCAAACAAAATATGTTTGATTCAGTAAACGATTTTTTTAAATTTCTTTATATCAAATAAATTCTGTCTTTGATGTGCTGGGATTTACTTGCATATTTTTTTATTTCTAAAAAACGGTCCAGATAACGTTATGGAATGTTGCAGACTTTTCTGGAATGTTCCAGAATATTCTAGTAGCTTTAGAAAGTTCTAACATTTTCGGGAGAATTCTAAAAGTTTCTGGACTTCTCTAGAAGTTTGGAACATAAAAGAAAGTTCGAAAATATTTCGTCATATAATTCAAACTTCTGGACTATCATAGAATGTTCTGGGACGTTTGGGAATCTTAGAGAACGTTCGGATATTTAATAGATTTAACTGCAATTCTGGAACATTCTGGAATATTCCAGAATGTTTGCACTGTGCTGGATAATTCCAGAATGGTTTTCAATTTCTTCAATCACTGTAGATCATGGCAGACTATTATGTAAATAACTGAAGTTTGCTCAAATACTTTTGAATGTTCTAAAAAGTTCTAGAATGATTTGGAACTTTCCAAATCATACTGAGGCTCTGGTATCTAATGGTTGGAGATATCTGAGATTCATAGTAATGAAGAATATTAAATTTTTCAATAATGTTTGAGGTTTGATTATATTTAACATTCCCGTCAGAATTTTTATTTAAAAATCTGAGGTAAAAAATTGGACTTCACTGGGGGCGAGGCAGGCCTTTTTAGTTTACTCTAAACGTTTCTGAAATGTTCTCCACTTTTCTAGAATATACTGTAATATGCTTGAATATAGTCCCTTAGGATTTTTGGATAATTTTAGAATTTCTGAAAATTTCTGGTCTGGCATTTTCTGGAAAGTTAATGAATGTTCTTAATCCTTCGACTCTTGCGACATAATGTCTTTTTCCCTCAACTATTTCGTTCTCGATAGGAAAACAATTTCCAAAAAATTGTTCTCGAATGGAATCCGAAACAACTCACGTTTCACTACAACGGCGAATTTTCTCTAATCCCCGTCAGATCCCGGGTAAAAATATTTGGTCTTGGTTTTGGCTTGAGTGTCTTCGATATGCCTCTAATATGTCTCTAGGACCGTGATGTCTGGCTCCGTCTCACCAGCTAGACATTGGAGATATACGGACTTCTCTCGCATTATACATAATTAAACTGGTGTGTAGAAAAAAATTGGTAGAAAAACAGTTTCAATAGCGTTTTGATTCCGAAGCCTCCAGTTATCACTCTCATATTTTCATAAATTCTTGAATTCCAGGGCGAACATTTTTCAACATTTTGATATATCAAAAACTAACAATTTAACAAATCCAAAAATTCTTACTCTTTTTTCGTGATATTGTGAAAAAATAAACAAAATATTAAAATTTTCAACTAAAAAATATCAATTTTCAACCAAATAGTTTAATTTTGCACTAAAAAATATCACTTTTAAACAAAAAATGGAATAGTTTAATTTTTAGCTAGAAAATAATAATTTTCAACAAAAAAAAATTTCAGCCAATGTGATGAATTTTCAATTAAAATGATGAATCTTGAAATGGAATAGTTTTAATTTTCAACTCAAATTATGAATCTTTAACTGGAATAGTTGAATTTTCAACCAAGAAGATTAATTTTTACAAAAAAGACGAATTTTCGATCAAAAAAGATCATTTTTCAACAAGAAATTGAATAGTTAAATTTTAAGTTAAAAACTTTTCAACGAAATAACTCATTTTTCAACCAAGGAAATGAATCTTCAAATAAAATGATGATACTTTAACTAAAAAAAATATTTAACAAAAGAGTTTAACCTTCAACCAAGTAATTAGCTTTTCCAAAAATGGAACAGTTAAATTTTTAGATACAAAAATTAATTTTTCAGAAAAAAAAACAAAGTTTCAACCGAAGTCATGATTTTTCAACTAAAATGATGAATCTTCAACTGGAATAGATGAATTTTAAACCAAACGATGAATTTTTAACAAAAAAGATGAATTTTTAACAAAAGATTTTGACTTTCAACCAAATAGTTTCATTTTTAACCAAAAACATGCTTTTTTAACTTGAATGATAAATATTTAACTGGAATAGTTGAATTTTCAACCAAAAAGATTGATTTCTACCAACAATTGAATAGTGGGATTATCGGTTTAAAAAATTAAAGCAAAGCCAAAGAGATGAATTTTTAACTAAAATTATGAAATATTCCATTCGAATAGTAACATTTTCAGTTAAAAACAATAACTTTAAAAAAAAAATTAATTTTTGAACAAATAATTACATTTTCCAACAAAGTGATGAATTTTTAAATAAAATGATGAATCTTCAACTGAAATAGTAGAATTTTGAATGAAAAATATGAATTTTTAACTCAAATGATGAATCTTCAACTGGAATAATCAAATTGTAAACCAAAAAGAATAATTTTCAACGAAGAGTAACAAGAAGAATTTTCAACTAAAGAAGATAATTTTTCAACCAAAAATTTAATAGTTAAACTTTGAGTTGAAAAAATTAATGTTCAATGAAAGAGATGAATTTTTAACTAAATTTATGGAATATTAAACTCGTATAGTTACATTTTCAGTTAAAAAAAAATTAATCTTCAGCCGAACAAAATGCCAAATTTTTGCCACATAGCTCATTTTTGGACCACAGAAATGAATTTTTAATCAGGGACGATTTTTCAAAAAGAATTGCATTTTTTATCAAGAAAGATTTTTCAGTTAAGAGAAAAAACATTGAAAAAAAAAGTTGAATTTTCAAGCAAAAAGATCAATTTTCATCCAAGAAGATTAATTTTCTACCAAAAAGATCGAATTTTAAACAAAACACATGAATTTTCAACCAGATACTTAAAATTTGAAATAAAAACTATCAATGTTCAACCAAAAATAGAATAGTTACATTTTCAATTAAAAAGGTTAATCATAAACCAAAAAAAAGAACGAATTTACAAAAAAAAGTTAAATACAGTAATATAGAGCTGCTTTTACAAATGAAAAATCATTGTTATTCAATTTTACATTTAACTTTAGAAAGAAATTAAGCAGGCTCTTGAAAAATTTCCCTGACTTTAAACAAAATTCCCTGACCCGGACCATTTTTTTTATATCAGGCTCAAAAAAAAAAATTTTTTTGCTATTTTACAGTAGCGAGGAGTTTCTGTAAACGATTCTACTGAAACGACCTTGTTATAACAAAAGCAGGAATACGAGTTCTAATTAAAAGTAAATACCACTCCCACGCTATTGTACTCCTATTGATGTCACGGAATATTAGTTCCTGGAAGTAAACATACTAACTTAAATAAAAAAAAAATACTGTAGATTCTATATCAATCATAAATCATTATAAATCACATAAAGTAGTTTTAAAAATTTAAGAAAAGATGACGTGAATTTTTTCCCTGAGGGAGTGGTTTGACTGCTTTTTTCAGTTACAACATTTTATTATAACAATCCTTGAATAAAACCATATCAATTCAGCTCAAATTCGTCTCTAAAATCCTCCCTCATTTGTTTCAAATCAAAAAATCGATTTTTGAGGACATTTTTGATCTCTTCTGTAAAATCATGAACATGAGGATTAGGCCCTCAAGGTATATTAGCTTTCAGTTGTAAATCAATATAAAGCACATAAACAAGTTAACATTTTTCTAGAAAAGTGCACGTAAATTGTCTCTCGGAAGGAGTGGTTTGACTGGATTTGTCAGTTACAAGTTACAACATTTAGCCTACATCCAGGTCTTAAAACATGGAGGTGAATACCTAGCCATATATGAGACTTCTCTTTAAGAAAAGAACTCTGGCCAATTTTCGAGACGCATTTTGCGTTTACGTCATAATGTCCTTTCATGAGTGGATGCACTCGAGCATTCGAAGGTAGCACACAAGCACAAGATGTCTTTAAATTGTGGATCTAGTGAGTACACACGTGGACTTGTGCGACCTGCTCGCGCAAAACCGGGCTTCCAATTCGTGCAATCGGTTCCTCGTGTAAACAAAAATGTCTCTCGGTACTTTCTAATTCAACTTTACGTCATTGAACCAAGTTTAATTAACTTTCTAATTAGATAGATTTATAGGAGAACGAAAAATTGTTTGAATAAAAGCGTTTCATTATAGATATCATCCAATCATCAAATGACTCACTCGCGGTGAAGACCATTAGAATCAAATTGGAACTACTCAGATAAAGCCTTATCAGTAGGATTGGAAACATACATTGAAGGAAAATATATTTGTACAAATTTTAGATTGATTCTGTTTAGAAATTGTTGGTTGTTACTCTCAAAGAAGGACATGTTCTTCCACTTTTTCGATATTTTTGAAAGGAAAAGTACCCGTTTTTCTAATGTTCAAAAATATTTGGTAAGCAATTATAAAAGTTTTTTATGTTCAAAAGAACACATATACTATGTTTCATACTTTCTTAACAATCTGAGCCTACTTCAGGTGTGCTGAGGTTAATAAACAAAACCAATATGATAAATTCATAGGAAAAAACAAAAAAATTATATCAAGTCTTTCATTACAGATATTATCCAGTCATCAAATGACTGACTTACTCGCGTCACAGTAAATATGAAGGTATCAATCTGATCTGCAACAGAATAATCTAAGAATGCAGTCTCTTGTTTCTTTATTTTGACACTGATTTTCGTATAAATTGAATACTGTTGCAGCAAAAACGATATCTTCAGATTTACTGTGATTGAAGACTCAAACTGGAACCACTTAGATAAAGTCTTATCAGTAGGATTGGGATATGCTTTAAAGGAAAATATAGTTATAAATTTTGTAGGCTGATTCCATTTAGAAATTGTTAGTTGTTACATTGAATGAGGAACTTGTTCTTTTAATTCTTTTCTGGAATGTCTGTTGAAAGCACTTGTTTGGAAAAGTATAGGTATGTAGAAAGAACCTACTTGAGAGGAAACTTAATTTTTGATAGAAATAAAAATCATGAAAATGAAAATAATTGTTAGTTGTTACTCTCAAATAGGAACATGTTCTCTCACTCTTTTCTGGAATGTATGATGAAACACTTGTTTGGAAAGACCCGACTTTGAAGAAGAATTATCTCCTGATAGAAATGAAAATGACAATGAAAATGATTGTTAGTTGTTACTGTCAAAGAAGAAAATGTTCTTTCACTTCTTTTCCGGAATATCTGTTAAAAGCACTTGCTTCAAAAAGCATAGATATGTAGAAAGAATCTAGTTTGACGGAATTAACTTTAGATAGAAATGAACATGATTTTTAGTTGTTACTCTTGAAGAGATATATGTTTTCTCACTTCTTTTCCGGAATGTATGATGAAAACACTTGTTTTGAAAGTATAGGTATGTAGAAAGACCCTACTTTGAAGGAAAATTTACATCTGACAGAAATGAAAATTATGACAATGAAAATGAAAATGATTGTTAGTTTATAGTGTCAAAGAGGAAAATGTTCTTTTATTTCTTTTCCGGGATATCAGTTGAAAGCACTTGTTTTGAAAAGCACACACATGTAGAAAAAATCTAGTTTGAAGGAATAAACTTCAGATAGAAATGAGAATAATGAAATGAAAATGATTGTCAGTTGTTACTCTCAAAGAAGAACATGGTCTCTCACTTATTTTCTAGAATGTATAATGAAAGCTCTTGTTTTTGAAAGTATAGGTATATAGAAAGAACCTACATGAGAGGAAAATTAATTTTTGATAAAAATGAAAATGATTGAAATAAAAATCATTGTTAGTTGTTATTCTCAAAGAGGATCATATTCTCTCACTTTTTCCGGAATGTATGATGAAAACACTTGTTTGGAAAGTATAGGTATATAGAAAGACCATACTTTGGAGAAAAATTAACGTCTGATAGAAATAAAAATTATGACAATGAAAATGAAAATGATTGTTAGTTGTTACTGTAAAAGAGGAAAATGTTCTTTCACTTCTTTTCCGGAATGTCTGAAGAAAACAATTTTTTTGAAAAGTATAGGTATGTAGAAAGAACCTACTTTTAAGGAAAACTGACGTCTGATAGAAATGAAAGTGATGATAATAAAAACGAAAATAATTATTAGTTGTTACGCTCAAAGAGAAAGATTTTCGTTTATTTCTTTTTCGGAATGTATAATACTACACATGATTTTCAAAATATAGGCATGTAGGAAAAACCAAATATATAGTAAAAATTAACTTTTCATAGAAATGAAAATGATTGTTATTTGTTGCTCTCAAAGAAGGATATATTCTCTTCCTTATTTTATGGAATGTTTAATGAAAGCAGTTGTTTTCAAAAATATAGGTATGTAGAAAAAACGTACTTTGAAGAAAAATTAATTTCTGATAGAAATGAAAATGTTTAAAATGAAAATGATAATTAGTTTTACTCTGAAAGAGGAACATGCTCTTTTACTTCTTTTCCGGAATGTATGTTAAAAGCACTTGATTTCTTAAATATAGGTATGCAGAAAGAACCAAATTTAAAGTAACAATCGACTTTTCATGGAAATGATAATGATGAAAACCATTGTTAGTTGTTACTCTCAAAGAGGAACATGTTCTTTCAATTCTTTTTGGAATGTCTGTTGAAAGCACTTGTTTTGAAAAGTATAGGTATGTGGAAAGAACCAACTATAAAGGAAAATTAAATTCTGATCGAAATTAAAAATATTTTTATTTTTTACTCTCCAAGAGGAACATGTTCTTTTCCAGAATTCTGATTAAAATACTTGTTTTTAGAAGTATAGGTATGTACAAAAACCCAAATTTGAAGTAAAAATTAACTTTTGATAGAAATAAAAATGATTGTTAGTTGTTACTGTCAAAGAGAAACATCTTCTTTCAATTCTTTTCGGAATGCCTGTTGAAAGCACTTGTTTTGAAAAGTGTAGGTATGTGCAAAGAAGCAAATTTGAAGAAAAATTAAATTCAGACAGAAATGAAAATGATTGTCATTTGTTAATCTCAAAGAGGAACATGTTCTTTCACTTATTTTCCAGAATGTCTGAAAAAAGCACTTGTTTTGAAAAGTATAGGTATGTAGAAAAAAAAACATTTCAAGTAAAAATTAACTTTTTATATAAATGAAAGTGATGCAAATCAAAATGATTGTTAGTTGTTACTCTCAAGGAGGAACATCGTTTTTCAATTCTTTTTGGAATGTCAGATAAAAGCACTTGTTTTGAAAAGAATAGGTATGTATAAAGAACTAACTTTGAAGAAAAATTATCTTCTGATAGAAATGAAAATGATGACAATGAAAATGATTTTTAGTAGTTATTCTCATGGAGGAACATCTACTTTCAATTTTTTTGGAATACCTGTTTTAAGCACTTGTTTTGAGAAGTGTGGGTATGTACAAGGACCCTACTTTGAAGAAAAATTTACTTTTGATAGAAAAGAAAATCATTGTTATTTGTTACTCTCAAAGAGGAACATGTTCTTTCACTTCTTTTCCGGAATGTATGATGAAAGCGCTTGTTTTGAAAAGTTTAGGTATGTGGAAAGAACCAACTATAAAGGAAATTTAAATTCTGATATAAATGAAAATGATTTTTATTTGTTACTCTCGAAGAGGAACATGCTCTTTTCCAGAATTCTGATGAAAGTGCTTGTTCTTAAAAGTATAGGTATGTAGAAAAAAAGCAAATATAAAGTAAAAATGGAATTTTCATAGAAATGAAAGTGATGCAAATGAAAATGATTGTTAGTTGTTACAATCAAGGAGGAACATCTTTCAATTCTTTTTGGAATGTCTTTTGAAAGCACTTGTTTTGAAAAGTGTAGGTATGGGGAAAGAACCAACTATAAAGGAAATTTAAATTCTGATATAAATAAAAATGATTTTCATTTGTTACTCTCAAAGAGGAACATGTTCTTTCACTTATTTTCCAGAATTTCTGATAAAAGCACATGTTTTGAAAAGTATAGGTATGTATAAAGAACTAACTTTGAAGAAAAATTATCTTCTGATAGGAATGAAAATGATGACAATGAAAATGATTTTTAGTAGTTATTCTCAAGGAGGAACATCTACTTTCAATTTTTTTTGGAATACCCGTTGTAAGCACTTGTTTTGAAAAGTGTAGGTATGTAGAAGGACCCTACTTTGAAGAAAAATTAACTTCTGATAGAAAAAAAAAGATTGTTATTTGTTATTCTCAAAGAGGAACATGTTCTTTCACTTCTTTTCCGGAATATCTGATGAAAGCATTTGTTTTGGAAAGTATAGGTATTTAGAAAGAACTAAATTTGAAGAAAAATAACTTTTAATAGAAAAGAAAATGATTGTTATTTGTTACTCCTAAAGAGGAACATGTTCTTTCACTTCTTTTCATGAATGTCTGCTGAAAGCACTTGTTTTGAAAAGTATAGACATGTGGAACGAACCAACTATAAACGAAAATTAAATTCTGATAAAAATGAACGTGATTGTTATTTGTTACTCTCGAAGAGGAACATGTTTCTTTCCAGAATTCTGATGAAAATACTTGTTTTTAAAAGTATAGTCATGTAGAAAAAACCAAATTTAAGGTAAAAATTAACTTTTTATAGAGATGAAAATGAAAATGACTATTAGTTTTTACTCTCAAGAAGGAACATATTTTTCTAATTCTTTTTGGAATGCCTGTTGAAAGCACTTGTTTGGAAAAGTGTAGATATGTGGAAAGAATCAATTTTAAAGAAAAATTAAATTCTAAAAGAAATGAAAATGAAGAAAATAAAAATGTTGTTAGTTGTTCTTCTCAAAGAGGGATATGTTCTCTCACTTCTTTTCTGAAATGTATGATGAAAGCTCTTATTTTTTAAAGTATAGGTATGTAGAAAGAACCCACTTTGAAGGAAAATTAATTTTCGATAGAAAAGGAAATGATTGTTATTTGTTACTCTGAAATAGGAACATGTTTCTTCACTTCTTTTCCGGAATGTCTGATGGAAGCACTTGTTTTGAAAAGTGTAGGTATGTAGAAGGACCCTACTTTGAAGAAAAATTAACTTCTGATTGAAAAGAATTTGATTGTTATTTGTTACTCTCAAAGAAGAACATGTTCTTTCACTTCTTTTCCGGAATGTTTGATGAAAGCACTTGTTTTGGAAAGTATAGATATGTAGCAAGAACCTACTTTAAAGGAAAATTAATTTTTGATAGAAAGGGAAATGATGAGAATTAAAATAATTGTTAGTTGCTACTCTCAAAGAGGAACATGTTCTTTTAATTCTTTTCCGGAATGTCTGTTGAAAGCACTTGTTTTGGCAATCATAGGACTATAAGTAGAAAGAACCTACTTTAAAGCTAAAATTAACTTTTAATAAAAAAATTGCGGTTATAAAGATCTAGATTTGCATTCATCGAAAATTATTGTTGATTATTACTCTCAAAGAGGAACATGTTCTCTCACTTTTTTCCGGAATGTATGATGGAAGCACTTGTTTTTAAAAGTATAGGTATGTCGAAACTGATTTGACCTTTTGATAGATTATTTTTTGATAGAGAATTTGTTTAGAACAGATTTTGTGGAACACTTTTGCTGCGCTGATTTTTGGAGAAGACGGGTGATTGAATTGACTTTTGTTCCACACCTGTGTTCAGCAGTGGTGTAACAGGAAGGTCCATTGATCGAGATCTCGAGGACATGGGAAGTTGGGAACAAGCGCGCAATTCACATTGAATATTCCATCAAGAGGTCGAGGTCGAACGACCTGAATCGAAGAAAACACATCCGACACGAAGGAAGATCGATTATCACTGACTAACTGGTACCGAACTGGTACCGGTCGAGTACACGTTGAACACTGGCACGCGGACAAGCGACATCACGGGACTGGACTATGCTAAACTAAACAGCTATCGCGGGATTGGCTTTCTAACCACAGCTTCCATACGCCATACATTCTGCAGCAAAGTCTCTCCACGGACTCATACTCCTCTCCTTTCCTCTCCACTCCTCTCTTCACTCTTCTCTAAAGAACCTCTCTCTTCTTCTCAACAGTATATATGTTGCTGTCATTGTCTGTGGCGACCAGGTGAGTAGGTCCCTCCCCCTCCTTTCAGGTGCATCCGCGGTCCGTCTAAAGATCAGGCCAACCTTTCTCTTGGTTCCTTTTTATTGGTTCCTTAAAGTTAAAGTTAATAGGGTAAAGGCCTTCAATTTTTCATAGATTCACGTGTTTTAATCATTAGCAATACCACTTTTGAAATAGTTAACTCTTTTTAACGGCAAACATTAAAAAGAAAAGGGGGGAAACAAACACGCGCGCTATGCCTTTCGGTCATAATTGAGGGAAAAGAAGAGGAGGGAAAGTAGGAGAAGTGATGGGAACTGTATGGAAATTAGGGCAGGAAAAGGAGAAGAAGTGATGAGAACTGTGGGGAAATTAGGGGAAGTAAGAGGAAATGGGTAGAGGAAAAGTAAAGGATGTATATGAAAATGAATGTAAAGGAAATAGGGGAAGTAAGGGGAAATTAGGGAAAGAAAAGTAGAAAAAGCGGTGGGAAATGGGGGAGAAGAAGTAGGGAAAGTGAGAGGAAATTTAGGGGAGCGAGGGTAAATGAGGGGAGATGAGTTGGGGGAAAAGTCTTACAGTACCTTATAGAAATAAGACACTTGACAAATAATTACCAAATATAAACAATTACTATAATATATACTAATATATAATTATGAACTAATATATACGTAGCTATTTACTTTTTGTCTCATCAGACCAGTTCCATGCTACTTTTAAATTGATTAATAGTCACACACATTTTTAATTATTATATATTTATTATTGTTAACAATAAGAATTATGAACAAATTAAAAAATTAGTCACTTTCACACATAAATTTATTTTTTCCACTTAAAATATACCATACAACCGAATAGTGATATTTCGCTAAAAACATGTGTCGCTGACTCTTAATTGTTATTCTTATTTACAATTTATGATTAAATACATATTCATGTTTACATTTCTCACATATTTTTTTTTTTTTCATAAAACTGCTTAAGAATATATTTTAAAGTGATTATTAATCACGGAACATTTTAAAAATTCCCCTTTTATTGTTAATAAAATAAATGATGAACAAACTCTAAAAACTGATCCTTATGCAGAAAATTATAATTTTGTCTACTAAATCATATTCTATACACCTGAATAATATTCCATTAGGATAAATTGTGTATTTTTTATAATTGCTTATTACGAACAAATTATTGAATAACTATTCGATTTTATCTGTTTTTCACAGAAATAAGATGTTTTTTCCTTAATATGTTAATAATTTATGTTATTAGCAATTAGAAGGATTTAATGCATGTAATGTTCTGTGATTATCAATCACTTATCAACATATTCCTAATTGGTTTTATTAAAAAAGCAATGTTTTCCTATTCAAGAAACGCAAAAATGAATATGCATTTAATCATTTTTAATGAAAATAACAATTAAGAGTTGGCGATACATTTTCTTAACTAAATATTACTGTTCGGTTGTATGGAATGTTTTTTAGTAAAAAAAAATAATTTTTTCTGTGTAAAATTCACCAATTATTTCATAATTTGTTTATAACTTTCATTACTGAAAACTATAAATAATTAATATTTATCCATTTTTATAACTGTTATTCAATTTAAAATTTATTTCTAAGTTTTTTGTGCAGAACCCCGTTTTTACCTTTGCAAAAATGAAAAAATGAATGTGCATTCATTAATTTGTTAATAACAATAACAATTATAGTCAACGTCACATTTTCTTAATGGCATATTTTTATTTAGTTGTCTGGAATACTACTTAGTAGAAAAATATAATTTTTTGTGTGCAAAAGTGACTTTTTTTCCTGATTCTTGTTCAAAAATTGAATTTCCGGTAAAAAGAAACAAAACCGAAAAACGGAAGTTGTTGAAAAATGTTTAATTCTTGAAATCTAATAAGTTTTTATTAAGAATACTCATTTCCTCGTTTTTTCGGCCACAAATTATTATTGTTGTTATACTACAATATTTATCAACATTTTAATGTAATTTTCAATTATTCAAACAAAAAAGATTAATATAAAATAAAAAAATAAAACCTCAAGTAAAAACAATTGCATTTTCAACCAAATAGATCATTTTCAAGACAAAAATACGAGTTTTTTAGAGGACAGGTAAGTTTTCAATCCAAAAAGTCTAATTTCCAGCAAGAAGATAAATTTATAACAAACAATTTATTAGTTCGTATTTTGAACAACAAAAAAGCGAATTTTCAATAAAATACTTTAATTTTCCACCAGCGAGTTGAATTTTCAACAAAATAATTACATGTTAAAAAATAGGTTAATTTTTGAAAAAATGGTTGAATTTGTAACCTACAAAGATAAATTTTCAACAAAAAATATAATAGTAGATAAAATTCATCCAAAAAAAGACTTTTCAGTCAAAAGGCGAATTTTTTCTGAAAAAGTTGAATTTTCAACCTGAAAATATGAATTTTCAACTGTAAAAGAGAAAATTTCAAATCAATAAAATTAGTTTTCTACTAAAAAGAAACAAATTATCAACAAACAAAAAAGATCCATTTTCAACTAGAAATGGAAGAGTTACACTTTAAGTTAAAAAAATAATTTTAAGCAAAAGAAAACGAATTTTCAACAGGAGAGTTAAATTTTTAACCAAAAAGATGAATCTTCAACAAACACAAAAAAAAAAAAAAATGTTCAATCAAAAAGATGAATTTTCAACAAATAATGTATTAGGAGATATGTATTTCAACCAAAAAAGATATTAATTTAAAATAAAAAACAGTTGAATTTTTAACCCAAAAATATGAATTTTAAACTAAAAAGTTAACTTTCAACGAAAAAAATTGCTTTTTATTCAAAAAAGAGGAAATTTTAAATCAAAAAGATTAGATTTTTACAAAAAGGCGAATTTTCAAATAAAAAAGATCAATTTTCAACAAAATAGTTAAATCCTCAACGATTTTGAACAAAATACATTAATTTTCAACCAAATTTTGAATTTTGAAACTAATAGTTAAATTTTCCACCTAACAGGATAATTTTCAACCAAAGAAATAAATTTGCAACCAAAAATTAATTTAAAAAAATAATATATTCAAACAATGAATTTTGAATAAAAAAAACTAATTTTCCAACGAAGAGATAAATCTTCAACTAATCAAATAAATGTTCAGCATATTTGTTTAATTTTCAACCAAGTAGTTGAATTTTTAATTAAGAAGATTAATTTTCTACCAAAAAGGACGAATTTTGAATAAAATCCATGAAATTTCAACCAAATAGTAGAATTTTCAACTAAAAACTATCCATTTTCAACCAAAAATGGAATAGTTAAATTTTCAGTTAAAAAAATTATTCAACCAAAAAAAACGAACGTTTAACAAAATAGTTCAATCTTCAACTAATAACGAGAATTCTTAAAAGTAAAACAAATAGTGGAAATTTTTAACAAAATAATTACATTTTCATTCAAATAGTAGAATTTTTAACTGAAAGAGATAAATGCTGAACCCAAAATATAATGTTATAGACTTTTGAATCAAAAAGAATGGATTATCCAAAAATAGTTGGATTTTATTATGGGGTTCTATTAATTCAGTTTGAATTTGAGCGAGAAATTGACAAAAAGGGGAAGTTTTTTGAAAAGAGGGGAAAAAGAGGAATTCTTTAAAAAGGGCAAAAATGTGGAATAGAGGAAATTTTTTGATGTCTGGACAACAGTCAAACAAAATTTTATAAACTTCAACTTCAGTTTATCGAAAATTCCCAAACTATTTCAGACTTTCCCTAACATTCCCTGACTTTTCCTGATTAGTTTTGAATTCCCTGATTTTCTAGAATTCCCTGACCTGTCACAACCCAGAATACGAAATAAATACAATAAATAAATAATTAGATTTTTATGAAACTTCAGTCATATACTGATTGATTCAGGGTGGTGAGCGGGAAATCGGCGTATTGGCGATATTATGAAATCAGTCTGTTTTTTCCTCGAATTAATCTATTTTTGCACCGATCAAGTAGGGCACAACGATGTCTATCATTAGGCAAGATCACCTTCAATTACGTAATTACATTATTAGATATTTTGGCGACAATCCTAAATGATTCCGATAACAAGTCGGGTTCGCTATTGCCAAATTATCCAAAGCGAGTCTGTCTATTAACTTAAGCCTCTACTGCTCATTCTTGACACTCAATTTCAAAAATTAAAAAAAAAGTGTCAAAATAGTGTCATAAAATTTTTCAAGTATTGAAAATAAAGTTCATTGTTTATTTAAAATGTTTCTTTCAGACTATAAATTATCAAAATTCCTATTTTATTTATCGCAGGCTTCACAGTCTCCTCTTTTTCTTATTTGTCCACTTAAATGCGAACTTAATTAATAGAACCTAATAAGATAATCCAACTATTTTTGGTTGGTTCATTATTTTTTGATTAAAAAGTCTACTATTACATTTTTCGCTAAGAATTCATATTTGGTTCAAAATTGAATTACTTTTTTGAAGATTCAAAAATTTTGTTGAAGTCAAACTTCTTGGTTGAAAATTCAACAGTTTGATTAAAATTTTATTTCTGTCTTGAATACATTTTTTTATATTGAAAATTTAACTATTTTGTTGGACATTCATTTTTTTGGTTTGATAATGTATTTCTTTTTGTACAAATTTCATCTTTTTTGGTTAAAAATGCAAAGGTGTGGTTAAAACTTGATCTGTTTCGGTTGAAAATTAACTTTTTTGTTGAAAATTCACATTTGCGGGTTAAGAATTAAACTGCCTTGTGACAAATTTATATTTACGGCTAAAAAAATTAATATTTGGGTAGGAAATTTAACTATTTGGTTCAAATTTGATGTATTTTGTTGAAAATTCTTATTTTTCGGAATAAAATCAATTTTTTGGGGTAAAATCAAATTTTTTAGTTGAAAATAATCTGTTTTAGATGAGGATTCAAGTACTTTGTTACAATTTTGTCTTTTTTGGCTAAATCCAACTGTTTTTTTATTTTAAATTAAAATCTATTTTTTTTTTCAAGTATCAACTATTACATTTTTCGTTGAAAATTAATTTCTTCAGATTAAAAATTCAACTATTTTCTTGAAAATTCTTTTTATTTCGGTTAAAGATTTATAATTTTATTTAAAAAACTATTTTTTTTGTTAAAAATGACTTTTTTTGACCGAAAATGTAACTATTTTGTTGAAAATTCATATTTTTGGGTTAAAAATTAGAGTGCTTTGTAAAAATTTCATATTTTCGGCTGGAAAATTAAATATTTTGGTAAAAAATTGAACTATTTGGTTGAAAATTGATGAATTTTGTTGAAAATTCGTCTTTTTTGGAAGAAAATCCAATTTTGGGTTGAGAATCAAATTTTTTAGTTGAAAATAATCTGTTTTAGATGAGGATTCGAGAATATTGTTGAAATTTTGTTTTTTGTTTTTAATATCATCTATTACATTTTTCGTTGAAAATTCGTCTTTTTAGATTAAAAATTCAACTCCATGGTTGAAAGTTGAACTATTTTGTTTTAAATTCTTTTTTTTTTGTTGGTTAAAGATTTATAATTTTATTTAAAAAACGTCTTTTTTTTAAAAATGATTTCCTTTTAACCGAAAATTTAACTATTTTGTTGAAAGTTTATATTTTTGGGTTAAAAGTTCAACTGTTTTTATAGAAAAATCGTCTTTTTGACTTGAAAATTTAACAATTTGGTATAAAATTGAACAGTTTTGTAGAAAAATAGTTTTTTCTATTGAAAATTAATTCTCCCTAATAAAAATTATACTACATCATGTTTAGTTAAAAATTAATCTTTTTTAGCTTAAAAATTCAACTATTCAGTTCAAAATGTTTAGAAACTATAAAAATATAGAATAAAAATTAATCAAATAAAATTTGGACTAACATCACATCCATTTTTCAAAATATTTAGTTGAAAATTTATATAATTTGTTGAAAATTTGTATTTTTTGGTTAAAAATTGAACTACCTGATTAAAAATTTATGTATTTTCTTGAAAATTCGTATTTTTAGGTAGAAAATTAATTCTTTTTGTTAAAAATGTAATGGATGGCTGAAAATTAATGCATTTTAGTTAAGGCTTCAAGTATTTTTTTGAAGATTCGTTTTTTTTAATTATATTCAACTTTTTTATTTAACATTAAAATCTGTTGTGGTTTAAATATTAACTATTACATTTTTCGGTGGAAATTCAACTATTAGGTATAAAATTAAACAGTTTTGTAGAAAAATGGTTTTTTTTATTGAACATTAATTCTCCTGATTAAAAATTACACTACATCATGTTTAGTTAAAAATTAATTTTTTTTAGCTTAAAAATTCAACTATTTAGTTCAAAATGTTTAGAAACTAAAAAAATATAGATTAAAAATTAATTAAATAAAATTTGGACTAACATCACATCAATTTTTCAAAATATTTAGTTGAAAATGTATATAATTTGTTGAAAATTTGTATTTTTTGGTTAAAAATTGAACTATCTGATTAAAAATTGATGTATTTTCTTGAAAATTCGTATTTTTATGTAGAAAATTAATTCTTTTTGTTAAAAATGCAATGGATGGCTGAAAATTAATGTATTTTATTTAAGGCTTCAAGTATTTTGTTAAAAATTCGTCTTTTTTATTATATTCAACTTTTTTATTTAACAATAAAAAAACTTGGTTGTAAGCTGAAGTATTTTGTTAAAAACTAATGTTTTTGGTTGAGGATTCATCACTTTAGTTCAAAATTCTTCTCTTTGTTTGAAAAATTTACTATTTTCTTGAAAATTCTCCTTTTGTTGTTTTAAAATTAAAGGTTTTAACTAAAAATGTGTAACTATTCCACTTTTTGGTAAAAATTTATTTGCTTTAGTAGAAAATTTTACTATTTGGTTGAAAATTCATGTATTTGGTCGAAAATTCGTGTTTTCAGTACACAATTAATCCTCTTGATTTAAAATTGATCTATATGTATTTTGTTAACAATCAGTATTGTTTGGTAGAAAATTAATTTGATTGTTTGAAAATGTAACTGTACGGTTTAAAATCAAATATTTTCGGGAAAATTCGTCTGTTTTTGGTGTATTCAACTGTTTTTAATTTAAAATTTTCAATTTTCTCGGTTTAAATGTCAACTATCACATTTTTTGGTGAAAATTCAACTATTTTGTAGAGAATTGAACTCTTTTGTAGAGAATTCGTCCCTTTTTGTCTTGAAAATTCAACAATCTGGTAGAAAATTTAACTGTTTTGTGGAAAATTTATGTCATTTGTTGAGAATTCATCTTGTTGGTTGGAAAAGAAGCTCGGCTTTTTGACTTGAAAATTTATCATTTTGGACGGCTCGAATCAGCCATTGAGACAATTTATAGCCAATTAGCAAACAAGTTGAAAAATATTTTTCAAGAAAAAGTAAAGAAATAGTGGAATCATCAGAAAATTATGAGAAAATAGTGTCTTTAGTGTAATTTTGTTCGAAATAGTAGTAAAATAGTGTAATCGTTCCAAAAAAAGTGTAAAATAGTGTAAATAGTGTGGTAAGTCCAGGGCCTGATATTTCTTTTTAAATGCACCCTTCATTCCAAAATGAAAGGACGTTTCACAAAATCAATAAAAAGAAGTTGAACACATTTCTACTTTACAGCACCAAGGCTCTCTCAACATAGGATGGACGAAATCGATCGCTGAAGTGAGGAATCGAATTCCCATTAGGGTTTCTGGTGCCGAATTGTAAAAGCAAAAAGGGGAGAAGAAATAAATTAAGAATGAGCCACACAGGAAGAAATAAAGAATAGTGAGTGTGTGAGGAGCGAAAAAGGTCTTCGGGGCCAGGGCAACAACAGGAAGAGGTGATGGGAGGCAGGACGACGAAGGAGATCGTTTTGTGACCTGGTGAGTAACCTACAGATTTACAGGTTCCTATCTTATCGACGCGGTGCCGCAACAACGTCTCGCATGTGGAGCGTTTATTTATTTGCAAATGAATAAATAAGGGCGATCCAGGCTAGAAGTGAACCTTGGCTCGGCCTGGCGTGCAGTACCTACTCGCGAATGTTGTTACCTGGTTAGCGGAAAAAGGGGGGAGGGTCTGAGCATGTCATACGCGAGGTCCTTATCTTTCCGCCGAAGGCAGACTCATGATCTTACCTCCTGCAAAGTTGGCCGATACCCGACCATCCCACCACCAATCCCGACGTACAACCGAGTGTAAGAGGGTTTTAATGTTACCGACGCGCGTGCACCGGCCTTCTTTTCCACTCGATATTTATTGTTATTCGAAATACCGATGTCCGTGTCGAATTCATCGAATTCGCGCGCGAGTCCTCCTTATCGTGCTCGGAGCGGATTTACGGACCCGCGTGTATGCTCGACGGCGCCCTCAAGCATTTTTCAACCCCCACCGGCTCGAGAAAAGCCACGATCGGGTCTTGTCTCACTGCTTCGAACGAGTTTAATAACAATTTGTCCGACGGACTTATCGTAAGATTCGAAACTGGTATGAGATGGCAAGAGCTGATAATTTAATGGAATAACTCGGGTTTCTGATAAATTCACTCCGCGGTGAACAACAAATGAGAAATTCGTGCGGAATCGTGCGAGCTATGTTGATAGTGATACACATTTCGATTTTCACTTTTATGGACTCTCCTTGTTAATTAACATTCGCACATTCCGTAAATTTATATCTCGAGCTTTTTCAATCAAGCTGACTTTTAGATGAAAACCTATCGTATATTGATTTCATTAATTCTCATGTACACTACCGTTCAACATTGTGCATCTACTTATGAAAATCGGATTAAAAACAGACTTGTCTTAAAAAGTGTCTAAATCTTCGGAAAAATTAGGTTAATTAGATAGTTTGAAATCCATTAGAAAGCGTATTGAATTCCGCGTCGATTGAGCCCTACTTCCTACTTCAAGTATTTTCGATGAATAGGGATCGAGATTGACCGATTTTTGATTCTCAGCTTCCACTGTCTATATGTTCTATGGAAATTAGTGGGAAAAATTGAAACTAGGCTGAATTGAAGACTGAAATCCCGTCTTTAAACTGAGACCAAGAATCTAATTAAATATTCAGTGGTTCTCGAAGTATCGTAAAAAATGTGGAAGCGCGTCCAAGAAAAGAATCGGTCGGTCAAGCGACAGTCGCGTGGGATACGGTCGCCACTCGACCGACCGATTTCGTCTCGGGCACGCTTCCACATTTTTTATGATAATTCGAAAACCAGTGAATATTTTATCATGTTCTTGGTCTCATTTTAAAGATGCGATTTCAAACTATAACTTAACAAAGTTTCCATTTTTAACATTAATTTCCCTAATGCATGCAGAGAGTGGAAGTTGAGAATCGAAAATTGGTCAAAAAAGGAAATGCTATCTGGGTCCCTATTTACCGAAAATATTTCATGCAGGGCTCAATCCACGCAGAATTTAATAAGCTTGATAAAGTTTTTTGAAAAGTTATCTTAAATTAATTTTTTGATGAGTTATTCATTTTCTAAGACAACTCTGTTTTTAATCCGTCTTTGAGTTGAATTCCGAGTTGGGACTGGGGATCTCAGTAAAGAATTATAATTTCTTCATGACTTGGAACAGGGAATTTTCGAGAAGAATTATAATTCTAAGTTGCGACATGAAATTTCAGCATAGAAATATAATTTTGAGTTTGTGATGGGGGTTTCAGTAAAGAAACATAATTTTGGTATTTTTACTTTAGGACAGAAAATTTCGTAACGAATTACAATTTTTGACTTTTGGAAAGGCAAAATCAGCAAAAAATTAGAATTTTTACTTTAGGACCGGGATTTTTTTAAAGAATTATAATTCTGAGATAGAACTGAGAATTTTAAAAAAGAATGAAAACTTTCTAATCTGACTTGGAACAGGGAATTTTTTACATGAAACGGAAACTTTTGAAAAGAATTTTAATTCTGATTATGAGAAGGTAATTTGAAAAATATCCGTTCCAAATCAGCATTCGTCACAATTTGAAACTTCCCTTTTCTAAATTTTGGAAAAAGATAGTTACCATGTTTCTGAATTATAACATAAAAATTTATGAATAAATATAATTCTGACTTGGAACGAGGAATTTTTGAAATAAAAGTAATTATGATTTGCAGCAGGGAAATTTCGCAAAGAATTATAATTTAGACTTCTTTTAAATTGACTGGGAAAAAACTGGGAAATGTTCGGGAATTTAAAATCATCCATCTGGTAGATACGCTGTTAATTAGAATTAAAATTTATACGTACAGTACTTTAACTATCAATTAAATAAAATTAAGTCAATTATTTGACACAAATTAGTATTTTTAATTATTGTTTATCTATTGTTGGAACTCAGGTAGGTCTCCACATTAAATAGTTTATTATACTTTATTTCCAGGTATACAATATTTGTTAAAAATATAGAATTTGAGACTTAAAAACTGGCAAAGATAAACAATAAAATGAAAGTGACTTAGGTGGGTTTTCCACATTGCCAATGCAAATTAGAATATATAAGTTCCAACGTTATCAAGCTGACGCGACACGCGTAACATAACAATGTGGAAACTTACAATGAAATTTAAATAAGAGTTTCAAAATTCAAGTATTGTATATTCTAATCGACTTTTTTATTTCCGTTGTCAGTATTATATTCCGTAAAAATACTGGCTGTCCTAGTAATAAAAATTATATGAATTTACGTGATATAGGTTTTCAATATTCTGATTTCACATTATTTCAGATATTCCATAGGATTGGTCATTTTTCATTTTTGAAACAAAAATCAGGATACTGGAAATTCGGTCCTAAAAGTTGGTTAAAACATTTTGAAATATACCAAAGAGACTTTTGTTTATCAAGAGCATTTTTAAACTGGAATTCTGTATAAATTCTAAGCTTTTCAGAGTGGTTTTCAAATAAAGAATAGAACCAAAAAAAATTCTTGGGTTATGATGCATATAAAAGAAGCGAAGTAGGTATACACATATTATAAAGAGAATTCGCTTATTAAGCAAGGCCCGAGGCTCCCTATCTTTTTTATGGGGCCCTTTTCTACCCTCCCCCATAATCCTTCGCTTTACGACACTAAGAACCGAGACGTAATAATCGTAATAATCATCGCAGCAATAACGACGAAGAAGAAGGTGAATACGAATAAGGATGTTAATACTCAGAGTTATAGCTCATATAATGCATATTTTCAAAGTACTCTTTGATGACTATAGAATCATATACAAAAGTTTTCCTTTTACCTCCATTCTGAATTAGGGTATTGGAGACTCAAAAAAATGTAGACTATTTCCCGGTTTTCCTGATCAAAAAATGCATTTTTCCCGGTTAAATTTTGAGCGTTAATAATAATGATAATAGTAATGTATATAATGTGTATAATGCATATTTTCAAAGTACTCTTTGATGACTATAGAATCTTATACAAAAGTTTTTCTTGTACCTCCATTCTGAATCAGGGTACTGGCCACACTTGACTGCCGGTCGTGCGGGCGATTGCTTGCCTCGCAAGACCTTCCCATTGTTAAAGGATAAGAACCAGTTGAGAAAAATCAAAATTGCAATAAAATTATATAAGGAAATTGATTCGGCTAATCAATATTTAGTTGAGCTATGTTTTCATAATTTTAATTTTTGTAACCGACCTTACTTTCATACAAAAGAAAGGATCACGCGTTGCACATAAAGGAAGGTAGCCTTCTACTCGCATCGGGGAATCTGCCGCGGGCAGGCGATTCTGCCGCCGGTAGATTAGGACACTGTTTCCTAAACTTTTTTTGCACTTTCTGGGGTGCGGTCGACCCACCACTCTACATTTTTTTCACAATACTAGAAAACAAGAGAAACACTTGACTGCCGGTCATGAGGGTTGTTGCTCGCCTTGCGCGACCTTTCCATTGTTAGAGGATAAGGTTCAGCTAATTAAGATTTAGTTGAGCTATCATTTCATAATGTTAATTTTTCTAATCGACCTTAATTTCATACAAAAGGAAGGGTCATCCGTTGTACGTAAAGGAAAGCAGCCTTCTACTCGCATCGGGGTATCTGCCTCGACCGCCGCGGCTAGTGTGACATCCTGATTTAGGATACTTTTTAGATGCCTTCTTTTATTTTTCTTGAATATTCATGAAATGGGAGAAGTAAAGAATTAGGTTGAGATAATTTGTAGAGTGGTGCCATCTGGCAAGTACGTAAATCAGTTTAGGATTTTAGGTTTAGGTTTAGGGTTTTGACAGATGGTTTCAATTCTGAGTATGCCAAAGGGTCACTCGCGTGGCCTTCACTTTGCAGACTCTGGATCGGCAGATGAGAAACCAATCAAAATGGAAGAGCAAGGATCATTCTCGTTTCAGGACCGTGTCCATGAGTTCGTTCTAATATAGCCGTGAGGCTCTTCGAGCATTTAAATAATAATCTGTCGTAAAGAGGCCCAGTAGGGTCATAACACAAACGCAAGCACGCACGTTTCGAGCATGCATGCTCGACGCACACAGAATGTGTAAAAGCAGCCACATGCGAGAGATTTTAAAGCAGGTCGGAGGTCGTATTCCGAACTCTTACATCAATTATATATTAATTTCAGAACAGGAAAAATTTTTGAAGACACAATGGTCTCATCTGCATTTTGACAATGACTTAAATTATAACACGTGCTATTCGTTTTGGGTGACTATTTTGATCAACATTTGCAATTGTAAATCTGGATCCAAAGTTTCAAAAACTCGGAGTCATTTCGGTTCATTAAATGGGTCGTTGAATTACAAAATGATGATGAAATGATGAATGAAATTACAATGAAAATTAAATAAAGAATCTAAATAAAAAATGAATCAACAATATTTTTAGTCAGCAGGGTGGCCACTGATCGGGAAAACCGAGAATAAGCTTGGAATTCTGAGCACCGGGAAAAAGCCGGGCATTTTTCGAAATCCGGGAATTTTTCAGATTTGTTTTTTTATTTAGTAATAAATATCATCTCTTTTGGTTAACAATTCTACTGTTTGGTGAAAAATTTAATTATTTTGTTAAAAATGATTTATAAATTCGAGGAGAATAATCACATTATTAATTGCAACTAATTTTGGAAGAGAACTGAAGGCGAACTTTAAGAAAAATATTCCAAGCTGAAATTGTTTATTTAACAATATTTATTCACGGTTTTATGTTTTTGTTTTCT
Source organism: Andricus grossulariae (assembly GCA_011634705.1). Lineage (NCBI taxonomy): Eukaryota > Metazoa > Arthropoda > Insecta > Hymenoptera > Cynipidae > Andricus > Andricus grossulariae. The sequence goes on from JAABKJ010007545.1 coordinate 301,236,255, forward strand.
CTTTTGGTAAAAGTTGCAATTCTTAGTTAATCCTCATGCTGCAGGACTCCATCCTTGCAACATTCTATACAAGTCTCGTTCGTACGTTTTGATTAAAAACAATTTTAATTTAGGAAAAATATTATTTATCAAATTAATAATTGTATAATTCCTCAAGAAAATTTTCTAAATAAAAACCTACAAAAGAAATTTGCAGAGAATCTTGCAAGGAATAAAATCGAATAACTTTTAATTGAAGAGAAATAAAAAGCACAAAATTCTAACTAACTAATATTAAACAAACAATTTTAACATAAAATATTCATATTTGTGAACTTGAGATAACTTTAGTACATCATTATAAAGTAATCTTTTTTGGTTGAAATTCGACTTTTTTTGGTAAAATTCAACTGTTTTTTATTTTAAACTAAAATATTTTTGGCTTTAAATATAAACTATTATATTTTTTGTTAAAAATTCATTTTTTAGGTTGAAAATTCTACTCGTTCGTTGAAAGTTAAAGTGCTTACTCAAAAATTGATTTTTTTGGATAGATTCATAATTTTGTTTGAAAATTCAACTCTTTAGTTTTCAACTTTTGAGTCATCTCTTTAAAAAATGCGTATATTTTTAATTAAAAATAATGTTGTCGACTAAAAATTTAAGTACTTGTTTGAAAATTCAACTGTGTTGTAGAAAATGCGTCTTTTTGGTAGAAAATTAATCTTCTTTGTTGAAAATTCAACTATTTGGTTAAAAATTTATGTATTTTGTTTACAATTTTCTTGATAATTCGTATTTTTTTCTTAAAAATTGATTTTTTGACTAAAAATTTAAGTAACTGTTTCAAAATTCCACTGTTTTGTAGAAAATTCGTCCTTTTGGCCTGAATACTGAATATTCAACAATTTGGAAGAAAATTCGGTTTTTTATTAAAAATTCATTTTTTCAATGGAATTTTTTAACTATTCCATTTTTGGTTGAAAATTAAACTATTTGGTTGAAAATCTATGAAATTTTTTTAAAATTCGTCTTTTTTTGTTGAAAATAATTCTTCTTGGTTAAAAACTCAACTATCTGGTTGAAAATTTATATATTTTGTTGAGAATTCGTCTTTAGGGGTAAAATTAAACTGTTTTTGATTTGAAATTATTTTTTTTTTCGTTAAAATATCAACTATTATATTTTTTGTTGAACATTCATCTTTTTAGGTTAAAAATTCTTGAGTTGAACATTAAACTATTTTCCTGAAAATTCGTTTTTTTTTTTGTTAAAAGTTAATTTTTTGCAACTGAAAAAGTAGGTACTTGTTTCAAAATTTAACTTTGTTTTAGAAAATCGGTTTTGTTTGTAGAAAATTAATCTTTTGGGTTGAAAATTCAACTATTTTATTAAAAATGTATATATATATATATTTGGTTAAAAACTCATCTTTTTGGTTAAATACAACTTTTTTTATTTCAAACTAAAATATTTTTGGGTTCAAATATCAACTATTACATTTTTTGTTAACAATTCATTTTTTTGGTTGATAATTCTACTCGTTCCTTAAAAGTTGAATTACTTTTCAAACTGATTGATCTTTCACGATTACATCGCCCTCGAGTTGGTATTACTGCCGCTAAAATCAAAGAAATTAAGAGTATAATGCCTTACCTCAGTGCTATAGGGCGAGAGTTCTCTAATGATTATTTTTCGTCAATGAATAATGAAAATGCTACAAAGAAAGCAGCTAACGACGATATTTCTTCCGATGACGATGCTGAAGATTAAGCATATAGCGTTTAGTTTTTTAAAATGAAGTTTTTGTTAAAAATCTTTTATTTGGTGCAATATGTTGATGATCTCATGCATATATTTTTTTAGATCAAGGTGAAGAATCATAAGAATACAATATTCAATGTAAAATCGCTCAAGCCCTTATTAAAAAAAAATGGTGACGGAAATGGATTCTAACTTCAGTACAAATGTGTATGATCATTATTGTTAATGTAACTAATAATCACATAATTTAAGCAAATCGCTATTGAAAAATACATTTTTCCAACTTTCGTAGACGGCCGTGCCTATCCAGCTGAAAGGCGCCTCTGAGTTATGTGCTCGTGGCGTTGCCCGAGAGAATAAATTACTCTCAGCTTATTAACGCCTCGTTCAATTAAAGTGACAGGTACATTTTGACGATTTGAGTATCGTACATGCACTAGCCCCAATTGCAGCGTTTTCTGCAATGCTCTGGCTACTGATGTATGCGTTGAAACACTACAGTCAAACCTGGAATTTGTCTCTTACGATGCAGGTTGTATTGGGTTTAACTGTACATCAGGAACCTTTAAATTGGAAGGCAAGAGTCATATTTGCCTATACAATCATTGTGAGTTTTGTATACTCTTCAAAGATTTATGTAATGCTTACCAGCATCAGCTTGCAACCAAGTTCAGAGCTGCAGCTTGGAACACTGGCTGAATTACATAAATCAGGTCTGGGACTTGAAGTTAATCATCTAATAATTGATATAATGAGTAAGGACGTCCAAAATTTGAATACAGTGAAGAGCTCTCACAGTCAATTAGCCAACGCAGAGGACTGCGTTCTTCATGTTATCGCAGAGAGGAATGTAAGTTGTGTCATGTTAAGAACACAATCAAATTGGTTTGCTTCTCGCTTCAAGGGTGCCAATGGAAGAGCTCTATCTGCAACACTGGATACACCTTTTGTTATATCAGCAGAAGAATTCTATCTGGAACAAGGATTTCCGTATGTTAAACGATTTCGTAGTCGCCTCTTGCAATTGACCGCGTTTGGTGTTTTTGAAAAGTGGAATAAAGACGTTCTACCAAGCATGTCGCCTACAGAGAAGAACAGAGAAGCGTTAGATGACTTGGCAATCAGCCACAACCAACTTTTTTCAATACTTGTAACTGAATTTCTCGTTGGAATTCTGATTTCTGGCATCGTCTCTCTTGTGGAAATTATTGTTGCAAATATCAAAAAGGGAGGAAGAGTTTAAAATAGAGAATGAGCCACTGCACAGAAAAGAATAAAGTTTTATTTTGAACCAAGAAATGGCATCAAATGTATTGAAACAAAATTGAAGCATTATTGGTTTGGTTTTGTTGCATACTTATGTAGAAAGAATTTCAATTGTTTTTCTTTTTTTCTATTTGTTCAAGAGTGCAAACGTGACTGAAGTTCAAAATAATTTAGTAAGAAAATCACCTTGAAGAAAATGTAATCTTTTGTTTTTTCTGTGTATTGGAATCTTTTGTAGACTGTGACCTCAGTGATTTAGTTCCTTCATACGGAAATCAAACATACAAATCTTGAGGACAAACACAGACTTTCGTGAGCCTGTTAACATTATTATTTAATATCGTGCTTATTGTAAGTGATTGTTTTCTCTTTTAGAAAACAAGTTTGAATTTTACATAAGAGGAGTAAGTAAATAAAACAAAAATTAAGAAATTGAAGTTTTCGAAAAATAATTCTTATGGCCAAAAAACTGATTTGGAATTATTAAAACTTGCAGAATGTAATTTTCATGTAAGCACCAAAAAAATAATATCGATGTTGCTCACCATTCAGAATTAGACAAAGATAAATAAATTAATACTTCATTCTATGAATTTAACAAGAATTGCTATAGAATCGCTATATAGAAAGATAGAGTTATAATGCTATTTTCTTTTTTACAACTAATATAAAGTTTTATGAAAAGTCAATCTTTCATGAAAGAAAAAAAAATCAAATTCTCTATCTAGATAAAATGCTGTAAGAAACTGTCTGAAAAATGTTACGCTTATTGTTTTTGAAAACCTGATTGGCTTCTGATTGACTTCAAATTGCTTCAGGTTTTACTAAAAAAAATTTTATTCAATCTGATTATAAATTTCAATTTATTTACAAATAGTAATTTAATTTGTTGTTATTATAATAGCGTAATATAAAGTTGTTCTTGCAAATACAGGTGAAAAATTATCTAATTTGATAATAGAATAAAACTTATTTCCAATAAATAAATAAAAATTATTTATTGCCTAAATATTGATTTTACACCAGATATCAAAATGTCAAAGATTTCTAAACACTTCACAATATTTTAAAATATTTCAAAAGATATCTCCGTGTTGTAAAATGTTTCAACTTTCAACGTTTTCCCAAATGTTTCAATTGGCTTCTGACTATTTAAAGTCATTTTAACAGATTTTAAAAGATTTCACAGAATTTCAAGGAAACTCATACCTTTTTCAGATATTAAGAAGAATGATATGGGTTTCGTATTCTCAGTTGTTGTTTTTGTGGGTGGCATATCCCCCCTTAGTTTCCTCTCGATCAGATATGAAATAAAAGGCGGTAAAAGAAAAGAATTTAAAAAAAGTGATTAATTACTTATTAATTTGGAATCTCGTGGTCTGGTAAGTACTGTAATTCCTGTCTGATGACCTTACCTTTCATTTTTTTACACGTGACGAGTTTTCTTGCTTTTGGCTGATTTGATTTGTAGTGAAATAACCAATTTAGTTTGTTAAGAGTAATAATGTCTTGACAAGTTAATAAGTAAAGTATTTTAAATTAAATATTGGCCGTCGAACTCTCATATTCTAGGCTAATATTTCATTTATCATTGTCAATTTTATGGAAATTAACAAACTAATTTTGAGTATGTTAATGAAGTACAATTTGTAAATACAATTTTTGGTAAAATACTCGCCGTAGAACTCCTATCTTCTGGGTTAGTATTCTGACTGTTCAAAGACACCCTATGTATTTTGATTTGTTAGTCTAAACTCATCTCCCCGGGGAATTTTGGATGTAATTGCCCAAGAGAACGTAAGTTTGGTCATGTTGGAAATACAATCAAATTGATTTATTTATAGTTTCAAGGGTGCCGAAGGAACTGCTTTAACTGCGACTATGGAGAGCATTTTGTCATATCAACAGAAAGACTCAATCTAGAACCTGGTGCTCCTTATATTAAGCATTTCAACATACTTCTCTTAAGACTAAAGGCATTTAGCCTCTTTTAGAAGAGCAATAAAGATATTGTTCCAAGAATGTCGCATTCCAAAAACGATCAAGAACACACTTTCTTCTAGTTTGAGGAGAATTTGCAGACTGTATGGAGATGATAAGCTTCCATATATACTTTTGAGAACTGACTTGCATTAATATTTGATAGCCTTTTTGTTGCATGTGATTTTTTTTATTATAATGAATTATTTCATTTTGCAGGCCCTGTGTCTCATTGGTAGGTGCCGTGCATTTTTCAATAAAAGAGATTTATTCTGATCGCTTGCCTGATGAGACAGCTGCATAAACTTCTATTATATTAGTGTGAATTTTAATTATACGAGTGGAATAATAATGAATGAACTTTTATAATAACTAATAAGGTTACTGATATTTTCTCGAGAATGGTGTGTAAATTCCTTTTTGCACTGCATTCATATATCAACTTTCGCAATCTAGTTAATTTAAGTAATTATTCGCTTTTGTTTCATGCTTTTGTTCAATGCTTTGCTCAGCAATGTAAAAAAAATAAAAGCAAATTTCTTAGTTAAAAAACAGACATCAGAAGTCAGTGTTACATATTTTTAATTTTCAAAACGTTTCTAAATGTAATTTATTTGCTAGTGATTACCTTGGACAAGATTCCTGTGGATATAAATCGCTGCTGATTATTAAAGAAGATCCATTCCAAGCGGAAGCAAAATTCAAAACAATTCATTCCGAACTCAAGCGTGTCAAACCAATCATGTAAAATTACCAACTACTCTACATTATAACTTATTCACAAGGCCATGTTGTCGTACAATTTCTCTGAATAAATCAATAATATCGATCACTGCTAGTCATTCCAGAATACAAAAATAAATCAAACAATTCTTGATTTGATGTATCTATTTAGAATCTCGGGAAAATTGCCATATAGAAGTATCAAGAGATAAACATATCTTCTTTATTATAAACATTTCTTGATAATCATTCTGAAATGCCAAAAATGAGTAGAGAATTTAATGTTATCAGTTTAGTGTTATACATTTCCACTTTGAAAATACCTAATTTTTAAACGGTACTTTCTGAAATAATTAATTTGTTTCGAAAGAATAATAAATAAACTGCAATTACGAAACAATAACAAAATAATTCACGAATTACCATTAATCGCGCGAATTATTGGTGTTAAGTTGAAGACTCAAAGTACGTATTAAGCAAAATATAAAATTTCCAGGTTGACGAATGCCGACTTCAATTAGTTCTCTATAACTTATTTATAAAACTTATCCCTACTGCAATAACGATACTCAAGCTCTTAAATCGGAATTTTTGTGCTATTGTATGGTAAAAATACCAAACATTTTAGGAAATTCTTGAATAGCAGAAATAACGAGAAATTTCCGAAAATTTAAGGTATCAAAAACTATCAAGAATTTTCGGATATTTATGGAAAATTGATGAATTACCGGAAATTTCAGGTAGCTGAAATTTTACAAAAGTGTCGAGAATTAGCGGTAATTTGTGGTTTTATGGTAACTTACCACTTCGAGTTTGTCTAAGCACTATTCACTAAATCAGTCTGTCAAGCATAAAGTAATAATGAAGTGAGGTTATGATCCTGTCAGTCCCGAGTCAAAGTTTCCAATTTCGTTTGAATTTCTATTTTCGAGGCTGAGCGGAAAATGAAACGAGAACGAAAAGCAAATGAAACGGAAGTTCTGTCAAGCCTGGCAATGGAGATTTCATTCTCGCCTCACTTTCGAAACTTGCGAGGATTTCCCAATTCGCAATTTTCGACGGTAAGGCGAGAGTAAGTTTTCATTGTCTTCACTTTCTGTTCATTCTCCATTCACTCTCTTCTCAAAATTTCTACCTGATCGCCCTTCACTCTCGCTTTTTACATTTTTATTTACAAGGATGATTAGTAAAAAAAAGTTCTCATAACAAATTTGTCTGTGTTAACGTTGTTGTCGATGATTCAATGTGCATTGGAATACCAATTGATCAAAAAGAATTGGAATAAATTCACATGACATGAAGTAAGCCCTGGTTTGCATCTTAAATAAACAAGCCAAAATTTAGCAAATACCGCTTGATTGGACAATTGAAAAGATTTATATTCGCCGAAAACATTCCGAAATCTTTTCAAAAAATCGTTAAAATAGGAGTGTTTCATGAATAGATATGTGATGGAAAAAAGGTCAACATAAGCTCCAGTAGTAAATGTCAAAATATTCGCAGATAGAAACGCGGTCAGGTGTAAATATTATCTGTTTCGAGTAAATAATTGTCTGTTGGGCACGAAAACGTTTATAAAAAGGCCGCGGGTAAACTATGAATTTAATGATTGCCGATATTTCACTTTTTGAGCCCTATTTTTTTCTATTAGCAAGAAGCTTTTTCTCAACAGGCTAAGGCTTTTTTAATCATTGTCTAATTCGTTTTTTTCGGGTACTTCATTTTATAAAAGAATGAATCAATTCAAGCCACGGTAAATTTCTGCATCATGAGTTTAACTTTACAGAGTTTATACTACGTACCTATTTGCCACACGGAAGATTTTCAACCAAAATCGTTTAACCTTCGATTTAGAGATGTAACAGTATGGTTAGTCTATTTGCAATCATAGCTCATAGCTGAATCAGATATGTACATGCATACAGCTGTAACTCAACTATATGTATATTTTTTTAGAATTGACCGACTTTGTACTCTTTTCTCTCTCATAATTTATGTACATATACTACGCTCCACTTTTACGAAATAACCCATTTTTCAGGACAGAAAAATGCAAATATATATCAAGGACAAAAATATCAAAGATGTATGCATCAATAACAAGCTTGCATATGAACATTGGATCGCAGTTGAAAAATAGACACCAGAAGAGGAAGGCGTTCGAGCATTTCTTAGGACTATCGTAATCAGATCACTAGAATTTGTAATTGAGCTTGCTGCGAAGTAGAGCAAAGAAAGAAACACAGACAAGTTTTTCAGTTATAAAATACACATCAGAAGTGACTGGTGCACATCTTGAACCTTCAAAATGCTTATGAATTTGATTATTTTTTCGTATATTTTCCCTGCAGTATATCCTTTTCTCGAATTCCCAGAAGACAAAATTACACCAAATTGGTTAAAAGGTTTAGCAAAATACGTGGAAAGAAATTCCCATACATACCAAATGTTGCTGATAATTAATGAAAAACTGTTTCAAAAGGAGGAAAACATCGGGACAATACTTCGAGGAATCAAGCATGCCAAACCAAGCATGCACTTTTTTGTGCAAAACAAAACTGTCGAGGAAGATATCAGTAACTTAAGGCAGTTGAAAGGTTTGGCTTCCCCAACAAAGACATTTTTCATGATAATCGACTCTGTCCAGAACAACTTAAATATTGCAACAGAAATAATAAAACTAATCATCATCTTGGTAAAAGGTCGTATTCGCCCAAAGTGTCTAGTACTTATATTCTCTGATGGGCAAACGTCCCTTAATCCCAGGGAGAAGAAATTACTTCGAAATGCTTGGAACAATCGATTCCTCGACATGAGTATCCTTAAGATTAGTGGAATCACATGCAAGGTTCAATACTTCAATCCATTTACGAGCATTTACTCAACGAAAAATTACTCATTAGAAACTGCACTTTTTCCAGACAAACTACTAAACATGAGTCGTTACGAGCTTAAAGTCGCAGTTTTTCATGTTCCCCCAAATATCTATATCGGATACAACGCATCCGGTTATCCAGTCAACTATTCCGGAAGTGATATACTTTTGCTGGACACGTTCGCTAAGAAGATGAACTTTAGTGTCCATTTAGAAAGAGCAATGAAAGGTATTGAGATGGAGAAGTTACTTCTAAACAAATTGCATATCAGTCTGATCCGGACAACGCTTCAGAATGTTGATAAGGTGTCTTCCCTAGAACATCTTGTAACAGGATTTGGAAGTTTCAACGCTTTTACGCCAAAATTGAAGGATGAGGTAGATTTTTATGAGTCAAGTTTCCTATACGCACTAGTCCCAATTGTAGTATTTTCTGCAATGCTGTGGCTGCTGATGTATGCGTTAAAACAATACAGTAATGACTGGAATTTGTCTTTTACGGTACAGGTCGTGTTAGGCTTAACAGTTCCTCACGAACCTGTAAATTGGAAGGCCAGGATCATATTTGCCTACATAGTCATTGTGAGCTTCGTATACTCTTCTAAGGTTTATGGTCTGCTCACCAGCATCAATTTTCAGTCGGAATCGGAGATAAAATTGAGTACATTAGCTGAACTGGACAGATCAGATCTTACACTAGAAGTAAATCCTGTGGTAATTAATTGGATGAGTGAGGACGTCCAAAACTTGAGCATCGTCATGAAATCTCAAAGTCTATTTTCCAGTACAGAGGACTGTGCTCTACATGCAATTGCAGAGAAGAATGTAAGTTGCGTAATGATAAAAATGCATTCGAATTGGTTTGCTTCTCGCTTCAAGGGTGGGGATGGAAGGGCTTTATCTGCGACAGTGGATGAACCTTTTGTTATATCAGCAGAAGGATTTTATCTGGAACAAGGATCTCCGTACGTTAGGCGATTTCGTAGTCTCTTCTCGCAATTGATGGCGTTTGGAATTATTGAAAAGTGGAATAAAGACGTTGTGCCAAGCGTGTCGCCTACAGAGAAAAACAAAGAACAGTTAGGTGACTTGGCAATTAGCCACAACCAACTTTTCTTAATACTTGTAACTGAATTTGTCGTTGGATTTCTTATTTCTGGCATCGTCTTTATTGGAGAAATTGTTGTTGCGAATATCAAAAGAAGAGGAAGAGTTTAAGTAGAGAATAAATCAGTGCACAGAAAAAAAAAGTTTTATTTTAAACAAAGAAACGGCATGAAATGTACCAAGACAAAATTATGCATAATTGGTTGATATTGATGAATACTAATATTGAAAGCACTTTAATTGTTTTTCAGTCTTTCCATTTGTTCAAAAGTGCAAATATGGCTACAGTTCAGAATAATTTTGGAAGAAAATCTAATACTCAGTTTTTTTTGTGCATTGAAATCTTTTGTAGACTATGACTTAAGGTATGTAGTTTCATCATACAGAAATCAAACATACGAATTCTGAAGGTTAAGCGGCGACACTCTACGTATTCTGGTTTATGACAGATTTACCGATATTAGAGCAATGAGATGTTCATGTAGACATTTGTGAGCATTTTTTAATAATATTTAGTAAAGTATATATTGTATGTGATTGTTTTCTCTTTCCGAATCTATATTGAAATCTGCAAAGTTTGAATTTCACGTAAGAGGATTAAGTAAACAAAACCTTACGAAAAACAAATTCTCCTAACAAAAAGGATAGGCAACCTTCTGAAACGTCTGTAATTCATTGTAATGAATTATGTTATTTCACGTAACCTATGTTTGTTTGAGAGTTGTCTCTGAATTTTGTTACAGAGTGGATTTATATAGTTAGCCTATTTTGTGACATAGATCCATGTCATTGTTTTCTCATCACTGTAAATTGTCATGCAGGCAAAACCTATTTTGTGTTTACGAGAATTGTTGTTTTGTTTTTTTTTTCGTTTGTAAAATGGAAGTTTTGCATTTTTCATACAAACCACGACAGATTCAACAAAATTTTGAGAAAAAGTTTTCCCGTTTTAAAAAGATCTACTGAAAAATCGCGTACTCTTTTGTGATAGCTGATATCGTTCAAGGCCACGTGGCCACAAAACTGATTTGGACTTAATAAAACTTACAGAATATAATTTTCATGTAAGCACAAATTAAAATAAAATATTAGTTAAAATAGACGAATGGGTTTTTCCATCAAGTCAATTTTCCACGTTTTCGAAATTCAGCTGGGAAAATAAGTTCGAATTTAATAGAGAACAATAATCTTTTTATTTTAACGAATATTTCATCAGTCTTGCAAATTTACAAAGCAATTATCCTTGACGTACAGGTGCTTTCAAAAAAATAATATCGATCGTTACTTCACATTCGCAATTAGACAAAAATGATTAAATTAATACTCGTTTTTATGAATTTAACTACATTGGCCAGAAAATGGCCATTTCGAAAGATAGAGTTATAACACTTTTTTTCTTTTTTAACAACTGATATAACGTTTTATGAAAATTCATTCTTCCATGAAAACGGTTGTAAATGTATTTACAACTGTTAATTCAATTTGTCAACATTACGACAGCAAAATATATCATTGTTCTTGCAAATACAGATTCGAAGTTATCTACTTTGATAGCCAAAAAAACTTCATTTCAATAAATAAATCAAAATTATTTTCTGCCTAATTTCTGAGTATACACCATATAACAAGATGTCAAATATTTCTAAAGACTTCACAACATTTCAAAAGATTTCAGAATATATCACCGAAATGTAAAATCTTTTAACTTTCAACGTTTCCGAAATGTTTCAATTGGCTTCTGATTATTTGAAGTCATTTTAACAGATTTCAAGAGATTTCGCAGAATTTCAATTGATTATAAGGGAATTTATACCAATTTAAGAGATTACAAAGTATGTTATGGGTTTCAGAGACTATCAAAAATTTGCAAGTAATTATAATGAATTATAAATCATTTTTAGTTTTTTTAACAGCATGTGAAATTATTTCAAGCGATTCTATAGGATCAGAGATAAGTTGTTACGATATTACCAGTTTTCAGAACATTTGAAGGCATTATAAGAAACCTTGGTTTCAAAAAATTGTAGAGAATTCGAAAGAGTGGTCAAACACTTGTTTACGACTGAGTTTAGTGTAATGAAGGAAAAATTAGGGAAAAAGAATCACTTATTAACTTCTTTTGTTACAACATAATAATTATATCTGCTATGATTTGTAGGACAAAAGTATCTGTTATTAGTTATTGCTTTTTGAACGATCAGTTAAAGCTGAATTAAATGCTTAACTTTTTTCTTGTAGGCAAATAACAAAATCTACAAGCTTTACTTACATCATTCAATCTCACACCTCATTTATTGTATGAGGTCACACATATTTTTATAAAATAGGCTGTTTACGAGCGGACTGTAATTTTCTTCTTTGATTTTCAATTTGGCCGGAATACTTTGCGATTAAATCTACCCAGAAGGCAAAGTCATTGAGAAGGCAGACACTTTCACTTTATTATTATTATATCATTAAGCCGTTTCTCTTTCGGGGTAGGCGTGAATTGCTCGATTGGAAAGTAGTAATGTATGGATGGGTATATAGGTATAGGGTAGAGAGGTATATAGGTGTAAGGTATAGATATTTTAGATTGATCCAGAATTCTCGTGTTATTTTTCTAAATAACACGTCCATTCCGAAACACCGCTCCGACCCAGGTTCCTGAACAATCTCTCTACCGATCACCCCACGCGGAGAGCCTCACAAAATTGTTATGTGTGGTTCCCCACTTGGGCCCATTAGTATCCAAGGTCTTTGTTTCAGGCGTCATTCACTCTACTCACATTCTTTTTATAAACTATTTGTTGCTAAACTTTTCTGTCCTGGCATACTACTCTAGCTTCCTGCACGTCCATGCATTTTTTCATGCAAGCGCTTGTGTTTCTATGGCTTCTTATGTCTCTTCGGATTAATGTCTCATTCATAGATTCTAACCATTCGTTCGGCGGTCTACCTCTGGGCATTCTGCCATTTATTTTACCTTTATTCACCTGTTTGGTCAGTAGTTCTTCTTTCATTCTTTCAACATGTCCAAACCACCTTAACTGATTTCTTTCCCATATATCAACTAATGTCTCTCCTGTACCACATTCTCTGAGGATAATCTCGTTTCGGACTTTGTCCACCAGTGTTTTCCCGCACATTATGCGCAGAGGTTTCATGCCAATCGCTTTGATTTTACTATTGTCCTCTTCTTGACATGTCTATGTCTCACTTGAATGATCCTTTTTAAATCGTGATGCGTTGTATTGGTCTGAAGTATGTCCTTTTACATCTTTATATTTATTTATAATCTATTATATATACTCTGACGCGTAACATCGCATAACGTGAGCTTGTTTTTAGCAGGGTAAAATAACTTCTACTTGGGTGATGAAGAAGCATATTGAAATCAGTTCTTTCTATAAGTTTGCAGCACTGTTACGTATTGCTGCAACTTCACGTTTGTTAATAGTGTCTCACGTACCTGGTGTGCTTCACGTTTTTCTTCAAAAGTTGAAAATTATGTTGTTATTATTATTATTATTATATCATTAAGCCGTTTCCCTTTCGGGGTTGGCGTGAATTGCTCCGTTGGAAAGTAGTGATGTGTGGATGGGTATATAGGTATAGGGTAGATAGGTATATAGGTTTAAGGTATAGATATTTTTTCCTGGCTTGCGAAAATTAAACCCTCTGTACCTGAATTAAGCCCTGATGATTTGAGAAAAGCAAAAGTTTGCTCCTACGACAAGGACTGTTTTTCTACATTCCTGTGAAATTTTCCGTTCATTTTCTTGTCGAATATATATATATATACACACACATATATATATCTTCAAAAGTGAAGACCTTCCAATTTTGACAATTTACAATTGAAAATTTAGCGAATTTCAAGTTTTACAATTAAAAATTCTGTTCTTTTGATGTTCCACGTTCGAAATTTCTTCAATTTAGAAGATTAAATATTGAAAACTTGATTATTGAACTTGAGTTCACAATTGAACGATTTGTAATTGCAAAGCTATTAAAAAAATAACTTTCAATTTTACACATTTTAAACATTTCAAATTGAACTATTTCAAAGAAAGCATTCAAAATTGCATAATTTGTTATTACACACATTAAATATTAAAGACTGTACGATTTCAAATATTCGAAATTGAAGAATTGTAAATTACAATTCGTTAAAATTGAAAAATTTTGAATTTAAATCTTCCAAATTGAATAATTTGCACATCTATATTGCAAAAGTTCCAGAAATTTCCATTGGTAATCCTCAATATTGCAGAACTTTGATTTGTATATCTTTAAAATTGAATATATTTTAATTTTGACAATTAAAAATTTTTAAATTTGCAAGATTTAAGTTTTACAATTAGAAATTCTGTAATTTGGATGCTGTACATTCGAAATTTCTTCAATTTGGAGGCTTTGAAATTGAAAATTTGAGTTTTGATCTTCAAACCCATCAAAATTTAAGAATTTTTCTTTGTGCATCTTCAACATTTAAGAGTTTTCAATTGTAAATATTGAAAATTGACGAATTGTAAACTGCAAATCATTTAAATTGAAAATTTAAAAATCATAAACCTCAAGAATTGTAGAAATTTGAATTATAAATCGTTCAAATGGAAGACTTCTTAATTGTGACAATTCATAATTTTTGAGAAAGCAAGTGTTAAAGAATTTTCATGCTTTGCATTCAAATTTTCTTTAATTTGGAAAATTTATAATTGTAAACTTGACTTTTCATTCAAAAAATCAATAAAATCTAGGAATTTTTAATGATACATATTTAAATTTAAAGAGTTGTCAATTATAAATCTTTGAAACTGCAAAATATTAAATTACAAATCGTTATAATTGAAGAATTTTCAATTATAAATCTTCATAATCGAACTATTCCGAAAAAATATTCAAAAATAGATACCTTTAAAATATAAATCTTAAAAATTCAATAATTGGCAATTCCATATTTTCAAAATTCAGAATTTTCAATTATAACTCTTCGAAATTGCAGAACTTTTAATTGTCAATCTTCTAAAATTGAAGACTTTTAATTTTGAAAACTAGCAGTAAAAAATTATGTCATTTTTATCTTCAAAATCATCAATGTTTAATAATTTTTGTTTATTCATCTTTGAAATGGAAGAGTTTTCAATTTTTACGACAATGACAAATTATGCAAGTTTCAAGATGTACTATTTAAAGAGCTAAGTAAGAAAGTAAAGAAAGAATGGACTGGGATATGGAAGGGAGTAAACTTAGAAGGAGTAAAGGAGTTCAAATATTTAAAATATACCTTGCAAACAAATAGAGCTCATAGAGCTCATTTGAGAGAAAGGTCAACCACAGCGGCAGAGGTAATAAAACATATATCGGGGATAGGAAAAATAAGGTTAAAAAAAGATTAAAGAAGGAGAATGTGGTTATTTGATACGATGGTATGGCTGGTATTAGGATATGGAGCAAAGATATATGGATAGATGGAAATTTAATAGATTAAGAGTTTACAAGAAAGGTATATAAGCTGTATGCTGGGGGTATACTGGAGGACACCTGGATGTATAGTGTGGGAAGAAGCGCAAAGGTATAAATTAAGTACTAGAGCAGGAAAGAGGACATGGAAGTTGTAGACGAAGTTTAGGGAGAGAAAGGCATGGGGTGAAAAAGTGTTTGAAGAAGGTAGAATAAAGGAGAAAAGGGACAAGGAAAGACAATTATCAGAAAGATGGGGGATGATTGAGAAAACAAAATATAAAAAATAGTACAAAATGATAAAAATGGAAGGAGTATCAAAGTATGTGGAAAAGGGATGAGGAGGGAGTAGATGGACCAGAATAGCAAGATTTAGATTGGGAAACGAGGTAAGGGAAGGGATGTCTTGAGAAGACAAAGATAACGGAAAGTGCAGAATCTGTGAATAGGAAGAGGAAACATGAGAACACGTATGAGAAAGATATAGGAAGGGATTGGAAGATGAAGGAAGCTGGCAAAAGAATGTGGTAAATATTATAGGTCAGGATGGGTTGGGTGAGGAGTTGATGAAAGAGTTGGAGGGAGCCAGAGAAGCGAATGAGAAAGAATGAAAGGATGGATGTGAAAAAATGGCAAAATTGAGGCAGAAGGGAAGCGAAAGAAAAAGGAAACGGAAGTCGGTCCTGTGAACCCTCAGGTGACACATTATGAATAAATAAGAATAAGACTACTTGTAACTGACATTGAAACGAAAAAGTGTAATAACTCGACAAGAAATTACAATTCATTGTAATCAGTCACAAAGTGAAAAGTTTCTCTCGGAAAAACTTTAAAGCCGTGAGCACTGAGAGCATAATTTGTTTTCTTTCTTGCCAAGCATCCTTATTTCCTGCCACGAGTGCTTAACATTAAAAAAACTTATCTAACAGGGTAGTTGTATGCTTGCAGCACTTAGAAACAAAAAGTTCAAGAAGTCGTAATCATTAAAGTTCTCTTAATTTTGCAGTGCGACCGCTGAGCGTGACGATCCTCAGCAGTGAGCACGCACCTCTCAGCGCTGACCGGAAGTACGACATCACCTGTATGACAGTAGGCTCCAGACCTCCGGCTAAACTCTCCTGGTTCATGGATGGCAAAAGGCTCGAGAATTACACAGAAAAGGTAAGAGGTTTTCCTGCAACATAAAAAAGAGTGGAATAAAAAAAGGGGGGAAAAAACGAGCGGTGAGATTAAAAGTGCGAGACAAGAGAAAGAGGTCGAGAAAAGAAGCTGGAACGGGGCTGGGTTTGAAGTAAAAGGAGAGATATTACAGTAAATTGAATTCGCATTAAGTAATGAGCCCACAAGCACCTAACGCGATCCTTTTTTTGACTAATTTTTCAATTGAATAGCATGTATTTATATAGCATGCATTCCGCTCTCTATTTAAAACTACTGTAGATAATTTTTCTAAAAAGTGAATGTTTAATGAGAATTCTATTATTCGTAACGACTAGATGGTACTAAGTTTCCTCATCAGAGATAAAAGATTTATTTTCCAAGAAACAGAATGATTCTTTATGAAAATAGGGGAATAAGAGGGGAATAAACTATTTTAAATGAGCTTACTGTAGGTACCATATTCCCGAGCTTAAAGTTAAAATAAATTGCATCTTCAACAAAATAGTTGAATTTTCAACCAAAAAAAAAATTAATTTTCTACCAAAAGAGATAAATTTTCAACAAAGGAGTCGAGTTTTCAAGCTGTAAAATCGAATTTTTGCAGAAAAGATTTCACTTTCAAGTCCGAAAAGTTAAAAAAAGGTCATTTCCAACCAAATAGTTTAATTTTCAAGCAAAAAAAAATTATTTTAATCCCAAAAGTTCCATTTACAATCAAATAGTTGCTCTTTTAAGCAAATGAGAGGAAGTTTTGACTTGAAAAGTTGAGTTTTTAAACTAAAAGAAAAATGCTCTAATTGAAAAGTCGAATTTTCAAAAAGAGTTAAGTTTTCAACCAAGAAAGAAAAAAATTCATTCAATTTTTTTAATTTTTAAGCCAAAAAGATAAACAGTTTTTTATAAACAGTTGAATTTTCAATCCAAAAATATAAATATTGAAGAAAAAAATTTCTACCAAGTAGTTGAATTTTTAAGCCAAAAAGAAGAATTTTTTGAAAAATAGTTGAATTTTCATCCCGAGCAAATGATTTTGGAACAAAAAATATCATTCTCAACCAATCAGTTGATTTTGCTGAATCAAACAGATGAATTGATTTTCAGCGAAATTTTTTAATAAAAAAAGATTGAATTTCTTCAAGTAGAGATGAACTTTCAGCCGAGAAGATTAATTTACTACCAAAAAAGACAAAGGTTAAACAAAATGCAAGAATTTTCCACCAAAAAGAATTGAATTTCTACCAGAAGAGGTGAATTTTCATGCCAAAATGAGGAATTTTTAGCGATATAGTTTAACTGCAACCAAATAGTTGAATTTCTTACCGAAATGGTTGAATTTTTCACACAAAAGGATGCATTTTCAATCAAGAAGATTAAATTTCTACCAAAAAAGATGAGTTTTTAAGTGAAAAAAAAGGATTTTCTACGAAACAGTTCATTCCAAACCAAAAAGTTGAATTGTTTACCGAAACAGTTGAATTTTCCACCAAAACAGATGAATTTTCAGCAAAATAGTTGAATCTGCAACCAAATAGTACAATTTTCGTCCAAAAGAGATGAATTCTGGACTAAAAATATAAATGTATACTTTTATTGAAAAATATGCAACTTTCAACCAAAAATATTTCTTTTCAAGCAAACGATAATTTTTCAATCCAAAAGAACAAATTTTCGACGAAATTTCAAACATTAATTTTCAACTAAAGAGGATAAATTTACAACCAAAAATGGAATAGTTAAATTTTCAGTTAAGAAAATTAATCTTCAACCAAAAAATTGAATTTTAAACAGAGCAATTTAACCTTAACGAAGAAAGTTAAGTTTTTTAACCAATAAAGATAAATTCTGATTGAAAACTGTAATAGTAGAATCCTCAACCAAAAAATACGAATTTTTAGACTAAAGATACAAATTTTCAACCAAGGAGATTAATTTTCTACCAAAAAAGACGAATTTTCAACAAAATATATGAATTTTTAACCAAAAAGGATAAATTTTCAACCAAAAATGGAATAGTTAAATTTTCAGTTACAAAATTAATCTGCAACCAAAAAATTGAATTTCTAACTAAATTATTTAAACTTAACGAAGATAGTTGAATTTAAAACCAATCAATATAAATTCTGAATGGAAAATGTATTAGTAGAATCCTCAAACAAAAAATATTTTTATTTTAAATAAAAAAACAATTGAATTACACCAAAAAACGATTTTTCAAACCAGAAGGACAAATTTGCAACTATGAAAGATTTTTTATTTAACGAATCAACAAAAATTTCAACAAAATTGTGAAATTTTCAGGCCAAAAGGCGAATTTTCGTCAGAAAAGTAAATTTTTAATATAATAGTTCAATTTGTTACCAAAAAGATCAATTTTCAACCAAGCAAGTTTTTTTAGTAGGTAGTTTCACTTTCAACCAAGCAGTTAAATTTTCTTAATTTTTTTTTTTGACTTTGTCCGGGGTTTGTCATTTTTACTGTTCATAATTGTTTACAACAAGCAATATGACTTTTAACAAAATAGCTGAATTTTCAACAACCATAATTACATTTTGAAGCAAAAGAGATGAATTCTGAACTAAAAATATAATAGTAGACTTTTCAATTCAAAAGAATTAACTTTTAACCAAAAGATGAATTCCCGTTCCAAAAGGGCCAATTTGCTTTCAACAAAGAATTTTTGACGAAAAAAGATGACCCTGATCCTTTATGTCACACTTTAGAGAAAATTCTTGAAGCATCTCGAAATTAGGTTTCATTTTTTTTTGCATTCAATGAGTATTGGAGATGACAACAAAATTTTTTCTGTCCTTTTTGAAAAAAGTAGAGTTTTACCTTTGATTAATGAATGAATTCAAATTGGCAGTAAGAGATATAAAAAATAACTATATATTTTAAGTCACCCTAATAAGCAACCCCTAAAGAATATTTCCTTCTCAAATAATTCTGACTTCCAACAATTCTCGATAAGGAACTTGAACTAATCAAAAAATATATCTCTTCGGCAATCGAAAGACTGATGAAAGTTTCTCTGCAATCTCTTGCCTTAACATCCTAACTTCCAATCAAAATTGGAAAAGTTTCAAGACCCTTTTATCTCTCATGATGGTGTTTATCACTCGCGAAGGAAAGAAAGGAAAGGAAACGATCGTCGAATTAAGGATGCTTGATGTTGGTCTTGGGAGTATTGTAGATGAGGGACCAAAAACTGTACGGCTAAACTTGGATTTCTCTTTCGATCTTAGGTCGAAATCACTAACATTAGTGCCGGTATCGGTATTTGCATCGGTGCCATTAGCGTTTCGCTCAAACACGCTATGGCGCAATTACAGGATAAAAGCAATGGTTTCGTGATCACTCTATCTGCCCCTCTCTTCACTCTCCCTCTCGATTTCCTTCCGTTTTTCATTTATTTTTCTCTCCTCCAATTTTCCGAAAGATTCTTCCATTAAATGCACTAAAATCCGTTCCTAAAAATTATCAAACTTGACTTGTTCACGAGCAATTAACAAATAGAAGACTTCACACTCTTTCCACATTTCCCCCTTTTCCCTTTTTTGAACAATTCATGTTTTTTCCTCTGTTTTGAAATAACTTCCCCTTTTTCTCGTCTTTTTCGCGTAAATGCAAGCTGAATCAATAGAAACCAAAAATAAAATATAACTATTTTTGATCAAAAGTTTATTATTTTTCATTGAAAGGTCTACCAATATATTATTGGTTCAGAATTCATCTCTTTTGGTTAATAATTGTACTATTTGGTAAAAAATTTAATTATTTCATTAAAGATTCATCTCTGTTGAAAGCTTAGCTATTTGATTAAAAATGTAATATATTTTGACGTAAAATCTTAGGAATTGGTAATATTTGATTTAGAAAAGAAAATGTGTTAATAATTAGTCTTACAAACTTATCATTTTACGTTCTTTAATTTTATTATTTTATTAAAGTCATGATTTTTGGTTGAAAATTCGTTTTTTTTTAAATTGAACTAGTTTGTTGAAAATTTGTCTTTTTGGTATAAAAATTCAACTTTGATTGTAGGAATAATATCTCCTCTGCTTAAAAATTCTCCTTCTTGGCAAAAAGTTAATTCACATTATTTGAAAGATCTAATATTATATTTTTGGTTTAGAATTGATCTCTTTTTGTTGAAAATTGAACTATTTGATGAAAAATTCAATTATTTTATTGAAAACTCTACCATTTTTTTTAAAGTTATCTTTTTTGGTCGGAAATTCAACTATTTTGTTGAACATTCGTATTTCTTCGATAGAAAAGTTGTTATTGTAGATTGAAAATTAATCCTGTTGTTTTGAAAATTCATCTTTTAGTTGAAAATTCATCTCTCTTGGTTGGCAATTTAATTATTTTGTTTTGAATTAAACTATTATGTTAAAAAGAATTCTTTTTTGGTCAAAAATTCAACTGCTGTTTTGAAATTCGTCTTTTTTGATAGGAAATTCGTCCTTCTTGATTGAAAATTCATGTTTTGTTAGCTAAGTCATCTTCTTTGGTTGGAAATCCAACTTTTTTTTGATAGTTTGATTATTTTGTTGAAACTTCAATTATTTTGATAAATTTATATTTTTTGTCAAAAATTCAACTGCCTTCTTGAACATTCGTCTTCTCAGGTAAAAAATTCATCCTTGTGGATGGAAAATTCATCTGTTGGTTGAAAAGTCTTCTTGCTTCGGTTGAATTTATCTTCTATGGTTGAAAATTTAATTATTTTGTTAAAAATTAAACTATTTTATTGAAAAGAAATCTTTTTGGTCGAAAAATCAACTGTTTTGTTGACAATTCATCTTTTGTTAGCAAAGCCATATTCTTTGTTTGAAAATTCATCTTTT
The DNA here is from genome assembly GCA_011634705.1 of Andricus grossulariae. NCBI lineage: Eukaryota > Metazoa > Arthropoda > Insecta > Hymenoptera > Cynipidae > Andricus > Andricus grossulariae. The sequence continues at coordinate 301,257,405 of JAABKJ010007545.1, forward strand.
ATGTTTAAAAGTTCATTCTTTTTTTTTTAAAGTCTACTATTATATTTAGGGTTCAAAATTCATTTTTTCCATTAAAAATGCTACTTTTTGATGCAAATTTTCATAACTTTGTAAAAACTTTAACTACTTGGTTCAAAAATTCGTTTATTTTGTTGAAAATATATCTTTGGATATAAAATTATCTTTCCAGTTGAAAATTCAGCTATTTGATTAAAAAATCATCTATTTTGTTAAAAGTTTTATTATATTGTTAAAAATCTGTCCTTTTCAATTAAAAATTAATCTTCTAGCAAAAAAGATGGCCTTTCAAATTAAAAATTCATATTTGAAGGTTGAAATTTGATTCTTGTTTGAAGAAAAGTCTACTATTATATCTTTGGTTGGAAATTCAGATTTTCTGGTTGAAGTTTCATCTTTTTTGTTCGAAAATTCGATCATTTGGCTGAAGATTCATCTTCGTAGGTTAAAAATTCAACTATTTGGTTAAAAGTTTAACTTTTTATTGAAAATTCGTCTGTTTTGTTTAAAGTTGAACTATTTAGTTGTAAATGCAACTGTTGCGTTACAAATTAATTTTTTGTTTTAGAATTCAATTATTTGGTGGAAAATTCATCTTTCTTGGTTAAAATTAAATGTTTTGTTGCAAATTTATCTTTTTTCATTGAAAATTTCACTATTTTATTGAAAATACAATATATTTCGACGTAAAGTCTGGGGAATATAGTGCCTACATCAAATAAATTAAGAAGAATTTATTCTCCTATTATTGCTTATCTTTTTCAAAAATCACCCTATTTCCCCTGTTTTGAGAGCATTTTCAGCTGTGACCGCAAAACCCAAAAATAACCTGGATTTTTTTTAAAGTTTGAGTGGCTACCCTGAAGATGAATTTTCCCTGAATTTCCTTAATAGGACGATAGGTTACTTTTCTCAATATTTTGAGTCCAGGGCTCTTGTTTCTTCAATAATACATGTACAATATAAATTATTTATCATTGCATTTTCAAAAAAGCAACTCCCCTTGAACGGAGGTCTTAAAAATTGGATGTTCTTCATTTTGCTTTTGACTTTCTCCATCTTCTTTTCGGATTGGTTGCTCTCGCGAGATCTGGCCTCAAGACATAATGAAGCAACTTCCTCTCCCTTTTCTCTCTCTTTGTCATGTTTCACCTTTCCTTAGTTTTCTCTCATTCTGCTCATTCGTTCTATCCAAGGTAGGAAAACTCGTCGGTCTCGAGGCCCATCGATCGACCTCAAGAGGTCTCAGGTTCCTCCTCAAGAAGCTTCCTACATCCTGACGAACGACTTCCGCCCGGAAGCGGGAATTCCTTCACGGACTCCAGTAAATTCGCGCGCCTGGAACGCTGGAAATTAAAACTCACCCTTTCTGCTTCGAGTTAATTACTTCTTACTTTAAGAACTGCATTTTATTTTCCTTCCATTGACACGCTATTTGTAGACAAAAGAACTTCAGAGTGCTCCCGGTTTTAACCATTAATTGCTGCGCCTTTGTTTACTGATGTATTTGCAGTGTAGAGAAAATGCTGTTAATATAAGCCAAGGTAAATGAATTTTTTTCAAGGAGCTCAGAAACGTAAAAAATTGTAAAATGGGAGGAGTTTATAGCCATCGTAAAACATTTTACTTTTGTTTCGAGGAAAGCCAGTTTTTGTTAGGAGTAATCTTAGAGGTGTAACGAAAATTAAAATCCGTTTAATTATATTCTGAGGAAAATTTCAGACATGGGACAATTTAAAAACTACGCCCCGCTATTTTGGAAACTTTTTCCATCCCTCTCCTTTTTCGTTACAGATCATCACACAAAGCTTGAATCAAAATTTTAAGTCAAAATATATTGCTTTTTTAACAAAATCTCTGCATTTGCAATACAAAAATATTAATTTTCTACCAAAATAGATTAATTTTCAAAGGAAGAGTTTCCGAGTTTCAAAGCTGAAAAGTCGAATGTTTGAGAAAATAGTCGACTTTTAAACCCAGAAAGATGACTTTAAAACCAAGAAACATGATTTTTCAACCAAATAGTTTAGCTTAGAAAAAAAAATCAAATAAACATTAGCATTTACAACCAAATAGTTGAACTTCTAAGCAAAAGAGACCATTTTTCAACCAAATAGACGAATTTTCAAGTATAGCAGATGACATTCTTGAGAAGAAAGTTGAATTCTTAACCAAGAACTTTTCTGCCAAAAACGATGAAATTTCCATCCAAAGAAGATGAAGATGAATAAATAGTTGTATTCACATAGAAAGTAGTTGAATGTTTAACAAATTATTGAATTTTTAACAAATTAGATGAATTTTTAAACTGCAAAAAGATATTTTCAAGCAAACAGTTGCGGTTTTACGTTGAAAGGAAGAATTTTTTATAAGACAGTTTCATCATCAACCCAAGAGGTCGAATATTCTATCGAAGAAAACGAATGTTTAACAAAACACTCAAATATTCAACTGAATAGTCGAATTTTAACAAAATAGAAAAATTTTCAAATAAAATGATGGATCGTCAACAACGACAAAGTAATTTTTACAAAGAAGTTCAGCTTGCAACCAAGAAGTTAAATTTTTAATCAACGAAGATTAATTCTTGCTGAAAAATATAATGGTTGATATTTCAACCGAGGGAATAGTTTAATTTTAAATAGAAAATAGTTGAACTTCACCAAAGAAGAAGAATTTTTATCAGAGACGAATTTTGTACAAAACCGTTGAGTTTTCAAGGAAAAAGTTATTTTCCAACCCAAAATAGAATAGGTAAATTTGCAATTAGACAAATTAGTTTTCAACCCAAAAAATTAAATTTTGAAGATAATAGTTATATTTTGAACCAAAGAGATGAATTTTCAACTAATAAAGTAATTTTTTATAAAGTAGTTTGACTTACAATCAAGAAATTAAATTTTCAATCATGAAGATTAATTTTCAACCTATTTGTTGAATATTCAACTATAAATGATCAACTTTTAAAGAAAAAAGACAAGAAAAGAAGAAAATCATCCAATTAGTTTCAATTTCTACGAAAATAATAGAACCACACAGGTGAAAAAGTTATAAAATAAATGAAAAATATCAGTGTTTCGTCCACTATATATAAACTATATATTATTTCAATCAAATAATTAATTTTTTATTTTGAAACCTTCATTTTCAACCGAATTTCAACGAATATGAAATTAATTAATTTCAGCCAACTAGTAGAATTTTCAACAAAAAAGGATGAATTTTTAATAAAAAATGTGATAGTAGACTTTCATCAACAACAAAAGTTGGATTTCTTATTGTGTTCTATTAAATTTTAAAAGATATCAAGAAATTTAAAATGGTTTTATCTAATTATGTCGAATTTCAGAGGATTCTAAAGGTTTGATCATTTTTAAAGGAATTTTGAAAGATATAGATTTCAATATGTTTTACAGGATTTTGTCTCGAATTTTGTGGGATTAGTAGAGACTGCACCAGATTTCATGTGTTGATAGGATATCAAAAGAAATTATAAGATTTCAAGGGATGTTCACGGATTTTAAGGGATTTCAAAGATTTGAAGGAATTACTGGTGACCTTTTCAGCATAAAACATCAACCATTTGCGACTCTCGGTTTTCTTTCCTTGCCCCCCCCCCTTCTCTGTAACAGAAGTTTTGGTGGGACTGACGTTACAACAATGACTCTCCACCATACAACGAATTACTTTTTGACTCGGACATGATTTTCGACTCGCAAAACGAAATACACGCATAAAGGTGGTAGTTGAGTGTACAATCTAAACCATGAATAATACAAACAATAAAATAGCTTGAATGGACTGAAACTATAATTCACGAAATGCATACACACGGTAAACGTAAAGGTCGAGTTTCAGGCGATGCATGGAGACTGGGTGTTTGGAATGCTAGAGGAGTGAATGATCTTAAGGTAAGAGAACTACGAGAAACTATGCACGTAACATAAAACCTACAGTCCATCATCAACACAACTATTTGTTCTACACCAGAAGCATAGTATTGCCAAATTTAATTTAAAGAAAAAAATACTATAGTTCTAATGAATTTTTTCCAACAAGTATCCTAATTTTGTTTTTTAATAAGAATTTTATTTACCATCGCTCGAGGGGTTATTCACTTTTGAAATAATTTAAATCCCGCTATCCCAAAATCTTTCAAAATCGGAATTATCGATTTATGATTCCAGATTTCTCTCACTGTGACAAGATGGATTATGATCTCTCAAGGATCTTTACAAAATTCGAAAAGATTTTTGAAGATTTGAAACGAATATTTGAATACATCGAATTTCGAAGATTCGACTTAATTCCATATCTACCCGTAAAACATAAAATATACAGTCCATCATCAACGCAACTATTTGTTCTACACCAGAAGCATAGTATTGCCAAATTTAATTTCAAGAAAAAAATACTATAGTTCTAATGAATTTTTTCCAGCAACTATCCTAATTTTGTTTTCTAATAAGAATTTTATTTACCATCGCTCGATGGTTTATTTACTTTCGAAATCGTTTAAATCCCGCTATCCCAAAATCTTTCAAAATCGGAATTATCGATTTATGATTCCAGATTTCTCTCACTGTGACCAGATGGATTTCATATGATAGCTCAAGGATCTCTTCAAAATTCGCGAATATTTTTGAACATTAAAAAGATTTTCGGCGAGATTTTAAACTGTTGTTGAGAAGCTGAATCTTAGAATCTTTCAAATCTTGCAAATCTGAATCTGATTTACGTGATTCTGAATCTTTCATTTTTTGATTCTGTGACTTTGAACAAGATTCAAGGATCTTTTCAAAATTCGAAAAGTTTTTTGAAGATTTAGAACGAATATTTGAATAAATCGAATTTCGAAGATTCGACTTAACTTAATTCCATATCTACCCATAAAACATAAAATATACAGTCCATCATCAACGCAACCCTTAAAATTTGTTCTAAAACAGAAGCATAGTATTGCCAAATTTAATTTAAAGAAAAAAATACTATAGTTCCAATGAATTTTTTCCAGCAGCTACCCTGAATGCCTATAGATAAGAATTTTATTTACGATCCTTCGAGGGGTAATCTTTTGATATAATTTAAATCCCGCGATCCCAAAATCTTTCAAAATCGGAATTATCTATTTATGATTCCAGATCTCTCTTCTCGTAACCAGATGGATTTCATATGATCCCTCAAGGATCTCTTCAAAATTCGCGAATATTTTTGAAGATTAAAAAGATTTTCGGCGAAATTTTAAACTGTTTTTGAGAAGCTGAATCTTGAAATCTTCCAAATCTGAATCTGATTTTCGTGACTGAATCTTTCATTTTTTGCTTCTGTGACTTCGAACAAGATTTTCTCACCGTTTCTCCTATAATTTATCCTAGAATCACATTCCCCACTCAATAATAAAAGTAACCCCCTCCACCCTAAGAGTAAAACTTTTACTCACGATCCGTATCCTTGATGATCGCGATACTCGGCCACAGAAAATCCAAACATGGAATCACGATGAGATTTGTAGATTGTGTAATGTCTGGTCTCCACATTAAAGGCCGTTGATTCCCACTTTGGAGAACTTCCCAAAAGGGCAATTAGCCCCAATGGGATCCAAAAAAGCCACATGATAAAATCACAATCACTAATTCACAAAACTGAACAACACCCTTCGCTATCTGTACATATCCATGCGATGTGTAGGCGATTGGCAGTGATTGGATTAGAAAATTTGAAAAAGGTGTAAAAAAAATAAAGGAAAATGGTACAAGGTACCGTTTTTTAGGGGCAAAAGATCAGGTTTTTTTTGGTAGGATTTTAGGGGAACCTTGTCAGATGACCGGTATGGGGAACCCCGAACGACATGTGGTGGAGGCACGAGGTGAACGGTAGTCACAGACACGCGTCGACGAAGACGGCTTGACGGACGGCCGCGGACAGACTGAAGTGGAACTCAGTCGGTTCTTTCAGCTCTCACGAGCTCCCACCCACTGCAGTTTCGAACTTGAGGGTTCATGCAATGGATGCAATGTGTTGCGGCGCCATCCTCTACAATTCTACATTTACAATAGGATGGCCCAAAAACATATTTTTTTGCCTATTTTTTCATTCGCTGTGAAAACAATTGTTTAATTTTTTATAAATTAATAAAAAGTTTAACAACAAAAATTCCAGGACTTTTCCAGGTTTTCCAGAACAAAAAAAATCATTTTTCCAGGTACCTTTATTTACAGTAGAAAAATAATTTTCACGAAACATAGCAGAAATGGTAGGTTCAGTGGAACCAAACAATGTGTCATATGCGAAATTTCTCATACACCCCCAAAATCTGATTTTATGGTTAAAAATCATTTTTTGGTGACTTGGAGATTATCCATTTTACCACGATGATAAATCACAAAGCTAAAACCGAAAATATTTCAAAGTTAGTTGAATTTTTAAGCAAATTGATGATGAATTTTTTACCTAGAAAGATGATTTTCCAACAAAATAATTGAATTTCAAATAAAAAAGATTAAACTACAACCAAAAACAGTTGCATTTTCAAAGAAATAATTGAATTTGTTAGAAGACAGTTTAATTTTCACCAAAAAATTACATTTTAAATCCAAAAGGAAGAACTTCCTGTCCAAATAGACGAATTTTTAACAAAACAGTTCCATTTTTAAGCAAAAAATATAAGTTTTTAACAAAATACTTGAGTTTTCAACAAAATAGTTGAATTTTGAACCAAATACTGGCATTTTTTACCTACAAAAATGAATTTTGAAACAAAAGCTATTAATGTTCAACCAAAATCAGTTGAATTTTCAACACCAAAAGTTGAATTATCAACAAAAATATGAATTCTTTACGAAAAGTTAAATAGTTGACATTTCAACAAAACACGAATTTTCAGCAAAATAGTTAAATTTTCAAACAAAACAGATATAAATTTTCAAGAAAATAGTAGAAGTTTTAACCAAATTTTTTAATTTTCAAAGTACAAAGATGAATTTTTAACCAAAACGACTAATTTTTAACCGAGAAGATTTCTACCAAAAAAGACAACTTTTAAACAAAATACATACATTTTCAAATAAATAGTTGTATTTTCAACTTGAAAAGATAAATTTTCAGTAAAAAAATACTTTAACAAAATAGTTGACTTTTCAACCAGACATGAATTTTCAACTAAAACGATGAATCTTCAACCAAGAAAATAAATTTTTAACAAAGTAGGTTAACTTCTAATGAAAAAATACAAATTTTCAACTCGAAAAGCAAATTTTCTACAAAGCGGTTGAATTTTTCAGACAAAAAAGAAAAAAAAATCATCCAAATTGTTGAACTTTTAAGCCAAAAGACGATTTTTTTATAAAACAGTTGCATTTTCAACCCGAAACTATTAATTTACCTCCAAAAAAGTTCATCTCCAACCAAATAGTTGCAGTTTTAATCAAAAAAGAAGAAATTTCAACCAAAAAGATTAGTTTTCTACCAATAAAGACGAATCTAAAAAAGATCAAGTTTGAATAAAAAATGGAAGAGTTACATTTTGAGGCAGAAAATTAATTCAAAATATAAAAAAAAAAACTAATTTTCCACAAAATAGTAAAATTTTCAACCAAAGAGTTGGACCTTCAAAAAAAAAATAATTTTTTACAAAGTGGTTCAATTTTCACACAATTAGTTGAATTTTCGAATTAAAAAAAAAACAATTTTTAAGCCAAAAATAGAATAGTTCAAATTTCAATTAAAACAATTAATTTTCAACCAAATAAAAATGAATTTTCAACAAAAAAGATCAATTTTTAATTAAAATGATGAATTTTCAACAAGAAAAAAAGAAAGAGGTTCAACCTTCACTCAAATAAAGTAAGAATGAAATATTACTTTTTAAATATCACCTTCATAAGTCTGTTTTATAGGGTCTCAAAAAAACCCCATAAGTCAAAAAATAGGTTTTGCGAGTTTTTGACGCTAATTATAATTTTGCGGTTTTTAAAGTGCAAATTGTTTCTTATACATAAAATCCTGCTTTGTACTGATAGTTAGATGTTTAAATAAATTGTTTACACAATTTATCATTGTTTTTAGCAATTTTCTCTTAGAATTGAGATAGAAAGTCGCGGATTTTTCCAAAAATTTCCGTTTGTTTTCCAATTTTTTATTAGATTAAGGCAATACTCAATTATTATTAGCAAATATGATTTTTTTAACAATGTATTATTATTGTTAATAATCTTCTCTTGAAATAATGCTAAAAAATTGCTGTTTTTTCAAAAAATTTCCAGTTTTTATCCAATTTTTAATTAGAGTAAGGTAAATAATGAATTTCAGTTGATAAAATTAATTGTTTAAACAATTTATTACTATTTTAAATAATATTATCTTTTAAAAATGTTAGAAAGTTGCGGTTTTGCCTGAAATATTCAACTTTTTGTCCACGTTTCACTTAGAGTTTGGTAATAATTATTGAAGTTTGAGAAATATATTTGTTTAAACAAGTTATTATTGTTCAAAACTATCTTCTCCTATAGTAATGCTAGATAGTTGCGATTCTTTCTGAAATTTTCCACTTTTTGTCAAACTTTCACTTAATTAGTAATGTAATAATTAATGCAAGCTGACAAACATAATTGTTTAAACAATTTCTTATGGTTGATAATTATCTTTCCTTAGATAATTGCTAGAAAGTTGCGGTTTTTCCTAAAGTTTTTAACTTTTTGACAACTTCTTACTCAGTGAGTTAATAATTAATGCAAGTTAGGAAAAAATAATGAATAATTATATTAATTTAAACCAAAAGGCTCTCAGTAGCTACTTCAAGGAAAATTTACATTTAATATGATCCATATAGAAAGTTTAAAGAATATTTCAAATATCTGTTTTTCTTTCAGAAAAATATATTCATAAAAAAGAAAGAGATTGTTTAAAATATGATTCTCTCTCATGTTTATTTATTATTAGTTAATAAGAAAAAAGACAAATAAAATTTAAACATTTTAGAAAAAACCTCAACTTTCTAGCACTTATATGAGAGAAGATAGTTGCAAACAAAAATAAATTGTTTAAACAATAAATTTTGTTAACTTGCATTAATTGCTACCTCGCTAAGTAAAAAGTGAAATAAAGTTGAAAATTTCAGAACAAAACCGCAACTGTCAGGCATTAATATAGAATTATAGATGAAGATAGTTATAAACAATAATTATTTGTTTAAACAATTATTTTTGCTGAATTTAATAATTATTAAGAAACTTCAAGTGATAAATAGACAAATAGTTAACAATTTCAAAAGAACAGCAACTTTCTACCATTAAGCAAAGAGATAATTATTAACAATAATAATAAATTGTTTAAACCATTATTTTTGTTATCTTGAATTAATTATTACTACACTCTAAGTAAAGAGTGGACAGAATGTTAAAAATTTAAGGGAAAAACCGCAACTATCGAGTATTATTATAGAAGAAGATGGCTATAAACAATAAAAATTTTGTTTGTTTCTTCCGGAACGAAACATAAAAAATCGAATTTTTATTGTATTAAAAATTTGTTTTTTAATCAGTAGCAGAACAAATATAAACATTATCCACTCTAATGTCAATTAAAAACGATACCTTAGGTCCCTCAGGATGATTCATCATTTTAATTCAAAAACCTTCTTTTTGCTTGAAACTTTAATCTTAATTTATTATTATTTTTTTTTAACTATTCCATTTGTGGTTCAAAATTTATATTTTTAATTAAAAATTGATCTTTTCTAGTTGAAAATTTAACTTTTTGGCTGAAAATTCTTGTATTTTGTTGTTTGGTTGAAAAAATAGATTACTTGGGCAAAAGTTACACTATTTCTTTTAAAAATCATTTTTTATTTGTTGAAAATACATATTTCGGGTTGAAAACTGAACTGTTATGTAAAAAATTCGTCTTTTTGGCTAGAAAATGCAAAAATTTGATAAAAAATTAAATTATTTATTTTTAAAAAAACTTTTTTGTTGAAAATTCATATTTTTGGTTTAAAATTTAACTATTACATTAAACATTGAAATATTATAATGAAAATTTCACTATTTAGTAGAAAATTAACCTATTTTGCAAAATCATACTTTTGCATTGAAAATTCAACCGTTTTACAGATAATTTGTCTTTTTTGGTGGAACACGAATCTTCTTGGTGGAAAATTAATCTTTTTGGTTGAATATTTAACTGTTTGGTTGAAAATTCACCTTTCTTGGTGACAAATTCGACTATTTGGTTGAAAGTTCAAAATTCAACTGTTTTGTGAAAAAACTCGTCTTTTTGGCTTGCAAATGCAACAATTTGATAAGAAATTAAATTATTTCATTTAAAATAAACTTTTTTGTTGAAAAAGTTTATTTTTTTAATTGTAAAGAAGGTTTTTTAATTGGCATGAGGGTCGAACAATATTTATATTTGTTCTGCAATTGATTTTCAGTTCTACCTTGTACAATTTAAGTGACCTAAATTCATTATGATCTATATTTTCCAAATCAAAATTTTATTTTTGTGAACTTTGTAAATGTTGCAGTTAATAATATAGTGCATTTGAACCGCGGATAGGAATTGAAAGTTAATATAATTGTCAATTGATATAAATTTTTATTTTATTTAAAAAAAAACACAGAAAAAATGTAATATCAAACATAAAAAATTTGTTAGGAAAATACCAATTATAATGAATTTAGCTCAATTACATTGTATAAGGTAGGACTGATTCACATAGCCTTACTGACAAGTTCGCAGTGAGTCAGTCAGCGACGAAACATAAAAAATCTAATTTTTATTTTATTTAAAAAATATATTATTTTTAAATTAGCAGCAGAACTAATTTAAATATTATAGACATTTTTTGTAAAAGTATATTTTTGGCTTGAAAATTCAACTGTTTTACAGATCATTTGCCTTTTTGGCTTCAAAATTCAGCAATTTTGTTGAAAATTTGTTTTGGTGGAACATGAATCTTCCTGAGAGAAAATTCATATTTTTGGTTGAAAATGTAACTGTTTGGTTAAAAATTCAACTATTTGGTTGTAAGTTGAAAACTCAAATGTTTTGGTAAAAATTAATCTTTTTTGCTCGAAAATTTAAGTATTTTGTTGAAAATTCTGTGTTTTTTGCTTGAAAGTTTAACTATTCGGTGGTTATGCAACTATTTAATAAAAAATGAAATTGGTTGTTTTTGCAAATTCGTCTTTTTGGGCTGAAAATTTACCTTTTTTGGTAGAATATTTTTTTGTTTGTTGAACATTCAACTATTTCGTTGAAAACACAATATATTTGAACTTGAAATCTTAGGAATATAAAGTGTTTCATATTGAATTCAAAATAAAAGAAAACAGGGGGATGAGCCAGAGAAAAAAAATTAGGTTTTGAGGCCACCCTACTCTACAAGTCTATTCTACAAGTTCGAATGTATTTTGAATGAAAAATTCAAGACCTCACTCGAGAAAGTTAATTATTTATATTTATAATTATAACAATACGAAGAAATTTTTTTTCCACTTTAGTGTTCTTAAATGAAATATTATAAACAGTTACTTCCGGGTACAGCAGAAGGGATGAAAAATGGATAGGGGCGCTGGAAGGGTGTGGATGTCACTCCTTTGCCCTTTCAAACCCCTTGCGACTAATTCCATTTAGCCAAATTCTTTCCAACCTTTCTATTTTTGAGATATACTTTTCTATTTTGTGTTAAAAGAGGTGTACATGAGGAGGGGCGATTTCGAGGGTGATTTGTAAATCACCCCTTCGCTCTATCCAGCCCCCCGGGACTAATTCAGGGTGACCGCAGAACTTTATTTTCAAAATTCCCTGACTTTTTGCCTGATTTGTAATATTTTAATATAGAATCTTTTATAAATGGAATAAAACAATTTTTGTGTGACTCCGGTGCATAAACGCGTTTTTATGCGACAGCGTAGAGTATCGTAATGTTGTCCATTACGATACAGCGGACGATCACTCTTTATATTACACTCCGCTGTATCGTCATGTACAACATTACGATACTCTGCGCTGTCGCAACAAAACTTGTAAATTCAGCGTCTTCACATAAAATAGTCTTATCTCGCCTCGGTTTCGATCGTCCTACGATCATTGCCGCTCGTCGCGTAAAGTCCCTCATTATGCACCTCGGCGTATAATATACTATTAATTTATTATTCTAACAGGCTGCCACAGCCTAATTCACTTGCAAAAAAAATTCTAACTCAAAAAGTGACTAATGTGCATTAATAATGTTAATGTTAATGTCAATGTTAAATTCAAAAGAACTTAAATGAATTGGAAACAATTTTAAAAATCCACAAAAATTTCACTGTTCTCAGTGAAATTCGAGGGGTTGACAACTCGACCGATTGGGTGTACACCTATTTCTGACTTCAAGATACTTCAGGATAATTCAATGACTTTAGATGATTTCAAGTGACTTCAGGAGAATTCAAGTGACTTCAAGTGACTTCATGTGAATTCAAAAGACTTCAGATATTTCAGGAGATTTCAAGTGACTTCAGGAGAATTCAAATGTGACTTCATGTGAATTCTCCAATGACTTCAGATATTTCAGGAGAATTGAATAAACAAAAAGTAGTAAACAATTTTTTAGTTTTTCATGTGTTTCTGTAAAGAAATCCGCAGATTCAGGAGAACGCGCGTCCACGTTAGGGTGGTCTAAAAATGCATTGGAAAATTGTTTTTTCGAATTTTCATGCATATCGCCCCCAAATTTGTTCGAATCCACACAAAAATAAATGCGTTTGAGAAAAAAATGATATTCAGAGTTTCCGTCAGCCCCATGAAGTTTAACATGTATTTCCCATAAGAAAAAAACTAAGTTTTTGTACATTTCATTCAAAATCGTCAATATTAGACGAATCGAGTTGAAACTCAACACTGCTCTTGACAATTAGCTGTAGAATACAAATGAACAATTAGTTTTTTAATATCATCCCCATAAGTCTGTTTTATAGGGTCCCGAAAAACCCCATAAGTGAAAAATTGGATTTTGCGAGTTTCTGGAGCTGATTATGATTTTTTTTGCGGTTTTTTTAAATTCAAATTGTTTTTAAAAGTCTTTAAAAGAGTTAAAAAGTCGCGGTTCTTCCGAGTTTTATAATTAGAGTGAGGTAATAATTAATTCAAGTTAACAAACGTAATTGGTTATTAAATTTATTTTTATTTTTAATAATACTCTTTTTGAATAATGCTAAAAACTTGTGTTTCTTCTGAAATATATAACTTTTTGTCAAACTTTCACTTAGGGTAAGGTAAAAATTGATGAAACTTCCAAAAATAATTGTTTAAACAAATTATTATTATTATGTATAATTACCTTCTCTTAGAGAATTGCTAGAAAATTGCGGTTTTTTCTTGAATTTTTAACACTGCTTTGGATTTTTAGTTATGAATAAATAATGAATAAGCAATAGAGAGAGTAATTATTCAAACAATATTTCTTTTTGTGAATATATTTTTCTGAAATAATACAGATAATTGAATTATTCTTTTAATTTTCTACGTGGATCATATTATCTATGTAACTTTTCCTTGAAGTAGTTACTGAGAATTAAAAAGTCAAAGAAAAAAAGAATATTTCAGAAAAACCCCCACCTTTCCCCATTACTCTCAGTGAAAAAAAATATAAACTATAATTTATTTTATAGTTATATTATAGGTGAAGATAGTTAAAAACAATAATAATATGTTTCAAAAATTATGTTTGTCAAATTGCATTCATCATTACCGCGTTTTAAGTACACAGTTGACAAAAAGTGGAAAATTGTAGAAAAAAACCCGCAAGTTTCTAACATTATTCAAAGAGAATATTATTTTTTTTAAATATGATAATAAATTGTTTAAACAATTATGCTTGTTGACTTAATTTTAATATTATCTTACTATAGTTTGAAAGTGGACCAACATTGGAAAATTTAAGGAAAAACTGCAACATTCTAGCTTAATTCTAAAAGAATATTATCATAAATAATAAACAGTTTGAATAATTATTTCTGTCGAATTTAATTGATTACTGCCTCGCTCTAACTAAAAAGTTGAAATTCAGTTAAAAATTCAGATGAAACCGCGACTTTCTCACTCTACTCTAAGATAAAATGGCTATTAACAATAATAAATTGTTTAATTAAATTATTATATTAGAAACAATGCTTACTAAAAGAAACCTCAATAAAATAATAGCGCAAAAGACTCGCAATACCCAATTTTTAGCTTATGGGGTTTATTTTTAACCCCGTAAAACAAAATTATGGGAGTGAATCTCAAAAATAATTCCTCATTCGTATTCCATGGCTATTTCTGTAGAAAGATTTTCAGGGTAAACACGATACACCTACTTTTGACGATTCTGAATGAAATGTACAAACATGTCTTGATTTTTTATGGGATATACGTGTTAAACTATATGGGACTTGCGGAACCTCTGAATATTGGTTTTTCTTTTAAACGCATTTATGTTTTTGTGAATTTGAACAAATTTCCGGGCAATATGCATGAAAATTAAAAAAAAAATTTTTAGGACACCTTAGTCCAAGTGGACTTTGGATAGACCCCCCGGTCTCCCTCGTGGACAATCGTGGACTTTAGCCCCCTTCCCAAACAGTCCACGTAGTATATGAGTGGCCCGAAATGAATTCAGGTGATTTCAAGTGACTTCATGTGAATTCTCGTGACTTCATGTGAATTCAAATGACTTCAGACAGTTCAGGAGATTCCAAGAGAATTCCAGTGACTTCAAGTTCATTCGAGGAACTTTAAGTGAATTCAAGTGACTTCTAGTGAATTCAAGTAACTTCAAGTAAATTCAAGTGCCTTCAAGTGAATTCAAGTGATGTCGAGTGACTTCAGATATTTCCGGTGATTTCAGATATTTCAGAAGACTTCAGGAGATTTCATTACACGTGCACACCTAATTTGACTAGTTTTCAACCCCTCATTTTCGTATAGTTTTTTCTATAATTATTACTATATTCGCGAAAAAATGATTTTACTATAGTCAACTGAGGGTCTGGATTTTTTTAAATTAGATGAATTGAAAGTCAGACCCCCCGGGGGGGGGGGCACAATGCGTGTTCACTAGGCTGGTCCAAAAATAAATTGGAAAATTGATTATTCGGAGTTTCATGCATATAGAAAAATTACTAAAAAAATGCGCTTTTTCGTATTGGACACAAATTATGTTTAGAGGTTTCGTAGGCCCTGTGACGTTTAACACGTATTTCTCATAAGAAAAAAATATCATTCTGTGAATTTTATTCGGACTCGTGAATATTAGATGAATCGAGTTGAGACCTAACACTCCTCATTATAATTAGTCATACAATACGAATAAAAAATTACTTTTTAATTGGGTTAGGCGAGTTTTTGGCGCGAATTATAACTTTTTTCGTTTTTTTTTAAATACAAATTATTGATAATATATGATTAATTATTTTTTATTGATATTTGGATGTTTATATAAATTGTTTACAATTTATTGATGTTTTCAGCAATACTACTTACAAGGGGGGTTATGTTGGTGTCCGACGCCGATTTTTTTGTAACTTTGCAGGTGAAAAGAGGATCCCAGACGATAAAAAAAAATTAATTTTTTGGGCAATCGTTCATATTCAGGGGTGGAAATCACCCCTTCTATATTTTTTATACTTTTACTGTTTTAAAAGGTATCATTGTTTTTTCTTTCTTGTTTTTGCACAAAATTGTTCTAATGGATTCTATAAGTATACAGAAACTATGAAATTCATATACGTGAAAGAAACTTACTGTACACTCAATAAATTTAGTATACATATAACTTCATAAAAGATATTTGGTATACGTAAGTATACTAAAATTACAAAGTGTAATGCATTTAGTAAACATATAGGAAATTTAATATGTCCATGTATACTAAAATTGCAGACATTTCTAACAGTGTAAAGGTCTCGCAAATAAAAGTGTCAATTATATAGAGTAATTGAGATTAGCACTTTGAAACAACCCATTTTTGGTACTCGATCTAAAATTTTAGAACAATAGAAGTTAAAGTAAATTGATTGAAATAAAAAAAAAATGTGTAGAACAAATTTTTTGTTCAAATGACGAAAAGAGGCTAGGAATCTACAAAACAAGGAAGTTTCAAAAGGATAATATAGAATTTTTGACCTGATTGGATAATAACGAAGGTTGCTTGAAAGGTAATTATTTCATTTTGATGAAGAATTCAGAATTTGAATAAAAATTTATGATTTCTAGAAAAAGATTTTTAAAAACGGGAGCATGGTACAATGTATGAGTACCATGCAGGCCCCGGGTCGATTGAGTACTGAAAAGATCGAACATCGAACATAATGATTCGAAAGAAAGAAATGTAGGCGCCAAATTTCAATGTTTTAAGGAGTTTTGTAAGGTAAAATCCCATTAACAAACTATATATAAAATCACATTATAAGCAGAATTATAAAATTTCAAAACAGTAATATCGTTCAAAGCATTTCTATTCTCACTTTTAATGTAGATCATCTCGACAAAAGGTTCTTTTAAAATAATTTGACTCCTTATGTAGTATTTTAATGTCATCCCATTTGATATAATTTAAATTTCCATTATGAACGGAGTGAATGTGTCTAGCAATTTCTTTATGGTTTTTAGTTGTCTAATATATGACATACCACAAGAACAATCCAATTTCTAAACAACATTACACTGTTATAATTTTTCTAATTAGTCTTTCCCCAATTTCATAAAACGGTCAAATTTTGAATCAATTCTAAAAATAGTATTAATATTAAAGTTAGAAAAAAGTCTACGAATTGGATAAGATATGTCTGGATGAAAGTTAAAAGAGACAAATAGTTTCTGTTGATTATTATTTGTTAAATTTAACTTGGAAGAAGGTTTTTTATTATTAATTTGAAAAAGTTTTCTGTTGATGTGTTTTTCAATAAAAAGTTTAGGATAACTATTGTAATTTAATATTTTTCAACTGAAATTAAATTTTCTTGGAGAAAAGATTCATCGGAGAGAATAGCCGGATCGACTAAATTCTTCACAATACCAATCTTTTGGTGTATGGGATTATTTGACAAAAAATTTTAAATTCTACCGGAACATGTACTTTTTCTGAACCAGTTCGTGATAATATCTTCTGAATTTTTTCTGATTCTTTTTAAGTTTAAAAAACTGATATAATTCTTCAATTCGACTTCAAATGTGAACTTTAACCTTTCGTGATAGCTATTAAAACAAGAAACAATGTTTTCAATTTCGTCTTTTGGAACAATAAGAAAAGTGTGATCAACATATCTATAAAATTCATGGATTTTGACCTTGAATTTTTTTAAATTTCCAATTCGAGATCTTGTAAGACAATTTCAGCAAGAATACGTGATATCGGAGACCGCATTGGAGTCCCGAATTTTGTATTGTAAAAATGATTACCAAATTGAAAACTAGTAGAAATCATAAGAAAAGAGATACTAGATTCAAAATCATTTTGAGAGATATTAGTATAGTTTTTAATGTGACACCATCTCTTATCGATACCAGAGAGAACCAAATCTAAAGGTATATTAGAAAATAGTGAGATTACATCTAGACATAAAAATATGGTTATCCGGAATTTTAATTTTAATAATATTTTCTCGAAAAGTGAAAGAATTTAACCAATAGTTTCAGCCAAGTAATAAGTTGGAGTGTTAATATAAGATACAACCTTAGAGGAAAATTAATTTTATGAACCATTGGAAGGCCATACATTCTTGCTATATTGGTATTGTAATTTGTCAATGACTTTATTTTAAAATAACTACCCAAATATCCTTCAGAATTCCAAAATTTCTTCCATATATTTCTATATATTTATATATTTCTATATATTTCTTCTATGTATTTTATCCCAGACGTTAAAACATTATTGAGGATTTTGAATCATTCCTCTATCTATCTACCAGAAGAACTGTTATCTTGGGATATACATGTAAATGTGGTTGAATCTAACAAATTTGTATTGATTCAACCAAATATTTGATTGATCCTACAAAATTTTGTTGTTGAATAAACCAAATACGCCAACAAAGTAGTTCAACTTTCAACTAACCAGTTGCATTTTTAGGTCAAAAAATTAATTTTCAATAACTTAACTTTTTCCCGTCTAAAAGTTTTTCTACAGATTTACCTAGTTCTATTAATTGAGTTCGCATTTAAACGAAAAAAAAGAGGCGTAGGGGAGTTTATTGAAAACATGGGGGAAAAAAATTACTCACAAAATTGGAAAAAAGGTCAATAGGGGAAAGAGTTTGAATTCCGAAATATGAAAGTGATCATCATCAGAAAATGTACTAAATGTTATCAAATTGGTAACTTAGTTTATGGTCATGATTCATTATTATATATTTATTATTTATTTTAACATAGATTATGGTAAAACTCATATGTCACATAGGACATTGACTTTTGTTTATCATTTTCTATAAATTCTCGAAGATATATTTAACCGGAGAATTCGTTTAGATAAAATTTACAATTTAAAAAATCTTATTTTCCAACCAAAATGAATTTATTCCTGACTCTACTCGAGAGACTATATCTTTCACGTATATTAATGCTCGGTGGAAGCATAATCAGATAGCGCATGTATCTTTCATTGCAAAGTGCGATGCGATTCAACGTGCATAGATTTAGAAATAAACTATTGGATTGAAAATTTATTTTTTTTTTAGTTAAAAATACAGCTCTTTGTTTGATAATTGATTTGGTTGTTTTCGAAAATTCAACTATTTTCTTGAAATTTTAATTATTTTATTGAAGATTCCACTATTTTCTTAAAAAGTCATATTTTTTTGTCGCAAATTTAACTATTTTGTTGAATATTTGTGTTTTTGGATTGAAAATTCAACTGACTTCTACAAAAGTCGTCCCATCTGCAAACCAAATGCAACTGTTTGGTTGATAATTAATTTTGTCGTTGGTGAAAATTCAATTAATTGGTTGAAAAATCATCTTAATATGTTGAGAAGTCAACTATCTGTTAAAAAATTCAACAGTTTTGTTAAAAATTTAATTATTTGGTTAAAAATTCACTATTTTGAGGAAAATCGTCACTTTTGCTTGAAAGTTCAACTATTTGGTTGAAAATGGAACTTTTTGGTTGATAATTAATTTTGATGTTGATGAAAATTTAACTATGTGGTTGAAAGCTCATCTGGTAGTTTAAAAATTCCAAAGTTTTCCATTTTCGGTTAAAAAAAAATATTTTTTAGTTAAATATTCGTCTATTTGGTCTATTTTGGTTTTTCGTTGAATAATGAACCTTTCAGGTTGAAAATTCATAAACGTCTTCGAAAAAATTCGTCTTCTTGGTTTGAAAATTTAACTGTTTCGTTAAAAAAAAACTATTCTATTGAAAAGTCGTCTTTTTTGTGAAAATTTGTGTTTCTTAGTTGAAAAATCATGTATTTAATTAAGAATTTAACTATTTTATTGAAAATTCGTCTTTCAGTATAAACTTAATCTTCTTTCTTAAAAATTAATATTTTTGGTTGAAAATTTATTTAGTGAAAAATTAATCTACTTGGTAGGAAATTCAACAATTTTAACAAAATTGTTGAATTAATTTTGCTATGAAGTCATTTTTTGGTTGAAATTTTCACTGTTGTGTTGAAAATTTGTCTTTTTGATATGAAAATGCATTTTCTTTGGTTAAAAATCCAAGTATTTGGTTGAAAATTGAATTACTTTGTTAAAAATTCATTTTTCAGGTTGAAGATTCTTGATAATATCTAAAAAGGGTTTGGTTGAAAATTTAGTTATATTGTTAAAAAAAAATTTTTTCTGGTAGAAAATTAATTTTTTTTATTGAAAATTTAACGCATTCATTTTTTGTAAAAATTTTTCTTTCTTAGTTGAAAATTCATGTATTTGATTAAGAATTTAACCATTTTATTGAAAATTCGTCTTTTAGTATAAAATTAATCTTCTATGTTAAAAATTAATATTTTTGGTTGAAAATTTATTTAGTGAAAAATTAATCTACTTTGTAGGAAATTTCACAACTTAAAAAAAAATTGTTGAATTTTGTTTTGTTAGAAAGTCATTTTTTTGTTGAAAATTCCACTGTTGGGGTGGAAATTTTTTCTTTTTGGTATGAAAATGCATTTTCTTTGATTATGAGTTCAAGTATTTGGTTGAAAATTGAATGACTTTGTTGAAAATTCATTCTATTGTTTGAAGATTTAACTTTATCTTGTTGGAAAATAATTTTTTTCGCTTCAAAATTAATTTTTTTAACTGAATATTTAACTATTTCATTACCGGTAGAAATGTACCTTTTTTAGTTAAAAATTCAACTGTTTGGTTTGAAAGTCAACTTCTTTGTTGAAAATAGTTTTTTTGACTGAAAATTAAACTATTCTATTTTTTGTGGAAATGTATTCTTTTTGGTTCAAAGTTCAACTATTTGGTTGAAAATTTAACTGTTTTGCCGAAAATTCGATTTTTCGTTGAAAATTAATTTTTTTTGTACTGAAAATTGAAAATTGTTATTTATTTTAAATTGAAAATTTATTTTTTTTATCTGTTAAAAATTCAACTTTTTGATTGAAAACTTAAATGTTTTGTAATTAATTGTTTAAACTGATAATTTAACTATTTTACTTCTGATTGAAAATTTAACTATTTGGTTCAAAATTAATTCATTTTATTCTAAATTGTTTTTACTTTGCGGAAAGTTAATTTTTATTTATCTAAAAATTTAACTGTTTAATTTTTGTTAAGAATTAATCTTTTTCACTTAAAAATTCATCTTTTTGATTGCAAATCTGTTTTGTTGAAAATTCTTTTTTTGTTTGTTGAAAATTAATTTCTTAAACTGAACATTTGACAATTCCATTTCGGTTCAAAAAATATATTTCTTAGTTCAAAATTCATCTATTTGGTTGAGGATTTAACTATGCAGTTTAAAAAAATCGTCCAATTCCACTGGTTAATTCAAACTTTCGTGGTTAAAAGGTCATTTTTTTTGTTTGTTAAAAATGACCTTTTTTCGTGAAAATTCAACTATCTTTGAAAAAATTCGTCTTTTTTACTGAAAACTTCAAATTTTCGGGTGGTAATGCAGCTGTTCATATTTATGGACTTTCCATACTAAATTATTATAGTAAATCAGCGATGGTTTTTCATAATGTGCCTAATAAGACATATTATAAGGATAATCTCAATTTCTAATAGTATGATAAGCATCTTTCATTTTTTTTTTATTATTTTTTTTTTCATGTTCTTTTTCCTCCTTTAGAGAAATCTCTACGTCATAGCAGGCTGCATGAACGGATGACACAATTCTTTGGTCGTGAAAGGTTTCATTCGTGTGTATAATAGATACAGGCGTTGCCAAAGTCGCATTCTGACGTAGGTAGGTATACATTGTAAAGAAATCCTAAACTCACGTAAAATATACTTCCTTTCAGCTTTAACCTCATTTTCAAAATAAATTTTCCACTTCAAAATACAGCATGAGCACGTTTATTTATAATCACAAGGAAATATTGCTCTTTTAAAAGATACAATTGCAAGACTCGCGTTGCGCGACTTTTTCCATTTTTTTCGCCTTTTTTAAAAAAAAAGTGCGAATTTTTGAAAAAAAATTAGTCAAAGTCGTTTAAGCCTCCCCCTCCCATACTTTCCCTCCCCTACTTCCCCTCCCCGCAATTTATTCTTCATCACCCCTTCTCCAACATTTTAGTTTCATTAATAATTTCCAATAATTTCCCAAATTTCCCTCAATTACCCTCACTTCCCCTACATCCCCTCCCTAATTTCCCCTCACTTCCTCTATTTTCCTCCCCGAATTACCCAAAATTTCCCCTACTCCCGCACATTTTCCTAAGTTATCTTCCCATCCTATATTTCCCTCATTTCTTATTACTGCACCTACTTGTCCTCTCCTAATTTCCCCTAACTTTCCATGCTTCCTCACCTCTTACTTCTCTACGTTGTCTGCCCTCACTTCCTCTCCTTTCCTCTCACTACCCCCATTCATCTACCTCCCGTCATTTCCCCCACTTCACTTACTTTACCTACCGTCATTTCCTCTCATTTCCCGTCAGTTCCCCTACTTTTCTACTAAAAATTTCCCCTCACTTCCTCTTCATTTATTTCCTTTAACTTCCGATACCTTTCTCCCCTCATTTCCCCCCATTTACTCTAATTCTCCTCCGTTTATTACCCCTCTTTTCCCGAATTTCACCTTTCTCATTTTCCCCTGCCTTCCCACACCACATTTCCTCTAAATTCCCCTCCACTCATTTACCCATACTTTCCGTACTTTCCTATCACTTTCCCTACTTTTCCGCCCCTCATTTCCTCTCACATCCCCTCCACTTATTTCCCTTCACTTCCCCTACTTTACCCAACATCATTTCCACTCACTTCCCCTACTTGTCCTTCCCTGATTTCCCCTAAATTCCCCTGATTCCTCTTCCTCCATGTCCCCCTACTTTCCCTACCCTCACCAACCAAACCCTAAAAATGCGATGAAACTTGTGAAATTCAAAAATTAGAAAAAATGGTATTATTTTAATTGAGAACATTAAAAATTAAATAATCTCTCATGTAAGCCTTGACAGTTGGTCATTTTCAAGTCGAAAACATTTAAAATCGATTAATTTCAAATTCAATTACAGTCTTCCACCCTTTCCCCTATTCTTCTTTTTCCCCCTTTTTAAAAGGAGAAAAAAGCGAATTGAATTAATAAAATCCAGTAAGACAATTCAACCATTTTTGGTTGAAAATTAGACTATTTGATGACAACTCTAACTGTTTTGTTGCACATTCCTGGTTTTAGATAAACAATTTTTTTTTTTGGATTGAAAATTCCTCTTTTATAATATAAAAGTCATCTTTTTTTGTTCAAAATTCACGTTTTCCTTAGTTACCTTCCCACCTTATACTCTCCTTATTTCCTATTACTGCACCCACTTGTCCTCTCCTAATTTCCCCTAACTTCCCCTGCTTCATCTCCTCTTACTTCTACACGTTGTCTCACCTCACTTCCTCTAATTTCCCCTCACTTCCCCCATTCACCTGCTTCCCATCATTTCCCCCACTTCACCTACTTCACATACCGTAATTTCCCCTCATTTTCCATCACTTTCCCCACTTTTCCACCCCACTTTTCCACCCCACATTTCGCCTCACTTCCTCTCCACTCATTTCCCTTAACTCCCCATACCTCCCTTCTCATTTCCCCTTACTTTCCCTATCGTTATTTCCCCTCATTCGCTCTAGTTATCCTCTCTTAATTACTCCTCCCTCAATTACCCCTCTTCTCCCGAAATTCCCCATTTCCCCCTGCTTTCCCACACAACATTTCCTCTAACTTTCCCACCACTTATTTTCCCTCACTTCCCCTATACTCATTTCCCCTGACTTCCCCTATACTCATTTCCCCTCACTTCCCCTACTTCCCTTCCCCTAGTTACCCTTCATTTCCCCTAATCCCCCTTCCCTAATTTACCCCTACTTTCCGTACTTTCCCATTACTTTCCCTACTTTTCCACCCCTCATTTCCCCTCCACTTATTTCCCTTCACTTACCCTACTTATCCTCCCCTAAATTTCCCTGATTCCTCTCCCTTCATGTCCCCCTAATTCCCCTCCCCTCACCAACGAAGTCCTAAAAATGCGATGAAACTTGTGAAATTAAAAAATTAGAAAAAGTTGTATCATTTTAATTGAGAACATTGAAAATTAAATAATTTCTTATCAAAGCTTTATTCTGAGAAAATTTTTAATCAGTAGCGTTTAAAATTAAACCATTTATAATTTCGTAAACCCGTATTCAAATTTTTTTTTAATTGTAAGCCTTAACAGTTGGTCATTTTTAAGTCGAAAACATTTAAAATCGATTAATTTCAAATTCAATCAGTCTTCAAACCTTTCCCCTATTCTTGTTTTTCCCCTTTTTTAAAAGGAGAAAAAAGCGAATTAAATTAATAAAATCCAGTAAGAAAATTAAAAAATTTTTGGTTCAAAGTTAGTTCTTTTTGATAAAAATTAGACTATTTGGTCAAAAATTTAACTGTTTTGTTGAGCATTCCCCGTTTTGGATAAACAAATTAATCTTTTTGGATTCAAAATTCCTCTTTTATGCAGAAAAGTCATCTTTTTTCTTGAAAATTCAACTTTTCAGGTTGATCATCCAAATTTCTTCTAAAAAATTCGTCTTTTTGGCTTGAAAATTCAACTATTTGGTTAAAAAATGCAACTGCTTTTGGTTGTTATTTGAAAATTCGTCAATTTAGTTGAAAATTCAATTATTTTATTCAAAAGTAATTTTTTGGTCCGAAATTCCACTGTTTTGTTCAGCGTTCGCCTTTCTGAATTGTAAATTCGACCTTATAGATTGAAAATTCATTTTTTACGGTGGAAAAGTCATCTTTTTTGGTAGAAAAGTCATCTTTTTTGGTTGATAATTCAACTTTTTTGGCTGAAAATTTATTTCTTCCTTGAAAATTCATCTCGTTTGATTAAAAGTGCACTATTTGGTTGTAAATCCAACTATTTAGTTAAAAATTATTTGTTTTTTAAATCAAATAATTGAAAATTTATCTTTTTTGGGTGAAAATTATCTTTGTGTTCAAAATTCAACTTTTGAGGTTGATAATTCCACTGTCTTTTAAAAAATTCGTCTTTTGGCTCGATAATAATTTCCAATTAAAGTTAAAAGTTGAAGTTAATAATTAATTTTAGCTAATTGGATACCTAAAACAAGAAAAAATTTGATTTATAAATTTTATCCGAAAAAAAAACGAATCAAAAATTGTATTGAATGGCATTCCTCTGTATAATTTTTCATTTCAATTCAATCTGAATATTCTGTATTCTAAAGCAATTAACAATTCCTTTTTTTGTTATCAAAATGAGTTAATCACGTTTTTTGTCCATTGTCGAGGACAATGGAATTAAATAATTAGCAGTACATTAATTTTTGACAGAAAATTTAGCTTTGCCATTTTTGATTAAAAATTCAACTAATTGGGTAAAATCTGAACCTTTTTGTTAAAAATTTTATTTTTTGGGTTGAATGTGCATCTCTTCGGTTGTAAATTTAACTATTTTATTGCAAATTGCTTCTTTCTTTGGTTGCATTTTTTTTTAATGAACACTTAACTATTCCATTTTTGTTTGAATATTCATCTCTGTGGTTTAAAATTTGACTATTTTGTTGAACATCAATTTTTTTACTGGGATTTTAACTTTTCCAATTTTAGTCGAAAATTTATCTTTTTTTAGTTTAAAATTCCTCTCTTATCTCCGAAGTCGAATTTTTAGATTGTACATACAACGGTTTGGTTCAATTTCGTTTTTTATTTGTAAATTCAATTTTTTTTTAATGCAATTGTTTTTGGTTGAAGTTGAATTTTTGTTTAATTCATCTTTTTAGGAAGAAAATTAAAGTATTTGGTTGAAAATTAAAGTATTTTGTTGAAAAATCATATTTTTTGATCGGAAATTCTACTGTTTTTGTGAACATTCCTCTATTTTGACACAAAATTCGTCATTTTGGATTGAAAATAAACTTTTTTCGTGGAAAATTCAACTGTTTAAAAAAAATTCAATTATTTGGTTGAAAATTTATCTTTGTAGGTTGAAATTTAAACAGTTTTGTTAACAATTCAACTATTCTGTTGAAAATTTATTAATTGAATTAATTTCATTTTAAGTTATCATCTTATCTGAAAATTCAAATGTTTTGTTGAATCTCATCCTTTTGGATTAAAAATTCATCTTTTATTTTAGGAAAGTCATCTTTTTTGGTTGAAATGAATAAATCTGAATTTTTCGAAATTGAAATTTGAAATTGTTTTATTGCATTTATAGAAGATTCGATGTTAAAATTGTTACAATATCAAAATGCTGTTCTTTGAATAATAATGTTCAGAAATGAAAAATTGGTCCGGGAAAAATCAGAGAATTTCGTAAATTAATTTTTGCGGCCACCCTGTTGACATAAAAAAATAGATATTATTTATCTGTCGAGATATGCGGCACATGAAAGAGAACATACTACAGTGATAATTTTTAATGTTCAAGTATATCGTAAATTATTACTTCAAAGAACAAATGGCCCCATATTTTTACGAGCAGATGGCTACAGAATCACAAAAATAGAACGCAGAAGAAAATCAGAGAAATCATTTCAAAAACTCAAGCCACTAAACAGTGTAATTTACCAGGTTTATGTGATTCAGCTGCTTTCAACTTGTTCAATTTTGACACAATATTTTGACTTTTAACTTCACAAACATAGTTTGAGGATCAAATTCAGTGTTTGAGGTTTTTGCGGGGAAACTGGAATAACAATTTGTGAATTATTGGGAGATGAACATCTTTAATTTTGAAATTTTTTCGTTATGCAAAATCTTCTGGAAAATTTCAAAGTATACCAGAATTACCGAAGATTCTAGAATTTTTAATGAATTTTTAGGTATACTAGCTTAGTTAAAAAATTAATCCCTTCGGGGGAAAATTCTTCTTTTTTTTTTGTTGAACATTGTTTTTTTTTAAATTAATTGTTTTAGTAAAAATTTTGCTCTTCTATTTTTGGTTATTAATTGATCTTTTTTGTTCGAAAATTCAACAGTTTGGTTTCAAATTATTTTTGTTTTGTTTATAATTCATTGTCTCTTGGGTTGAAAATTCAACAATTTGGATGAAATTTTTTTCTTTTTTGACTGAAAAATATTTAATTGTTGAAATTTTTTTTTAATGGAAAGATCAGCATATGATTTGAAAATTCATCTGTTTGGTTGCAAATTCGTTTTTTTTCAATTACTTTTTTTTAGAGAATATTAATTTTTGACTTAAAATTGAACTTTTCCATTTTTTGATAATATTTGATCTTTTTTAGTTGAAAATTCAACTATTGGCTTAAAAATTAATGTATTTTATTGAAAATGATCTTTTTAGTAGAAAATTAATCTTTTCGGTTAAAACTTCGTCTTTTTTGTTTGCGAATTCGTATTTTTTTGTAGAAGTTTAATCTGTTTTGTTAAATATTCAACCATTTTGTAGAAAATTTAACTCTTTTTTGACTATTTTGTCAAAAATTAATTTTTTAACTGAATATCTAAGTTTTCCATTTTTAGTTGAAAATTAAACATTTTTAGTTGAAAATTTGTCTTTTTTGTTGAAAACTAATCTTCCTTGTTCCAAATTTTCTCTTTTTTGGTTGAAAATGCAACAATTATTTTTGTTTGTTTATAATTCATATTTTCGGGCTGAAAATTCAAAAGTTTTACAGAACATTCGTTTGTTCAATTTTAAAATTCAACAATTCGGATGAAATTTTTTTCTTTTTTGACTGAAAAATATTTAATTGTTAAAAATTTGTCTTTTTAATTGGAAAGATCAGCATTTAATTTGAAAATTTATCTCTTTGGTTGCAAATTCGTGTTTTTCAATTAATTGTTACAGAATATTAATTCTTGATTTAGAATTGAACTTTTCCATTTTTTCCAAATTTAACGAAAAGAAATTTCGTTGATGTCAAAATTTTCCGTACTAGAAAATTCAAGTCCGGCAAAATTTGCCGTACTAGAAAATGTAAATCCGGCAAAAAATGCCGGACTACAAAATTAAAATACGGCTAAAAGTGCCGAACTAAAAAATTAGAATACGGCAAAAACTGCGATGAGCAATTTTTTAGTGTGTAATGTTCTTCATTATATGACACTTTCTGTCTATGTATAACTTAATATTCCTCATTTTATGAAAAAATAGTAAAATATTGTACTATTTTTCCAAAGTACCAAAAAATATTATCAGAACAGAAAGTTCCTTATTGACACAAAAATTTTCCGGACTTGAAACTTTAAATCCGGCAAAATTTGCCGAAGCTCAATGCTCGACCTAAAATTTAACACTACGAAAATTTGCGCGCAACGTTGTACAGAGAATGTGTCTGCCGCAGACGGCCATATTAAAAAAAATTAAAATCTCATACATTTTCAGTACTACGCTTATTTTCATGAACAAAACAGTAATAATCCTATTTTCAACCTTAAGTTTCATAAATTAAGGAGCCTAAGTTTTTCTTTGAGACCAAAATATAACAAAAAAATTATCTTTTTTTATTGTTGAAAAATGTAAATTTGAAATTGTTTTATCCTTCCGGGTTCAATTAAAAAATGTACATAGTTAAGTCTTTTAGTCTTGCTTCGTATATTTAAAAATGTTGTTAATAGATACTGCTTTTAGTGCCTAAATAATTTCGAATTAATCGCGTTTGACATTAAACAATGTTTGATTTCGTAATATTAGACAATTTCTAGACGTTTGAAATTCAATTATTTCTAAATTATCAATTGTTCATGTAAGTTATTCAAATATGAACAATTTTTAATTGAATATTTAAAAAATATTACTATTCAAAATCTAAAAATACGATGACTAACGATTTTTGTAAAACAAGAATCTATTAGACATGACCCAGGTGGAAGTACACCGCTGGTGTAGTACTGGCCCAGTACAGATTGCCGGAGCGCCAGTACTGGTCATCTGAGGTTCTGGAAGCTGGAATTACAACATTGTCATATCGATATGGGCACTGTGTCATAATTTAGTGCTTATTTAGTTCTAATTTATGCTGCAGAAAAAAAATGTTGTGCCCGGTAATTTTCTGTACTGGACCAGTACTGCCTGGTAATGCTCCACAGTAACGGCGCGGTACTGCACACCAGTACTGGTTCTGCACTGGCAAACTGCTGGTGTACAGAAATGCCGGAGTTAATTTTAAAAATGTTAAAAATCATTTAATTGTTTTTAAGACGCATATAGGTCATTGTCAAATTGTAGGCAAATTTTAGTACCTACAGTGGTAATCACATTATTATTAGGAATTTAATATTTCATAACCGAAATTGATCTTATTACGTCTAAAAATTTAAAAACAAAAGGGGCAGTTTTGAAAATAAGAAATAATAATGAAATTCTTTCATGAAATACGGAAAGTGGATTTGATGTTAGGAGTTTGATGAAAGAGAGCGCGAGCTTTTAAAAAGTTCAAACGCGAATACTGTAACGTATGCCATTTAGGGAAAATTCTATTTTTTTATTATACAGTTTGTAACTTACACGAGATTTCTTCAAATTTGAGTAATATGTAAATTTTTTTTTTCAATTTCAAGAGAAGTTCTACTTTTTATTGAGACGATTGAGACTGGCTACATATAAAATTTAAAAGCTACAAAATTCATTAATTTGTCACAATTGTGAATAAAAATTACGTAAAGCATACAGTATATTATTAATAATAAATCTACCTACCTATGCTGTAATATAATTTGTAACACATCTCTTCCTTTCTAATTAACTTATTTAGCTCAATTCTTGAGATCTGTATATTTATAAATGGAGGTTAGGAGACAGAAAACAAACCGGCCTATCTGATCCACGCGCATGCGCATATAAGAAGTTGTGCACTCCTGTATTGTACCGTACGGAAATGCTGCGAGGAAATTGATGAAGTTTAGCCTTTTTTAATATTTATAAAAAAGTAACAGATTTTAATCATAAAAAGTCACCTACTTATGAAAGACAACACCGCTGAGCAAGTAACGGAATGGTTTTTATAATTTCTTTTCACTCCGGAACTAGTTTGTAACTCACGTACGGTAATGATGTTTTTGTCGTCAAAATGCACTTTTCAGTTTTAATATCGAATTCACAAAAAAAAGAGTTAATATTTGAAGCTCAATTTTATCAAATCTTGTATTAAACGATACGCTAAATATTTATATATTTATTACTCAATTGTAACTACAATATTTTACTAGAAAAAAAGACGTTCGGTAATGACGTCTGAAATGACAAAAATCGAGGGACAGACTTTAAGGTTCTTACAGTATTATTTGTTTGACTTGAAAAATGTGTATACATTAAATTTATGTTTATCTAAAGTTTACAAACTTGATAAGTTAAGCGTTTTTCAGGTTACTGTCTAAAAAAATGAGAACAACAGTTTATCCTTGTGCAAAGTAACGTTGGGAAGCTGTACGGTAATGACGTTTGGGGTGTTCTTTTACTAAATTAAAGTAAATAGGAACACAAATAAAGAAAAAGAAATGCCCATTTTGTGGAGGATGATAAAAACTATTTATTAAATTTGAAAAAAAATCAGTACGAGTTTCTAAGTTAATGTTATATTACTGGGACTTCAAGTTTACCTCCAATTTGACAATTACCCATATGATGCATTTTCAACAAAATAGTTGAATTTTAAACCAAAAATATTTTCTCCACAAAGAGATGAATTTTCAACAGAAAAATACGAATTTAAAAAAAAAAACTATTTTTTAACCAAGTAGATGAACCAAATAGTAACATTTTCAAGCCAAAAAGATGAATTTTCGATACAAAAGAAATTTTTTTTGATAATGTAGTTGAATTTTCGACACAAAATTATGACTTTAACAAAATAATTAGATTTTTTTCTAACTAATTGAATTTCTAACCAAGTAGTTGAATTTTCAGCATACAAAGATACATTTTAAATCAAATGGTCAAGCTTTCAAATAAAAAATATTACAAATTAAATTGAATATTACAATTTTCAAGACAAAAACACAATTTTTTAAAAATACAGTTGACTTTTTATAAAGAAAGTTAATTTTCAACCAACAAAAGGTGAATTAAAAAAAAATAGTAAAGTTTTTAGGCTAGAAAATTGCATGTTTTAGATAACAGTGGACTTTTAGATCCTAAGAGATGAATTTTTAACAAAAAAGTTCATTTTAAATCAAGAAAGTTGAATTTTTAACTCAATAGTTGAATTCTCAACCAAAAAGTTGAACTTTAAACAAACAAGAATTATTTTCTACCCAAAAATACGACTTTTTAACAAATCATAAGAAATTTTCTACTATACAGTATATGCAATATGCATGATGAATTTTCAAATAAAAATGGAATAGTTAAATTTTCAAATAAAAACTCTGATAAAAAAATAACTCTGAACAAAAAAAAAACGAATTTTTAACAAAATTGTTGAATTTTCAACCAAATAGACGAATTATCTACAAAAAAAGTTTAATTTTCAACCAAATAGTTTAATTTTCTACTAAATTGTTGAATTTTCAAGCCAAAAAGATTAATTTTCTACAAAAAAGTCGAATTTTTAATATAAAAGTTAATTTGAAAGCCAATATTTGAATTTTCAACAATAATTATGATTTCGTAATAAAAGAATTAGTTTTTTTTACAAATTTCTTCAACTTTAAGTCAGATAATCGACTTTTCAACAAAAAAAGATGAATTTTCAACGAAGCATGCAGCAGTTGATATTTCAACCAAACAATTGCATTTTTGACCAAAAAGGATGAATTTTCAACCATGAAGATTAAATTTCCACCGAGAAAGAGGAATTTTTAACAAAATACATGAATTTTCAACCAAAAACTTAAACTTCCAACCAAAAATGATACATTTTTAACCAAAAGACTAAATTTTTAACTGAAAAAGAAATTTTCAACCAACAATGAAATATTGTAAATGTCATTTAGCAAATTTATTTTCAACCAAACAGGAAACGAATTTTCATCAAAATACAGTGAAACTTCGAGAGGTTTTGGGGCTGACGGTGGGCGGGAACTAACTCTGACATAGTTCCATTCCAGATGTAAACATTCAGGGGCGTGTGAAGCGTTTCCGGTGGATTTTGTTGCGTGTTAAAAAATATTTTGAAAATCGTTTTTCCAATGCGGAGACAAGGGTAAGCTAAATATTTAACGGAAATGAGAGAGAAAGTTTCCTGTTACACGTTAAAATAAATGTTTTACCTGCTTACGTGCTTTAAACGTTTGCGGGCCGTTGAGCATCTCGTTTAAAAGGAGAGCTTTCTTTCGAATAATCGGTCCAGATACTCTGTCTGTATCATATAGCATTTCACCTTTGGTGTTTCTCATGCTGACAAACTCTGTACTTTTACTTAATTTCATCTCTTAAAGTAATAGTTTCATGGTTCCTTCAGAGTAGTTTTGTATTTTGCCTGCACAAAGTTTTATTAATAATTAATAAAAGCTTATTCAATTTGAAAAAATTATATATTGCTTCCTCATAGATGACGTTCACCATATCTCGAAAAGTAAAAGAGCAATGATCATGAAATTCAGACCAATTGTAGCTCCGATTGATATCTAGGTCTGATAGGATTTTAAGCCTTGTGTATATGAGAACAACTTTTTTTTTTATTCAAAATACAACAACACGATATCTAAAGTATTTGTTCGTGTTTTCGAGACGCATCAATCGACCTATTGTTGAAACTTTTATGACCTACCAGTTCCGATTTAAGAATTACAAAAAAATGGTTTATTCTGTTTATACGAGAACAACTTTATGGATATTAAAAATAAATCAACACTATATGTAGTGTATTTGTTTGCGTCTGCGAGATGCATCCATCGACCTATTGTTGAACCTTTTATGACCCACCACTCACACCAGTACCGATTTATGAAGTTAAAAAAACGTTTGTTTTGTTCATATGAAAAAAACTGGTTTGATATTCAAAATACGACAATACTATATGCAGTGCAATTGTTCGTATCTTCGAGACGCATCGATCGACCTATTGTTAAACCTTTTATGACTCCCCAGTAACGATTTACAAAATTTCAAAAACACTTGGGAATTCTGTTTATGCGAAAAAAACTTTATTTTATATTAGGAATACTATAGTGCTGTGTCTGACAGGTTTGTTTGCGTCTTCGAGACACGTCGAATGACTTATTGACGTACCTGACGTACCTTTTATGATCTAGCAATGCCAATTTATAAATTTGAAAAATATATTGTTTCTCTTCATGATACAAGGAAAACTTTTTTAATATTGGGAATACAACAGTAATATGATATATTCGTTCGCGTCTCTAAGACTGGATTAATCAATTGACGAACTTTCTATGACCATTATTGATTTATCAATAGCGACTTAGAAAGTTAAAAAAAATAAAATAAAAAAAACACATCGATTGACATTTTGATGGGCTCTCTGATTTTCTGAAAATAACATTTTTGGTAAAATAGAAACATAAGCTTGAAAAATATTGAAAGTATCCATTTCTTTTGCTAGAAAAAAACCTCCCTCTATAAGGAAGTAAATTTATCTGATATCTGTGAGGAAGCAAAATGCTCATAAAATTATTTTCTGCTTTTTGATCTTTTGCCAATGCTTCTTTCCCAAAATCTCGCACTTGCGAGCAGTCTAATTCCTCAGTTTAAACTTCGTCTAGAGAGGGGATGTGGTGGGCGGGGACGACAAACTCAAATTTGAACTCTACTCATTTCAGAAGGAATTTTTTTTTTTTCAGTACATTGTAATGAAAGATTGTACCCTTGAAAAAATTTAAACGGTATTTAAATTGACAATACTGTCTGGTAACAATACTAGAACTGAGGGCAAAACATATCATATGAATTTCCAAGTGAAGAGGATTGCTATTAAAATTCGTAATTAGCTACGAGGCTTGGGATTGTCTGAGGTCTGAGATGATAAATTACAAATTGCTTCCTGTCACTCGGGAGAATTCGTGTAGTACTCAGAACTTGGGTGAAACAGTAATATCGAGCGACCCCACCCACCAGTCTTTCCAGCTTCTCCTGCATATTTTAGCTTTGCAGAACACAAGTGTTTCACTTGCTAGTACTTTGCTCCTTAGTTCATGTAAAACAAGCTAAAAGCTTCTTAGATTCTTTAAAGAGCTTCGAAATGCCAAGAACCCGTTTCTTAAAACCCGTCAAGAAATTGAAGGGCATGAGTACATATATGTATGAATTTAATCACAACCAGTGATAACGGCTGCATCCGAATTTATTAGAAGTACTCGCATTTGCCTGGAAATTTGGCCAGGGGAGAGGAAATCTGCAGAAAATTACCTTCAGAGTTCAGCCGGGGTTTCTACAGTCGAGTTTGAAGGCAGATGTCCCTACCCATCAAATGCACACAATCATTCTCAGCGAATATGCAACATGCTCGTGGATGGTCACCCATCCGACTGTTATCCGCGCTCGAAATGACTTCACATTTCGACTTTTCTCGAGTCCAAAACTACAGATAGTCATAGGGGGGGGGGGGGCTCCAGTGGAAGTAACATTACGATTGCTTTCATATTTCAGACTTTACACTGCCTCGCATATTCCCCACTTTTTCCCTTTTTGAAGAATTCCTATTTTTTCCCCTGTTTTAAAGAAAGTTTCTCTTTTTCTCGCTTGATACGTTCTGAATTCAACTATTTTGGTTGAAAATTCTACTATTTGGTTGAAAATTTAATGATTTGGTCAAAAATGCAACTATTTTGTCAAAAATTTATCTTTTTGGTAAAAAATTTAACTACTTGGTTGAAAGTTAAACTGCTTTCCCTAAAATTTATCTTTACGGTTGAAGAAGAATCTCTTTGGTTGAAAATGTAACTATTTCGTTGAAAATTGATTTCTTTTTTGGTTGAAAATTGATTTTTTTTAAATTGAAAAATTAACTATTACATTTCGAGTTGAAAAATGATCTTTTTAGTTAAAAAATCTACTATTTGGTTAAAAATTCATATATTCTGTTGAAAAGTCGTGTTTTTTAGGTAAAAACTTGATCTTCTTCCTTAAAAATTCATATTTTTTGTTGAAAATTCATCACTTTGGTTCAGAATTAAACTACAAGGTTGAAAATTCGCTTTTCTTGTTCGAATTTAATTGTTTTTTATTTAAATTCCAAATTTCTTGTTTGAAATATCATCAATTTCACTTTTCGTTGAGAAGTCATGTCTTTGGTTTGAAAATTCAACTACCCGGTTTAAAGTTAAACCATACTGAAGGTCCCATAGAAGCCGCCCCGGTTTTGTAATTCCTAGAACTGCTGGCCCACGCAGTTTCTCAGCAGTCAGGACGAGAGACGGTTGCGACTCTCGCCTCTGAAGGGCAGCAGTGCGCAAGTACTCAGTCGAGTATATTGCACAATATAATGTATTCCAATTGGAAACGGTGCAGGCTGCCCTGACTTTTTACGTTTCATTGGTACCGATTTAGTAACATGGCCAGTGTGAGGCTACCCCCGAAACTGTTATTATATGGTACTCGAAGTGTACTTTGTTAAAAATCCATTTTTTGAGTGGAGATTCATCACTTTAGTTGAAAATTCTTATCGACAGCGGAAAATGTAACTAGTTTTTTGAAAAATCGATTTTATTGGTTGAGAATTAGTTTTTTGAACTAAAAATGTGATTAATCCAGTTTCGAGTGAAAATTAATAGGTTCAATTAAAAAATTATCTTTTTTATTTAAAAGTTCAACTATTTTTTTTTTTCATGTATTTTGTTGAAAATCCTTTCTCGGTGTCAAAATTCAACAATTTGGTAGATAATTAAGCTATCTGGTTGAAAATTAACATTTTATCTTTCAAAACTCTAGATAAAAATCAATTTTTAGAAGATTTTAAATATTTACAATTGAAAGTTCTGCAAATTTGAAGAGTTACAATTAAAACTTGTTGAATTTTGAACGTTTTTCCTATTTTGGAACAATTCAACTTTTAAGATTTACAATTGAAAAGTCTTTAATTTTAACGATTTGCAGTTTGAAATTCTTTATTCTTGAATATTTTTAATTGAAGACTCTTTAATATTTAATGTGTATAATATAAAATGATGCGATTTTAAATGCTTTCTTGTAACAGTTCAATTTGGAAGATTTAAAATTGCAATTTATTTAAATTTATTTAATTTTATAGATTTATATTTTTTCAATTTTAATTATTTTCAATTTAAAATTCTTGAATCTTGAATATTTCCAATTAAAGACTATTTAATATTTAATATGTGTAATAGAAAATTATGCAGTTATGAGTGCTTGTTTTATTAGTTCAATTATGAAGATTTAAAATGAAATTGATTGAAATTTATCTAATTTTATTGATTTGCAATTAAAAATTCTTCAATTTAAACGACTTTTAATCTAAAATTCTTCTATCTCAAATATTTTAAATTGAAAACTTTTTAATATCCAATGTGTATAATAGAAAATGATGCAATTTTGTATGCTTTCTTGAAATAAACAAGGAAATTTGCGGGAACTTCAAGTTACTTCAATTATTGATCGGATATGTTACAAGTTACTATAAATATTAATAATTTTCCTTGTAAAATATACTTAATTTTCTAAATTCTATCTTACAACTTCACAGCTTAAAATATGAGAATAAATAAAACCCAGGCGGAAATATTATAATAGTTTATATATAGTGTGAAGTATTATATATAATATTCATTTGTTTTATACAGTTTTTATATAAAACAAATGAATATTATATAGAATACTTCACAATATATATGAACTATATATAATATTTTCGCCTGGGTATCCCAATTTTTAGCGAATTTTCGAAGAGTGCCCACAATCGCTTACGATTTTTGTTTTTTGCCAAAATGGACGATTTCACAAAATTAGTCGTAAAATTTTTCTACTTGACGGAATCCATGTACTTACTTTAGCAAAAAGGTAGCTAATGCCTCTAGCTTTCCAATGATATTCATATATTCATATAATATGAACTCAAAAGAAAATTATGGATCAAAAACCAAACTGTGCCCACAACCGGAGACTCTCTCCTACGTTTCAAGTAATATCATAAAGCGCTCTTATTTACCATCATTAATTTATTTAAACAGAAACGTTAATATGATTGGCAAATTTATTTTAAAGGATACATTTCATTAATTGTTAATTTTCTCAGTAAACAGAAAGATAATATTCATGGAAAACTTAAATTAAATTGTTAATCTTTTACATGTGCCGCGGGGAATATTAAAACAAAATATATTTTGTAGGCCAACTGGCAAATTGGGATGGTTGCCAAGGTTAATGTCTATTTTGTTATATATTCTGTTGCTCCGACGACTATTACACAAATATACCATAACATTATCAATATCAACCCTACCATTTGTTAATTTCTTACAAATAATTTAACTTAACAGAATTCACATTAAAAAAAAGATATCATTTTCAATTGTTTGATGTCAAATGTGCATATGATTACTATTTTCTCGCCTCTACTTACATTTTTCTATTTAACCTTATCATTCATTTCCGATCGAGTCAGCAATTAATTTTTGTCCATGAATATGTAAAGCATGATTGAATAATAATATATAGTTATAATATTGAACGATGATTCAAACTTAGTAGAGTGTGCTTTCTGGTATGTTTATCGTTTCCGGTTGACTAGATGGAGCTGACAGGACAGAAATCGGGTGATTTGGAAACGTAAGTTTCAACGGATCAGTGATCTGATGATGCTGCAAGAATATATATTTGACATTTCCTGGCTGTCTCGATTTCCAAAACAATACATTGCTTTCAGATTTTTGAAAAGAAAGATTTTCTGGTTTCGCCACTGTTGCACGTCGACCGTAATAATTTTGCAATGATTAAATTCCTGAAGGGCTGGAAACACAGGAAAACAAAATTGAAAACAAAAATTGACACTATAATATCAATTTCGAGAAAAATAAGAAAAAGTGAATAAACGTAAATATGAAATAATGACTATATAGATGCTCTAAACTCAGGTCAGCGAAATACACAAAAGTAACATTGTACTATACCCTCCTTCATTAGTGAGATATATATATATGTGTTAGGCTCCCAACCCGAAAACGCCCAATGGGCGTTTAAACTGAAAAAAAGATTTACTTGATTCAAGGAAATGTGTTTCTTTGGTTTTTTTTCTTTGCACCAAGAAATTGTTTACTTCAGTTAAGTTAGTATTGTTTAGATGCAAACAATTAACGCATCCATTCAAGAAAATTATTTCTTTGAAGATATTTCTTTAATATAAGTAAATATTTCTTCGCATTAAAAGTGAAAAATAAAAAGTCAAAGAAATGATTTCCTGGAAGGAAGGAACCTAGGTTTATTGAATATGTTTTAGGCGCCTAAAGAACTACTTCTTTAGTTCAATGACATCGATTTTTTGAAAGGGATAAATATGTTTTAAAATTAAATAATTCATAATCATTGGAGCAATTAATTCAGTTTTTTTGAGCCAAAAAACTATTCACTCAAGATAAATGAATTTTCATTCAAATGAAGAAATATTTATTCCATGCTAAGAAATGTCAAAATCATAACAATAAAACAATTATGTAAATTTAAAAAATATTCTTTCACCATAAATCGATATTCGTTCAATTGAAAAAAAAAATTATTAGACACTATAAGTTGATATAATTGTTGCAACAAAATAATGACTTAAATTGAAGAAATATTGATTCAAGATAAATGAATATGCATTCAGTTAAATAAGTATTTATTGCGTTCTAACAATTATCATAATCAAGGCAATAAGAAAATTTTTTAAATGTAGAAAATATTCTTCTAATACGAATGTATATTCATTAAATTTAAAAAATATGTATTGCATGCTAGAAGTTGACATAATCATTGCAATGAAATAATGACTTGAATTGGAGAAATAATAATTGAAGTTAAATGAATATTCATTCAATAAAAAAATACCTTGATTCATTTGAATTCACGAAATCTCATTAAAACTCAAACATTTTTCAAATGTTAAAATTAATTACATTTTAAATTAGAGGTTACAGTTTTTAAATTTAAAGTCGTTTGTAATCAATTATTGTTCAGTTGTTATTTAAAAATTAAAATTGAAAAACTTCACTTACAATTTAAAATTTTTTTTAAATTAAACAATTAAACTTCTTACATTAAAAGGTTAAATTTTGCACTTTGAAATTTGGCCGATTCAAGACTTTCTATTTGAAAAAAAATCACTTTCAAATTGTTTAGTTTGGAATATTTGATTTATAATTGCTTAGTTTGAATAAACAGCCAAAAACTGATAAATCTTTTTAAAA
The DNA here is from genome assembly GCA_011634705.1 of Andricus grossulariae. Classification (NCBI taxonomy): domain Eukaryota; kingdom Metazoa; phylum Arthropoda; class Insecta; order Hymenoptera; family Cynipidae; genus Andricus; species Andricus grossulariae. The sequence goes on from JAABKJ010007545.1 coordinate 301,296,325, forward strand.
ATGCCTCTTTTAATTAAAAAATTACAATTTGCAATGGGTTAAAAATGGAACCTTTTAAAACTGAGAGAATATTTGAACATTTATAATTTAAAATTGAATAAAAAAGTTTAGTTATGAGTCTATTAATTTCAAATTATTTAAAAATGTTGAAAAGTTTTTTCAAACTTTACTTTTTATTCATGTTTGTATCTATTTGAGTGATTTTTGTACTATTTTTGAAGAAAGCATATATGGTAGAATTTTTACCCATCATACATTTTTTTTTATTTTCTTGTAATTTTTGTATGTCTTATTTTGAGTGATCATTTTTTTGAAAAGCAAATATTTCATATTAAAATTTTTTTCACAAACCCAAGGATTAATCATTTAATATTCACAATAAAACCTTCCCAATCATTCACTAACCCCTGTCCCCTCCCATTATTACCACCACTCCCCCTCCCCTCCCCTAATCACTTTCCCTTCTCATTCGCCCCCTCTTTTACCCCCTCCCCTAATTTCTCATCCACTCACTACATTTGCCCCCTCCCCTTATTTTACTCACTTCCCCTCCCCTTATTCGACTCACTTGTCCTACTCCCCCTTCCCTCATTTCTCCTACCCCAATCCCTTATTTCCCCTACTCCCCCTCCCTTATTTTCTCCCACCCCAGCTCCCATACCCCTCATTTCCCCTTACTTCCTTGACATACCATCCCGTTATTTTCCCTGCCCTCTTGGGGAAAAAGATTGATGGAAGGATGGGCACTAGGGTGGTCTAAAAATTTTGTTTTCGAATTTTTATGAATAACCAAAAAGACAATTAAAAAAAAGAACATTCATTTTCAAACATTAATTTTCTACCAAAAATGACAATTTTTGAACAAAAAACAAGAATTTTCAAACACATAGTTGAATTTTGAAATTAAAAAGATAAATTTTCAACCAAAAATGGAATTGTTAAATTTTCAGTTAAAAACAATTAATTTTCATACCAAAAATATGAGATTTCAACTAAAATGGTGAATCTTTAACTAGAATAATTACATTTTCAACCAAATTGTTCAATTTTCAGTTGAAAAAAATTAATTTTTTTACCAAAAAGATGAATTTTCAACTAAAGTTATTTTTAGTTTAAAAAATAATTAAATAATTTAAAAAAAACTAGTTTTCAAAATAATAGCTACATTTTCAAACAAAGTGATAAATCATTAACTGGAATAGTTGAATTTTAAATCGAAAAGATAAATTTTCAACTAAAATGATGAATCTTTAACTAGAATAATTTAATTTTCAACCAAAAAAACGAATTCTTAACCAATAAAATTGAGTTCTAAAAAAAAAACACGAATTTTCAACTGAAAAATATAATTTTTCAATCAAAAATTGAATAGTTAAATGTTTAGTTCAAAAAGACGATTTTTTAACAAAAAAACAGGAATTCTCAATCAAATAGTTGAATTTTGAACTAAAAAAGATAAATTTTCAACCAAAATTGTTAAATTTTCATTTAAATAATTAATTTTTATACCAAAAAGATGAATTTTCAACTAAAACTATGCAATTTTCAATTGGAATAGTTATATTTTCAGTGAAGAAAAAAATATAATAATTAAAAAAAAACTAGTTTTAAAAATAATAATTACATTTTCAAACAAAGTGATGAATCTTCAACTGGAATAGTTGAATTTTAAATCAAAAATATAAATTTGCAACTAAAATGATAAATCTTTAAATAGAATAATTCAATTTTCAACCAAAAAGACGAATTTGCAACCAAGAAAATTAATTTCTACAAAAAAAAAATGAATTTTCAACTAAAATGATTTGAATTTATGAATTTAATTTTCAACCAAAAAGTGAATTCTCAACCAAGAAAATTACTTTCTACCAAAGAAAAGACGAATTTTCAACGAAAAAAAATAATTTATCAACCAAAACTTGAATAGTAAAATGTTTAGTTTAAGAAGACGATTTTTTAACAAAAAACGGGAATTTTGAACCAAATAGTTGAATTTTAAACTAAAAAAGATAAATTTTCAGTTAAAAAAATTAATTTTTATACCAAAAAGATGAATTTTCAACTAAAATGATGCAGTATTCAATTGGAATAGTTTTATTTTCAGTTGAAGAAAAAAAAAATTGAAAAAAAAAAATAGTTTTCAAAATAATAATTACATTTTCAAACAAAGTGATTAATCTTCAACTGGAATAGTTGAATTTTAAATCAAAAATATAAATTTTCAACTAAAATGATGAATCTTTAACTATAATAATTTAATTTTCAACCAAAAAAGTGAATTCTAAACTAAGAAAATTAATTTCTACAAAAAAAAACACGAATTTTCAACTAAAAAATATAATTTTTCAATCAAAAATTGAATAGTTAAATTTTTAGTTCAAAAAGACGATTTTTGAACAAAAAACAGGAATTTTCAACCAAATAGTTGAATTTTGAACTAAAAAAGATAAATTTTCAACCAAAAATGGAATTGTTAAATTTTCAGTTAAAAAAATTAATTTTTATACCAAAAAGATGAATTTTGAACTAAAATGATGGAATATTCAATTGGAATAGTCATATTTTGAGTTTAAAAAAAATAAAAAAATAATTTTTTTTTAAAACTAGTTTTAAAAATAATAGTTACATTTTCAAACAAAAAGACGAATTCTCAACCAAGAAAATTAATTTCTACAAAAAAAAGGAATTTTCAGCTAAAAAATATAATTTTTCAACCAAAAATTAGCCATAGAATACGAATATAATATTACTTTCCAAATATCACCCCCATAAGCCTGTTTTATAGGATCCCAAAAAAAAACCCATAAATGAAAAAATAAGTTTTTCGAGCTTTTGGCGCTAATTATGATTTTTTTGCAATTTTTTATATGCAAATTTTTTTAATACATAAAATACTACTTTACACTGATAATTATATGCTTAAATAAATAGTTTAAATAAATTGTTTAAACAATTAATATTGGTTTTAGTAATTTTCTCTTAGAATGGAGACAGAAAGTCGCGATTTAAAAAAAAAGTTCTACTTTTTGTCCAATTTTCAATTACAGTGAGGTAATACTTAATTAATGTTAACAAATATAATTTATTAAACAATTTATTATTATTGTTAATAATATTCTCTTAGAGTAATGCTAGAAAATTGCAGTATTTTCTGTAATTTTCAACTTTTAGTTCACCTTTCACTTGGAGTGAGTTAAATAATTAATTCAAGTTGACAATAATAATTGTTTAAACAATTTATTATTATTATTAATAATATTCTTCTAAAATAATGCTAGAAAATTGGAGTTTTTTCGGAAATGTTCAACTTCTTGATCACTTTTCACTTGGAGTGAGTTAAATAATTAATTCAAATTAACAGAAAGGATTGTTTAAGCAATTAATCATTATTGTTAATAATATTCTCTTAGAATAATGCTAGAAAATTGCAGTTTTTTCTGACATTTTCAACTTTTTGTTCACTTTTCAATTGGACTGAAGTAACAATTAATTCAAGTTAACAAAAATAATTGTTTAAACAATTTATTATTATTGTTAATAATATTCTCTTAGAATAGTTCTAGAAAATTTTTTTTTTTTTTTTAAATTTTCAACTTTTTGTTCACTTTTCACTTGGACTGAAGTGACAATTAATTCAAGTTAACAAAAATAATTGTTTAAACAATTTATTATTATTGTCAATAATATTCTCTTAGAATAGTTCTAGAAAATTTTAGTTTTTTTTTTAAATTTTCAACTCTTTGTTCACCTTTCACTTGGAGTGTAGTAATAATTAATTAAAGTTACCAAAAATAATTGTTTAAACAATTTATTATTATTGTTAATAATATTGTCTTAGAATAATGCTAGAAAATTGCAGTTTTTTCGGAAATTTTCAACTTTTTGTTCACTTTTCACTTGTAGTGAGTTGATTAATTAATTCAAGTTAACAAAAATAATTGTTTAAACAATTTATTATTATTGTTAATAATATTCTCTTAGAATAATGCTAGAAAATTGCAGTTTTTTCCGAAATTTTCAACTTTTTGATCACTTTTCACTTGGAGTGAGTTGAATAATTAATTCAAGTTAACAAAAATAATTGTTTAAACAAATTATTATTATTGTTAATAATATTCTCTTTACTAAATGCTAGAAATTTGCGGTTTTTTTCTGAAATTTACAATTATTTGTCTACTTTTCACATAGGGTAAGTTAAAAATTAATTAAATTTAGCAAAAATAATTATTTAAATACATAATTATTGTTTATAACTATTTTCTTATTTATTAATGCAATATAGTTGCGGTTTCTTCTGAAATTTAAAACTTTTCACCCACTTTTTACTTAGAAAAAATAATAAATAATGCAAATCAACATAGTTGCTTAAACAATTTATAATTGTTTATAACTATCTTCTCTCAGATAAGTACTAAAAAGATGCTGTTTTTTCGGAACTTTTTAGAACTTTTTGTCCACATTTCACTTAGTGAGGTGATAATTAATACAAGTTAACAAACATGCTTATTTAAACAATTGATTATTTTTTATACCCAACTTTTCTTAGAGTAATGCTAGAAAGTAAATTTTTTTTTTCTCTTTTCGCAATGTTTAAGAAAAATTAAATAATTCTTATATTTGAATATTAAATAAAATATATAAAAATTAAACATTATTATATTAAATAATTAACAAATAAATAATTATTAAGTCACTCCAAGTGAAAAATAGACAAATAGTTAAAAATTTCAGAAAAATCGCAATTTGTAGCATTATTGAAAGATACTATCATTAACAATAATAATAAATTGTTTAAACAATTATTTTTGTTAAATTTAATTAATTACTACTTCGCTCTTAATGAAAAATGAATAAAAATTCAGAAAAAAAACCGCAACTATCTAGTATTAATATAGAAGAAGATCGCTATAGACAATAATAATTTGTTTAAACAATTATTTTTGCTATATTAAATTAAATATTAATTCACTCCAAGTGAAAAGTGAAAAAAAAGTTTAAAATTTCAGAAAAAACGCAATTCCTAGCATTATTCAAAGATACTATTATTAACAATAATAATAAATTGTTTAAACAATTATGTTTGTTAACACAAATTGAAAATTGAACAGATGGAAAATTTTTGAAAAAAACGCGATTTTCTATCACGATTCTAAGGGAAAATTGCTAAAAACAATAATGAATTGTTTAAATAATTTATTATACATCTAATTATCATAATATAATAACAATTATAAATAATTTTCATTAGAAAAAAACGCAAAAATGTCATAAATAGCGTCAAAAACTCACAAAACCCATTTTTTCACTTATGGGTTTTTTTTTGGGACCCCATAAAACAGACTTATGGAGGTAATATTTGAAAATTAATATTTTATTCATATTCTATGGCTAATTTTGAAGTGAAATATTGAGTTTCGACCCGATTCAGCTAATATTGAGGATTCTAAATTAAATTTACAAAAACGTCTGTTTTTCTTATGGGAAATACATAATAATAACAATAAATTTAAATAATATAAATTAAAATAATTGGGTATTATTAATATTATTATTATTGTGGAAACTGGCGATAATAAATAAAATATATAATTAGAATTTTGAATGAAAAATAATTCTTTTTAAAATAATTAAATAAAATCAATAAATAAAATCTAAATATCATTTATTTTCAAAAAAAAAAAAAATGGATTTATTTTTGAGTGGATTCTTACCGGAGTAGAAATTTGTACAATCCTCGATCAAAATGTTTCCACATATCAGAATAGAGATGAATTCTGGCGATACATTTTGGATGAGGAGGAGCTTCGATGTCATCTAATTTCGTGACAATACTCCATATTCCATAAATAACGACATATTTGTTTAAAAAATATTGGCCCATGCAATAACCCATTCCAAAAAAGGCCCATGGGTTTAATTTTTCGACAACCTGAAAAAAAATTTTTATACTAATTAAAAGAACTAATACTACTAATATTAATAAAATAACTTTTTTTTTTATTAAATTAAAAAAAAATCTAATGAAAAGAACTTTTTAATAATTCTCTCATCAATTTTCTTACATCAGGAAAAAATTGTAGAGCATTAAAATAGAGAAAATGCATCCCAAATTCTGTGAAGTAGAGCCAGAAAATGTATCGTGTCAAATTGAGGAAAAAATAGGTGAGTCTTTTTAAAGTCCAAGGCTCTGGAGTTTTTTGGATCTGAAAAAAATTATTTTTGCGTTGACAAAAACAAGAGAAATTAATAATATGAATAAACAAATCGATGAGATCAAAGAATCAATCAAATAAATCCAATCAATCACATCAATAAAATCAATCAATTAAATTATTAAAATCAATTAATCAAATCAATTATTAAAATCAATCTTTTATTCAATCATTTCAACCAATCAAATCAATAAATTAACCAAATTAATCAAACACCCAGATCAATCGAATCATCAAAATCATTCAATCAAATCATTCAAATAAATAAATCAAGTCAAAGAAATCAGTCAATCAAGCCATTCAATAAAGTAAAATAGGTCAATCAATCAAATCAATTAATCAAATCAATAAAATTAATCAAATCAATCAATTAAGACATTGAATAGAGCAAATCAAATAAATCAATCAATCAATTCATCAAATCAATCAATCAATTGAACTAATTCAAAATAAATCAAGCCATCAAATAAAATCAATCAATAAAGTAAAATCATAAGATATTCGAAAATTTAGTCAATCAAACTAATCAATTGTATATGTCAATGAAATTAATTTAATCAATACAATTAGTCGATCGAATAAATAAATTAAACAAGTCCATCAAATCAACAAACTCAATCAAATCAATTAATAAAATAAATTAAATCAATCAAATGAATAAATCAAACAAAGCAATAAAATTAATCAACTTAATCAAATCAATAAAATCAATTTAAAAAATGAAATCAATCTAATAAATCAAATTAAATCAATCTAATCAATCAAATAAAATAAAATCAAACAAATCAATAAAATCAATTAATACAATAAAATCTATTCAAAAAATCAAATCAATAAACTCTATCTAATCAATGTGATCAATCAACTTAATAAAATCAATTAAAATAACAAAATCAAATAAATCAATCAATCCAATTTATCAAATCAATTAAATCAATAAACTGAATCAAATCAATTAAATCAATCCAATAAATCAACTCAAATTGAATCAATTAAATCAATCTAATGAATCAAATTAAATCAATCAAATAAAAAAATCAAGCAAATCAATTAAAAAATTATAATCAATTACAATAATCTAGTCAATCAAATAAATAAATCAATTAAAACATTTAAAAATCAATCCAATCAAATAAACAAATCAATAAAATCAATCAAATCAATCCTATAAATCATATCAAATTGAATCAATTAAATCAATCGAATAAATGAATCAAACAAATCAATTAAAAAAATAAAACCAATTAAATCAATCTAATGAATCAAATTAAATCAATCAAATAAAAAAATTAAGCAAATCAATAAAATCAATTGAATCAATAATCTCAATCAAATCAATTAAATCAATCCAATAAATGAAATCAAATTGAATCAATTAAATTAATTCAATCAAATAAATGAATCAAATCAATCAATCAAATAAATTAAAAAAATTAAACAATTAAGTCAATCTTAAATCAAAATCAAAAAATATAAAATCAATAAATTCAATTAAAAAATTAAATTAATTAAATCAAACCAATAAACTGAATCTAATCAATCTAATCAATCAAATCAATTAAATCAACAAAATCAATGAAATCAATTGAATAAATCAAGAAAATAAATTTAAAAAATCAATGAAATCAATAAACTCAATCAAATCAATTAAATCAATTAATAAAAAAAATCGATTCAATAAATGAAATCACTAAACTCAATCTCATCAGTGTGATCAATCAACTTAATAAAATCAATTAAAACAACAAAAACAAATAAATAAATCAAACAAATCAATCCAATCAATCAAATTAATAAATTCAATCAATTCAATCAAAACAATTTAATCAATTTTTAAAAAACTTAATTAAGTCAATCCAATCAATCAAATAAATAAATCAATCAAATAAAAAAACTCAATCAAATCAAATAAAATCAATCCAATAAATCGAAAGAATGAATCAAATCAATCAAATCAATTAATAAAATTATATCAATTAGATCAATTTAATAAATCTAGTAAATCAAATTAAATCAATCCAATCAATGAAATAAAAAAAATCAAGAAAATCACTCAATCAACTCAAATAAAAACTTAAATGAATCCAATGAATCAAATCAAATTAAATCAATCCAATCAATCAAATAAATAAATTGAACAAATGAAACAAATCAATAAACTCAATCAAATCAATTAAAAAGTTTAATCAATTAAGGCAATTCAATAAATTAAATTAAATTAAATCAATCCAAAGAAATAAATAAATAAAAAAATATCAATCAAATGAATTACAAAAATTAAATCAATCCAATAAAACAAATTAAATTAAATCAATCCAATCAAACAAATAAAAAAATCAAGCAAATATATAAAATCAATCAACTCAATAAACTCAATCAAATATATCAAATCAATGAAAAAACTAAATCAATTAAGGCAATCCAATAAATCAAATCAAATTAAATCAATCCAATCAAATAAATAAATCAATTTAAAAATTAAAGAATTCCAATAAAGCAAATTAAATGAAATAAATTAAATCAATAAAATCAATTTAAAACATGAAATCAATCTAATAAATCAAATTAAATCAATCCAATCAATCAAATAAAAAAATCAAACAAATCAATCAAATCAATAAACTCAATCTAATCAATCTAATCAATTAAAACAAACAAAAAATCAATTGAATCAATCCAATAAATTAAATAAATCAAACAAATCAATTAAAAAAATGAAATCAAATATATCAATCTAGTCTATCAAATAAATAAATAAAATCAATCAAAAAAATAAAATCAATTAAATCATTCCAATAAATCAAGTCAAATCAAATCAATCCAATTAATCAAATAAAAAATTCAAACAAATCAATCAAACTATATTAGACAATGAATCAATGAAATCAATGAAAACAAAAATAAATTAAGTCAATCCAATAAATCAAATTGAATCAATACCCCAATCAAATAAATAAATCAAACAAATTAATCAAATCTCAATCAATTAATAACTAATCAATTAACTGAATCAAATAAACAATAAATTAATCAATCAAACTAATCAATCCAATCAATCAATTACTCAATTGATAAAAATGAAATCCGTTGAATCAATCAATTTAATAAATAATTAAATCAATAAAATAAAATGAATAAAAAAAATTAATTAATCAATTGAATCAAACAATCAATAAATTAATTAATCAAACTAATCAAATAAATCAATCAGTCAATTGATAAAATGAAATCAGTTAAATCAATCCAATCTTTCAATTCAATTTATAAATAACTCAATCAATTAATCATAACCATCAATCAAATCAAACAAAAAATCAATCAGTCGATCAAATAAATAAATCAACAAATAAATAAATAAAATCCATCAATCGAATCACTTAAACTAATTCGAAATAAATGAATTCAATAAATAAAATGAATCAATCAATCAAATAAAATCAATAAAACAATAAAAAAATCAATAAATTAATTATTTATTCAATGAAACTGATCAATTACAGTTATCCATCAAATAAAAAAAATCAATCAACACAATCAAATCACTTTAATCAATCCAATGAGTCGATCAAATAAATAAATCAAGCAAATAAATCAAATCAAACCAATCAATAAAATCGATCAAATCAATCAAGTCAATAAATTAGTCAAAATAATCAATCAAATCAATCAATAAACCAAAGTAATCAAATAATCGAATGAATCAAATCATAAAAATGAATTAATCAAATCATCCAAATAAATAAAATAAGTCAATCAATCAAATCAATCGAATCGATCAAATAAAAGCAATCTCAATCGATAAAATAATATCAAATAAACCAATTCAATCAATCAGATGTATTAAATCAAATCATTTAGTAAAGTAAAACAAAATTTCAAGAAAAATCAGTTCAAAAATTAAATCAATTACGGCAATCCAATAAATAAAAAAAATAAAAAATCAATCAATCCAATCAAATAAATCGAACAAATCAATCAAATCAATTTAAAAAATTAAATCAATCCAATAAAGTAAATTAAATTGAATGAATCCAATCAAATAAATATAAAAAATCAAGCAAATCAATCAAATCAATCAAATATATCAAATCAATCAACTCAATTAAAAAATGAAATCAATCCAATGAATCAAATCAAATTAAATCAATCAAAAAAATAAATAAAAAAAATCAATAAACTCAATCAAATCAATTAAAACATTAAACCAATTTAGGCAATCCATTAAATTAAATCAAATTAAATCAATTCAATAAAATAAATCAATCAAATCAAGTAAAAAAATTAAATCAATCCAATAAAGCAAATTACATTAAATCAATAAAATCAAATGAATAACAAAAAATCAAGCAACTCAATAAAATCAATAAACTCAATCAAATATATCAAATCAATCCATGAAAACAAATTAAATTAAATCAATCAAATAAATAAAAAAAATCAAGCAAATCAATAAAATCAATAAATTCAATCAAATATATTAAATCAGTCAAAAAATTAAATCAATTAAGGCAATCCAATAAATCAAATCAAATTAAATTAATCCAATCAAATAAATAAAACAAATCAATCAAATCAATTAAAAAAATTAAATCAATCCAATAAAGCAAAGTAAATTAATTTTATGAAATCAATCCAATCATATAAATAAATCAAACAAATCAATCAAATCAATTACAAAAATTAAATCAATCCAATAAAGCAAATTAAATTAAATCAATCCTATCAAATAAAAAAATCAAGCAAATCAATCAAATCAATCAAACAATTAAATCAATTAAGGCAATCCAATAAATCAAATCAAATTAAATCAATTAAATCTATCCAATCAAATAAATAAATCAAACAAATCAATCAAATCCATAAACTCAATCAAATCAATTTAAAAAATAGAATCAATTAAATCATTCGAGTATATAGAATCGAATTCAATCAATAAAATAAACAAATCAAACAAATCAATTAAATTTTTTTTTAAATAAAATCAATTGTATCAGTCCAATAAATCAAGTCAAATTAAATCAATGCAATTAATCAAATAAAAAAGTGAAACAAATCAATCAAACTATATTAGACAATGAATCAATCAAATCAATTAAAACAAAAATGAATTAAATCAATCCAATAAATCAAATTAAATCAGTCCCCCAATCAAATAAATAAATCAAACAAATGAATCAGATCTCAGAAAAATTAATTAATAAAATAAAATAAATTAAATTAAATTAAATTAAATTAAATTAAATCAATCAATCAAGTCAACAAATCAAATCAATCAATAAACCAAATTAATCAATCCATCAATCATTGAAATCACTTAAACTAATTCATAACAAATAAATCAATTAAATCAATAAATCAAGCAAAAAAAATCAATCAACAAAATAAAATCAATCAAACAATCAATAAATTAATTATTTATTCAAGAAAACTAATCAATTATAGCTATCAATCAAATTAACAAATCAATTTAAAAAAATAAAAAAATAAATCAAACAAATTAATCAAATCTCAATAGATTAATTATCAAAATAAATTAAATTAAATCAATCAATCAAGTCAAGAAATCAAATCAAACAATAAACCAAATTAATCAAACAACTGAATCTATCAAATGATCAAAATCATATAAATCAATCAAACAATCAATCAAACCCATAAATTAATTAACTAATCAATTAATTGAATCAAATAAACAATTGATTAATCAATCAAAATAATCAATCAAATCAATCAATCATTCAATTGATAAAAATGAAATCCGATGAATCAACCTAATCAATTAATTCAATAAATAATTCAATCAATTAATCATAACCATCAAACAAATCAATAAAATCAGTCTAATCAATCAAATTAATTATATAAATCAAATCAATGAATAAAATTAATTAATTAATTGAATCAAACAATCAATCAATTAATTAATCAAACTAATCAAATGAATCAATCAGTCAAAGATTTGTTCAAGTTAAATCTAAATTTATTTCAAGAAGATACCAACACCAGTGTTTAAAGTTACCTATGCCAGTGTTTAAAGTACATCATCTCGCAAGCGCGCATGCGCAGCTTTTTCGCCAGTGTCTAAAGTAAGCCATCTTTAAACAGCGCATGCCCGAAAATTGTTTCGCACACAGTATGCTCTAATAAGGTCCTTTAGGCACCATTTAGAAGCATGAAAATGTCAACTTTTGAGGTGGGTGTTGCAAAAAGGGGATTTAATGTAGTATTCACAAATTTTTATATCATATGTATTTTCTACGGATAACAATACAATAGAAAAAAAAATCAAGAAGACGAAAGACCGAAAAATAGATGACCAATAGAATTTAAAGATGCTTGCTTGAATTTTTTTCAAATGTACTTTTATCTGCAAAGAACTTTGAGTTATGCAAAGTATTTTTGTAAGTAAGCTAGAAAAAAATTGTAAAAGGACAAAAATGACTATTTTACTTCAGGATATTCTGGACTGAAGAATACTTCTAGAATTTCAAGATGGTGGTAAGAAATAAAAGTGCAGATTACTGGTCAAAGCTTCTGTTAATGAATAAAGCTGTGAGATCTCACAGCATCATTAATGATTCGACCGTGCGTCGACGGTCATCATCAGAATTGTACATACATAAGATGGTAAAAGCCTTGTATTAGTTTCGGAGTGATGTTAGAAATTTGTATGAAGGAAGTAAAATATTTGTAAAAGATGTATAAAATATAAATAAGATAACATCAATATAAAAATATTAGCTTAAAAATTTGACTGTGTCTGCGGGACGGTATGGATACACATAATAATATCTATGTTTTTACCATTATTATTTAACTAATGATTTGTGTCCGTCCTGCAGATGGAATTAAAGTTTTAGACTAATATTTTAATATCGATGTTATCTTATTTATATGTTACAGACCGTTTACAAGAATTTCACTTCTTTGACACAAATTTATAACATCACTCCGAAACTAATAGCAGGCTTTTACCATCCCATATATGTACAATTCTGATGATGACCGTCGACGTACGGTCGAAACGTTACTCTATCTGTAAGATCTCACAGCTTTATTCATCAAAAGAAGCTTTGACCAGTAATCTACACTATTATGTCTTACTTTCATCTTCAACTTATATTACCCTGATCAACACCTGAACATCTTCCTGAATATACTTCTTTAATATTTCCGATTTTCTAAGTCCGAGAATATTATTCAATAGTCATTCGCCATTCAATATGTGTCGCTACTTCTCCAATAAAATCATCATCAGGGTTGAATATAATCTAATTTTTTTGAATACATGAGTAATATAAATATTAAAAATTCACAACTTTGTGACGAAACAACTGTTTCAAATTTCACTTAAATGTCAATAAAAGCGTTCTACTTTATATTCAAACGTCCTTAGAAATCTAATTCAGTAATTTTCTTTAAAATACGTCGATTACAGGTCGAATTATAGAATTCCAAAGTTTGGAATTTCTAAAAGTAAAAAAAAAGGTAAAAAAATATGTTTTGACTTTATAAACTCTAATGGGAAAATCTTAGTTTGTTTCTACTTACAATTTGCAGATCAAGATAATCCTTATTTATAATAATATTCATTTCACACTTTCGTTAAACTACATGGAAAATTCTTGCATGTTTAAAAAAAATTGAAGTTAAAGCTTCAACCTTGAATTTAGTCAGGAGCATAACTATAAAATATTCTTCATATTTTAAATTATGAACAAATCTTCGACATAAACTGTACAAGTATTGTTGCTAAAAGACTTTAATAATTCTAGGCCTTATTTTAATGGAATGGTTTATGCTGAGAAATCTAATACTATATTATAGGAACTTTGAAGACGATCTACGTAAGTAAATGATTCTAAATTCAATGTTCATATACCTTAAGATGATCAGTAATAACTAAGAGCAGAGCGGCATGCTCTTGATCTCACTTATTGTAACAATATTTAAGAACTTTTTAGTAGCTTAACAAAAGTGCGAAATGAATATCAGTATTAATAAGGATGATCTTAATCCACAAATTGAAAGTAGAAACAAACTAAGATTTTGAATTTAAAGTTTATAATCTCAAAACATATTTTTTACTTTTTTGTTAATTTAGAAAAACGAAACGTATTCAAAATATTTTTGTCAAAATATATTCATTGTATTGAATCTATGTCGGGAAATGTCTGGAATTTGATTTTTAGGGGAATTTTAATAACTTTAAACACCTGCTTAGTCATAAAGTTGAGAATCAAGGAATCGAGAATATACCTGACACTGCTAGACTCCAGAGAACCTTAATGGGTAACTCATCATGTTAACTGAGAGCATTAATTTTGCGTGAGGACGAAATGGCTGATATGACTAATGAAATCCTAGAACACCTAATGAGAATACACTTCCCGGGCTCGTAGTTAGATTACACGACTGAGGGGGTGGTCCATGAGGCATACCCCTCAGGCGAACCAACTTTTAGAGCCAGAATGGAAGATTGAAAATCAGCCAGACGTATTGTCAGTCATTCAAAAATTTGATGGGTAGTTGAACAATTCGAATCACTTAAAGCTGCAGGAGATGATAAAATATTCCCTGCCTTAATTCAAGAAGGAGTTCAGTCATTTTTGGGTCTATTGGTGGTATGGAGGAACCTTAAGGCCATCTTCATTCCAAAGCCTGGTAAGGATACCTACTATAAGGCAAAATACTTTAGGCCGATTATCTTGATCTCGTTCATGTTAAAAACACTAGAAAAATTAGTAGATCTTCACATAAAAGAGGAAATACCAAAGGAAAAACCTCTCCATAGGAAATAATTTGGCTCTCAAAGAGGCAGATCTACCGTAGACGCTCTATATGCGGTTACCTACCGCATTATTAACACAAGACGGAAAGCTGAAGTAGCAATTGCAGCATTTCTAGATATATAGGGGGAATATAGTATCACCCTAATTGTATTTATATACGATTCTGCTCAAACACACGGAGTTAGTAACACCGTGAATAGAGGGATGCACTTTATGTTGAAATGCAGAACGGCACATACTTCACTACATAGTAATGAAGTGAAGGCCAACGTTTCAAGGGACTGCCCACAGGTAGGAGTTCTTTCATCCACCTAGTGGGCGTTTGTTATTGTTGACCTGATTCGTGTTTTAAGCGAATCTATTTTTTATACTCAGGGATAGGTAGATGACATGGCGATCCTGGTAATTGGGAAACATGATGTTGAGGTGACACATCTACATGATATCAGTAAGCACATCCTACGCGAGGACACTATTCTCGCTATGCAAACTGATTTCATATTGAAGAAATTATACTTCATAAAACTCTTCAAGGTCGTTTTCCCTAAAAGGGAAGGATACCATGATGAAGGGAGAAGGGAAGAATTATTTACACCAGGAGTTCTCGTTACGGCTTTAAACGCTCCTTGTGAACAAGGGTTGGAATCTATCAGAAGAAGTCCAGGGCACAGATAACAACAACAGAGGAGCATGCAAATATTGGATGGAAACCAAAAAAATGGTGCATTCCAAGAAATTCATATTTGATACATGTACTAAGAGGACTAATGAACTCTTGAATATGGAAAGAATCCAGCTTAACGACGTAGTAGGAATGCTTACTGGACAACCCTCGTTGTCGAAAGTATGATTTTCGTGATGAGACAGCTCATCAGATACCGCAGTACTTTGGGAAGTTAATGCCCTACCCTCCTGAATAATAATAAATAGGGGCCGAAAGACCATGTGAGAAAAACCGACCTATTTTCCCTTTTTGACCAATTTTCGATTCTCAGAATATACTTTCTGCATGATTCCGAGAAGTTAATGGAAAAAAGTGAAACTTTTTTAAATTTAAGTCTAAATCTCCTCTTTAAAATGAGACCAAGGACATAATAGAAAAATTCCTGGTACTCGAATTATCATTAAAAATGTAGAAGTGTTCCCAAGACGGAAAACGAGGGTCACCACATGATCGATCAAGTTTCGCTTTGGGCACGCTTCCACATTTTGTCATGATAATTCGAGAAGCAGTATGCAGAAAGTGGGAGTTGAGAATCGAAAGTTGGTCAAAAAAGCTGTCTAATGGGTTTTTGGAAATCTTTTTAACTTACGTTCTCACTGAGATGCCCACGAAAAAAGAGAAGCATGTTTTTAATACGACTCATTTTAGTGGACTGAATTCTGGCCGGTACTGTATGTAAACAAAATTTCTTTCCTAAATTGGAATTTGATCTATTTCAAAAAGGGCTCGATTCTTCATTTTCGTTCTAAGTATAAAATGATTTAAAATCATTAGAAAAATGTATTCTGTAAAGAAAAGTTAAATGCAAGAACTTTCAGGCTGAAAATGATTAAGGTTCACCGTGCAAATGCAATATTTGGCTACTTTGCAGAATTTAAACTTTGGTTTTTCAACGTAATCAACTGTTAACAACTAATTTTAAAACCGTGTTTAGCCCCATGGATAACGATAAAATATTTTTATTGTTATGACAATGTTATAATAGTATATTTCAGCTTACTACGCCTCGCCTTCGGCTCGATTTCGTTCACCTCTGCCTTGCCTCGAATTCACGCAGCGGCTTCACACTCGCAGTGACCAAATCGCGGTGAGGACGCGAGTACCTTTCGCGCACAGTGAAAAATCGGCCATTTTCGATGTCTGTAAACGGTGTGAAAACGAGGGTTTTGCATGTATGTGTAAAGAAAACAAATTTTTCTTGTCTGATGTATTTGTGAACTACAATTCCGTTTTCTTCTCGAATTTACTGACAATTGCATTAGACGACAAAAATTTGTTTATAAAATTGTTGATATGAAGGACAATATTTGATTGTTATACAAGTGTTTGAAAAGATTTAAAAGCAGTTATTAACAGTAGATTACGTTGAGAAAAGAATGCTTAAATGTTAAAAATACCACATGATGCATTTGTTATTTATGAAGTTTTTATGTTGTGTTGTCGACTAGCGTAGTGAAATAGTTCTTGGCCGACGGAATGACGGTTTTTGATGAAAAAATTGTTTAAACAATCATCTTTTATTATTGTTTTGAGAAAATGTGTATTAACAATAAGAATTATAAATTACCCAAACGCGCGCACAATATTAAGCATGCTTATATAACATATTGGGAAATCCTGATTGTTTTTTTACCCCACCAGCCACTGAATATGTTGCAGCCAGAACGTCGGTAAAAGTTTTAGGTTTCGGCGGAAATGGCTAATTTTTCTATATGTATTAGTTGATGCGATTGTGAATGGAGTTTTACCTTATCAAAAATTACAATTATGGACAGTTTTTTGAGGCACTGCTTTGAATGTCGCAATTTATAATACTTTGTTTCAATAGCGACAAACGTTGTACGACAGTTAAAAACGTATCAACAGTATTTTTCAATTATAAAATCAATGAAGCTCATCAAGTGGAAGATAAAAATTCATGTCTAGCGCTTCGCGTAAAGTTCGAGCGCTTAGCGCTCACTACAGACGCTTTGAAACTTCAGTATATCGCAATAATTCGCAGAGTAAAATCTTTTGCAATTTGAATTTTAACTGATCATGTATATCACTGAATTATGTTGAAGCAATTTTGTTCGCAACATAAACTTGATTGGGTAAAACTAGACAGACACTAATGGATTTAATTATTAATTTAATTATCTTTATTTAATTATCTTGATTATAATTAGTTATTATAATTATTATTAATATTAATTAATAATGATAATATCAATATTAATTATTATTATAATTATATGATCAAACCACGACCTTATCAGCATTCAATACCAGTTCTCCTTTTTTCCTCCTCTAGTACATCTCTTCTGTCTATACGCAATCGCACAAATATAAATGAAACCAAATTTCTCTCTACTTATGACTGAAAAAGCATTTTTATTGAAAAGGATATTAATAGAAAGGTTATTTGTCTAACCAAATTTTTATCTTTCGACTTTGACAAAGAGCCTCTCCATACACTTAAAGAAAAGAAAGAAGTCCACTCCTTGGATCACTTCTTATATCAAAGATTTGACGAAAGACAGAGAGAGAAAACGTAAATTGGCTAAAAGAACAAAAGTAGTATTATTCAAGCCGAATTTTGTAAATTGAGAAACTTAGTACAAACCAAAATCAGGGATTCATATAATCAATATAATTACAATTCTATAAAAAACAGGAATAAACATGAAAACATCTGGCTTCTCTTAAGGCAGCTTGGACTTATTCCTCCTTAACACCTAGCTCCTGATAACAATTTCTCCCCTGCAGACCTGTTAACAGCTTTCACCTCAAACTTCACACTGCTTGCAAGTAGCACTCCTTCCCCGTCCTCAGTTCCCTCTACTTTGGATGATACTAAATTATGCTTTTCTGACATACTGCAAGAAACCCTAATTAAAAAACTCTTCAAAGTAAAATCAAATGCTCCAGGTTCTGATGATATTTGAATTAAAATGATTTGCTTAGCTTTACCAGTCATTGGTCCTATTCTCTTGCATATCTATAACCCATCACTACAGGTGGGAATATTTCCTGATACGTGGAAAGAGACGATTATTCGCCCTGCTCCTAAAATATCTAACCCTACCTCTCCCAAAGATTTCCGTCCGATATCCATCATTTGTACCTTATCTGAACCTTTCGAATGCATAGTCCACCAGCAAATTACTGCACACATTGAAACTAACAATTTAATGGAACCAACGCAATCTGAAACTGGTCATTGATAGAAGGGAAATTACGGTTGTTGTCCTTTTTGACTTTTCTAAGGCATTTAATACAGTTAATCATAATCTACTATTGACTAGGCTCAAATCACTTCACCTCTCAAATATGGCTGTTAAATGGTTTTCAATCTTATCTCAGTAATCGTTCTGAAAGATACAAATTAGCAATAGCGAGCATTCTGATTGTGGGAAAGTTAAGAGTGGTGTCCCTTAAAGTTCCATGCTTGCACCCACTCTACTTAATATTTATACATCAGAACTTAGTAGCGAACTTCGACACTGCAACTATCACAAATATGCTGAAGACTTCAAGCTATACCTCTCCGGGCCTATTGCCACTCTTAAGAGTTTACTTCAAAAGGTACAGGAGGATATTGGTTTGGTGGTGCAGGGGGCCTTTACAAACTGTCTTACTCTTAACCCTTCTAAAACTAACGCTATAATCTTTGGCTTTTAGAAGTAAGGCATCTAGATGGAGAAATGTAGTTTTCTCACTCCTCATGTTCAGGCCAAGGGTCTCGGCCGCCTGCTCCACGGCTTTGTGAAGGAACGCTCCTTTGCCAATCATCTCGTGTTTTCTGACCATTTTTAGGAAAGGATCCCTTATATTTCACGGTAAGCCGACCGCATTATATGCGAGGTGAATTTTGGGAAGAGTCCAAATAACAAGCCATTTAGACAGCGGATTAATGTCGAGCGAGAAGGTGGACACCGAGGATAATTGTGTGAATTCGATGGGTAGGATTGAATATCTGCCTTCAAACTCGACTATCAAAAACCCGGCTGAACTCGGGAGGTGTACACAGTTCATTTTTATCCCGTTGAGTACACCGTGGGTTACGCTAACCCACCAACTTTGTAGGCGTATATCGCCAAATTTATTCAATCAATTTCAACGTATTTTTTTAATTGAAAGGAAATAAAGTCAGGATTATGATGGTGCTAGTTAAAATAATAATAAAAATGAATTCAAACAAAACAATAAAGAAACTGAATTTTTTATAGTGTTTTTTTTCAAAATCTTGTATTTTGAAGAAAAAAACGCTAAAATAATTTTACAGGTGGCCAACAGAAAGCTTAAGATTTAAACTTTAAGAAGCTTTGGACCGTTTTTTTCTTTTCGAAAGCTATATTTTTTTGGCTTACGGTCTAAAATCGGTGGGCAAAAGCTGCATCGCTTCTGCTTATCCATTTTGTTATTTGCTAGATCTCTTTTTCTTCTGGAAAGTGTTTAGAGTCGACGAATTCTTCAATGCGTGTTTCTTTTGTCGTATAATCGTAAATTACTTATTATAAATGTAAAGCGATTTCTCGCCATGGTCAGTCTAAATAGAGGGACAATGTGAATCTCCCACCAAGTTAGTGATTGCGCTTTACTCATTTTATAAGCTTCCGCACAGTACAATAAGTCTATTGAACCTTTTAAATCGACCAGATCTAAATGTTTCTGGTGCACCTGAAGTTCTCTATTTTCGTCTTTTAATTTTTGAAATGCCCTATCAATTTCCTCGTTTGTGTGAGAGACAATAATATTCAATATTCCATCAGTAAATAAAATGCTCCAAGCGGATATCGGTGCATCTGCGTTCACAGCTTCATTTTTCGTAGAAGGAACATGAGCCGTAACCGAAATTGACCTTGTACCTCTCAGTTCAGGAGCTTTTACTGACCATTTCAATCCGCCTTTCGACCGCAGCTATATTGGGCGAACACATTTATGAGGGGGCTTTGCATCTTTCCGATTCGATCGCATCATCTGTCTCGGTCTCACTACCTTCTTCCGAAGCTCTGTCACTCTGTTGTTGATACAAAGCCTCGAGCTCCACAATTCGACGCTGTTTCGTACGCGTCATTATCTGCAAAATAAAATAAAAATATTATTTCTTTATGCGTATGTATACGACATGTGCACGTTACATATACAAATAAAATAATAGAATAAAATATTCAATTGTACACTGAGAAAAATAACCCGTTACGTAACATCGAGACATGCCGTCGAGTATTCGGTAAGCACAAGATTAGCTATGACATGTAGGTAAAGTTAGATTCATCACGAACACAACAAACGCACACTCCTTCTAAATATATATATGGTTTTTGGTTTTGATTCCTTGGGAAGCCAACCGAACGGCCTATGACAAAGCCACCAAACGCGTCCTCGGGTTGCGGATAGAGGCTCCCTGTACCAAGGGTTTCCGCTGAATATGGTTACAATAATTAATAAGCAGTCGCGGACAATTGTCCAGGGATGGTCCCCAAAGAATAACACCTAGGCGAAGGCGTCACAACCGTGCCGAAAGCTGAATGGCACTTGGATGAGGTGTCTCACACGGTGACTCTGGGATACCGGGCGACCTATCAAAGTATGCAGCCTTATCTTTGCATGCGGGGCCCTACAAGGATGGACCAACCCTTTTCGCTAACTGCGTGTAGGAACAGCAATGATAACACCAATCATAGTTGTAGTAAGTGCGGTTCAAAACAATCAAACGTATAGGGCTCCCGAAAATGGGTCGGACAACAATGCCGACTATCCTAGAGTTAGGGGACCCAATCACGACGGAGTCAATGCGATGGACCGGCAGAATCTCATTACTTTGAAGTGGGCCGATCGAATCAGGGACGACCTGCTGGAGTGCTGTGATACAAGTATGGCCCCTGAACAAAAAGGTTACATGGCGTGACTGCATACTCTGTGGTGCGAGAAACACGCAGCGCTCTCGCATTTTTCTCAAAAACGTCTGCGAAATCGTGCCGACGAACTCCGGAAAATGGGTTATATAAGCGAAGCTTCTTCTTAACTGCAGCTATAACAAGCCAGAAACAGAGTAAGAGGCGACACTGAGGCCGACGGCGAGCTGGCATCCAATACAGGAGGAGCTATGCTTCAAGACCCGGGAAAACATCAACATTCAAGTTTCTCTCAAGCTCAAAGATATGGCTGAATTGGATGACAAGCTTCGTGGCGCTTTTTCCTAAGAATCCGACCTCTGGACTATCAATGGTAGTGTGCATAACGCAGCGAGAGCTTTGACAGATGCAAACCGTAAAACAAAACCAACGGTTGATCATAACACAAAAACACGAATGCATCAACTCAGCACGAAGATAAGTTGGGCAAGGCAGTACGCATCCCGCATCAGTGTGTGATTGACTACATGAAATCTGGCAGGACTTTCACTACCAAGGTTTGACAGTTCACGCATGAACTGCGGATCAGGCATCACACACTCAACAAGTCAATACTACTGACCATCAGGCAGCATATTGTTAACAGAATACGAGTTCTATCAAACACTAAGAGAAGCCTAGAGCGTAGAGAGAGGTAGGCCAGAGAAAATCAACAGTTTTTGTCTGACCCATCTCGACTCTTCCAAGAGCCTCCAGTTTCTGTCGCCCACCCGCCCACGCCAGATTTTGTCGAGGCATTTTGGAGGGAAGTCTACGAAGTCCAGCATGCACGGGAAGAAGACTCATAGAATGTAAATAGCTTCAAGGAGCTGTGCAGTGCCCTCATTATACATTAGGAAAAATGCCCACCTATCACTACCGAGGATGTGAAAAAAGTATTAAGAGGCATGGAGAACTATTCCGCTCCAAGAGTAGATGGTATCAAGACTTTATGGTGAAAGAAGTCTCCTTTAACCCACCAGTATCTGACCAGAATTTTCACATCATACCTAATGTCGGAAGATCCTATTCCGGAGTGCTTGGTGGAAGGGCGCACAGTGCTCCTGCCGAAGATGGGCAACTTAGCTGACCCTAAGAGTTACCGGCAAATAACTTGTCTGAACACACTGTATAAGATCTTCGCAGCTATCCTAAATTATGAGATTGTTCGGACAATTGGACCTGTGTGGCGAGAAATGTACGAACAACGCGGCACGAAGAAAGACATAGCAGAATGTCGGGAGAACCTGCTCATCGATAGATGTGTCTGTAAAGACGCAGCATCCTATCAGCGTTACCTATCGATGCCCTGGATTGATTACCGAAAAGCTTTACTTTCAACCTCGCATAGACTTGTGATATGTCTGTTGGAAAGCTTAAAGGTTCATTCACACATCCTAAAGTGCATAGAGAGATTAGTGCCGCTTTGGAAAACCAGATTTACTATCCCATCTTGAAAACACCGTGTGATAACTAACAGTGTCACCTTTCAGAGAGGTGTGTTTCAGGGCAACTCCATGAGTCCTCTCCTCTTTTGCCTCACATAATTGCCACTATCTCTCGCACTTCGCCATTCCGAAGGGCACCTCTGCGGCAAACCTAGAAATCGAAAGCATAAGGTCACTTATGTATTTTACATGGATGATCTCAAGATCTATGCCAAAAATGAAAAGGAAAACTTAATGACATCCTCGAAGACCCTGAGCTAGTCGATAGAAGCGCTATACGACACCTTGGCTCTGGAGAGACCTATACATACTTGCGCGTGCCACAGAACCGCATTCAGGACGTGAAATCTATGAAGGATACCATCCAATGCAAATGCAAACGTCTCATCCGGCGCATATGGTCTTCCGAACTCTCGGCGACGAACAAAGTATCTGCAACGAACACGCTTGCCGTCCCGGTAATACTCTATTTATTTGGAGCGGTTCCATGGACGAAGGACGAGCAGCGAAGAAGGCAGCTGAAACACTCGGCCTTGACTTCAATATCAGGGGTGAGCAAAATACATGAAATTTTGGCCATTTCGAGTAATCACTCCTGAAGCCCCGGATTAAGAAAACACAAGAGAAAAACTTCCGCGAACAGCTCCTCGACAAGAGGATGCACGTCATCTTCCACAGAAATGTGCAGGATTAGTCTATGTCGTATGAGCTAACGTTTGCTCTCCTTAAATCACCCGGATTGAAGTCGGGCGTGAAGGGTTTCATTTGTGCATGTCAAGGTGGTGACATTTAAAGTCCAGCATACCGTCGCCACATTTTGAGCTAAGACATTCCCGATGATAGCTGCAGAGCGTGTCATGCACACCCCGAGCATCTAGGACACATACTATCGGCCTGGCAGGAGAAGACCTTTCAGGACAATCAGAACGTCCGCCACGAGGTACGCCAGGAATAGGGGCGCCATTAGGTAAACAGTCAAACTGTTCACTCAACTCTGCAACAAGAAACGGATGATTCAATTTTCTTTGTGTATTATCTTCCGGTATTTTTGTCGGCATATTTTTCTCTACGGTACACTGCCAGAGGGGGCGGGATCAAGATGTTGCGTGACGATTTTTGTACGAATGGGGGCACGGGCTAACGCAGAATGTGAAATCATACATGGAAAGAGTGAATGTCAATAACTAGATGAATTTGTGAAATCAAAGTTGACCATGTAATTTGGGAAAAAATAATCGTAATAAAATATGCAAATTTTTTTTCAATAATTTGCTTTATAGACATTTTACAATTAAATTTACAAAGGAACAGTAGACATTATAAAACGTAGCTAGATTATGTCATTCCGTTAATCTCCCATACGCATTCATTTTTAATTAAAATCATTTTGCTTATAACATTAAATCCCGTAAAGTTTTATAATGTCTAATAAGATACTCAGTATGAACACTTTTTGCAAGAAATATATTGACTTCTAATAATATAATCAGTATGAATAGGAAATTTTGGTGTCTAATAAAGGAAAATACAGAGATGTGTTTTATTATATAACAGGTTTAAAATTTAAATTATTTTATGTACATTTAAATCGTTTCTGAATGGATAATTTTTAAATTGTTAACAATACTTTTTAAAACCCAACCGATGCAATTGTAATTGCAAAATTAAAATTTATGAAAGGGAAAAATTGGAAATTTAGCGTCCAATATGAAAATTCAGTACTATAAAATTGTAAACATTCCAAATTACCGAAATTTTTTAATTACTGAGGTATCAATTCCAGTTATTTTAATTTCTATCTATTTGAATTTTATAAAAAATTTTATTGTGTAACAAATTGTGTAATAAACAGAAAAAAATGCACATCTGGATATTTCGGAGACGAATCTAGATGTGATTTTAGTTTTTCGTTATGACTCTTATTTTTTTATGAATAACTATTTGGCTGAGGATGTAACTATTTTGCTAGAAGTTTCTTTCAGTTGAAAATTCAACAATTTGGTTGAAAATTGATGTGTTTTGTTAAAAAAAGTTTTCTTCATGGAAAATTAATCTTCTTGGTTTGAAAGTTCATCTATTTGGTAGAAATCTTATCTTTTTTGGTCAAAAATTTAACCAATTGGTTGAAAGTTGAGCTTCTTTGTTAAATATTTTGATCAGAATGAACTATTTGGTTGCAAAGCCTACTGTTCTATGGAAAATTAGTTTATTTTGTTGAAAATTGAACCGTTTTGCCATTTATGGTAGCTTACCATATTTACCTGTAAAATTAACATAAATGACCTAAAATTTCTGCAAATTTATAGACATTATTAAATTGAATTTTGGGCAATTTATGGTAAGTTACCATGAATCCGTGGGAGCTTACCATATGTGCCCGTGCACATATGGCACGAATTTCATATCAATAATGACACTTTTCGAATTAAATTTTTTGTTCACATACGTATTATGGATTCCCCTGCAATAAATTCAGATTAAATTTGTACTTATTTTGGACAAAGTAAAATAAAGTTTGAAAGAAAATAGCTATTTTGATAGAATGTGAATTGAGTTGCACAAATTTTGATTTGTATATAGCTTAAAAAATGTACTTAAAAGTATAGATATATTATTCTATTGTATTCACCAATAGGACAGAAGATAACTGCCGATGAAAAAATGAGAGTAGAAGCGATTTCCATCTTGCCTATTTAGAGGAAGAACTGATTAATGTGTTAATGTGTTAATTGTAGTCGTTATCGCAAAGATAAATAAAAGTCGTCAATCTTGCTTTTAGCAGATGTTTAAATTTTACTAGAGTTGGTTTCAAGGAAAAAATGTAATCACTATTTACCTGCATACTGATATCACAATTTATATAATAATTTTACGTTTAAAAGTCACGCAGACACACTGAAAATATATTCAAATTGGACAGATGAATTTCTACCCTTATTAATTTTTGATGAAATGTTTTAGAAACTGGGTACTCACGCATTACACTAGGTTTTTTTCTCTCAGACTCACGATGGTCCCAGTCCAAAAGGCTGCAGGCTTTATTTATAAATATTAATATTAATAATATGAAAGATAAAAAAACATATATATATATATATATATGAATATTATATTACAAACTATAACACTGTTAGAAATATGTTAAAATTGAACTATTTTTAGTTAAATATTTAGCTACTTTTGATTTGACTTTTGATTTGATTTTTGATTAAATTACGCTCCGCGGGGTCGAACCAAGTTTAAATGTAATTTTTAACCAGATGGGATTGTTTGATTATTTATTTATGATAATATGGCATCCAACGAACATAATAAGATGAAAACGAAAATAATCGGCTTGGCGCTTTTTGATCAAAGTAGATTTTCGTATTTAATTACTAGGAAATAAAGAAATTTTCATAATATCATATGGTAAAATTGGTTTAAATTTTTACATGAGTATAGTTTTTGATAGCAAATAATAATATATAATCTTATTTCAGAAATAATAATTTTTTATCTAGTTGAAATTTTTTGAAATACCGCAAGAAATTACGTATTTTTTTATATCGTGACAATTTTTTTCAATGCCGTGGCTACGTGTACCGAAATTTCGGTACACGTCCATCAATAGATATAATCGTTTCTGGTATTGCTCCTGGTATCATAAAATACTTAATTCTCGATAATTATAATTTATCATTAGTATACTTACAATTGAAATCAGTTTATTGAGTAAATAATAGTTTAAACTATGATTATTTTACAAAAATCACAAAAGTTTAAATTATTGACATTTTTTTTATCTTCCATAATCCGTGAGATTGGTACGATTGATACGAGATGTTTAATCTTCATTCCATTTAACCTGACTTGCGATGACAGAAAAATGCAGAATTTTTAAATACCTTAATCCCAAAAATTATATCTTTTCCGAAGGACTCCTCAAAACACAACTAAATATTACGTCATTTTTAATAAATAATCATTTACACTATTTGTTTCGTTTATTATTTACAGTAACTTAAATTTAAAAACTTCACGAATCAAAATAAACAAACGAACACAACCTTTAACTTAAAACAACTGCGAGATAGTCGCAGAGCTGCCAATTTTTAGAGCGATATAAATATTTCCTTAAATATTTATAAATATTAAAGAAAGAACTCTTTGTATCAATAAATATTGTTCACTAAACTTCAAGCTTTTATTGTACTGTATGAGCATGCCATAAAAATGTTTCATTAAGTTAAAAAGTATGAATGAAGAAGAGACGAAATTTTTTTTTCAGGTTAAAAATTAATTTTTTGCTCTCACACAATTATTAATTAAAAAATTTCAATGAAACTTCATCAGAATATATAGCATCCTCGCCGAAATGTTGTACTAACTAAGAAAAGTAAAGGACTTTTTTTGTCAATTTTCCAGTTAATTCAGATTATCTACTGTAAATCATTATCTACTGGAGGGTGGTTTCCCCTATACCTATTTCTGATTAAAAAAAAAAATTTGAAATATTTCAGGGTATTTTTCAAATATTCCATGAATATATTCATAGGTTTTATTAATTTAACAGGGTCTTATAGGATTTTAAAGATTTGAGGGTACTTTTTTAAAATTCCAAAAAATTTAGTAGGATTTTAGTGGATTTTAATTATTTTGAGGGATTACAAAGGCTTTGAAGGTATCATAATAAATGATTCAGGATTTTAGCTAGTATCATCAGATTTCCAAAAATTTCACGAGGTTTTATAATATTTTAATGGATTACGCATCAATGAAAGTTCGGACGCACATACACACTATAATCTGCTGCGGGTAGGAAAAAGTCTTGATCATAATAATGAATTGATTAATAGGATTTTTACAGATATCTACATAGTGAGAAATCTTCTTAATCAAATTAAATACACTGCAAATTTCCGATGCTGTAGTGTCAGAGGCGTATTTCGTGTTATAATTAGACATTTTGAACAATTGAACATCTCTAAACCTTCTCGGTGGTGCTGAAAATGGAATTTGTTGCAATATCGCAGGACAGTCAATTTGTCCATTCAGTATTTTATGTAATTTATTTAATGTTAATTATTTCATGTTTTACATCTAGATCTAAGGGATGAAACAGCCTCATAATTCTTTAAAGTTTGCCTTTGCCTAAATTTCTTATGTGCAATTTTTTTCAATCGAATTAGTTTTTTTTTAGCTCCAGGTTAAACCATCTGGAATACGTGGATGAGAAAACTTTTCTATGAGGAACATATTTTTTGATCGCGAAGTTTATATGATAGTAAAAGTGCTGGGTAGAGTCTCAGTGTCTTCATTTTGCAGTTCCGTTGCCCAATTAACTTCTCCTAGATACTCGTGAATCGCTTGCAAAATTTGCTTTATCAAAGTCTAATATAAAATGTGAATCCGCAGCAGGAGTATATTCTCCTGGAAGACTAATAGAAATAGAAATATTCAGAGGAGGATGAAATGCATCACAGCGAACTAAGACATCAATTGCGGCCTCTATATACAATTCTTGGACATCAGAAAATATTAAATCCAAAACTCTGTCTAGACTATTTGCTACTGGTCAGCATGGAATCTGTACGGGCAATCATATTTACATTTGTTACGCAGCAGGTTTGTGGTTGAGCTAGCGTCGAAGAAGACGGCTTTGATTGGCTGAGGTTTCTCGTGAGTTTCTTTGCCGCCTTGTCAATTTTTAATCCGTCCAGTGACATTTCAGCTGTGACGAAAATGTCGGTTAGTTTGATCAACAATTTTCGGCTCGGCTGTGGTTACATTGGATTCAGGAATTAAAAAAAATAATAATCAGAGAAATAAAAACAATAATAATCTGAGAAAAGACGAACCAGAAAGTAAACAGGAGACTGTTTACAAAAATATTACAAAAAATGTTTTTTGTATTTTTGTCCGCTATATTGGATCCGCCATTTATAATTTTCGAATTTGGACTTCATATTTGGATTCAGCTACCCTAAAAACCCGTGAGTACCGAGATTTATCCAAATCGAGCCGTTTTTTGTATTTCCGTCCACCATATTGGATCCGCTATTTTAAATATTTTCGAATTTTGACTCCAGATTCGTATTTAGCGATTCCAAAAACCCCAGGATAAAAATTTTCAGGATAACAAATTTTCCTGCAATTTTGGGCACTTTTTGTCGAATTCTCTCTGCCAACGAATGGGTTAAGCCGTTTCCCTTTCGGGTAGGCGTAACTCGCTCGCCCTGCAACACTGCTGCTGATCAATTGGTAAAAGTTAGAAGTTCTCAAGGGAGCTTAAAATTTCGCTTCTTTATACACATTCGACTTCGTGAACTTGGCGATAAAGCGGCTCACTTACATACAATTTCAAGCTCTGTAAGTCCCAAATTGCGCATCGTACCCAAAATCTCTATGGGACTTTTCGACTTTCTTGTCTACCAGCCGCTACAAGGATGAGAGTAACTCATGGGACACCCTGTATGTAATATGTATATACATATATATATTCTATACTCGTCATCGCACAGATAAATAAACTGCGTCAATCTTGTTCTTCGCAGATATTTAAATGTTATTAGAGTCAGTTTCAAGGGCATATGCACCATAGTTTGAAATTCCAAATGGGCATAAGCGGCAACATTTGGCACAGTAGACGAGCATAAGCATAGAGAAACTGAAAGTAAACACTTCCATAGGAACCACAACTATCATTGTAGTGGCGCCTCATCAGCCCATTTCGGGTAGCTATATCCATACTCACACCACCTCACGTACATCCATCCTCATCCATACGCGACGCTCACAGGCGCAACTCGTTAAGTGACATGTCGGTTCTCGAAAGGGAACGTTCCGAACTCGGTCCGTGAACTAAAGACACGTGAAGGGTTTAATTTTCACAAGGCGTGTGCCAGATTCAGCATATGTGGCCTCTAGTGGGAATGTCGGTTTCAGTTTTTTTTTGGTGTAAAATAGTGTAAATGCATTTTGAGGAGGCTATTTACAAAATCTTTATGTTTTACAGGTTTGAAGTGTTTACTAACAGTATATAAATAATTTTGATTTTAATTTTAATTCTCTGTCACTGTCTTAATTAATGCTAATTAATTAATGTTAGTTTTGTGATATCCTTTAAAATTATTGTGATAAATAATTTACTGAATAAATGTCGTCGCCAGACCGTGGACTCATGCCTCCGATGGATTTCAACGGATTTGAACGATTTTTGGTTAAATTTTCGAGATTCAAAGAAATTTCAAAATATTAAAAAAAATATATCGAAAGATTTTAAAAACCACATCAAAGATCTTTTGTCATTTATTTAAATATTTTTCTAAAATTAATTTATTAAATTAAAAAATCATTTTACAATTTTCTAGTTTATTACTTTAATCTCCTGAAACCTTTCAAAATTCTGCAAAAGTTTCTATATATTTTTTTTGAAATCTAAATGTATCTACATTTATTTTTTCATTTTTCAAAGTCTTCAAATTTTTAATTATTGTGAAAACTGTTTCTAAACCTTCGAAATATCTTTTCAAATGATTCAAATTTTTTCTAAAATTTTCATGTTTAAGATTATTTTGGGCTCTGAAGTCCAAAATCACTTTTACGATAAATTACATTATGCGTTTTTATGGTAGTTCAATAATGTTTGATTCTGTTTAAAATTCATATAATAAATAAATTATTATTGAATAGTGATTATTATAAAGGCTTAAAATTCAAACGGAAAAATGTAATTTCTTACAGAGTAAACCGGGAATAAATCCGGATTTTTTATTTTTATTTTGATTGGCCACCAAGATTATTGTCCAGTGTAGATGGACATAATGTAAGATGTTTCGCTTATTTTGTAACTTTCTAACTTTTATAAATACAAACATACCGCCAAAAATATATATTACAAAGTTATTCGAAAAAGCATAAGTTATTGCATTTTCCTTCTTTATACTCATTTCACAAGATTTATTTAAATTTTATTTTTCCACTTAGTTTAATACAATAAATATTATGAATTTAAACAAAATTTAATTAATCTTGTGGACGAAAGTCATCTACCATCATTGTATGAAAATGTAGGGTGATTGGGTGATCCCTGCCTATGGGAGCTTCCTCGATTTCTTGCGTGGTCATCGGTTCAACTTTGCTGCTATTCATAGTTATTTTTGCCCGCCTTAGATAGCCATTTATTAGTGTATATATTCCACGAAGAAGTCTATTATTTTCCGCCACTACTGCAAAGATTTCACCATTGGAGGTTGATAATACAGTCTGTTCTTCGGTTGGCATGGGTTGAACAGCCTGATATCTTCCTCGAACTTGAATTGGTAGCTCGCGAGGAAAAGTGTATCTTCGAATTTGGAAGCGCCGGTTTGGATTCGTGTACGGAATAAGCCGAACAGATCTATTTTTTTCATGTGTAATTCCAAATTCATGTAAAATTGAACGAATGGCAGGATGAGATCTAGACCTGCCACGAAGCGAAGGTCCGGCAGGAGGAGATCTGGACCTGGCACGAGGAGAAGGCTCGGTAGGAGGAAAGGAGCTGACTGCAGAAGGCGGAGAATCAGGCCTGGCAGGAGAAGACCTTTCAGGATTATCAGAACGTCCGCCACGAGGTACGCCAGGAATAGGGGAACCATCAGGTAAACAGTCAAACTGTGCACTTAACTCTGCAACAAGAAACTGAGGATTCAATTTTTCTTGTGTATTATCTTCCGATATTTTTTTCTTCAGCATATTTTTCACTACGTTACTCTGCCAGGGGTGGGGGTTTTACATGCTGCGTGACGATTTGTGAAGAATGAGGGGCACGGGCCAACGCGGAATGTGAAATCATACATGGAAAATATATGTGGGTATAACGATTTTGTGACATGCTTGGAGCATTTAAAATTGGTGATTTCATTGTACAAGTATAACTTATGTGCGAACTGAATTAATATAACCCAGTAAGAAAATAGCAATTTTGATAGAATGTAGATTGAATTGCACAAATTTTGATTTGTATATAGCTTCACAAATGTATCTAAAAGTATACATATATTGTTCTATTATATTTACCAACAAGATAGAAGATAACTGCCAAGGATAACACGAGACTAGAAACGATCCTCATCTTGTCGAATTAGAGGAAGAACTGATTAATGTGTTAATGAAGAGCTCGCTCGAGAAGTTCAAACAAAAAAAATATATATGTTCTATAGCCGTTATCGCGCAGATACATAAAATGCGTCAATATTGTTCTTCGCAGATATTTAAATTTTACGAGAGTCAGTTTCAAGGAAGCGAGCGATAAAGATGCGACAAAGCGACAAAGATGGTTATAAAGCGCTCTTAGGGCCGCATTGTGTCTGTAGATATACGTCGTTCCTGCGTGGGTGGGACACCCCGATAGTATGTGTTCTAGATACTCAACGTGTGTATGACACGCATATATATATCTCTCTATAGTCTCAACGGATAATATAATGTGTTCAACTTATGTACTTATAAATAAGGAAGAACACGAACATTTTTTTGTGCTGAGAAACGAGTATTTTTTCTTTATATTATTATAATTATATATTTTAGATATATATTTTCTAAGAATTCTCAACAAAAATAACTGTTCAACTCATATTTTAATCACAAAAAAGGAGAATCTAGCAAGAGTGTATACAACAATAAATCAGTTTACCGTAAAAAACTCGCTTTTTTCAATTGTGTCAATTAGAAAAATATAAAAACATAAAAATTCACCGCTACGGAAATGGAGGTTGTAACCTCGTAATTTCAGTAGCGATAAAATAAACAAAGTGTTTGCATTATAGTTTGGTCTTTTCAAAGTAAAAAAACACATATCAGATTAAGAAACATAAAAAATAAATATTAATTACCTTACCTGTAAGATTTCCTTTTATTTTCAAACGTTTTTTTTTTCTATAAAAATCAGGAAACGTGATAAAAACACACACTGCACCATCAAAAACTGATCATGAATGACCTAGCCTAACCAACAGAAAGAAACGCTATGTTGAAGTTTAGTCCAACCAGGTGATCACGCGGGAACATTACAAACTTCCTTTAATATAATAATGGTCAAATACATTTCAAAACATTCAAAAAGTTGTAAGAGTAACTTGAACACATTATTTTAAGAAGTCTAATTTGTAAAAATTGTATATTTAAATTATTCTGTCAACATCAGTAAATTAAAAATATATTTATAACATTTAAATTTATATTGCAGGTGTTTTTCATTTTTTCTGTAGGAAATTATTTGACACAAATTATTTCTACACTACTAATAATTTACATTATTATTATCAAAAAATGGGCTTATCAATAACATTTCATGTATAAATAGATGCCTATCACAAAATGCGAGGCATATGCCTAATATGAGTAACGTGCTTTGCACGATTCTTATTTGGGCATATATCTTTAATAGACCATAAATGCATTTTCTAATTATTTGAATTTTTTAAATACGAAATTTTTCAACAATCAAATATTTCGCACTATTCATACTAAAATTTAGTTTTCGTAATTCACTTTTCATAGATTTGACGACATTCGTTGAACATGAAAGAAAACAATCTAAATATTTTGATGATTTTTAAGCGATAATGAAATTCAATAATACAAGATTCTACTATTTCCCGAAAATATAATAATTATTGAATCACTCAAACTCGGATTTAAGATAGTAGTTTTCATGATCGAAACCCTGCGTATGCAACAAATCTAATCATCTTCCCGCACCCCCCCCCCCCCCAACTGTTACTGTGTCGCGTCATTTATAAATAGACCTTTAAAAAAATTTAGAATCTAAAGTTTGAAAAAAGTGTTTACATTATTCTGCAATATGAGCTTTTTACGTGACTTCAAGATAGTGCTCGTTAGAGCTTTTCATTAACCCGTTCGCGTTAACTGTGCTGCGACACGATAATAAGGGTTCCCTCAAGTATATAGGCGTAGGGGTGGGGGAAGCGGTAAAATGAGTAGAAGAGCAAAAATACCTCTGAAATGTCGAGCGCAATTATGAGCTCGTAGATTCGCTGCTATGTTAATTAATTATTTCTGCGATAAATACTCCCTTCTGGTACAAGTCTTCTACCTTCAAACGTGAAAATCGAGGTACTTTTGAATATAAGAAAGAGAAAATATGTATATGCTCCACTCAAATTTTTACAATTTATTAATTATGGTTTACAACTAATTACTATAGGTTTTAATTTACCAATTTATCTTATTATAAGCATGCTTAGAAAAATCAGTTAAGCTTTACGACGTAATTTTCAATCTGTCTTTTAATACCCATGTAGAAATAGTAACAGGGATCCGACCGGGAGTCGGCCGGATAGCCCTAGTTCAAACCGGGCACCGGTCGAGGATACTGGCCGGGATCCGGCTAAAAGCGTCACGATGAACTAGTCGGATTCCGGCTTTCATACCGGCCGGGATCCGGTTGGGTAACCCGGCCACAGACCGGTTAAAAAATGTTGCTTCGGGCAAGAAATTGGTAACTTGGTTTGTCATTTAAGGCTCATCGTAAAGAATACGGTTGATTTTAATCACGGATTTTATTTGCGAACCTCGAAGAGACGACGCGACATGAGCTCAACGTGCGTTCTCGCGCGAGGTGCGAAACTGCGAAACTGAAACTTACAAGTGTCTCCGCCAACGCCAGGCGCAGAAGCATCAGACATGGCGGCAAATTTGGAAGTGTACAGATTAAAAATTGTCTGAAAATAGAGAAAATTGTAACAATTCTGATATCACACGTTGTAGAATCGATAACAGTTTTATTTAATGAGTTGAAACATTGGGGAGAATTGAATGTTGTTGTTTTTTTTTTTAAGAATTTGAAAAAGCTAAATTCTGTTTCACTCATCTAATGAATCTTTAAATTAAGCTTTTTAACCAGTGCCCGGTCGGCTCCCGATCATGAAATCTAGCCAGGGTTGGCCCGGCTGGCTCCCGAACATGAAACCCGACCAGGGGTAGCCCGGCCGGGATCCGACGAGAAACCTTGTTTTAGTTGGGCCAACCGGGGCAATTTCTGCACGACTAGTGCAATCTAAGATTGATTAAATAAATGTTTAATTAATTCGAACATAATTAAGTATGGTTTCATTACAATATCAATATCAAATAAATGCGTGCGTTTAACGTTAATAAAAATTTCTCAGGTTACATGAGTGTAGGCCAGTCAACTTTTTTTCCGGTGTATTATCGCTCTATATTTGGATTAGTAAGAAAACTGCTACATAATTCAAATATACTCGAAAATTCGTTAAAAGTTTCTGGTAGTGGTCAAAATAACTTCCGAAAAAGATGAGTCTTGAAAAAAATTCCTTCAATTCGCGCAAGGTCGTTATATGTCAAAATAGGAAACAATAATAATAGATTGTTTATCGCAAAAAATGCATATTGGTTTCATATGTATACTTGCTTAGTATAGACTCAATGGAAAAATGTCCTCTGTTCGCGTGTTCATGTCAAAGTGACACATTATTATTATTATATCATTAGGCCGTTTCCCTTTCGGGGCAGGCGTGAATTGCTCGGTTGGAAAGTAGTGATGTGTGGATGGGTATATAGGTATAGGGTAGATGGGTATATAGGTTTAAGGTTTCAGGCTTCATTCACTCTGCTCACATTCTTTTTATAAACTATTTGTCGCCAAACTTTTCTGTCCTGGCATACTAAATTTTATTCAGAATCCTCAATATCAGTTGAATCGAGTTGAAACTCTACATTTCTCTTCGAAACTATCCATAGAATACGAATAAAATATTACATATTCAATATCAACCCCATACGTCTGTTTGATAGGGTCCCAAAAAAACCCCATAAGTGAAAAAATGGGTTTTACGAGTTTTTGGCGCTAATTATGATTTCTTTACGGGTTTTTTAATGCAAATTGTTTCTAATATATAAAATACTAGTTCATAATTTATAGATGTTCAAATAAATTGTTTAAACAATTTATTATTGTTTTTAGAAATTTTCTCTTAGAATGGAGATAGAAAGTCACCATTTTTTCAACAATTTTCCACTTTTGGCCGATTTCCAATGGGAGTGAGGTAATGGTTTATTATTATTAACAAAAATAATTGTTTAAACAATTTATTATTATTGTTAATAAGATTATCTTTAAATAATGCTAGAAATTGCGGGTTTTTTCTGAAATTTTGAACGTTTTTTTTTACTTTTTACTTAGAGTGAGTTGATATTTAATATAATGTAGCAAAAATAATTGTTTAAACAAATTATTATCTATCTTTTTCTATATTAATACAAGATAGTTGGGATTTTTTCTGAATTTTTAAACTTTTGTGCATTTTTCAATTAGAGTGAAATAATAATTAATTCAAGTTTAACAAGACTAATTGTTTAAACAATTTATTATTATTGGTAATAATATTATCTTTGCTTAATGGTAGAAAGTTGCGGGTTTTTTCTGAAATTTTTAACTATTTGTCTATTTGTCACTTGGAGTGACTTAATGAATATTTACGCTGAGCAAAAATAATTGTTTAAACAAATTGTCATTGTTATTAACTATCTTTATCTATATTAAAGCCAGATAGCTGCGGTTTTTTCCTGAAAATTTTAACTTTTTGTCCACTTTTCACTTAGTGAGGTAATAATTAATGCAAGTTAATAAAAATAATTGTTTGAACAATTTATTATTATTGTCAATAATTTTCTCTTTGCTTAATGGTAGAAAGTTGCGGTTTTTTTCTGAAATTTTCAAGTATTTGTCTATTTTTCACTTGAAGTGACGTAATAAATATTTAGGTTCAGTAGAAGTAATTGTTTAAAAATTATTATTGCTAATAAATATCTTCATCTATATTAAAGCCAGATAGCTGCGGTTTTTTTCCTGAAATTTCTAACTTTTTGTCCACTTTTCACTTAGTGAGGTTATAATTAATGCAAGTTAATAAAAATAATTGTTTAAAGAATTGAGTATTGTTTTCAACTATTTTCTCTTAGATAAGTGCAAGAAAGTTGCAGTTTTTCCTGAAATGTTTAATTTTGCTTTGCCGTTTTAATTATGAACAAATGATAAATAAACATTAGACAAAAAAATATTTTAAACAATCTCTTTCTTTTTCGTGAATTTTTTCTCTTGTGTAAGAGAGCTTTTTTCTTCAAATTAATTTTTTGAAACATTGGGAACAGAGAAAAAATAATTCACTATTTGAAAAATAATAATACTATTTGAAAAATGATTCTTGTTGAGGTTCACTTATTATTTGTTCATAACTAAAAAGTCAAAGGAAAACTAAAGATATAAGAAAAAAAGCAACTTTTTAGTACTTATCTAAGAAAAGATAGTTATAAACAATTATAAATTGTTTTAAACAACTATGTTTGTTAACTTACATTATTTATTACTTTACTAACTAAAAAGTGGGTTAAATTTTAAACATTTCAGAAGAAACTGCAACTATATTGCATTAATAAAGAATAAGATATTTATAAACAATAATTTGTTCAAATAATTATTTTTGCTGAATTAAATTAATTATTGACTCATCCTATGTAAAAAGTTGACAAATAGTTGTAAATTTCAGTAAAAATGCAACTTCCTAGCATTATTAAAAAGGAATATTATTAATAATAATAATAAATATAATTTTTTCAAAAAAAAAATTGGATTTATTTTTGTGTGGATTCGAAAAAATTTCCGGGCGTTATTCATAGAAATTCGAAAAAAAGTTTTTTGGACCACTCTAGTGCCTATACATCATCGACAGAGGTCCCAGTCTAACATATTTACACATAAAAAACTTAAATTTTAATTACTCATTTAAAAAAATAATTAATGACATTTAACTGATTTTCAGTCTCTACTCAATCTAGATTAAGAAAATATATTTATCAGTGCTGGAAGCGACCTAATTTTAAAAATCGTCGATGCCTCAGAAACGTGATTCAGTCTTGATAAAATCATTATGCATGTAACATAATAATTTTATTATGTAATATGAAGCGATTTCCTGACCTGGTACACATTCAGTTTCTTATTTACAATTTATATGTCTTCATTGTGCTCATCGCATTTTTATATCTAATCTCTATGAAAAAATGCTGTCTATTATATTTTTTTGTGATCAAATTAAAACCACGTTCCAGTTTCCACACACCGTCAGGAAATTTTTGCTCTATTTTTTCACACGTTTATCTTATTTTAAATAATTGTTTAATTGTATAAAGGCTCTCAAAACAGCGAAAATAGGGTGATTTTTCATGAAAAGAAGGGAATAGATTCTTTTAAATAAAATTAATGTATAGGTACCATATTGCGATTAAAACCATATTAAACATAGTGCGATTAAGATTTCAAGTTAAATTATATTGCAATTTCAAAAAAAAAAAAAAATTGAATTTTCAACCAAAAAAGATTAATTTTCTATACGAAAAGAGATGAATTTTTAACGAAGGAGTTGAGTTTTAAAGCGAATTTTCAAACAAAAGAGAATTAACTTTAAACACAAGCAGTTGCATTTTTAGCCAAATAGTCAAATCTCCAAGAATTTTCAACAACGCAGTTGAATATTTAAGAAAATAATTAAATTTTCAACAAAATAATAAAATTTGCTACCAAAAGAGAATCCACTTCAAACACAACCAGTTGCATTTGTAACCAAATAGTCGAATCTTCAAGCATTTTCAACAATGCAGTTGAATCTTTAACAAAATACTTAAATTTTCAACAAAATAATCAAATTTGCTACCAAAAGAGAATTAACTTCAAACACAAGCAGTTGCATTTGTAACCAAATAGTCAAATCTTCAAGCATTTTCAACAATGCAGTTGAATCTTTAACAAAATACTTAAATTTTCAACAAAATAATCAAATTTTCAACCAAAAGAGAATTAAGTTCAAACACAAGCAGTTGCATTTTTAACCAAGTAGTCGAATCTTCAAACAATTTCAACAATGCAGTTGAATCTTTAACTGAATAATAAAAATTGTCAACCAAAAGAGAATTAACTTCAAACACAAGAAGTTAAATTTTTAACCAAATAGTCGAGTCTTCAAGCATTTTCAACAATACAGTTGAATCTTTAAAAAAATAATTAAATTTCCAACAAAATGATCAAAGTTTCAACCAAAAGAGAATTAACTTCAAACACAAGAAGTAGCATTTTCAACCAAATAGTCCAATCTTCAAGCATTTTCAACAATGCAGTTGAATCTTTAACAAAAGAATTAAATTTTCAACAAAATGATCAAAGTTTCAACCAAAAAAGAATTAACTTCAAACACAAACAGTTGCAATTTTAACCATATAGTCAAATTTCAAGCATTTTCAACAATGCAGTTGAATCTTTAACAAAATAATTAAAATTTCAACAAAATAATCAAATTTTCAACCAAAAGAGAATTAACTTCAAACACAAGCAGTTGCATTTTTCCAAGACAGTTGTGTTTTCGACAAAGAACTTTTTAACTAAAAAAGATTAATTTTCAATTAAAATTATGAATCTTGAACCACAAAAAAGAGCTTTTAACAAAGTGATTTAACTTTTAGCCAAACAGTTGAAATGTAATAGTTCATATTTTAACGAAAAAAGATTTTAATTTTAAATAATTCATCCAAAAAAGACAAATTTACAACGAAATACATAAACCATCAACTAAATTGTTGAATTTTGAACTAAAAACTATTAATTTTCAAACAATAATGGAATAGTTAAATTTTCAACTAAAAGCGATCAATGTTCAGCCAAAAATGGATTAGTTAATTTTTCAGTTAAGAAAATTAATTTTAAAGTAAAAAAATGAATTTTCAACAAAATGCTTGAATTTTGAACCAAAAGGGATGAATTCCCAACCAAAAATATAATAGTAGACTTTTTCACAAAAATGAATTAACTTTTAACCAAAAAGAGTAGGATTCTTAACCAAAGAGATGAAATTTCTATCAAAAGAAAATAATTTTCAATTAAAAATATGAATATTCAACGTGAGTAGGTAAATTTTAAGTTAGAAAAATTAATTTTCCACCTAGAAAATTATTTTCCTAATAAAAAGACGAATTTTTCACTAAAAAGATAAATTTTCAACTGAAGAGTTGAATTTTCAACGAAAAATGTAATAATTACATTTTTAGTTGAAAAATTAATATTTAAACAGTTAAATTTTCATCCAAGAAAGATTTTTCAGGTAAAAAAAATGTCAACCAAATTGTTGAATTTTCAACCAGCAAATATGGATTTTCAACAAAAAAGTACATTTTCAACCAAACAGTTAAATTAAAAGACAGTTTTACCACCAAAAGAGCGAAT
This sequence comes from Andricus grossulariae, assembly GCA_011634705.1. Taxonomy (NCBI): domain Eukaryota; kingdom Metazoa; phylum Arthropoda; class Insecta; order Hymenoptera; family Cynipidae; genus Andricus; species Andricus grossulariae. The sequence goes on from JAABKJ010007545.1 coordinate 301,336,652, forward strand.
TTTCAAAAAATTGAGTTCAACTTTTAACCAAGTAGTTAAATTTTGAACCAAAAAGATTAATTATCAACCAAAAAAAATAATTTTCAGTAACAAAAGACGAATTCTTCACTAAAAAATATCAATTTTCAACCAAAGAGAAAAATTTTCAACCAAAAAATGAAATAGTTAAATGTTAAGTTAAAAAATTTATGTTTCACAAAAATAAACGAATTTACAACAAAAAAGTAACATTTTCAACCAAGCATGTTAATTTTCTATAAAAGAAAACAAATTCTCCACAGAAAAGGATCAATTTTCAACAAAAATTGGAATAGTTACATTTTAAGTTAAAACATTCATGTTAAAAAAAAAACGAATTTACAACAAAACAGTAACATTTTCAAACAAAAAGATTAATTTTTAACCAAGAAGATTAATTTTTTATGAAAAGAGACGAATTCTTCACTAGAAAGATCAATTTTCAACCAAACAGTTGAATTTTTAACTAAAAATGGAATAGTTATATTTTAAGGTAAAAAATTAATGTTTAACAAACAAAAATCGAACTTACAACAAAATTGTTACATTTTCAACCAAGAAGATTAATTTTCTATAAAAAGACGATTTTTTCACTAAAAAAGATAAATGTTCAATCAAAAATGGAATAGTTACATTTTGAGTTAAAAAACTAATGTTAAACAAAAAATATTGAACTTGCAACAAAATAGATACATTTTCAAACAAAAAGATGAACTTTTAAACTAAAATGATGAATTTTCTAACAAAAAAGATTTTAATTTGAAATCAAAAGCAGTTGAATTTATCTAAAAAATACGACTTTTCAACAAAATGCTAGAATTTGTAACCAAAGAAGATGAATCATAAATAAAAAATATCATTTTTTATGATTTTGCGAACTTTTTGATTTTTTGAATCATCAAAAATATAATTGCTGATGATTTTGATTGCGAATTCTGCATTCTGAACCAAATCAAGTCGATTGAAAATTTTTAGTTTAAATTTTTTATATTTTTCGTGTATGGAAAATTTGTTGTTTTTTTTTAATTTTTTCTTTGGTAAAGTGTATGGAAGTGAATAAACTTAGACGAAAAAATGTGAGACAACATTTTTCCGTCAAAATATAATAGTTCCAAAAATGACGATAAATGCAATTTTGTTAATTTTTACCTAAAGTTGCCCCAAAAATGTTTTTCGTTTTTTTTTCTATTTTTCCATGCTTTTTTAATAAACTAATGAAACAATACATATTTTTAAGTTCAAAACAAAATTTTTTTCTATTTTTTACGGATCCTGTAAATTGAGCCATTTTTACACATGATCCGTAAAAATCCATTTAATGGATCCATAAATAATAGAACAAAATTTTGATTTGTAATTTGAAAATATGTACGTGTTTTTTTAGTTAATGAAAATGAGCATGCGAACAATAACAAAAATAATAACCTTTTTTTGGCTAATAGATACAAATTAACAAAAATACATATTTCGTCATTTTTTTAAATACTATATTTCGAAGAAAAATTTGTTGCTTACTTCTTTTCCGTCTAAGATTATTCACTTCCATAAACTTTACCCAACAAAAAAATTGATTTTTTTTACAAAAAACTTTAAAAATTAAAAATTTTGAAAATTTTCAGTCGACTTGTCCAATAGTGAAAATTTTTGTTTGGTTTAGTTTTTTTTCGTAATATCAACAATGACAAATAAATTCGCGACTTCACGTAAAAGGAAGAAATCCCTTTCCTGATTTATGCGAAGTTTACAAAAGTCAAGATTAATTTCTTATGAAAAGTGGACACTAAAAAAATCAAGGTTTTCAAATTAAATTCCACGTCATTTTTATTTAAAATAATTAATTTCCAACCAAGAAAAAGGGAATTTTCTACAATATAGTTACATTTTCAGCCAAAATGATGGATCTTTGATAAACAACATTATTTCTCAACAAAAAGTGTAATAGTTGATATTTCCAACAAACAATATTTTAATTAAAAAAAAACTGTCAAATCAAACAAAAATTTACGAATTTTCAAAAAAAGTGTTGAATTTTCAACAAAGAAAGATTTTTTAATGAATGAAGAAAAAAAAATCAAATCCAAAATATTGAGTTTTCAAGTCATAAAGACGAATTTTTGAAAAAAGTTAAATTTACAACCCAAAAATATGCATTCTCTACCAAAATAATTGAATTCTCGACTAAAAAAGATGAATTTTCAACTAAAAAAAAAAAATCAATTTTCTAGCGAAAATGGAACAGCAATATTTTTATCAAAAAAATTCATTTAAAAAAGAAACGAATTTTCAACAAAATTTGTTAAATTTTCAAGAAAAGAAATGAACTTTTAACTAAATAACCAAATGGTTGAATTTTCAACCCAAAAGATGAATTTTCTACCAAGAAAATTAATTTTCTATAAAAAAGACGAATTCTCTACTAAAAAAGATCAATTTTCAACCAAAGAGTAGAATTTTCAACCAAAAAAGAAATAGTTACATTTTAAGTTAAAAAATTCATGTTTAACAAAAATGAACGAATTTACAACAAAACAACAACATTTTCCACCAAAAATATTAATTTTCTATAGCAAAAAAACAAATTCTCCACTGAAAAGGATCGATTTTCAACGAAAAATGGAATAGTTACATTTGAAAATTTTCAATCGACTTGCCCACTGTGAGAAATTTTTGTTGGTATAACTTTTTTTGGTAATATCAACCCTACTGCACATGACAAATAAATTCGCGACTGTAGGTAAAAGGAAGAAATCACTTTCCTGATTTATGCGAAGTTTACAAAATTCAAGATGAATTTCTGTTAAAAAGTCGATATAAAAAAATCAAGGTGTTCAAATTAAATATCAGGTCAGCTCCAGGTTTTCAAGGTTTTTTTCGAGATCTGAAAAATTCCAGGTAATTTCCAGATTTTAAAGTTTTTTTTCGAGATTAAAAAAATTCCAGGTCATTTCCAGGGTTTCAAGGTTCTTTCAAGATTAAAAAAGTTTCAGGTCATTTAAAGTTTTCAAGGGGTTTTCGCGATTCAAAAAATTCCAGGCAATTTCAATTTTTCAAGGTTCTTTCGAGATTAAAAAAATTCCAGGCCATTTCCAATTTTTAAGGGGTTTTCACGATTAAAAAATTCTAGGCCATTTCCAGGTTTTCAAGGTTCTTTCGAGACTTAAAAAATTCCAGGTAATTTCCAGGTTTTAAAGTTTTTTTCCGAGATAAAAGAATTCCAGGTTATTTCCAGTTTTTCAAGGCTTTTCGAGGTAAAAAAATTCCAGGTCATTTCCAGGGTTTCAAGGTTCTTTCAAGATTGAAAAAGTTTCAGGTCATTTACAGTTTTCAAGGGGCTTTCGCGATTTAAAAAATTCCAGGTAATTTCCAGGTTTTAAAGTTTTTTTGGAGATTCGAAAAATTCCAGGTCATTTCCAGGTTTTTAAGGTTATTCCGAAATTTAAAAATTTCATGTAATTTCCAGGGGTTTAAGTTTTTTTTTCGAGATTTAAAAAATTCCAGGTAATTTCCAGGTTTTTAAGTTTTTTTCGACGTTTAAAAAATTCCAGGTCATTCATAGGTTTTTAAGGTTCTTCCGAGATTAAAAAAATTCCAGGTCATGTCCAGGTTTTCAAGGTTCTTTCGCGATTAAAAAAATTCCAGGTAATTTACAGGGTTTAAAGTTTTTTTCGAGATCAATAAAATTCCAGGTCATTTCCAGGGTTGCAAGGTTCTTTCATGATTAAAAAAGTTTCAGGTCATTTACAATTTTCAAGGGGGTTTTGCGATTTAAAAAATTCCAGGTAATTTCCAGGTTTTAAAGTTTTTTTCGAGATTTAAAACATTCCAGGTCATTTCCAGGTTATTAAGGTTTTTCCGAGATTTGAAAAATTCCAGGTAATGTCTAGGTTTTAAGTTTTTTTCGAGATTTAAAAAATTCCAGGTCATTTCTAGGGGTTTAAGTTTTTTTCGAGATTTAAAAAATTCAAGGACATTTCCAGTTTTCAAGGGTTTTTCGCGATTCAAAAAATTCCAGGCCATTTCCAGGTTTTCAAGGTTCTTTCGAGATTAAAAAAATTCCAGGTCATTTTCAGTTTTCAGGGGGTTTTCGCGATTAAAAAAATTCTAGGCCATTTCCAGGTTTTCAAGGTTCTTTCGAGACTTAAAAAATTCCAGGTAATTTCCAGGTTTCAAAGTTTTGTTTCCGAGATTAAAAAATTCCAGGTTATTTCCAGTTTTTCAAGGTTTTTTCGCGATTAAAAAAATCCAGGTCATGTTCAGGGTTTCAAGGTTCTTTCAAGATTAAAAAAGTTTCAGGTCATTTACAGTTTTCAAGGGGGTTTCGAGATTTCAAAAATTCCAGGTAATTTCCAGGGTTTTGAGTTTTTTCGAGATTTGAAAAATTCCAAGTCATTCGCAGTTTTTAAAGGTTTATTAGAGATTCAAAAAATTCCAGGCCATTTCCAGGTTTTCAAGGTTCTTTCGAGATTAAAAAATTCCAGGTCATTTCCAGTTTTATAAGTTTTTTAGAGATTAAAAAAATCCAGGTCATTTCCAGGGTTTCAAGGGTTTTTCGTGATTTAAAAAATTCCTGGTCATTTCCAGGTTTTTAAGGTTCTTCCGAAATTTAAAAATTCCATGTAATTTCCAGGGGTTTAAGTTTTTTTTTCGAGATTTAAAAAATTCCTGGTAATTTCCAGGTTTTGCAGTTATTTTCGACTTTTAAAAAATTCCAGGTCATTTACAGGTTTTTAAGGTTCTTCCGATATTTAAAAAATTCCAGGTCATGTCCAGGTTTTTAAGGTTCTTCCGAGATTCAAAAAATTCCAGGTAATTTCCAGGTTTCAAAGTGTTTCGAGGTTTAAAAAATTTCAGGTTTTCAAGGTTCTTCCGAGATTTAAAAAATTCCAAGTAATTTTCAGGGTTTCAAGTTTTTTTTCGAGATTTAAAAAATTTAAGGTAATTTCCAGGGTTTTAAGTTTTTTTTCGAGATTTAAAAAATTCCAGGTATTTCCAGTTATTCAAGGTTCCTTCGCGATTTAAAAAATTCCAGGTAATTTCCAGGGTTTTCAAGGTTTCCAGGTGATATACAGGTCAGCCCTGATAGATTGAATTATAATTTAAAATCGGACAAGAAAACTTACGAATTGAAGAAGATTTAGGGTGGCATGTACAACATGAGTGAGATTGGTATTTTTGGTGAATTCCGGGTCCCCTTTATGATAAATGCTTGCAATTTTAGCTGCTTCTTGCAACTGAAGGAGTTCCATGGCCGATGCATCGTCGATTGAAGGTCTTCTATTTTTCTCAGCTCTCATTTGTAGGTCCGTAAAGATTGTTGATCTTTTATGTGAAATTCTGCAGATTTAAACAGAGCTAACCTTGCTCACTGACACGAGTGAGTGACACAAAAGAGAAGACTTTTTGTTTTGTTTTTATACGAGCTGATTCATTGTTTAATTTCAAATTAACTAGAACATGCTTCAATCCGAGGATGATTGTGTACATTCGATGGGTAGGGTCGAATGTCTTCAGATTCGACTCTCGAAAAATCGGCTCAACTCGAGAGGTGGTTTTCTGCAGTTTTCCTCTCCCCTGGTCAAACGTCCGGGCAAATGCAAATTTGGCATTTGACACGTGTATAACTTCTGTTTCACCGGGGTTCTAAAATAAAAAGGCATGGCACAATAATAATAACTAGAACATCCTAATTACTCTGTTTTTAAAGAGAAAACTTTATGAACTTTGTTCATGATTTACAGAAGTTCCTCTAATTATAGCGAGAACATTTCAGTAAATTCAATATTAATGACTCTTTTTTTATTTTTCATTTACGCACAAACTTTTCCAATTATTAAAAAGCGCATCACGCCATTTTCGATTAATTCTCGAAACATCTCGAAGTTATTCGAAACAATTTTTGCCGCTTGAAAAAAGTCTGCAAACTTCAGGTTTATGAGAAATATAAGGTTATCTAAATAATATAATAATAATAAAAATCAAGGAATTTTTGAAGATTTCAAAAATGTAGAAGCTTTTTAAGAAGTTTAAAAGGCTTCAAGAAAATAAATACTTTCTAAAAATTCCTTTGAAAATTTATACAGAATTTTTATTTTGAAAATAAATTTTAAGAGAAAATTGACAAAGATTTCAAAAGATTTTAAATTTCTTTCTAAAATTTCGAAAAAGAATGGGAAATATTTGCAAGCAAAATCTTTCAATTATTAGCAAAATTACAAAGATTAATAAAAAATGCGAGTAAGTTTAACACTTGTCGAAATTTTTAAAATAGTCAAAATTAATTTAAAAGTTAAAAATATTTCAAAAGTTTTAAAAAATGTACATTTTTGAATACTTGGAAAAAAAATTTTGAAGCTTCTTAAAGATTTTGAAAGGATTCACGATAATAATAAAAAATGCTTAGAATACACGGGAAAATTTGAACAAAAGATTTCTAAAATTGCTATAAAAGATTCTGGAAGATTTTAAGGCAATTTTTGCAATTTTTCCGAATTTCAAGAAATTTTTAGGAAAATTCGAAGAATAATTTCGAAAGAAATTTCCAAGCTTTATAAGGAGTAAATTTTAAGAAAAATATGAGAAAGGTTTCAAAGTATTTTAAATTATTTTCTAAAATTTCGAAACAGAATGGAAAAGATTTTCAAAAGATTTCACAATTATTTCAAATATTTGCAAAAATTTCGGACAGATTTAAAAGATTTCACAAAGATTTCAAGGATTTTCCAAAGATTTCACAAAGATTTCAAAGGTTTCGGAAAGGTTTCGGATAGATTCAAAAGATTTCACAGAGATTTCAAAGATTTCCAAAAGATTTCACAATGATTCCAAATATTTTGCAAATATTTCGAATAGATACAAAATATTTCAAATATTGCACAAACATTTTAATGATTTCCCGAAAATGTTCACAAAGATTTCAAAGGTTTTGCAAAGATTTTGGGTAGATTAAAAAGATTTCACAAAGACTTCAATGATTTTCCAAAGATTTCAATAAATTCACAAATATTACCAAAATATTTCAAAAATGTTTCCTAAGATTTCAGAAAGATTAAGATGATTCCTCAAAGATTTCACAAAGATTTCAAAGATTTCAAAGATTGCACAAAGATTTCAATTATTTCCCAAAGGTTTCACAATGATTTCAAATATTTCGCAAATATTTTGTTAGATGACAGTTGCTCCCAGTGGGACCCTGCGGTGGTTGTTAACCTTTAGTTTTTAATTATATATATATATATATGGAAAATGCTCAATAAACTTTAGATTTATTGTCCTATTAATTGGTGCCCGATGATAGAATTAAGAATTATTAACTATGAGATATATTTAATTGTGGTAAAAACTTAATCACACAGGAGATTGATTCACATTTTTAAACATTTTAAAATCTGTTATCTTTTTATTTTATAAAATAGAAACCTAGATATCACGTATTTAGTTTTAAAATGATTCAAGAATCTACTGAAACATATAAAAATCGCATAGAATCTATAGAAAAATTGTAATTGGTTCGTAAAGTTTGTCCGAAAATTTATGTATCGCTGGTGTAACGATAACATTTTCTACTTCGACACAGCCAAACACGTGTAAAATCGATTTTCGTTTTTTGTCAATTTAGTGGCCGGATTCTGTAACTGACTATAAATTTGTCTTGCTAAACGGAATTGGCCTCTAGACACTTTTCAATCAAATTTTGAATTTTTATTTTGAATCTAGGAACATAATTTTTCTGCTTTAAACTGAAGAATATTTTTATCTTTATAACACTTCACTTTAAAAAATATTATTTACATGTAAAATCTCTGCATTTTTAAAAACTGTTAATACAAAACAACACATAAATACAGAAATTTTTTTAAATGCATATATCTGCATGCCAAGAGCTTCAATTTCAGGCTTCTTAGTCGAACCACTAAAAAAAATGTTCACACAGTGATTTTAATCAACATCTGAATAGTGATCTAACAAACGAAATTTCCTCACTTCTTACACGCTGATAACAAAAAAGGAATATTATGACATAGTAAATTTTATTTTGCAATGCACATATGCATACAAAGACCTTTTATTTGACAACTATCGAACTGAATGAAAATATTCCATCATAGTGGTCTGAAAAAAACGAAATTTCCACCTTTTTTATTCTTTAATCTTTAACCAGAAAGAACGTCAGTAGACATAGACAATTTCAATTTGTCCAAATTACTGTGGCAGCTCAATATTTATTATTTTAATTTCAACTTGACTGTTCTTTGACAGCTATTTTTAAGTAACAACTGTACGTATTACCCTAATTAACACTGTAACATCACTGTATATATACAGAGACAATTATATTTTTTAATGCACATCTACATTCAAAAGCTTTAATTTGAGCCATTCTGGATGACAATCGAGCTAAAAGAAAATATTTTAACATAGTCATCTGAAAATAGGAAATATTTTCATTTTGAAATCTTTGATAAGAAAATAACATTAGTATAAAACAGAAAATTGTATTCTTTCATGCACATCTATTCGTACATGCCAAATTCTTCAATTTGAGCCATATGAGAAAACAATTCATGTAAAAGAAAAGATTCCAGCATAGTGGTCTAAAAATAAAAATTTCTTTATTTTTCTAATTTTGTACCCACAAATAATAAAAAGCAATGCATAGCAAATTTTATTCTTCAAAACACATATATGTACATGTCAAAACCTTCAACTTAAGCATTCCCCGAAAAAATCAAACTAATAGAAAAACTATCTACTTAGTGTTCTCGAAAACGAAATTTCATTATTTTTCTTATTTTTCAAATTCTGATAACAAAAAACTGAACAATAACACAGCCAATTTTAGTTTTCAAGAAACAGCTAAATACCAAATCTTTTACGAGAGTACATATCAGAACCTTCAATTTGAGCCATTTTCGAATACCGTCAATCAAAAAGTAAAGATTCCAGCATAGAGCTCTAAAAAACGATTTTCATATTTTGCGAATTTTGTACATACTGATAATAAAAAATGAATACTGTGACATAGAACATTTTTTCAATAAACATCTACATCACATGAAGTTTAATTTGTTCTATTTCCGAAAACCCCCCGGTCTAATAGAAAAGCTACCAACATAGTCGTATAAAAAACTAAATTTCCTCATTTTTCTTATTCTTCAATCATGGGTAACATAAAAAAACGACAGAATGATAGAGTCAATATTTTTTAAATCATATCTGCAATCCAAGACCTTCAATTTGAGTCATATTCGAAGACAATCGGCCTCAAAGAAAAGATTCAAGTATGGACGGCTAAAAAACGAAATTTACCCATTTCAGTAATGTTGTATCCAATGATAACGAAAACAATATTATGATATAGCAGCATTTATTTTGTAATACACTTCTACATTTCAAGACGTTCAAGTTGAAATATCCCTGCAAAATAACGGACAAAAGTAAAGTTGCCAGCATAGTGGTCTATAAAACGGAATTTCCTCATTTTTAATATTTTTTAACAACTGATAACAAATACAAGACACTTTAACATATGACATTTTATTTTTGAGTTCACACGGACATACCAAATAGTTCAATTTAAGCCATATTCGAAGACAATCGATCTAAAAGAAAAAAAATCTAGATAAAACGAAATTTCTTGAATAGTACGATATAGCATATTTTATTTTTTTATATACGTTTTTAGGGTATGATAAACCCTGTACAAAAAAAGCGTGTTCGCTATTTATATATATGATGATAATAAATGATTCCAGGTATAAATGAAACTATCCCGATATTATTTACGAACATTAAATTACCTTCCACGGAATTAAAATGGATAATATAACTGCTTTTCAAAACTTTACGGAGCGTCTCGTTCTTAAGACTTTCTTACAGTAACGAACCTCAACATCATTTTAATAATTTCAATCATTTTAATCATTTTCTCCTCAAGTCTATCAGAAATTGATTCCTAATGGAGAAAACGAGTTCTCCAATAAATGCGCTATAAACCTTTTAATAAGCACAGAAGAAAAAGAAAAAATATATATCCTTTTCTTTAGGTTATATAACCTAACAGAAGAAATTTTTACAAGAAAGTACAACATTTCTACAAATGTAATTTTTTGTTAAAACATATACTTTTTTTTAAATGTACAAAAAATACCATTCAATACAAATAGCTAATTTTTTCTTGTATTTTCTTGTATAAAAGTGAAAAAAATTGCAATAAAGTATAAATTTCTACAATTTCAAAATTTGTATCACTTTTTATTATTATTTCGTTTCACTTTGTTGCAAGAATCTACGAGGCATTACAGAAAAACTACAGCATTTTACATTTTTTTAATTTTGGTGTTTGACATCATAAAAACATTTCTTATTTTACGTAAATTATGGTACTTTATTGTATATGTGTACAACCCTGGTGAACAAATGTTTACAAAAAAGTACAAACAACAAAAACCATTATTAAAAATAAATACAATAAATCACAACCAAAATTACAGGAAAGTATAATTTTTTCTATTATTCTGACCAATTTTGTACTTTTTTTGTATTTTATTGTATATTGTTTCATTTTATTGGAGTTTCAATTTGCTACAAGAATTTACGAAACAAGTACAACTATAAGATATTACAGCTACAAGAATCTACAGGAATTCACAGGTTTAGCAGTAAAAAAGTTTTTCCTCTTCGACCTAGAATGAAAAATATTTTTAATATTGCAATGAGATAATTTTAAATTAAGATGTGTACATGATCGCTGTTACAAAACAAAATCTTTCATGTTTGAACTTTAACGGAATGGTAGAATAAGTATTAAAAGACAATAATGAATAATCGTCAAAAAAAAGCACTTACGATCGCTTACACGTAACACTGCCCTTTTTTATCATTTGATTGAATACACACATTTTTTACGAGCATTGTACGAATTTCTTTGTAATTCTTAAATAAACAATATTAAAATGATCACTATGCTTTACTTTTAAAAAATATTTGTACTTCCTTATGAGGGAAAATCACGAAAATAATATTGGTATTTCGAGTCGCACGATAACTGAGGCGGGTGCGTCTGAACGTGCTCGACCAGCGCTGGAGGTCGGAGCGCAGTCGCAAAAAAAACCAATAACTTTTGAACAGCTGCAAAATACAAACTTTTTTTTGCATCAAAATTTTCGATGGAGATTGTGAAATTTGGTGGGATGTGAAAGAATTCTTTGACAGGTGGAGAAGTTTAATTAATTTTCAATTGTTTAAAACAAACGATTATTTAAACAATAGAAACATGTTTTTACAACCGAACAATTTTTTAGCGTGAAGTATACTTCGTAACGAAAATTTTTATAACTCAATTATTGAATTTCGATAAACCGTTCGCGAGTTATGAATTGAAAATAAAAAATGATAAAGAACTTTGATTGTTAATAACTTATGAAAAAATAAATTTTTTGCAATAATATTTTAGGGGAGTCATTTTGATATAAAAACCAATGGAAAACTGTATAAATTGAATAAAAATAGAACTATCGATTTAAAAGTGGCACACTTGAGATATTTTGACCCACCTGTATAGCGATAATTCTATCAAAATATTTTTTACCCTCCCTTAATGACTTTGATGTTTGAAAAAATCGAAAAAAAGTAGACTTTTTCGCTATTTTCTTAGATTCAAGATAAATTTCTCGACTACTTGACCATGTAGTATGTGATATACGTTAATGAGAATGTATTTTCAATATGGTGTAACAATAATATATAAGAAATGTTGACATTAAAATAATTTGTATTGACTTTCAATTACAAAAAAATATTTAAAAATGATATACTGCTCTTTATTTGACAATAAAATTAATTTTCGGTATATAAATTATCAGAAAAAATAGTTAGAAGCAAGTGAATTTGTACCTAAATAGCAAAAAATGATTCAAATATTTTTTATTCTACCTAAGTGACCTTGAAATTTCAAAATATGGAAAAAGATTCACTTTTTCGCTATTTTCTTCGTATTATATGACTTGTCAAGCATGCGACCATCATACAAGTATTATATATTTCTTAAAATATATTCTGAATAGAATCAAATAAAAAAATATTCGGAACATATATTAGCTTGTTATAATGTCATTATATTATCAAAGTATTACTGTTATGCTAATTTCTGACATTAGTTTTAATTTTGACATCCTGTTTAATTTTTGTACCGAAGTAATTTGTAGTTTCAACAATGAGCAAAATCTAAAATTTTTAACTTTTTAATATTAGATGATATTTTGATGCGTTCAATATATGCTCCAACTATTTTTTTATCTGTTTCCATTCAGAACATATCTTAAGAAATATATAATACTTGTATGATATTCACATGGTTGACAAGTCATATAACTTCAAGAAAATAGCGACAAAATTTAATTTTGGGTTTTTTCTTAATACTCTACGTTATTCTCGCCGGATAAAAATTATTTAAATTACCTCCTCACTGCAAAAGCGTAAATCTAGGTACACTCGAAAACATTTTTACCTTATTTAGACACCGAAAATTAATTTTATTATCAAATAAAGAGCAATATATAACTTTTATATATTTTTTGGAATTCAAAGTCAATAAAAATTATTTTGATGACAGCATTTATCACATATCATTGTTACACCATATTGGAAATACATACAGAATTATTGATATACAGGAATAAAGCGAGTTGCTTTGAACTATTTTTATTGATAATCTCAATCTCAAAAAAAAAAATTTGCGGTTCAAATTTGAAGAAGCGCTTCGCTTTTTGTGATTTTTTGCGATATCTACGATGCGGAGACAGAAGGATTTTTTTTATGAAACTTTAGGGGAGTGTTTAGACTCCCAAAAAAAGTTTTCATTGCTATTATAACTTTGCGCAAACAACTTTTTTTCGGTATGCCCTAGTGCACGTCTTAATTTAAAATTATCTCATAGCAATATTCTAAATATTTGTCATCCTAGGTCAAAAAGGAACAACTTTTTGGCTGCAAAACCTATCAATTCCTGTAGATTCTTGTAGTTGTACTTTTTTTGTAAATTATTGTAGAAAATTAAAACTGCCATTATATACAGCAATATACAATAAAATACAAGAAAAATCACAAAATTCGACTCAATAATAGAACAAAGTTGTACTTTCCTACAATTTTGGTTGCAATTTATTGTATTTATTTGTAGGTTCCTGTAAAAATGGTTTTAGTTTCTTGTACTTTTTGGTAAAAAAATTTTCCACCAGGGTAAGTAATAGCATTGGCAGGTAATAAAATTGTATAACAAATAGGATGGATAGATGGAGGAAGATTTATTATGAGGTAATACAATTAAGAGTTACGAGGGCCTGAAGTAACCTCTGGCCTCGCCTCCGTCTGACGCTAAACCAACTAGTGCTAACCTCACCTAACTAAATAACTGAGTTAGTGCTACCTTCTACCCTCTACTAGTAGAAACAAAACTCCTTTTTACTTCTTTTTCCTTTTCTCTGAATCATAAGCTCCTTCCAATTTAACTTTTCAGTATTCTGTTAATAACATATAAATTAGACAAGGACTTAATATAAAACAAAGTTTACACACGGAAAAAATATATAATCTGTCTATAGATAGTTGATATAGTTTTATATGTTTTTTATCGATGCCAGCAGATTACTTCACTCATTGACAAACAATAACTAACAAGGGGAACCTACACCTTTCGGAATTTTGTTTAATTTATGCTAAAGTAATCACAGAAAAAAAAATGTAATCTTCACTGCGATTTCAGAGTAATATTTACCTGCAATAAAAATTACCTTCCTGTGATAAGATTTACCCACCACAAGGAAATGGTCACCATGTCAACTCTATAAAATCTTGTTTTGTTTCGATTCAAACAAATTCAACTTTATCTACTTGAAAATTACTAGCAACAAAAATTTACTTCTGTTTTTTTCTGTGATAAGATGCCATTATAAGTTTGTTAATGACATATAACAGGGAAACGTATAAATCCAAACCAAATTCAGAAGGATATTAAATATTATAATAAAATAATTATTCCTCTTGTAAAATGAGGAATTCTTTCTTATTTTCGACAGCTTCATACTTTATAGCATGGATATCCCATTTTCTTATGAACATTTGATTTCTATACATTAAGAAATCACTGTTATTAAACTTTAAATATTTGCGACAAATAAATTTTCAAAACTATTTTAATAGTGCAGCAATTTAGATTGCTGACGCAAAGAAATGGTTTACAGAAGTATCAATTTCACAGATCATCAGAAAGTCAATTTTCCACATTCGTTGTCATCATATCGGTTTTCATAATTAGAACAAAGAGTTCTCTAAAACAGTCAACTTTTTACCCGTCCATACAAAATGAGTTACACAAATATTTTATGTTTCAGAATCAACGAAAATACATCGAGGTCCCAGTTTTTGGCATACTTCAGTTTCGCCTCAAACGCAAGCACGTCCGTTGGGTATCCCGTCCGAGGTGGCACTCCTGTAAATAACACAGGTACATAAAACAAATAAATATTTGTATATGAATGAAAAATAATATAATTCTTTTGAAACTAATTTCTTGTTATACCTTTAATGATAAAATTGCGAGGAATTTAAAGACTGAAAATGTACAAAACGATTTTCCGAAATTTCTAATATGGTTTTACGTTCTTATATTATGGTGTCAGAATGATTTAGTATTTGGATATTTCATTCAAATATTTTTTAATGCAGTATTTTCCGGATGAGGGTGTAGGTAATTATGATTGTACTCTTTTTGACGTGAAAACTCCAGCTCTTTCGATTGATAGTAATAGCAAGTAATAGCCCTATTTTAAACATGTTTATTCTTTTAGAGAGATAGATGGTAATTACTAGGCATCACCTGGAGTTTCGTTCTTGGTAAACCACTTCTTTATATTGAAAGAAATTATTTTAAAAAATATTAACTTATAGATTTTTTCAAAAATCACTAGCCAAAAGAGAAAAACACAAAATACTTTTTTTGCAATAATTTCAATCAAACAACATTCTTGAGTTCCCATTTTTACCTTTTGTCGCATTATTTAAAAAAAATTTGTTTTAAAAAATAATTTTTCTCAACTTCAAAAAGTGATTTATTACAAAAACAAAACTCAGGAATTATGTAGCATATATTACCATCTATGTTTCACAAAAAATCCTACATAATTTTTTGACATCCCTTGACATTTTTTTTATCTCTTCAAATTCTTCGGAAATTTGTTCAAAAATTCGTTGAAATCCCTTCAACTTTTTGAAATCTGCTGAAATTCTTGGGGATTTTTTTAAATCATTAAAATCTTGAAATTCCTTTAAAAATGTTTGAATTTTTGTATATCCATTGAAATAGTTGAAATTCGTAGAAATGCTTTGAAATATAAATTACAAAATTCTTTGAAATCCCTTGAAATTTGTTTAATCTCTTGAAATTCTTTGGAATTTATTCATATAGCTTGAAATCCCATTAAATATTTTGAAAAGCATTCAAATTCGTGAAAGTTCTTCGAGATCCTTGTACATATTACTCAAAATCTCCGGAGATGTTGGAAATCTTTCAAACATTCCAAAATCCCTTGACAATTTTCGAATTTATGAAAACATAAAAATCTAAGTTATCTTTCAAGAATCACTAGCCAAAAGGGGAAAATGCAAAATTCATTTTTTTAAACTTTCAAGGGAACAACATTATCCTCTTCACATTTCCCCTTTTTGGCTAGTGATTAAAAAATAGGATTTTTATCAAAAATAATTGTTTTCAATGTGAAACAGTATTTTACAAAAATCGAAAGACAGTGGCTATTTATCTCCATCTAATAATCTTGAGATTCCCTTGGAAATTTTTGAATTTCTTCATCTCCCTTGAAATCATTGAAGTTCGTAGAAATTCTTCGAAATAAAATCTTATTTATTCCCTAAAGTTCTTTAGAAATTCGATGAAAACTCTTAAAATTCCTTCAAAATCTTTGAAATGCTTGTAGATATGATAAGAACCTTCAAATGTTTTGAAAAACCTTAAAATCGCCTAAAATTCGGAATCGCTTAGAGTCCCTTTAATTTTCATTTATTTTCCAAAGTTCTCGAGAAATCTCTTAAAATGGAGCTTAAAATCTTTGGAAATACTACAAAATTTTTTGAAATCGCTTCGCATTTCTTAAGTCTTGGCATTTTTTGAAATCAGCTAAAAAGATTGAAATTTCTTGAAATTCTTTAAAAAGTCTTAAAACACATTAGAGTAATTCGAAATCCTTTTGAATTCATTAAAACATCTGAAGATGTTTGCAATCTTTGAAATATTCAAAAAATACGTTAAAAGGCTTAGACTTTTTGAAAAAATAAAAATTTAAGGGCGATCACCCTGCAGTAAATAATAAACCAACAGCAGATAATCATTAATTGAAAGCACAAATATACCTTAAATAATTAATTCTAATTTGAATTTGATAAAACGTATAGTGTCCCAACTATTAATTGAATTAAATTTATTATTTTACATACATTAGTATTTTAAATTAATAATTATCTACTGTCGGTTCATTATTATCTATTGTAGGATATTTTACCCTACAATTCTTAAAAAAATCACTAGTCAAAAGAGCAAAATGAAACATAAGCTTTTTTTTTTGTAAATATTTCAACCAAACAACATATTCTTCACATCTGCCCTTTTGGTTAGTGAATAACAAATTTTTTTGTACATGATTTTTTAAGCAATTTTTGTTAATGTGAAGCAGTGGTTTTTCCAGATTTCAACTTAGAGGATATGAAGTACATATTAATATCTATCTCGAAAAATCATTAAACTTTCAAAAAATGGTGTTTTTGAGAAACTCCATATTAAAGAATTTTAGTATATTCTTCTGAGATCAATCAAGACAGCTAGATGTCTCACGACGTATAAAATAAGAATAACCCGAATAGCTACGCTTGTTAGGGAAATACTGTATTAAAAAAAATGTTATTTTTTGACAATTGGCAGGTAATTTTTGAATTTATTGTAAGAAATAGAAAAAAAATAGATTTTTTACTATTTTTTCTAAAATTTTGAGCAAGAATTTCCAACGTGTAAAATTTTAGATAAATGCAAATTACACAAAATAGGACAGTGGTCGAGTTCACATTGCCAAAGCATAAAGGTGGTAAATTGTCACAGTGTGGATCTTTCACGTTCCCTTGTTCGGTTAAGCCCAGAATGTCCTGCGCTTAAGCTCGCATAATTTTCGTCCTAACTACCGGGAAATTACGTTGCTCTCTGCTGCCTTCCTGAGGAAATTTCGTTTCAGGCGCTTTCGAGCAAAAAAGAACAAACGTAGAAGAAAACAAATATTTGTTTACTGTTATCTGAATAGCTCAGATTGCAAATTATAGCATAAAGGAAGAATAAACAGACTCTGCTGAAGACAAAGCAAATTCCACCTTTCGTTAAGTTCTCCAGTGAATCTTTTCATTTTAAAAGAAGAGTAAATTTTACCCGTAGTCCTTTTTCACATAGAACTTCAGTATTTTTTAGAATATAAATTTTTTGTTATTCACTGGAAGGATGAGAATTCGTTTTCACATGAAAAATTACAGTTTGATGGTATATAAAATTCAAAGCAGATGGATGAAACCAAGGTAAAAAAACTCCCATTGAGATCCTGGATGAGGTCCCGATAGTGTCCAAATAGTAGTCCAAATAGTGTCAAAGGTACTTGAAAAGTTGAATTTTACTTTTTTGACATTCCTACCAATGCTCATGGGACATTTTTAGATCAAAAATATCCAAAATGTCCCACGAAATTTTTTGTGTATTTTAAGCAGGACTTTTCACGACAAAAGTATTAAAAAGTCCGACTTAATTTTTGCAAACGCTAAATAGTTTTCGGGACAAAAGTAATAGAAAAGTTATATTTTATTTTTTCAAAATTTTGTACATTTGTCTTTAAAAAAATCATGTTGAAGCGGGTTATATTTTTAACTTTTTTGGTACTTTAGTCTCATTGAAGGCATGCGCAAATTTCAAAACAATAAAAACACTTAGGTGGAACTGTTTTCGTACTTCAGTACTAAAAAAGTCCTGTTCAAAATAGAAAGAAATATGTGGGACTTTTTTGATAATTCTATCTTACAAAAGTCTTTTTCTTAATTAAGTTTTTTTAAAATTAAGTGAGACTGCTTTTGTACTTTTTCCTTAAAAAGTCCTATTAGCACTTGCAAGTATTTAAAAAAAGTAAATTGGAACTTTTCTATTATTTTTTCTTAAAAATTATTCAGTACTTATAAAATTAAAACAAATAATTGGGACTTTTTTTATACTTTTGTCATGAGGAAGTCATGTTGAAAATAAAAACAAAAACTGAGTGAAACGTTTCCGATCCTTGGTCCCAAAAAATTCCCATCAACTCTTGTACAAATTCCGAAAAAAATTAAATGGAACTTTTCTATCTTCTACTTCTGTTCTGAAAAGGTCCTACTTAAAACAAAAAAAAAATTGAGTGTTGCGTTTCTGGTCCTCCGTCCTACAAAAGTCCGATCAGCACTTGTAAAGGTTTTGAAAAAAAGAGAATGGAACTTTTCTAGTTCTTTTGTCACACAAGTTGTTTAGGACTTGTGAAATTAAAGGAAAATTAAGTGGACTTTTTTCGATTACTTCTGTTCTAAAAACGTCATGGTGACATTGGACATATTTTGCATATTTTTGGTTCTTTAGTCCTCTTTCACCAGTAGTTTTTTGGGACAGCAATTCCATCAGCAATTGTAAAAGTTTCCAAAAAAAAGCAAATGGAACTTTCCTAGTACTTTTGTCCAACAATTATTTCTGCCTTGCAAGCATTCTTCAAAACTAAATTGGACTATTCTCGTACATATTAGAAATTTGTATTATCATCGGAGAAGGTAACGGATCGAGAAGAGAAATCCACACATAGCATGGAAATCTACAATATCGACCAAAGTTTGGAGTGGAGTGGAGTGGAGTGGAGTGGAGTGGAGTGGAGTGGAGTGGAGTGGAGTGGAGTGGAGTGGAGTGGAGTAATTTTCCTCAAATGTAATTCAATTACATTGAAGTGAAATACATGTAATTTGTCGCGTGTGTTTGAAATACTTTGTGCTCAGCTCTGTCCACGTATCACATATTTTCTGTCTCCCCTACTTCACCTCCACCATACACGGTCCCTGTACGCTCTCATCCGCGTCAGTGGCAGAACAATTCAAAAAAGAGGCCCGAAGAACGGAAAGCCCTCGTTGGTTTTAATTGAGTATTTTAGCATGACGTCATGGGAATACGTCATACGAAATTTTTCGAGAAAATATTCTAAACGTAAAAGTTAGTCAGAAAATACGAATAGTAATATTTCACAAGTGAAACTGAATCATATTGGGACTATAATAGTATTCGGATTGAAATTTCGTAAAATCTGACAACAGCACAGTTTTTTTGCATATGTGCAACAGATTTCGAGAATGATTAAGCTTCAGAATCTTTTTGTTAAGAATAGTATTATATCTGAAATACAATATTTGTTTTAAAACTTAAAATAGGATTAAGTTTACGATGTAGGTGTTACTGTTGCTAAGGTGGTGTCGACAATTAGAAATACATTTTCCTTGAATTAAAAAACCCGTCTCTTTAAAGCAATTTAGCTAATAAATATTTTTATTTAAATTAAATGAATTTTCTCTGAACTAAGGAACCTTTTTTCTGAGTGGGAACTGTAGAGCAGGTGTACAAAATTTGCTTACTTGCGCTTCCCATGAAATCCCATTAAATTCCTTTATTCCCTCAAAATCCTTGAAACGCTCTCAAATATTTTTAAATCCCTTTAAATCCATGGAAGTATCTTGAAATTCCTTGAAATCTTTGAAATCCTTTAAAATTCCTTCGATTACTTTGAAATTCCTTGATACTTTTGAATTTTCGAGAAATCCTCTAAAATCTTTTGAAATCCGTTAAAATACCTCAAAACCCTTTAAATCTTTAAAATCTCTTGAAGTATAAGGAAACTCTTTTAAAATTTCTTCAATTCCTTCAGGTATTAGGAATTCTTATGAAATACTTTAAAATCCCGCAAAAACATGAAAAATCATCTGTTTAAATTCTATTTAGGAAACTTATAAAATTCTTGGATATTCCTTATAATCTATTAAAAACTCTCAAAACCTGAGAAGTCTTGAAATCTGGTGCGTATATTTAGAATTTCTATAATTATAACTATAATATTAATAATAATAATTCGACATAATGGACAGTAAACATCTTAATGATGAAAAAATATCTTTGCGATTTTCTGTGATTGTGATTGTAAATCAAAGTTAGAGAACGATGCTTTTGTTTCAAGGTAACTTCTTTTAATTTAATTTAATTTTAATGAAGTGTATAACCAAATTTGTTTCGTTGAAACTGACACTTATCAAATGTAAATATCTCAGAAGGCCAATGTTGACGACTTTAATGTAAGAGATAACGACTATAGTATAAATTGTATAAGCTAATGAGGACGTAGAATATTCATTAGTTACATTTTTAATCAAATTCTTTATTAGTACATTAATCAGGTTGTCCTCTAATTACAAAAGATGAGGATTGTGTGTACTCTGGTTTTATCCTTGGCCGTTATCCTTAGTTCTATTGGTGAATATAATAATATAATATATTTATATTTTAGGTGAATTTCTTTTAAGCTTTACGCAAATCAGAATTTTTGTGATTTAATGTGCGCGGAGCAATTTCACACGAACCTAACTGTGCACGCCTATGTTAATTATTAATTAATATTAGACGATTTTAGTTGATTACGCATAAGTTCCTCAAAGTCCTTCAAAAATAAACTACAGTCGAACCTGGATTTAGCGCCGGTTTCGGGGCTATCCTTGACGTTAAATTCAGAGATTCGCAACTATTTTGTCTCTCTCTTCTTTCTCTCTCTGTTTTGTCAAGCCTGAGTGCACATCGCGCGGCGTCAATTTTTGGAAGGACAAAATCCAGAGGAGCTAAATCCAGGTTTCACTGTACTACTGGTTTTGAAAAACAGTTTAAAATGCAAAAGATTTACTACGTTACGCTCTTGCAACATAATCAATTTTATTAAGAATAATCACATAAAAAAAATCTATCTAATAGCCAAAAATGTATATGATGACTAACTAAAAATAATGTCCAGTGTGTTAGAGTGAGAAAAAAATTGTTTATGATGTTATAAACAAAATAATTAGCAAAAGTAATTTTGTTTATAATATCATGAACAGTTTTTTTTTTTCTTACTCTATCCTACTGGACATAATTTTCAGTAAGTCATGACATTGATTTATGACTTTTTATAATGAAGTTGAAGGTCTTAAAAGAAATGGTATCACTAAAAAGTTAGACAAAAAAAGATTTAAACTTTATTGTTAGATAAGAAATTTTTGTTCACTCGAAGAGAAATATCCGCAAACGCTTGTTATACCTATGGAAGACTTGCGGTCATTTCTGAAGACAAAAAACATCGAAATCCGTTAAGAATTGTACTTTCGGTCAATTTTTATCCAAAAAAGGTGTCCCACTGACGCGGTGTTAAACTCTCAACACTTTTTTAAAAAGTTTTTAATTTCAATTTTAAACTTATATATACTAATAGGAAATTAAATGGTGCTTCTTTTTCCTTAATATAAGAATTTTTTCAGCTCATGCTGTTTTCAAAATAAACCCGTAATATGGAACACCAAATGTTTTGTCCTTATTTACTTTAACTCGCCGTAATTAAGCCTATTCCTGCAATTTTTTGATGAAATTTACAATCACTATTTTTCCTGATGTATATCAATGTGTAGAGAAACTAACATATGAATATTTTAGTTCAAACAAACCTTATAATTTTTTACCTGTTACATTGTATAAATCACGCTTTCATATCTTTAAGCTCACGGGGAGCCGAGCGAAGGTTTAATTTCGACCACGCTTCCAATCAATTATTCCAGCCAATGCAACGTATTTTGTTAAGTACTAAAATAAAGTTTTTTTCTATTAAACTTTTCAAGTGTGCCACTGTTTTGAAGATCTTAAAATTCAATTAAACAGTACTTAAGTCAGTATAATAAATATAAAGATCAAATTGATGTTTTGGAGCGAGAAAAAAATTGTTTATCATGATATAAACAAATCAATGAACAAGAGACACTTTTTTGTGATTTGTAATGATTAGTTTATGAAATTAATTGTTTTTGCATAAAATAGGAGGAAAATTAATTTACGATTACTGTTGGTGAATGTAGCCACTCTTCTTAAATTATTTGAACAATTTTTATAAAAAAATACAGAGTTTGTAAATGTCCTTCTTATCCCATCCAATAATTTACTCCATGAATTGAATAGACTCAATTACTTTCTACGGAATCAAAAAAATGTCTCTCCAGTTCAATCTTTTTTTTATTATCAATGAGTTATTTTCAATAAATATTTCCGTAGAAAACATATGTATACCTTTCTGATCAACTTTCATACTGGAAGTTTTTTGTTGCTCAAAATCCCCACGAGTTGAAGTGAAAAACGACAAAAGAATTCGTTTTATAAAAAACGGGTTTTGTGGGTTTACTTCGAAAACGGCAAAAGGTACAACTTTTTTGTCAAAAGAAACCAAAGCGCAATTAAATTTCCTCTAAGCAACTCTTTCAACTGCGCATGTGCCAAAAAGCGCGGATCGATTTCAAATTGTTGTAACTTGATGAATCTTATCGGAATATCGAAGATATTAAACAGGATTTGTAACTGCTAAAAGCATAGATTTATTATAACTTTAAGATGACTTGATTGTTGAGTACAAAATAGCTTGCTTTCGTAGAATTAAATTCAATACTTCCCCTCAAGCGTACAGCTGTTCAATTTTCTGTTTTAAATTGTTCATTCCAAAATTGACAATACACTTCTGACGCTAAAGTCCAGGTAATCCCTTAGTAAATACTTAAGCCATCATTTCAGCAGACTGTTGATAATGTAATGAAATCGAACCACGTTCGAGAGCTTCCCTGACAAAATGATGCCGTATATCTATATGTTTCGTTCTTGAATGATAGATAGGCTTCTTTGCAAGTCTTTGGGCTCCCTGTTTATCATTGTAAGTTGAGATGCTTTCTTGAATTCCGAATCCTATTTCTTTCAAGAATTTGTTTAAGTACATAGCTTCTTTAGCGGCTTCAGTAAATCTTATGTATTCGGTATCGGTTGTTGATAACGCAACAGTGCGTTGTTTCTTCGATTCCCAGGTGACTGCTCCGTTTGCGAGGACGAATACGAATTCTTTGTAGGATCTTTATCTCAGTACATGCTGCCCAATCTGCATCTACAAATCCTTCCAGTTGACTTGAGGTCTTCTTGTACGTATTACCTAGACAAGTGGTTCCACGTAGGTATCGCAGAATTCTTTTAGCTGCAATCCAATACTGTTTCCAATAACAGGTGTTGAACTGGCTCACAAATTTGACTGATAATGGGATATCCGGCCGAGTTCCAACGGCTAGATACATCAGACTTCCTATCAACTCTATGAAAGGATATTCATTGCTTTCTTCAGTTGAGCTATCTTCATCTTCGCCGATTTTCAAACTTGGATCCGTGGATGTCAAAGCAGGTTTGGAATTCTCCATTACAAATCTTCTTCAGATGTCCTCCACGTATCCACTTTGCGAGATCTTCATAAATCCATCCTTTTGGTGAAATTGTATTCCAAGACATGGTTTCACCTTGCCAAAATCTATTATTTTACAACGCGAGTTTAAGTGTTGCTTTATTTCGGAGATCCAATCAAGGTCCTTTGAGCTAATTAACACATCGTCAACGTAAGTAACGACGATCATTAAATTGAATTTTCGTTTACCAACGTAGACACACATGTCTGTATTTAAAGGCTTCAGGTCAATACTTTTAAGCACTGTACTGAGTTTTTTGTGCCACTGCCTCCTAGCCTGTTTAAGGCCATACATCGCCCTTTTCATGAAACAGACTTTATTTCGTTTCTGGAGTCCCACTAGCATTATTGAAACTGTTCCCTTTTTTATACCACGTAGCTCCTCCTTTTTGGCGAGACTTAGCAAAAGTTCTTAAACAAGTTCGAGCACCTCCATGTACACCTCTTCGTCTAATTATCCGTTCAAAAATGCGGTCGTGACATCTAATTAATGAACGACCATGTCGTTTTCAACAGCGAGAGCCATCAGGAGCCTTATTGAGCTGAGTCTAAGCACAGGAGCAAAAGTCTCGTTGAAATCCATCCTCGGACACAGAATAACCCTTCGCGACCAACCGGGCTATTCTTCGTTCTAGAATTCCTTCAGCATTAAACTTGTTTCTGAGTATAAGTCTGCATCCTATTACAGTTCGTTGTTCCGGTCGATCAGCTATCACCCACGTGCCGTTCTTGATATGTGCTTCAAATTCATCTTGTATAGCTCTTTTCCATTCTTCAGCTTCGCTTCCACTCAGGGCTTCTTTCAAGGGTATTTCAGGAATGTTAGCATATTCTAAATGTTCTTCTTGAAGAGCTATACCAACATTGCACGTGTTGTAGATCTTGGCAGGTCTACCACGATTTCCTGCTCTGTTGATTCGAGGACGACCCGGTAATCTTCTTCTTTCAAGTTCATTTTGGTTTTCAGCTGCATCGAATCCCATGAAATCTTCTTCGTCCCTGTCATAAAAGATATCATTTTCTTCGTTTTGTACTTCGTTGATTTCATTTACTGCGATTTCTTCTCTTCGTGGGGTACTATTGTATTCTACTTCCACCCATGTCTTCTCTTTTGTAGGGATTTAGCTTCCCTTTGACATTTATCCTCTTGGTTTCTGTTGACATCTTCGTCCGAAACCAGTTCTTCGTAGTTCTGCATCGTCAGAAATTCGTTGAGTAAGATCACATCCCTCGTAATTTGAACTTTTCTTTCGGCTGACAACCAAACTCTGTATCCTTTGGATTCTTCGGAGTATCCCAAAAATATGCAGTCACGTGTGCGTTGCTAAAATTTGTCCTTTCCAGGTGTCTTGTCCAAGCAGTGACCTTTGCTTCCAAATGTCTTTAAGTGTTTGATACTTGGCAATTTTCCATACCATATTTCGAATAGTATTTTCCCACTGAGACTCCTAGAAGGACACCTGTTTCTTAGAGAATTTGCCGTTGCCACAGCCTCTGCCCAAAAAGATCGCGAAAGATTTGATTCTAGCAAGAGACATCTTACAAACGCTACTAAGGTTCGGTTCTTTCTTTCCGCGACTCCATTTTGTTGGGGTGTATGAGGAACGGTGAGTCTTCGAGGGATACACCACTTTTCCAGATCTCGCACCACCAATAGATTTTGTGCGAGTTGGCCAAACAAATCTGAGTGCACGATTTCCAAAATAGATGTCTTGCGAGGCGAACACTTCGGAAAAGGAGTTTGTGTAAATCTTCCTTTAATACACGTCTCACGAACACAGAATTCTTCATTCTTGCTGAAACTTATTTTGAGTTCCGTTAAAAGCTTCTTTAAATCGCTGTAATTTAAGTCTCCAAGCCTTTTATGCCATAACTCCAATTTCGAGGAATACTGCGAATAGCGGATATTTCGGATAGTGCGTTAGCAATTTCAAAATTCTCCCGAATGTAATATAAACCATCGATTCTCTCGGCAAGCACTTTTTCACACTATTTGTTGTCTCGAATTACAGCCTCATGCTTTCTAAATATTAACTGGTAACCTTTATCCGCTATTTTACCTACGGAGATTAGTCCGTTATTAAATCAGGAAGGTAGAGAATGTCTTCTAAGTTCAATTATTTCCGTTCATCTCCGCTGGTAGATAATATTTTTACGGTCCCCTTCGATTCGACTGCTGTTGTTGCACTCCTAGCCAAATTTAATTTAATACTATTGAATGTTTGACTGTCTATAAATTTATTTTTATCATGGCACATATGTGATGTGCATGCAACCACTATCGAGACACCATTTTTCTCCAGAGCTTGGTTTTTCCGTTTTCAATTCTGACTCTTCGTTGATGACAGTTGCGAGAAAATCTATTTCTTCCACGTTGCCTGCATTTTCTGACGAATTTTCATACTTCGCAGTGCAGTCAGCAATTTTGTGTCCCATCTATTTACACCTGTGACACTTGAATGGAAAATACTTGTTTTCTTGATTGCCGTAGTTTTGCTTTTTCCCCTTCTTCCTGAATTTCTGAGTGTTTCCACTTTTGCTGCTACATACTATCATTGCTTTAGAGGTGTCATAATTTTGCTTCGATTTTCTCGCGTCACTTTCTTCCATGATTTTTATTCTCAAGGACTCCGGTTTAGGAATATCATCACGCGATTATATTGCACACCTGAAGTTTTCGAAACTCGATGGCAAGCTGTATAGTAACATGATTGTTAACAAGTATTCGTTAATATTGACCTCCATTTCTTGAAGCTTGTCCACTGCGTCAAAAAATTCTCTCATGTGCTCTCTGACATTACCACGTTCCGTCCTCTTGTGTAGAGTCAACTTCTTCAGAAGAGTTGCCTTTCTTGCCGGCCCTTTAGACTGATAAATGTTGTGCAATTTTTCCAAGACTGCGTGCGCAGTATTGCAACCTTTTACCGGTTTAAGCTCTGATGGATTGATGGCTAAAAACAAATCAGAGTGAGCCTTTCTATTGTCAACATCCCAGACCTGCGCTGCCCTTTCAGATTCCACGTTACCTTCCACTACAGCTGGTCTAGCTTTTCTACCAGAGTGATTTTCCTAAGCGTTATTGTTTACTAATAGGGCTTTCACTTGGAGCTTCCAAGTATCGAAGTTCTCTTTGCCCAAAGCTTTGATGCGCGCTGAGTATGTGGAACTCATTTTAGGCAAAAAGATTTTCCAACCTCACTTCTTCCCGAACACACTTCAAATCAAGGCTGTGGCTTGCTTTTGTTGAACTAAATTCAATAGAAATCAATGAATACTGCCAATAATAATACAGATAAATACACCCGACATTCCTGGAACGGTTGGCCCACGCAGTTTCTCAGCTCAAGGGAGGGATCCAAGTGTAAACGGTTCAGACGGTCCCGACTTATTGCGCAGTAGAAAAAGTCGCTGTCCGTTGGCCAGTGATTTTGTTAACGTACGACGTGAAAAATATAACATTTTCTATAGCCAACTAAAAATGAACATAATAGAATCAAAAAACGACTTAATCATCGAAATGACATAGGAGGGCAGACAACTTCTTGGAGAAAGTATTCTAAACGTAAAGGTAAGTGATAAAGGGCTGAATTGTAATATTTCTCAAGTGTTTTAAGTGTTTCGCGAAATGCAATCAACTATCTGAAGTTTGAGGTTAGAGTACCCGGTTCTGATTGAATTTACCTGACTTACTTTTACGTTTAGCATATTTTCTCGAAAAAGTTGTCTGCATTCCCATGACGTAATGCTAAAATACTCAATTCAAAGCTTCCCGCTCTTCGGGACTCTTTTTTCATTGGTCAGCCACTGACGCGGGCGTGTCCGTACAGCCCGTACAGAGACCGTGGTGGGAGATGACGAAACTGCGCCACTTAAAATAAGCGTGTATAGGGGGGGTTAAACTAGGTGAATTTTAAAATAGGCAATCTTTAAAACAAAGGGAAGTCCACTGTAATTTGTCTCGAAAGGTCGCAGGGCCCAAAGACGTTCAGCGAGAAGAATTAATAGGCGGATATAGAATCCAATTCCTTAATTATAATTACATTTACAACTCTTGATATGCCAACATAGGATTGTGTACTTGAAAACAAATGTACTCCTCTATTTCTTGTTGCAGAGTTAAGTTTACAGTTCGAGTGCCTTCCGACTGGCGAGCCTAATCTTGTTCTTCCTCGTTGTGGACCATCTTCTTCTCTTCCTGACAGACAATCTCCTACTGCCAGACTTCATTCATCCACCGAGTCTCCTCCTTCTGCCGAGCCCCCTCTCCGTGCCAGGTCCAGGTCTCGGTCTGCCAGACCTTATTCTTCCGTCGGGTCTCCTCCTGCCGATCCTCCTCTTTGTGCCAGGTCCAGGTCTCCGCCTGCCAGACCTTCTTCTGCCGGGTCTCTTTCTTCTGCCGAACCTCCTTTCCGTGCCAGGTTCAGGTCTATTCCTCTCAGTCGAACTTTTCATCTCATGCTTGGATATACGTTTCATGAACTTAGATTTATTCGACTTATTCGCCACAAAAATCCGCGCCGGGTGTTCGAACTTCGAATATACGTTTTTCCTCCCGATAAATCAATTCAATTGAGATCCAAAAATTATGTCTATTTGCCAATACCAACCGAAGAACAAATTGTATTATCAACTTCTAATGGTGACGTCTGTGCAATATTGGAAAAATCATCAAACAGACAAACAATTTTGCGTGGACTATTTAAACCTAATCTTCTGCAGAAAAAACGGGTAAAAATAAACATGAACAGCGGCGCGGTTGAAGAATTGACCCCAGAAGAAATAGCGGAATGTCCAGTAGGCACCACATATCCAGTCACAAAGATTTTTAGAGTATTTCTCGACCAATAATTTTAGCGACCGGGAAAAAGTGGAAAATGTTAGTGAATTTCTTTTTGATTAGGAATTTTACAAATTTTTCAAAGAAAATCCTATCCAATCACTTTAAACATCCAAAATTTCATGTCGCATGATAAAATGAAAATTTATATAAGTACAATTAATATTTTTATGAATCTTAAGTTCATTTGTTAACTTTTTCAATTATGAAATCACTCAGTTTACAATGCGTAATGCTAAAATCTTTTGTTTTAAAAATTTTACATTTGAATCGTAGATTTTCAATTTAAAAAATTTAAAAATGCAGTTTGGTAGACATGAGGTAGTTGTGCCAAAAATCAAATCTACGAGAAAAATAATTTTTCTATGAATTCAAAAATCAATGTAATATTACTGATGATGTTGTTTCAAATAAAAAAAAATATTTGTATTGAAAAAATTTACAAAAAACTTTAATTTTCACAACCTTTTTTGCAATAGAATTTTTTTCACTATCGTAAAATGCCACATTTTTAAACAAATCAATCTTAAACAATTTAATCAAAAGAAAGAACAATTTTCTCATATTTAGCAGTATTCGACTGTTCATCTAAAACGTGCAATTTAAAATCAAATACTAAAAACTAAACAATTCGAAAATAAATTATTTGAAATAGAAAGCCTTGAATTGTTACAACTTCAGAGTGCTAGATTTAGATTTCTAACGTTACGGTTTTAATTGTTTCCTTTCACGAATTATTAATTTGTAAGTGAAAGTTTTAAATTTTTAACCATAAATAACAACTGAACAATTATGAGTTTTAAAGGAATTCAAATTAAAATAATTTAACTTCTAATTTTTTAAAAATTACAGTGAAAACAACATTTGAATCGTTCAATTTTTGAAAAATGGTTGAATTTCAATAAGTGATGACTTCTTTTTTCGGGACAAATGTTCTCTACAACTTTAACATTTTCGATTTTAAAAGTTTTTTTTTCCATGGCTGAAATCATAAAAACAATTTTTTTAACAAAGATTCTTTAAATTAATAACTATAACTATAACAAAATACGTATAAATTATCAAGCGTTTTGATGAAAAATTTATGAATTAAAACTTTTTCAAGCTTCAATTTAAAAGTTTTAAATTCAAAATAGTTCCACTTTCAATGCTTCAATTTGATGTTCAGTTTTTATAACTTCAAATAGAAAAATTCGATAAACTGTATCCAAAATGCGAAATTTTCTATATCAGTTATTATATTATTCATTATATATATATATATACTGCATTATATTTGTTATTAATTTCTGTACCTCGGACCGACAATACATATTAATATATTGCAAAATAAAGTACAAATTTTATCCTTTATCATTATTTTATTTTAGTTACCCTAAGAGATATATACGACAAAATTTTGTTTAGATAATTGAATAATTTTCCTTTCCACATGCATATCAAAATAATTTCGCAGACTTACTACACTCCAGAAAACTGTTAGTATTTAAAATTTATCTTGGTATAAAAATCTCAGGTTTCAAGCTGAGAAAAAATATTTTTGCAAAAAATGCATTTTTTTGTAAATTTGTTTTTAAAAAATATAATAAAAAGTTAAAAAAAATAATAACATTGCTGATGTTTTGCAGCCATCCTGATATAATATTCTTGATAGTAATTTATTTGCCTTGTATTTCTCTACTTTTTGTAGTTGCTTCCTCCTGACGATTATATTTTTAGTTAAAAATTTTATTATTTGGTTCAAAATTCCTCTTTTTGGATTGAAACATCAACTAGTTTGGTAGAAAATTAAGTTTTTGTTGAAAAATCATATTTTGGTGTTGACAATTCCACTGAAATCTTTCTTGCTTGAAAATGCAACTATTTTTTCGAAAATTTGTCTTTTTGTTTTAAAAGTTCATCTGTTTTAGTACAAATTTCATCTTTTTTTTTCTATGAAAATGCAACTGTTTGGTTGTAAATTAATTCAATTGAAAAATCAACTACAGTAAAGTCTCCAACATTTCAGTGTCCTTGAAACGTAGGGATTCATTATTTTCAATGCTGGAGGGGGGCCAACCCTTACCACGAGTGGGCAGTTTATTTTTATCAACGACGTTCATTGGCTGCCCCGTTCTTGTATTGATGCGTCGCCGTCGTTACTTTTTCAGGCGAAAAGCGCGGGTGATTTGAAATCAATAATAAATACATCCGACATTCCTAGAACTGCTGGCCCACGCAGTTTCTCAGCGCGTAGGGCGAATTTATATTGAAAAAAATGTTGGTAAAAAAATTGCGAAAACAAATTTTGATTGCAAAATTTCGCACTTAATGGCAATCACTGATTTTCTTCACATCATATGCGTGCTCAACAATCCTAAAATCATCAAGTACACCTGATTTTAACTCGATTCTCGCACATTTTCTTACCATGTCCATTTTTGCAAGGGTAAGAACCATTTCAAAATTTTTCAAATTTGAAAATTTGCTCATTTATCTGTTGCAATTAGCTTTCTTATGCAATTTTTATGAAAAAATTTTTTTTGCAAAAATATTGCGAAAAAAAATTAAATTACAAAATTTTTGCACTTACAGGCAATTCTCGCTTATTTTGACATCATATTCTTGTTCAGTGACCCAAAAATCCTACTAGGTACCAATTTCGTCTTGATCTTCGCAAATTTGCTTACCATGTCCCATTTTTGCATTGACAGGCACCACTGTGCGCTGCATCGCTACGCCAGGCCTGTCCAGAGAGAGAAAATCGATTTAATCGCCACATGTTCGAGTTCCACCACCACTTCCCTCTTCTCTGGTCCAGAGGCTTGAGGTGCGGTCGCTCTCGTGAAGTTGAATGAGTAGAGGTCGGTGGTTGTAAAACCCAAATGGGGTTTTACCCCATTTCATAAAAAATTCGGACAAGTAGAATTTTTTCACAGATAAGTTGGGGATGGCCTTATAAAGATACTGTAAAAAGTCCCCAACCATATGTGTACGGCAAAGGCCGGCATGATGGAAAGTGTTAAACAATAACATGTTTTTTGAAATAACTCGAGAACGATTGATGTTAGGTCGCAAATGTTTATGTTAAAAAATGTTCACAATTTTATAGTGCACAAAAAAGGTTCTAACAGTTGTAGACGTATTATCAACGGTTACGCTATAAAATTGGATTAACTGTACAATTGTGCGATTTCCAAACAAATAAAGTAAAAGGTAAAAATATCCTAGAAATAACTTCAGAAATAGATCAGGCGATTTGCACTGGAGCAAATGCATGTTCATGTTTAAAAAAAAACCGACCAACTCATTTGCATTAAAAATTATCAGTAAAAAATGAGCTCAACTTCAGTGTACAATTTGACATGCTTCAGGGAATGATTTTGAGATGAAACTTCTTGTAATTGTTCCTCCATATACATAATATATATCACCCAATTTTCAGGTCATAATAATAATATTTAGGTCCCCTTTTAATACTTTAAACAAGTAAATTTCAAAATTGAAGTTATGAGGTAGGCAGCAACGGTGATTATGGGTCCTAATGGCAACAGTGGGAGCGGGGGCAAGAACGGCTACCTCGCTCTACTATATTGAACCCTTCAAATTTTTTTTTGCTCCGTTCTTGCCCCCGCTCAAATTGCTGCCATTAGGACCCATAATCACCGTTGCTGCCTACCTCATAACTTCAATCTTGAAATTTACTTGTTTAAAGTATTAAAAGGGGACCTAAATATTATTATTATGACCTGAAAATTGCTCGATATATATTATGTATATGGAGGAACAATTACAAGAAGTTTCATCTCAAAATCATTCCCTAAGGCATGTCAAATTGTACACTGAAGTTGAGCTCATTTTATACTGATAATTTTTAATGCAAATGAGTTGGTCGGTTTTTTTTTCAAACAGGAACATGCATTTGCTCCAGTGCGAATTGCCTGATCTATTTCTGAAGTTCTGTCCAGGATATTTTCAGCTTTCACTTCATTTGTTTAGAAATCGCACAATTGTACAGTTAATCCAATTTTATAGCGTAACCGTTGATAATACGTCTACAACTATTTAGACCTTTTTTGTGCACTATAAAAATCTGAACATTTTTTAATACAATCATTTTTGACCGAAAATCAACTGTTCTCGAGTTATTTTAAAAAACAGGTTATTGTTTAACACTTTCCATCATGGCGGCCTTTGCCGTACACAAATGGTTGGGGACTTTTTGCATTATCTTTTTGAAGCTTTCCCGAACGTATCTATGAAAAAAATTCTACCTCTCTGAATTTTTTTTTTTTTTTTAGTTAAATTTGTTCCCCTTTGACAGGACTACATTCCTTGAGGATTATCTCATAACTCATTTTGTCCGTCAGTGTTTTTCCGCATATGACGCGCAGGAATTTCATGTTTATCGCGTTAATTTTACTCTTATCATTTTCCTAATTGGTCCACGTCTAGCTACCGTATAGCAAAGTCGGTATGTATACAAAATTTTTATAGCATGAGAATATTGAAAAAAAATGATAGAAATATTATTATATTTACCAATAGAATCGAAGATAATTGCCAAGGCAAAGACCAGAGTATAAACGCTCCTCATTTTTTCCAGTAAGTGAAGAAACTAATAAATGTTTTACTGAATAGTTTGGTTAACAGTGTAACTATTGATTATTCTAGTTTTACATCACAGATAATATCCCAGAAATATGTTCTATAGTCGTTATCTAGTAGATTGGAGGCGTGAAGTTTATCATTCTGAGATATTTACATTTCATCAGAGTCAGCGTCTGCTGTAAAAAATTACGCACTAAATTTGTTAAGGTTTATGAACAAAATTCGAAACATTCTTAAAATTAAAAGAAACTTCTTACGTGATATCTATATAGGGGTAATAGAGTCTCCACTAACACTTCTATATGCAGTTATATGTTCCCTAGATACCTTTTGTTCAAAAAGTAAAAAAGGCCCCTGATTACGAATGTCTTTTTAAGATTTTGTTATTCATATGTAATACAAGATAAATTTTTTAGACTTGTAACTGCGATAAGACATTATTTATTTACAGCTTTCCAAGCAATAGATTTTCTATAAAACCAGGATCCGTTGAATAATTGCGATTTCCTACCAAAGACTGATAAATTTTAAAAATAGAAAAAAAGAGTATATGTAAAAAAAGACAAGTAGCGCCTGAGGAGCTTGACTATGCAAAATTATTTTACAGCCCATTGATCCATTGTAATTGAAAAAATTCATATGTATTTTTCTTGACCCTGTGCAAACAATTAGGAGATAATATTTTGAAAATGAAGTCATGCTAGATGACGCATACAATTTCAAAATATGGACTTGTTATCGTTTCAATAGAATTTAAAATGTAAGATAGGCGTGTTGTTTTATCAAATTTTGCTCTATTTGACTTTCCGCACTTTCATAACCTTTTTTTAATTACTACATACAGTCCTAAAAAAAATTCATGTATTTGTATTAATCAATTAGTTGTTTTTAACTCTTAAATTAGGAAATTTCTTGCCAAATTAAATTATTGATACCTAACAATATTAAGTGGCCTACTTCTTACTAATCAAATCTGTACTATTTTACCAGTAATTAGTTGATTCTACACAATTTTGATTTGGAAAGGTAATCAATTATCTTTTGCGAAAGAAAAAACTATGAAATAAAAATAAACTTCTTTAGATACTCAAGTTCATCCTTAATTAAGGTGAATAATTTTTACAAGGTTTGCTAAATAATTAATTTATAGCACATCGTAATTCTGAAATGACATGTCAATGTCGTGCGCGCTTCAACTGTTTGATCTCTCTGACTCATAAATCCACTCAATACTGAAATTTTCAGTAAATGTCAACTTGATGCTACGTCGGTTTCTAAGATCCTATTAGGGACTAACTTTGAAAAAGAAATTTTAAATTAGGGTTATGTCCAAATTATAATCGGGATACGTTTAAAAATGATATAACCCTCAAATCAACTCGTTCGTATAATTTTTAAGCAATATTTCCATGCATTCAAAATCTCACAAGTTAATTTTTCAATCTATATTAACTTGTCTAGAAAATTTGCATGTTTCTCAAATCAACTTCTAATATAACTTTCGAGTCCGCAGTATAACAAATTTTCAGCAGTCGGAATAATTTAAAACATCAAATTTACCTAAATATAAACTCCTGAATGTTTTCACTCCTCCGGAAGGATTTGCTTCAACACGACGGAATCCTAAATTTTTGACGCACTCGAATGATATAAAGTATACTTGAAAAAATTAGCTTATAATATTAATTTTCGCTGTTGAAGTAATTTAAATTGATTCTTAAAACATAAATTTATTCAAAGACTCTGTATCACGACGCTGATAGTAAGTGCTATAGGGGCAGCATTTCGATGGTTCAAAAATTCTTTGGCACATTCTATTATATACAGAAATAAATGCGAAATATCTGGCGAAAAATTATTTATTGATGGTGAGACACTTATTCATATACGGTTAAGTATACATACTGTTTTTCGATCAAAAATAAAGTTTCGGTGTTCGTATTAGTTTCGGTGAATACTAATTTGCAATACGACTCAATTCAGAACATAGTAGATTTGAATAGAAACAACAATACAAGTATAAATAGTACTTCCAGATAAAAACAGTAGTTTCAGGTACAAAGAAGAATATTCCGCTAATTACGTCCAACTCGATTCAATACATCAATGTTGAAAAAATCTTTTTTCCAGTTTACGTCTAAAAATACCACTCTATGAATTTCTTGAATTCCTTCAATTTTATAAATTTCCTGAACTCCCTAAATTTCTTAAATTCTGTGAAATCGATGATCTCTTAATTTTTTGTATTTTTTAAATTCCTGAAATCAATCTAATTTGCTGAATTCCTTAAATCCACGAAATTCTATAAACCCCTAGTCTTATCTGAAATCTTTCAATTCTTTGTATTCATTAATTTTCTTGAATGATTTGCTTTCTTCGAGTTCCATGAATTCAAAGAAATCCTTGAATTCAAAGAATTCCTTGAATTCAAAGAATTCCTCGAGTTCAAAGAATTCCCTGAATTCCTTGAATTCAAAAAATTCCTTGGATTCAGAGAATTTCTTGAATTAAAAAAATTCCCTGAGTTTCGAGAATTCCTTGAATTTAGAGAATTCCTTGAATGGAGAGAATTCTTCGAATTCAGAGAATTCTCAGATTTCAGAAAATTTTTCGAATTCAGAGAATTTCTTGAATTCAGGGAATTCCTTAAATTCGAAGAACTTCCTGAATTCAGAGAATTCCTTGAATTCAGAGAAATCAGAGACTTCCTTGAATTCACAGACTTTCTTGAACTCAGGGAATAACTCCAATTCTTCGAATTATTTGAATTCTTTGAATTGTTTGCATTCAGGGAATTCCTCAAATACTTCGAATCACTCGAATTTCTCAAATTCTTTGAATTATTTGAATCCTTCGAATAACTTGAATTTAGAGATTTAGTCGAATTGCGTGAATTCTTGGAATCACTCGATTTATTTGAATTCTTCAAGTTAATTGAATTACTTGAATTCCTTGAATTTCTTCAATTTAAAAATTCCCTGAACTTCATAAATTCCTTAAATTCTGTGAAATCGTTGATATCTCAATTTTTTTAATATGTTAAATTCTTGAAATCAATATAATTTTTTGAATTGTTTAAATCCATGAAATTCTATAAAACACTAGTATTATCTGAAATCTTTCAATTTTTTGTATTAATTGATTTTCTTGAATTATTCAAATTCTTTGAATTTCTTGAATTCAAAGAAATCCTTGAATTCAAAGAAACCCTAGAGTTTCTCGAATTCCTAGAATTCCTCGAATTCCTTGAATTCAAAGAATTCCTTGAATTCAAAGAATACCTTGAACTGAAAGAATTACTCAAATCCGTCGAATTACTTGAATTCTTCGATTCAATAAAATTAATTCAATTCTTTCATTCAGTCAAATTCGTCGAATCACTTGAATTCTTCGATAAGCTCGAATTATGTCAATTCTTCAGGTTAATCGAATGACTTGAATTCTTTAAATTAA
Source organism: Andricus grossulariae (assembly GCA_011634705.1). Classification (NCBI taxonomy): domain Eukaryota; kingdom Metazoa; phylum Arthropoda; class Insecta; order Hymenoptera; family Cynipidae; genus Andricus; species Andricus grossulariae. The sequence continues at coordinate 301,373,192 of JAABKJ010007545.1, forward strand.
TTAAATTCTTCGAATTACTGGAATTCTTCGATTTTATCGAATTAATTCAATTATTAGATTTAGTCGAATTCTGCGAATTACTCTAATTCTTCTATTTACCCAAATGATCGTATTCTTCGACTTAGTTGAATTCTTCGAATCACTTGAATTCGTCAAATTACTTAAATTCTTAGATTGACTTGATTTCTTCGAATTGCTTGAATTTTTTGATTTAATAGAATAACTTGAATTCTTCGATTTAATCGAATTATTAAAGTTTGTCGAATTAGTCAAATCACTTCAATTCTTTGATTTACTCGAATGAATTGAATTCTTTGATTTAATCAAATTACCTGCATTCCTCGCTTCAATAGAATTACTTCAATTCTTCGCTTTGAACGAATTCCTTGAGTTACTTGAAATAGTTGAAATACTCGAATTCTTTGAATTACTTGCATTTTTCGAATTGCTTGAATTCTTCGATTTACTCAAATAACTTGAATTAATAGTCTTACCTGAAGCGTTTCGATTACTGGTCTTTTCATCTATATTTTTTTGTAAGATTGAAGTTTGAAACAATTGAAACAATGCACTTTCTGAATCAATTTAGTTCGCTATCTCGGATCATTTATCAATCCGAAGTCAGCAAAATAAACAATATAGAAACTGCTATTAAAATATAGAATATTTGTGAGATCATATTAGAACGCCCAAAAAAGGATCCCAGATAATAATGAATGCTCAGTTTTTACTGTGTGAACAAAATGACAAAAGACGCACGTACCAGTATATAAGAATTCATGTAAAAATTATTTGTGAATGACAACTGTATAAAGACCAAATATAAATTTATTTCTACACTATCGTAGTTGAATTATATTTTAATATTTTCAATGCTGTGTGTCTCCACATTTCACAATTCAAATACCGCTGATAACAGATGTGATTTATATTAGTTTACCTTGAGAATCTCAGATCATTAATGATACACGTGTCTGCAAAACTGAGTTCTACGTCTTTCTTTGATTTTATATTATTTCATATCATAAATTATGTATTTCAACATTGCTTATGATGCCCTGATTTCAATTTCATAATTTTGGCAGAATAACATTTAGTAAATATGTTTTGTAGGTTCACATAAAGACTTATTGTATCGATGTAAATCAATTATCGCATTAGATTTGTTTCATAAAACGATTCATTTATAGTTATAGTTTGTAATGTTACATGAAAAAATAAGTCAATTACCATTCATTGACTAAATGTCTCTTTACTCCATATATTACTGGTATCTGTTATTGACATAATTTTTATTGTGACAAACAATTTCGTAAGTTATTCTATTAATTGTCAGAAGATTAAATTGAGAATTATCTTCCTTATTACACTCAAATTGTATCTGATGAGAATTTTTATATTCAGTAATTATATTTATTCAATACAAAAATTATTCAGAAAAATGGATGACTAGCCTCGACCTTTCTTTGAGTCGTAGCAAACAGCAAAAAAAATTCCTTATATTTCCGCTTTCCTAAAGCATGACAAATAGCAATCACATGCTTCTACAGTTTTGGCTGTATTTTCCTATCATATAGTCTTCAAATGAATTCAATTTTCCTCTTCATATAGTGGTCATTTTCAACTAATTTTCCAATGGAAGAAGTATATCTTTTTATTCAACAAAAAATGTATTTCATTCAAAGAATAATTTCTTTGTCACAATTTGTAAAATTTATAAAATAAAGATCACAGCCTAATTTTAAAATCTGGATCAAGTACACGGATGAATATTTCCTTATTATTGAGTATGTTGAGTATGTGATGCAACGTCAGATCACAAATCAGAACGCTCTATTTTATAATCAAAAATCTAAATCTTCATTTTTGTATTCAAAACATTGCTGCTCTCATAAAATTATATAAGTTTTACATTTTCCCTAACCAATGTTTCTGCCAGTCAGGGAATAGACGGGAATTTTTTAGAACCGTTCAAATTTCACGTTCAAATGAAAAATCGATTTTCCGATGACGGCCTTCAAATGGCTATAGCTTTTTCGGAATTTATTACTTCAATCAGAAAAAAGTTTATTTGGATGACAGACTTTATTATTTATATTATTTATTATAGGTATGATTTTCAGCTTTATTGAAACAATAAGAAGGTAATTATGTGAAACTTGTAAATAAGCCAGATCACCTCGAAAAACATGACGTATTTACAATCTACTGCCCCTAAATGGAAAAATCAGAATCATTTACTAACTTTATCTATTTATCCTTACTTTATTCACGTAAAAATAATTTTTTTGAAATGTATGTGTAAATAGATATTAATTTCGTGAAGAAACGAACTTGATAATAATAATAATAAAGATATAAAAATAATCTATTCTCTTGAACTAGCATCATTAATCTTGCGCTTTAAAGTTTATTTGTTTTATGATTATGATAATATATTTTTTATTTGACAGGATTTCACAAAGTTTTAGGAAAACTTAAGTACAGCTTGAAAAATATGTAGAGCTTGTGGAAGTTAAAGAGAAAATAAAAAAATATTTCATGAATTATCCGTAACCTCTTAAAGTTTTCATATATTTTTAACCTCTTCAAATCTCCTAAAATTTCTGAATATCTTCTGAACTGACATGAATTATACCTCGAATTGCTTTAAAATCTTCCAGATTCTTTCTTGAAATCACTTCAAGTTTTTCCAGGAATTTTTAGAAAATATTTGTATTATTATCTTGAAACCTTTCAAAATCCTTAAAAAGCATCTGCACTTTTTATTCGTCAATCTCAGAAAATCTACATATTATTTTCAATTTTTTGAAAATTTTAAAAATTTCTAATTAATTTGACTTTATTTTGCTAAATTTCTATATGTTGTAGGAAATGATTTCAATGTTTCCTAAAATTTTTGAAAAATTTCGAAAAACTAAGAAAATTTCCTTAAAATCTTCCAGATTTTCATATTTATTCTAGAAATGTTTTAAAATCTTTTGAATTTTTCCAAAAAATTTAATTGTCACATTTTCATCCTAATAAGAAGGCATTAATTTCATGCGAAAATTGAGTTTATCGGTTTTCATCCATTCTCAGCGTTTCGAGACTTCCTAAATCAGAAAAAACGATTTTCACTAAGGTGTCCGTATGCCTGTCTCTCTGTAGTCTGTAGGCACGATAACTTTCGAAATACACATTAGATTGGATTGGGCTTTGGCACCCGTTTTTAGGGGACAAAAAAATAAGGGTTCCTTAAAAAACTGATTGTTCCAATGAGTGAAGCGAAAACTGACATTAAATACTATGTGACGAACGATGAACTTTTTGACGTTATTAATGCTCCGCCTGTTGAGTGCAGTCATGGTGGTCGAAATAGATTAGCGCAAGCTTTATCTGTTACGCGAATGTTACCCCAGCAGTTATTCAGACTTTTTTTTAAGCTGTGTGTTATATGTGAAACAAAGAAAAATCATCATAAAAAAGGCGTGGTTATAAAGCCTTTGCTGTCTAAAGAGATCAACGCCAGGGCGCAGGTTGATTTAATTGACATGCAGACTTGCAAAGACGGTGAATACAAATTCATTCTCAAGTATCAAGATCATTAAACAAAGTTCGTGGTGCTTCGTCGCTTGAAGATGAAAACGGCTTACTGAAAGAAATGTGTCCGGATTTATCAAGAGTTCACGGAAAACCTAGACATTCGCAAAGTCAATGCAGTATTGAAAGAGCTGTTCTGGATGTGGAGAATGTGCTTGTTGCATGGATGGAAGAAAACAACTGGAAGAAATGGAGTAAAGGTCTTATATTTTGTCAACTGTGAGAAAACAATGCTTTTCATCGAGCCATCCAACAAGCGCCATTTAAAACTATGTTTGGCAAGTACTTTGAATAATATAACTAATGAAAAGGAACTAGTATTAAACATGGAAAATATCTTGAATGTCCATTTACATACTCGATTGAAATCTGTACAAAAATTGAGAAGACCTGTTCAACCTCGAGGAATGTAAAAAATATTGAATTTAAATACTTAGTTCAAATATAAATTACTATCAACAAAATGAAAGGAAACATAATAATTAAAAAAATATTATAAAATTTATTTGCTTATAACAATTGTTCTTAATATTCTTAGACGGAAAGTGATTTTAAAGTAAGTTTGTACGATATAAGAAAACTGAAATTGACACATTACCTAAAAAGTAACGCAGGATTGCTACCGTTACTAAAAAAGTAATGTTTCCGGAAACGCGTTACTGGTAAACGCTGGCAAAAAAAGTGTCCTTCATTCTAAAAATGTAATTTTTGTTATAGGAAGGAAAGCACATATTGGTATCCTATCGATTCCAGATTTAATGAAGCTATCACTTCGAACAGAAGAAGATTTGGAGAAAATTTTGGATCCAGTTTTTGACAATTTCGAAGACCACTCGCAGGTACTGGATGAGGACAACGACATAACACCGGCTAAATTGCAAAAGGTTGAGGATTCGATTTGAGTAGAGGAGCGAAATGTTCGACAAAAGAAGGACGTTGACGATTTTCTTTGCGAATCTTCCGACCCAGAATGTTACGTTTGTGATAACGAAACTCCAGATGCACAGAAATGTTTCCAGTGCCAAAGAAACGTCGTTGTTATGTGTCGTGTCGGTACAAGAGACACAGAAAAAGAAGGCGTTGGATCTGTACTTCTGTGTACACTTTGTTTCAATTAGAACAATATGTCTTCAAATAAAAGGAAGGACAGTGAAAGGGCTAATAGTACAAGCAGAGGAAATGATGTAAGCCTCTAGCAAAACGTATTGCGAAATCATAGTCGGCACTTCGGTTAAAATACTTACTCCTAGTGTGGATAGGAGCAAGGGAGATTCGCGAAACCTAATTGGAATTATTATTTAGGTATCCAAAGAAGGTTTTTATACAGTAGGCACACAAAACGGTATAATAAGATTCCTATATTCTCGGAATCAATTTGCTGTTTGTGAAGAAAAGTTTACAAGCCATGAAATTATAGCCATAAAATAAGTTAAAGTCAAAATAAAGTTAAAGCCATAAAGCCATAAAGTTCCAAATAAGTCCGTATCTGTACATCAAATAAATGGCGCAGAGTCATTTTTCTGTCTTCAAGGATTCGTGAAGTGTAACTGTACGAAGAAATGTATCAATGATGCTTGAAAATGTAAACAAAAAAACGGTTGCAATGTACTCGTAATTTAAGAAGTCGTGGCTCTACTTCCTGCTGCAATAAGTAATTTAAAACTGTAACGCGGTATTTTTCATTTGAATTTTAATGATTTGTATGCGTACACTGCCCAACACAATTTGGGCAATATGCGAAACAATCGGTGCATCCTAGGTCTGCCGGCACTTCGGGCTTTGCCCACAACATATCGACTAGTGTCTCCTTTACACAATATTAGTCCAGTCAAGGAAGGATTTAAAAAAAAATTCGGATAGGTAGAATTTTTTTCACAGATACGTTGGGGATAGCTTCAGAAAGATTATGTAAAAAGTCCCCAAACATATGTGTGCGGCAACGGCCGCCATGATCGAAAGTGTTAAACAATAACACGTTTTCTTGAATAACTCGAGAACGGCTGATTTTAGGTCAAAAATGGTTATTTTGAAAAATGTTAACGATTTCATAATGCAGAAGAAAGATTTCAACAGTTGTAGACGTATTATCAATGGCTACGTTATAAAATTGGATTAACTGTACAATTGTTCGATTTCTGAACAAATGAAGTATTATTATTATTATATCATTAAGCCGTTTCCGTTTCGGGGTAGGCGTGAATTGCTCGGTTGGGAAGTATTGATGTGTGGATGGGTATATAGGTATAGGGTAGATAGGTACATAGGTTTAAGATATAGATATTTTAGATTGATCTAGAATTCTCGTGTTACTCATTTGAATAACACGTTTATTCCGCAACACTGCTCCGACCCAGGCTGCTGATCAATCTCTCTAGAGATCACCCCACGTGGAGATTCGGAAACCTTCCAATTCGGAATTTTCATATTTCGGCAATTTCATAATTTCGTAAATGAATGTTATTATTTTATTTTTTGCGATTTTTCAGTCGTCCTGGCGATTTTCTGTCAGAAATTTTAACATTCGGGAATTTTTCAACTCGGCAATATTATAAATTGTTAGGGAATTTTATTATTCGAGAATTTTCGATTTTGGGATTTTAATATTTCGGCAATTTTATAATTTCGGGATTTGTTGACTTCGAATATTTTCTTTTCGGGAATTTTACAATGTCGATATGTTTATTTTTCTGATTTTATCAGTATTAAACATTATTCTGTGACCAAAAATTGGTTTGGAAGAAAAAAAATTAACATTTTTTAATTCATATATATTTTTTTTTAATAGGGAGACTCCGGAGGTCCATTGACGATGTCCGTGGAAGGTCGTCACGTCCTGATTGGTCTTGTATCCTGGGGAATTGGTTGCGGACGTGAGCATTTGCCCGGAGTTTACACCAATATCCAGAAGTTTGTGCCCTGGATTGACAAAGTTATGAGCTAGTAAACTCTACCCATTTCTTCCAAAAAGAAGAAAAAAGAAAATAATCCAACTCAGAAAATACTATCTTAGGAAGAAGAATCCCCTGAGTCTCTATTTCAAAGACATCAAACTTTCTGTCTGTCTCAGACTGATTCCAAATTTTCAAAAAAGTCCCTTTCAACCTCAGACTTTCAAGAAAAAAAAGAATGAAAACTTGGTTAAGTAGAAATAAATTTATCCGGGATAGAATGAGAATTTGTCGCATTTAAAAGTGCTCTTATTTATTGAAAGTAATTATAAAATTTGCAAAATATTTATTGAAGTACATTTTCTTCTCTCGAATAAATTAATTAGAATTCTGATTTTTTTTATTATGTGGCTTTTAGAAAAAGTAATAAGCTTTGGAAATTTTCAAGCTGATGTTCGCACTGAATTAGGATAGTGTGCTATCTGCACTAAAAAATAATAATAATGATCGAAAATAATTTTGTGAAAGCAGTTTCTCCACTGATTTTCTATAAAGTATTGTTATTTATTGATAAAAGGCCATTCGATCTTTTTCAACTCTGACATCAAAACTCAGAGTATTGCAGTTTGCAATTTCGAGAAGATTTTTTAATGTCATCAAACGGAATCCTTCGATTATCATAGACTCGCCATGATTGAATCGTGTAAAAATATTTTTATACCTATGACGAAACACAAAATGTGTTTGGCAAAAATTTAATAAAAAATAGGGGTATGAGATTTTTGTCTTTTTTTTTCAAACCTTCCATTATTAGTCTTAATTTATCTAATTACTAACTAGTCACAGTTATGAGATAAAGTAACTTGAAGTTACCTAAAAAGTTACCATTTTAATTTACTTAATGTTTAATGAAAAAGATGAATTTTGAACAGAAGAATTGAATTTCCAACCAAGAAAGATTCTTCAGTCTTTTTTTCTCAGCTGAACAGTTTTTTTTTAACAAAAAATTACTTTACCCGAAGAAATGAATTTTTAAACAAATATAACACTTTTGAATAAAAGATTTGAATTTTCCATCCGAAAGGATAAATTTTCATCAAAAAAGTCACTCCTTCACCAAATAGTTTGACTTTCTATCAAAGCAGTTACATTTTTAATAACAAAATTAATTTTCAACCAAATAGTTGAATTTTTCTACCATTTACAAACCAAAAAAAGAAACATTTAACAAAAAAGTTAAATTTTCAACAAAAAATTTAATTTTCAATCTAATTGTTAAGTCGATCAAAATCTTTGGATTTTATCCCCCCCCCAAATAAATTTAAAACAAAATAATTAAATTTTTAACCGAAGGAATGAATTGTCAACTAAAATTATGAATCTTCAACCAAATAATTGAATTTTTAAGCAAACTAGTTCAACTTTTAACCCAATGGTTGAATTTTCAACCAGAAAAGACGAATTTTCAACAAAATGAGAAAAAAAATTCACCAACTTGTTGAATTTTCGAATCAAAAATAGGAATTTTTACCAAATTTTTTACGAAATAAAAATAAAATATATATTAAAAAATAAATTTGATATAATTTTCAACTAGAAAAGAAGAATTTTCAATAAAATAGCTGAATCTTCTACAGATTTTTTTTACCAAAAAAGATGAATTTTCAAATGAAAAAAATTAACTCTTTTTAAAAAATGTTGAAAAGATTTTGAAACGAAGAAGCCAAATTTTAAACCAAAAAAAGGAATTTTTACCAAATTAATTAATTTAATAAATTTTACTCATTTTACATATTTTTAAATATATATTATATATTTATTTTTATTTATATATGGTAATTCAATTTAATTATTTTGAAATCAAACTAATCAAATTTTTAATCCAAATTCTTTTCAAACCAAAAGAGAGAGAAAAAAATTAAACTAACTTGTTGAATTTCCGAACCAAAAATAGGAATTTTTACCCAATTTTTTACATATATATATTAAGAAATAAATTTAATTTAATTTTCAACTAGAAAAGTCGAATCTTCAATAAAATAGCTAAATCCTCTGCAGAATTTTTCAAACGAAAAACATGAATTTCAAATGAAAAAATAAACACTTTTCAAAAAATTTTGAAAAGATTTTGAAATAAAGAAGCCAAATGTGAAACCAAAAAAGAGAAGAAAAAATTGCACTAACTCGTTGAATTTTCGAACCAAAAATAGGAATTTTTACCAAATTAATTAATTTAATAAATATTATTTTCTTGGCATATTTTTAAATATATATTATTTATTTATTTTTATTTATATATGTTGATTTATTTACATTAATTTGGAATGAAACACAGTTGAATTCAATCAAGAAAGACGAATTTTTAACCAAATAGCTGGATTTTCAACCAAATTAGACTACTTTTCTACAATATGAGATTTTTTTACCAAAAAATGTTGAAAAGATTTTGAAACGAAGAAGCCAAATTTTAAAGCAAACAAGAGCCAAAAAATTAAACTAACTTGTTGAATTTTTGAACCAAAAATAGGAATTTTTACCAAATTAACTAATTCAATAAATATAATTTATTTGATATATTTTTAAATATATATTATACATTTATTTTTATTTATATATTTTAATTTGATTAAATCAATTTGAAATCAAACACAGTTGGATTCAATCAAAAAATACGAATTTTCAACAAAATAGCTGAATTTCCAACCAAATTAGACTAGGTTTCTACGAGAGTAGTTGAATTTCCAACAAAAAAAAAATGAGATATTTTCACCAAAAAATTTTGAAAAGATTTTGAAACGAAGAAGCCAAGTTTTGAACCAAAAAAGAGGAAAGAAAATTCACTAACTTGTTGAATTTTCGAACCAGAAATAGGATTTTTTACAAAAAAAGTTCACTTTCAACCAAGTAGTTGAATTTTTTACCATTTACAAACCAAAAAAAGGATCATTTAACAAAAGAGTTAAATTTTCAAGAAAAAAGTTAATTTTCAATCTAATTGTTAAATCAACCAAAATATTTTGATTCCCCCCCCCCAAACGAATTTGAAACAAAATAGTTACATTTGTAACCGAAGAAATTAATTGTCAACTAAATTTATGAATCTTCAACCAAACAATTGAATTTTTAAGCAAACTAGTTCAACTTTTAACCTAATATTTGTATGTTCAACCAGAAAAGACGAATTTTCAACAAAATAGCTGAATCCTCTACAGAATTTTTTTACCAAAAAAGATAAATTTTCAAATGAAAAAAATAAACACTTCTCAAGAGAAGAGTTGAATTTTCATGAAAAAAACAAAACAAAATAGAGCAATTCTCAACGAGAAATATAATAGTTAATATTATTTAAACTATAAAAGATTTTCATTTGAAATCAAACACAGTTGAATACAATCAAAATAGCTGAATTGAGCCGCCGGATGCAATAACCAGCCCGACGTTCGAAAACGCGTAAAAGTGTTGTCCGATCGTCTCAACAAAAGAAAATTTTTAAAAACAAAAAATCAATTTTTTGAAAATGCAGAATTGTACAGAATGAGGAATGAAACATTTTCCTATTTGATTTTTTTGGTCAAACTTTGTTTTTAATAATAAAAACGAAATATTGAAAAAAAATTTCTCTCTGATTTGATTAAGTTTTAAAACTTAAATCGCTCTAACTCGACCAAATATTATTGAAATGAGTCCATATTTGTAGGACATATTCAAAATACTTTAGCGATGCCTAGGATGTCATGAAAAAGTTAAAAATCGTTTAATGTTTAATAATCTTTAATTGCAAATGAAGTCTATCGATAATTGTGTTTTCTTGGTTTCGTTGGTAAAAAGTATCTAGGTAACTTCGACTGTCGAACAACTTCCAGTGAATGATTTGTTTATCAATGTTGAATAAAGTTTTTTAGGAAATCTCATAACGATACGTTGAAAATTTACTGAGATATTCAGATTTGGAAAAAGTACTCGACGTCTGCCCGCGCTGGTAGCTAATACGTCGCGAGGACTGCTCTGTCAGACAGCGTTCTCAAAGCGGGCAAGACGTAGAGTCCTTTTTCCAAATCTGAATATCTCAGTAAATTTTCAACTTATTGATAAGGGGTTTTTCTAAAAAACTTCATGCAGCATTGCTAAACAAATGACTCACTGGAAGTCGTTCGATAGTCGAAGTTACCTAGATACTTTTTACCAACGAAACCAAGAAAACACAATTATCGATTGACCTCATTTTGCAATTAAAGATCATTAAACGATAAACGATCTCTAACTTTTTCATGATTTCATAGGCATCGCTAAAGTATTTTGAATATGTTCTGCCAATATGAACTCATTTCAATAATATTTGACCGAGTTAGAACGATTTAAGTTTCAAAACTTAATTAAATCAGAGAGAAACTTTTTATCAATATTTTGTTTTTATTATTAAAAATAAACGTTTGACAAAAAAATCTAATCTGAAAAAGTTTAATTTCCTTATTCTGTACAATTCTACAGTTTCAAAAAATTGATTTTTCGATTTTGAAATTTTCTTTTTTTTAGACGATCGGACAATACTTTTACGCGTTTTCGAGCGTCGGGCTGGTTTATTGCATCCGGCGGCTCAATTTTCAACCAATTCATAATACTTTTCAACAAAAGTAGTTGAATTTCCAACAAAAAGAATACGAGATTTTTTTACCAAAAAATTTTTAAAAGATTTTGAAAAGAGCAGGCCAAATTTAAAACCAATGAAGAGAAAAAAATTGTCACTAACTTGTTAAATTTTCGAACCAAAAATAGGAATTTTCAACGAAAAAGTTACTTTCCAACAAAATAGTTGCATTTTTAACAAAATACATTAATTTTCATCCAAGTAGTTGAATTTTCAACAAAAATAGGTGAATTTTCAAGGAAAAATATAATATTTGATATTATTTCAACCAAAAAAAGTTGTAATTTTATATCAATCGTGATTGAATTTAACCAAAGAAGACGAATTTAAGAAAAAAACTGCATGCTCAACTGAAAGAGATTAATTTTCCAGCGTAACTGACTCATAAACCTATTTTAATAGAACATATACAAAAAAACACAAAGTAACTTGAAAGTAGCTAAAATTGAAGTTCCAAGTTAGTGAAAAAATCGTGACAAGTTACTACCCAACTCTGATGACAAGCGCGTTTATTACATGTTTCTTATTTTGATTGCCTCATTGTGAAATTAAAATATATGCTTTAATTTAGAAAACTATAAAATATTATTAATAACCATCAATTCAAATAAATGTTAAAATAGCCCTGGAAATAGCCACACCGTAATTCACATAACGTTATTTTCAATTCTAATAAAAAATTAATTCTAAAAATATAAGACTTTATTCTAGCAAGAATAAAAAGCAAAGAAAAAAATTAATAAGTTTATGTAGGATTTTACATCCTTCAATCAAAAATTTGACTTATCAATTTTTGTTGTGAAAAATGTATCTTTTTTAGTTAAAAATTTTACTAGTTCGGTGAAAATTCATGTATTTTGTTGAAAATTCATCTTTTTGGTTGAAATAAACTGTAATTGACTTAAAATTCCAATCTGTTTTGGATAAAATATCAACTATCACATTTTTCTTGGAGAATTGATCTCATTTAGTTAAAAATTAATTTCTTTCATTACTTTAGTTGTAAATTCATCTCCTAGATTGATAATAATTGAACTACTTTTTGAAAAAATCGTGGTTTTTTTGGTAAAAATTCATTGTTTCATTAAATATTTCATTACGCCATTTGAAGATTCATAATTTTAGTTTGAAATTTATCTCTTTGGTTGATGATTCCACTATTTGGTTGAAAATTAATTTTTGAACTAAAAATTTGGCTGTTCAATTTTTTGTCAAAAATGTATCTCTTTCAGTTGAAAATTCAACTAAGTCGTTGCAAAGTCATGTTTTTTTCGGTAGAAAATTAGTTTTCTCGGTTGATAATTCGTCTTCTAGATTGAAAATGTTCAAAAAATAGACAAAATTATTTTTCTGATAGATTAAGAAATTTCGTGCTAAATTTTCACTAGATATCAAATATCTTTCGAAACAACACCAGTTAAATTTTTCGATTAGACCGAAATTCAAATTGTTCGAGCCTGTTCAGAATTTAAAACAACATTTTTGTATGAGTTTTAGAAATTTTTGTCAAAGTTTCTGGTACATGACAAAAAATGTTGTTAAATAAAATGTTATTGTAGCTTGCGTCCTTTTTCGGAGAAGGTAATTTATTTTGTTTTTAATATATGTTTATAACAAGAGTTAATAAAAAACTTTTAGATATTTTTTGGTTGAAAAACTTTTGTCTTTTCATTTCCTTCCATCTTTTGTGTCGTTTTTCCGAAAGTTAAATTTTTTAACTTGTTTTTTTACGATGAAAAGAAAATCTACTCGCTTCATCTCAAAATTATTATTAACAAATTTGTAGATCCTGTTTTGGGTAAACAACTTTTGTCTACTAATTTTTTTATGTTCCTTGTGTCGTTTTTAAACAATTTTAATTTTTTATTTTTAATGTTTTTTTTTACGATTAAAGCAAAGCTAGACGTCCCATCTAAAAATTGTTGGAGACGAAATTGTAGCTCTTTTTTGTAGGAGGAACTTTTGTCAATTCATTTTTTACACAGTTTGTGCCGTTTGTCGAAAAATTAAATCTTTCAATTTTTAAAGTTGTTTTTTACGAATAAAACAAAAACCGCGCATCCTATAAAAAAAATTAATGGCAAAGTAGCTCTTCTTTAGGTGAATAACTTTTGTCTCATTATTTTTTTTCGTGGCTTGTGTTTTTTGTCCGAAAATTTACTTTTTTTATTTTCAATGTTGTTTTTTACGCATAAAACAAGAACTACGCGTTCTATCAAAATGCGATTCATAATAAATTTTGATGTTTTTTTCTGTAGGTGCACAGTGTATGTTTGTAACATTATTCTTTAGACAAACATTATTTTTGATTCTATGACGTCGGTACCAATCCTGGAAGGACAATAAACCTGAAACAAAATAAACGATTATTTAAAACAATTCTAAAAGAAACTGTATCAACTACATGCAGTGCCCAATTTGCATCGGAATTGATTTAGCTTCTTTTAAGTTTTAAGCCCTGAATCTTGAAATAATTTTTTGAGAAGAATTCTTTGGGAATATAGCTACCCCTGGATTATATGTCAATAATTGATCTGAGCTCACTAGTTCTCATTTTAAAGATCAAGTTATTGCAATTTCAATTTTACAAAAAGGAAGAAGTCCAAAAAAGCGAGAAACGGTTTCGAAACGTGAAGATTGAGAAAAATCCGTGATATATTGAGTTTTCACATAAAAATAATACCTTCTCATTATGATGAGACTATTATATTTTTTCATTGATTACTTGTCTTCGTTTGATAAAGTGTTTTGTAAAAACAATACAGCTGAAAATTATTGAAAAAAATATTTCTCAACTTTTTTATGTCTACGTAACACATTATTAATATTTGTTAATGAGATACTTCAATCAATGTTCTCTTTATACATTCTTGTATTTTCAGAGTTACTCAATTTGGAATAATATAAACACTTACCTTTACTTTAAACATGAATTATCTGAGTTTCTCGAGGAAAAAAATTATACACGTGCGATATCTTAACTTATACTTGAAAAATTATGTGACAACAAATAAAAATTTTCAAGTCACCAAGCGTCAAACACAATTATCTTAGAACAGTTTATATACACGAAACATCAGAATATTCATTAATTACGTTGTACTCAAAATTCTGCGTAATGAGTTTCTCTTACATTCAACAAAATGAGGATCTTTAATACTCTGGTCTTAACTTCGAACACTATTCTTAATTCTGTTGGTAAATAAAGAATGAATGATTATAATCTTTTATAGTAAGTACGTTGGAACATCTATACTATGTAAACTCTGTGTCAATAAAAAATTATTAATATTGATATCATTTTTCTTGCTACTTAACTGTAGTGATTGAAAAAAAATTTAGGATCTACTTATTTTAACACCTGTTTTATATATTTTTTAAATCGAAACTTTATAAATCACGAAATTCAATTTTGATCGCTCTTTGCCGAATTTTCAAGCTTCTTATGCGCAATATGACATTTTTTGTTTCAACTTCGAAATTTGGAAAGTTAGCCACATTTTTGAGTTTTTGAAATAATCATCTTGTAAAATCCGGCCACTTTCTTATACAAAAACAATGATTTCGAATTCACAGAAAAAACTAGGAGTAAATTTTGTTGCAGGTAATTTTGTATTTTTACTCGCTGGTGTAGGTAGAAGATAATTACCCATGTTCGATGTAATTTATCTGCTATTACCTGATCTGATGGTTAAACAGAGAATATGACCGTATGCGGCATAAATATATAAGATAAAAATATATATTGTAAGAAGCATTTTGCGCAGCTGGGAAAAAAAAGAAATGGATGAAATTATAATTATATTACACGCTACGAATGAAGATAATGAAGTATGAATTAAGGTTGTATAAGAAATGTAGCGGCAAAAATACTGAAAGAAATAATAAAGTTTATTGTACTGCAAAAAAATACAATATTTTGGCATCTTTGGCCTTTGACCATTTTTACATTCAAGTGAAGAGGATTTTTTCTTATTGTAAATGTTCTTTTTATTATATATATTTTTATCATATATATTTATTAGGGTAGTCCAAAAATGCATTGAAATTTTTTTTTCACTCTAGAGGGCAAGACACTCCCCCAAAAGTTTCCATTTCCGTAGAAAGAAAATCCATAGTTTTTTTTCGAAATTCAAATATTAACACGTGGGTCATTGTTTGGAGTAGTAATTTTTTTATAACATTACGTAATTATTTAAACCATTGATTATTGTTCATTTTAAAAATGTTTAAAAATTGAGCCGAAGATGTCCACTTTTTTCTCAAATTGATATCCTATGCTACATTTCGTTAAATAATTACATAATTTTGATACATTTCTTCTAATGTTCAACGATTGTCTATTTGTCTAAACCATTTTTATTTGCTCAAACAGTTTTCTTTCGATAACTTTTAAAAAATTATATAAAATAGAATACATACAATTATAGTGTATAGAATAAATATATTTACTATTTTGTAATTGTTTAAAAAAGTATAATTTCTTTAAATGATTACCTCCATTCTTAAAAGGTCTCCAAGCGGCAAATTCGAAACAAATTCAACGCTACATGTGTGAATTATAGAAATAATTAGAAAACAGTCTTATAAATAATTATATAATGCTAAAACGCAAATCAGCAACACGTTTTAATGTTTATGACGAATATGAAAATGTAAAAGGGCAATCTGTCACAAAATTTGTATTTATTTTTTGAAACATATTTAGGGAATGATAATCTTTTATTCTATTCACACTGCCGATTTGTGAAGGAACGAAGAAAATTTCAAAATTGGCTCGTATTATGCTTTTTATTAGTCAAATATTTTTAAATAAATTGTACTAATTGTACAAAGTTGGCTCAAGTGATGCATTTGATATTTTAATTATTATAAATCACCTGAAATACAGCACTCCGACCTCAAAAATGTTGTTTAAAGGAAATATAGGAACTTAAGTCATAATTTTTATTAGTGAATGTACTATTTTATAATATAATCATGACAAAGATCGTAAAATTATAAAGAATGCAGTAATAAATATACTTTTATCATTTAAATTTTATTATGACTTTTATGATTTATTTGATAGTACGCTTAAAAATATGTAAACCATCCATACTCAATTTGAAGCAAATTTGAAAAAAACAATAATCAATTATTTAAACAATGAAATAAAGTTTATACCAGAATTTACTACTCTTCAAACGCATTCAATATAAATTCAGTTAGTTGGAAATTTTTGAAAACGGCCAATACATCCTTTCTATACACTATACAATCAGAAAAATAATTGTACGTGTCCCATTTCATATTAATAATTTAAAAGTTTTTTAAAGAAAACTGCCTAAGCTTAAGATTATGTAATTATTCAACCAAAAGTAGCATAGGATACCAATTTGAGAAACAACTGTACATCTCTGCCTCAATTTTGAGATATTTTAAAAATAAACAATAATTAATTGTTAATACGTAATAATGTAGTTTTTTAAATTTTTGGATCATATTTGGGGCGCTGTGGAGAGGGTGAAGGGTGGGTTTCACATAAAAGTTATTACTATGGTTTTATCGTTTTCGATCAAACCCTGAAATATGAGTTTCATTTTTCAAAAATCTAAAACTTCCTCATTTGATTAAATGGGATTTTGAAGTGTCTGGTAGCACTTGTTAATCTTTGAATTTGGAAAAAAACATTACGGATTTTCTTTCTCCGAAAACGGAAACAATATTTTGGTGGCCCTGCAGCTCGAAAAGCATTTTTTGGACCACCCTATTATGTATACCTGATGCTTTTTCTATTTTCATTTGTATTAAAAATTAATTAGAAGTTTGTATTTATGAATTGCATAATATATTTTCGGCATGATATTAATATTACTACTTATTTAACTTACACACATGCTACACGAGTATTATTCCTTTTTCTCTTTTTAATTATTATGAAGTATGAAAACTGATGTAGGACCTTCATAATGATTTTTATTTCATAATTTCTATTAATTTTGTAATTTTAACATCCATTAGTCATCTTTGCAATTTCACATCACTTTTTTAATTGTAGAAAAAATATTTTGTACAAATATGTAGCCATTAAAGGTTCCAATATGTATTACATAATTCTAATGTATACAGCTTTTTAGGATATTAAATTATTATATTCTTTACTTGTATAGACAAAAATAATTAATTTTTTCACATGAAACTATTATTTAGTTTAGGTAGTATTTAACAATAAACAAAGTGTCTAAGAAAAGGCATGTCCACTGCGTGCACGATATCTCCATTCAGCATCATCTGAAACAAATAAATCAGTAATTTTCTTTATAAGTATGACCATAGCTCTGGTGTGACAAAGCGGATTGTTTTTATTTTTTCAAAATAACAAAATGGCGGCAGTTTAAACCAAAAATTTCGAAAAATTATGTTTTTTGCTCTTTTTTTGCCAATTTACCTATGATAAAATCGAAAATTTCAAAAACCGCTTCGTCATACTTACTTCGTCGATATTTATGTTTAGAATAATTGTGAAAAGTTTGAGAGTAATAGTTTGAAAACTGTTTGAGAAATCGTGCACGCAGCCCGCGAAAACGTTGTTTTGAGAAAAACGCGTTTAAACTTTTTGGAACATAAAAATTGTAAGAAAAAGTTACTTCACTTAATCAAAATTGAACTCATACTTCACGGTTTGCCCGAAACTTGCCAAGTTTTTTATGGATTAAAGGGGAGTGTCTACAAAATAAAACCATGATAATAACTTTTTTTGTAACCCACCATTACTCCCTCCCCTCAATTTATTTTTTTAATTTTTAGGTCATGTTTGAGACGAAATGAAAGTTATCAGTATGGTTTCAAAAAAATCGCAATCAATAATTAAATAACAATGATACTTAATTTTTGTAAAAGTAGCTTTATATTACGGTATTTAACTATTCCCTTAAAAATTCTTTTTTTTTCGAAAATAATTTTTTCAGCTAAAAAAGTATGTCTATTACATTTTAGGTTGAAAATTCATCGTTTTTAGTTGTAAATTACATTCTCTGATTGAAAATTCGTTTTTTTTTCGGTAGAAAATTAATCTTTTTGTTTGAAAATTCATCTTGTTGCTTGAAAATTAAACAGCTTTTTTTGAAATTTTTGCTTTTTATTGACTGAAAAATCTTTTTTAGTTGAAAATTCAACTCATCTTGAAATGTCGTCGTTTTCGGTTCAATTGAGCAGTTGAAAAATAATTTATTTGGTTGAACATTCATCATTTTAATTGAAAATTCATTTTTGGTAGAAATTTTTTTGTTTTTTTTGTTTTATAAAAATTGATCTTTTTAGTTGAAAACTCATTTTGTTGAAAATTCGCCTTTTTTGTTAAAAGTTCTTTTATTCATAGAAGTTTATCTTCCTGGTTCAAAAGTCATCTTCTGAGTGTAAAATTCATCTTTCTTATTTGAAAACTAAAAACTCAATTCTAAGATTCAACATTTTAGTTGAAAATTAATCACTTTGCTTGAAAATAAATTTTTTTAACTAAAAATTTTAATATTCTATTTATTGTTGAAAATTGATATTTTTTTGTTAAAAATTCAAATATTTGGTTGAAAATTTGTTTTTTTCAGGTGAATATTCTATTTTTGGTTAAAAATTGTTTGTTTTTAGTTGTAAATACAATTATCTGATTGAAAATTTTAGTTTTTCCTCGTTCTTGACTGAAAAATCTTTTTTTAGTTGAAAATTCAACTACTATATTTTTCGTTCAGAATCAATCTTTCTTCGAAATGAAAATGTAATTGCTTTGTTGAAATTCAAACGCTTCTGTTAAAAACAGATTTTTTGGTTGTAGATTCATCATTATAATTAAAAATTCATCTCTAGTAGAATTTTTTTTTTTTTTTTGAAAATAATTTTTTGGCTAAAAATGTAACTATTGCAATTGAATATTCCATCATTTTAGTTCAAAATTTATCTCTGTGGGTAAACATTATTTTTTTCACTAAAAATTCAACTATTTAATTTCTCTTTGAAAATTGATCTTTTTAGTTGAAAATTCATGCATTTTGTTAAAAATTCGTGTTTTTTTATATAAACTAATCTTCTTGGTTCAACATTGATCTTTTTAGTAAAAAATTCAAATTTTTTTTAATTCGACTGTTTATGTGAAAAATTTATTACTTTAGTTTAAAATTATCACTTCGGTTAAATAGTGATTTTTTTAACTGAAAATTTAACTATTTCATTTTTGTTTGAAAATCGATTTTTTCAATTTCAAAATTTAATGATTTGGTTGAAAATTTGTCTTTTTTATCTTTCTAGTTGAAAATTTTTCTTTTTCTTGAAAATAAAACTACTGGGTTAAAATTTAAACTCTTTTGTTAAAAATTCATCTTTTTGGTTTTAAAGTCATCTATTTCAATTGAAGATTCATCATTTTGGTTAAAATAATTTTTTTTGTAAATCAGTTAAGTTCATAACAAATTTTTATATTCAATTATGTTATATTGTTTATACAGATTTTTAATAATAGACTTATTTTGGGAGTGCAATTTTGCTCGTAGAAGATAAAACAAAAATAATTTGCATCCTCCTAATTATATGGTTTTACTTAATTTTGATAAGATTTTTCTAAAAAGTGTATTTATGGTAAATAATTAATGTTCGTCAAAATTTCATGTTGAAGAAGGAATTTTTTCCCTGCAAATGGCAAATAACCCACAAAAAATTGTATAGAGTATAGTATCATATCGTTAATAAACAAATGCATATCTGTTAAATGATTGGTCACATAGGGTTTGATAACAACAAATTTTGAAGTTTATTGAACAATAACACAACAAACAATATCCCCACCAATTTGTTCTTGAAAAAATACTAATTTCATTGTATTAGACTGTAAAAATTATTGATTTAAACCACAAGTAAAATAGTGAAGCCATCTACTAATACTGCTCAATCAAGAAAGTCAAACATATGTAAAGGAAACACCTGATTCGAGTGAAATGTAGAACTTTAAAAATTTTGCCTACTAAAAAAAATGGCCTGTTGGGCCAACTATTCAGTTTGTAAGATATGGTACTGCTACTTTATTAGTTGTGAGAACCATTTTATTAGTTGCTGGTTATAATTGGATAGTCACTGCAGCTCATAAAATTGCTGTGCCAACTAATAAATTAGCTGCATCAACTAATAAAATAGCAGTACCCTATCTCAGAAACTAAGTAGTTTGTACAACTAACCATTCTTTTCAATGGAATGATGAAAATTATCTGCCGTCGGATATAGTCTAAAAGTCAGCGACACTGGACCTTGCGTCGTCGCGAATATTGATAAAAAAATTAGAAATGATAGTTTGCATGTAGTGTAATAACGAACCGCCAAGCTGGCCAAGCAAATCCTCAACCCACGTACCTTAATTAATCATTGAAAAATATCATGACACATATGATTTTTTTTTTAAATGTTGGTCTGAGTCTCCACAACAAGAATAAATTACCTTAAAAATGGTCGGCATCGTAGTTCGTTATTACTTCACATAAAAACTATCATTCCTAATTCTTTATCAATATATGCGATGACGCAAGGTCCAGTGTCGCTGGCTCTCAGACAAATAGCTGTAGTTTTCAATTTTTTATCCAACTTCAGATAAATAATATCTCGGGGATTTACTGTGATTTGACACCATCTCTACTAATACAAGGTTCGTTGTCTCAACCAACCGTTTTCAGTGGTCTGATAAAAAAGTTCAGTTATACTCAGATGACACACAGTGGGGCAAACCATCAAAATCGGTTTGAAAACAGTCCAGAGATAATTTTTCTAGAGCCTGATTTGATTGTACAATAGGTGAGGAGGCATGGCAGTTCATTATAACCCTGCATGCAAACTATCATTCCTAATTTTTTATCAATATCCGCAATGACGCAAGGTCCAGTGTCGCTCGCGCTCAGACTAATAACTGTAGTTTTCAATTGTTTGCAGCCCTTTCATCCAACTCAAGTCTAATTTGATTGTACAAGTAGGCTTTTGCAGAGAAAATGTACACTTTCAATAAAAGATCGAATATCCGTAAAGGAGAGACATTAGGTGAAGTTGTAATGCTGAATAAATGACAACATGCAGCGGTAGTCTATTACAACTCCATATCGAGATAAGTGCATCCTATCGTGCATGTCGTGTAGTGAAGCTTGAGACCTCATATTTATAATGTCACGACATGAAGCGACGTCGAGCAACACAACCGATGCGGCAGCAGCATTAAACATGCAAATTCTAGGCGTATAACGTTGCCCTGTTGGTATTCCATCGCGAGATCGGGAGGAGGACATAGTGTTCCATAGTAGTGTGGCATGATTAAATTTCCAGCGATATCGACATGCCAGAAGCACGTCATCTCCCTCTCACCTCTTGTTTCTGTATGAGTATACCTACCTGCACGTACACTTATCCGCCATTTGAACAACCACCCCATTCGGGGGGGTTAAAATCAACTGCAACTGGTGTACACACATCGTCAGAGAATTATATTGTCTCTCATGTATACGTCACTTAAACTAGGTACAGCTTTATTTGCTCATTCTGTCCGGAAAGTATCCGACCTTGTGGAGTTTTAGGAGTAAGAGTTAATTCTGGCCAATGGCGATGATATCCACTTCAAAGTACTTACATTTGGAAGCCACATCCTTCTTCCAGTGATCCTGTCACTTTTGGAAGCACTCCTCAAAGTCATCTTTCGGAATAGCTAACAGCTGCTTCGTCGCTTTTTAGAGAATACTTCAATATGGGGAAAAGCTGGAAATCACAGGGAGCCATTTCAAGATTGTATATAGACTGCTGAAGTTTTGTAAAGTTGTGTTTCCACAGAAATTTGTGAACAAGCTGCGGCTCATCCTCTGGGTTCCAAATTTCCGAAAGAATAGTGTTTGTAGTTCCAAAGTCTTCCTCTATCTCTCTCACTGTTAAGCGACGACTTCCAATCATCAACACTCACACTTGTTCCATATTTTGAGGTGTTTCGGCCGCTGCAGGCCTGCGAGAGCAAATATTACTTTTCACAAAAGTAAGAGACAGTTGTCCAAGTAATAAAAATTGATTAAAATTAATTGGTTCCTAGTATGGTAAACGAATTTTGAAAAGACCGTGTCTACGTTCACTTAAACTCGGTGAGCATAGACCAAATATTTTTGGTGTGCCAAAATGATTAAGTTTAATCAATGATTGTCTCCTTCATACATTGAATGCCACCAAATTTTTATAAAGTCAAAAATTTCTTTACAAATAATTTTCAAATTTATCATTGTAAATTTAAATTCCATAACAGCATTGTTAAAACGAAGTCTCTAGGCACATCGAAAATATTTGTTCGACGCCAATATCAATATTTAATTTTGCAAATGAAGTGGCACTTACCCAAGTTTTTGCATCGTAGAGGTTTTTGGGTAATAATTCAAAAATTTGGTGGAAATTTATTTTCTTTTTTGATGGGAAAATATCTTTTGGTTGAATTCAACTATTCAGTTAGAACCTACCTTTTTTGTTGAAACTTCATATTTTGTGGGTTGAAAATTCAACTGTGTATTTTTAAAATTTCATCCTTTTTGTTTGAAAATCCAACTGTTGGGTTAAAAATTGATCTTTTTATTGAAAATCGAATCATTTTGATACAAAATTTAACTATTTCCTTGAAAGTTAAACTATTTTGTAAAAATTTAATTTTTTCAAGGCTCACCTCTTCGTTTGTATATTGAACCATTTTATTAAAAAATCGACTTTTTGTCTTAAAAATTAATCTGTTTTGATTAAAGTTGCCACAGCTTGGTTGAGGATTCAACTATTGTGTTCTAAATCCGTATTTTTTTCGTAAAATTCAACAGTTTTTGTTTAGAATTAAAATATTTGTTTAAAATCAATCTGCTTAACTGAAAATTCATCGTTTTCTTTAAAAATTCAACAACTTCTTTTGAAATTCAACTATTTATTTAAAAATTAGCTTTTCTATTAGGAATTTATATTTTGGGAAATTCAACAGTTTTGTAGAAAATTCATTGTTTTGGCTTAAGAATTCAACAATTTGGTAGAAAATTCTACTATTTCGTAAACAATTTAACCATTTATTAAAAAATGTTACTATTTGGTAGAAACTTAACTTTTTATTCATAAGTCATAATTTTGGGTTGAAAATTCAACTATTTTGTAGCAAACTTGTCTTCATGGCTTTTGTTTCAATATTCAAAAACTTGGCTAAAGGTTAAACATTTTGTTCTATTAATGTATCATTTATTTTCTTGAAAATTCAACTATTTGTTGAAAATTCGTTGTTTTTGGTAGAAAATTCATCTTCTGGGTAAAAAATTCATTTTTTTGGTTAAAAACTGTAGCATTCGGTTAAAAATGCATCTTCTTCAGTTGAAGATTCAACTACTTGGTTTAAAGTTGAACTACTTTGATAAAAATTAATTTTTTATGTCTTGCCTCTTTGTTTGGAAATTATACTTTTTTGTTGACATTTTTTTTTTACATAAAAATGAATCTTTTCTGGTAAAAAATGCCACAGTTTTTTTAGAAATTAATATATATTAGTTGAGCATTCAAATATTTTTTTGTAAATTGGTCATTTTTTGTGGCATTCACCTTTTTTATCAATTAAACTATGTTTGGTTCAAAAATTAATCTGCTTGATTCAAAATTTATCTTCTTGTCTGAAAATTCAACAATATTGTAGAAAATTTAAGTATTTGTACATGCATCTTTTTTAGGTAAAAATTTAAGTTCTTGGTCGAAAATTTATAAATTTTGTTGAAAATTCGTCTTTCTTCATAAAAAATGAATCTTTTTGTTAAAAAAAAAACTTTTTAAATAAAAATTCGTCCTTCTTTTTGTAGAAAATTAATCTTCTTAGTTAAAAAATAGAATTTTTGTTTGGAAATTCAACGCTTCGTTCAAATGTTGAAACTTTTTCTTGAAAATTCATTTTTTCAAAAATATTTATCATTTGAATTGAAAATTTACATCTCTGCTTGACAATTCAACTATTTTTTTGAAAAATCGTTTTTCTTTTTGGCTGAGAATTAATTTTATTATCTAAAAATGCAAGTATTTTTATTTTAATTAAAAATTTATATCTTAAATTGAAAATTAATTTTTTCTGGTTAAAAATTGATGTATTTGGATGAAAATTGGTCTTTTTGGCAAACAAAATTCGGTTAAAGATGCAACCCTTTGGTTGAAAATTAATTTGATATTCTTCATAATTTAACTACCTTTTTTAAAATTAAAAAAAAAAAAATATTTTCGGTCGAAAATTTAACTCTTTCGTTAAATGTTAATCTTTTTTTTTGAAAATTGATTCTTTCAAGATGTAAAAATTTAATTTTTGGTTGAAAATTGATATTTTAAATTGAAAATTGATCTCTTCTAATTGAAAATTCATTTTTGAAGGGGTAAAAAATTAATAATTTTTGCTGAAAGTTAATTCATTTTATTTAAAGATGCAACCAACGCTTGGTGGGAAATTAATCTGTTTTCTCGATGGTTTAACTATTTATTTTAAAACTGGTCTTTTTGGTTGAAATTTTTTAATTTTTAAACTATCGCGAAAATATTTACAGCTAAATTTTAACTAAATTAAACTAAATTTGTAACTATTTAAAACCATTTAGTTGAAAATTAATTTTTTCATTGAAAATTCATGTTTCTGGGTTAAATATTCATCTGTTTTGCAGAAAATTAGTCTTTTTGCCATAAAAAGTTTTGATTAAAATTAACATTTCTATTGAAACTTTATATTTTAAGGTTGAAAATTCAACTGTTTCATTAGAAATTAACTTTTTTTCATAAATATTTATATTTTGAGGTAGAAAATTTAAACATTTAAGTGAAACTTCGTCTTCTGATTGAACTAAACTCTTTTTGATTTGAAATTAAAATTTGTTCTAGTTGAAATACCAACTACTACATTTTGCGTAGAGAATTCTTCTTTTTTGTTGAAAATTGTAATTGTTTTGTCGAGAATGAAACTATTTTGTACAAGTTCATATTTTTGGTTGTAGATTTTATTGAAAATTCGTTTTTTGCTGATAATTAATTTTTTCCTGAAAACTGAACAATTTAGTTTTTGGTTGAGAATGTATCTTTTTTAGTTAAAAATTCATCAGTTGGATCGATAATGAATTTTTTTTTTTTAAATCGTCCCTTTTGGTAGAAATTGTTTTTTTTTTTTAAATTAAATCATCCGGTTTAAAAATTCATCTATTTTTTCGAAAATGGAATATTTTTACTCAAAATGATAGGAATTTAAAGCACTTCGAATAAAATTCAATACAATACCCACATTAGTTTTATTGAAGAGAATTTTTCGAAAATTTCTTTTCGGATTGATGGAAAAAGGAAAATGACGAAAATCGGTTTCACCAGGGACAATCTGATTCTTATGGGAGTAATTCTATAGAAAATGAATTCTTTATTCGAGATCGGCTCAGAATGCACAACTGTTATCTCTGAGCATGTAGTGAAGCTTCAAGTACCACACGGATATTGCAGATCGGATTTGTCACAATTCGTAAAGTGATTGGCGCCATAATAATTTAATAGAAATCCATCCGTCGTGATCGGTATGGCATGGGGAAGATTATTATCTCGCATTCCCTGCGGTAGGGAAGCACTAAGGAGCTAACCGACTTAGCACTGGTATCGTGTTTCTTCCCAATTGGCTTTCTCTCCAGAAGTATTATATTCTGGAAACATGTCCTACGACTTTGCAGAATCGATGCTTTAATATCATGAAAAATATATTGCTCAGATAGAAATAAAACACTTGTACAGAAACCCAGTAAAACTTGATAATTTCCCCGTGGACAACATTTTTTACAAGAAGTTACAAAATTTCTGCGAATGTATTTTCTTTTTAATTTTACTTTCTAAAAAAGTTTTTTTTTCCTTTGCTCCGGTGGGAATCGAACCTCGACTTCTGATTACCGGTCAGGTGCTTTAAACACTATGCTACTAGAGAGATAAAGCGCAGATACTTGTTTCAGATATACGCTTTTCATAGCAAGGAGTTATGTTTTGAATACAAGTTAAATTAGAAGGAATCTATTTTATCATCGGAGTTGGTAAAGATCGATCATATGTAGATAACTTTAACGAACTGTGAAACTGGAAATCAACAATATCGATCTGAGGTAACCTTAAATAACAGAAATTCTTGACGTCATTTCAGACAAGATGTGGTTTGAAAATTTTAATTTCTGAAAAAGATCTTTCTCTTTCGCTCCGGTGGGAATCGAACCTTACATCTTTCGATTGCCGGTCAGGTGCTTCAACCACTATGTTACTAGAGAGATCGTTGGCAGATAATTTTTTCAGATATACGCTTTTCAAAGCAAGAAACTATGTTTTGAATACAAGTTAAATTAGAAGGAATCTCTATCATCATCGAATTTGGTAACGATCGATCATATATAGATAACGTTCACGAACTGTGAAACTAGTAATCAACAATATCGATCTAAGGTAACCTTAAATAACAGAAATTCTTGACGTCATTACAGACAAGATGGGGTTTAAAAATTTTAATTTCTTAAAAAAGATCTTCCTCTTTCACTTCGGTGGGAATCGAACCTTACATTTTTCGATTGCTGGTCAAGTGCTTTAACCGCTAAGCTAATAAAAAGATCGAAGGCAGATACTTTCTTTAGATATACACTTTTCATAGTAAGGAGTTATGTTTCGAATACAAGTTAAATTAGAAGAAATCTGTATTACCATCGGAGTCGGTAACGATCGATCATACGCAGATAACTTTCACGAACTGTGAAACTGTACCTCAATAATATCGATCTAAGGTAACTTCTTAAATAACAGAAATTCTCAACGTCATTTGAGACTAAATGGATTTTAAAAATTTATAAATTAAAAATGTAAAATTTCTAAAAAAAGGTCTTTCTCCTTCGCTCCGGACCGGCAATCGGAAGACGTGAGGTTCGATTCCCACTGTAGCGAAGTTGAAAGATCTTTTTTCAGAAATTAAACATTTTTAATTTATAAATTTTCAAACTCCATCAAGTCTGAAATGACGTTAAGAATTTATGTTATTTAAGATATCGATTTTGGTGATTTCCAGTTTTACAGTTCGTGAAAGTTATCTACATATGATCGATCGTAACTCCGATGATAATACAGATTCCTTCTAATTTAAATTTAAATTTTTTATTAAAATCTGTAATTTTTTGTCAAAAATGTACAAAATTTAACTAGAAAATACAGTTAAATACAAATTGCTATTTTTTGTCTTGTATTTTCTTGTAAAAAAGTAAAAGAGTAAGAACAAAGTATAAGCTTCTATAATTCAAAAATTTGTGTGACATTTGATTAATATTTTTTGTACTTTGTTGTAAAAATCTACAGGGTATTACAGAAAACTACATTTAATTTTGATGCATAAATAACAGTTGATCCTTTACGAAATAATTGAATTTGCATCTTATGGAAAATAAACTTTTAACCATAAATTTCCAACCTAATAGTTGAATTTTCAAATGAGTAGTTTAATCTTTAACCCAACAGAATATCTTTATTAAAAATAGTTGAATTTTCAATCAAAAATATGAATTTTAAACAAAAAAGTTTATTTTCCACCAAATACTCAATTATTCTGCCAAATTATTGCAGTTTTAAGAAAAAAAAAAGATTTTTTTCACAAAACAGTTTAATTTATCACAAAATGGTTCAATCTTGGACCAAAACAGAATAATTTTTAACCAAGCAGTTGTATCTTCCACCGGAAAGGATGAATTTTTAACCAAAAAGATTAATTTTTTGAACAATAAAAAACTCATTTTTTGCAGAATACATACATTTTTAACTAGAAGATATCAATTTTCAAATAAAAGTAGAATAGTTACATTTGAAGGCACTAAAATGATTTCTCAAGCAAAAAGAAAACGAATTTTAAGCAAAATATTAAAATTTTCAACCAAAGAAATGTATTTTCAATTAAAACTATAAATCTTCAAAGCAAAACAAATACCATAAACATAAACATAAATTTTCCACCAAGTAATTGAATTTTCAACTGATAAAGATGAATTCTTATCCAAATAGTTCAATTTTCAATAAAAAGAAAAATTTCCGTCAGAATAGTTAGGTTTTCAAATAAATAGGTTAATTTTAAACCAAATAGTTTATTTTTCTTGAAAAATAGTTTAGTTTTCAACCAAAGATATGAATTGTTAACCAAAAGACGAATTTCCTACGAAACAGTTGAATTTTCAAGCCAAAAATATTCATATTGAAACAAAAAATATCAATTTTTGAACGAATTATGGAATTTTCAATAAAATAGTTCAATCTTTAATCAAAATAGAATCATTTTCAATCAAGCTGTGGCATTTTCAACTACAAAAAAATTATTTTCAATTAAAAAGATTAATTTTTGACCGAAATAGACGAATTTTTAACTAGAAAGGATCAATTTTGAATTTCAAATATAATTTGTCATCAAAAAATAAAATAATTGCATTTTATGGTATGAAAATAATTTTTTTTAATGATGAGTAGAAAGAAATGATTTTTACAGCAAAAGAGTTCAACATTCAACCAGATACTTGACATTTCAGTCAAAAATTTGATTTTTGAATCAAGAGGATTAATACTTTACCAAAGAAGACGAATTTTCAACTAAAAAAGATGAGTCTTCTACAAAATAGTTGAATTTTCAACTACAGAAAATAAAGCAGTAAGAACTGAAATAGTTAAATTTTCAGTTGAAAAAATTAATTAATTAATTTTTTTGACACAATTTTTCAAATTTCAACTGAGTAGTTTAATTTGTGACCATAAAAGATAACTGTTTAATAAAATACTTGCATTTTCAACAAAATACCTGCACTTTTCTTACGGGATTCTACTAATTCATTTAACAGTTAACTAAGAGAAACAAGAAAGAGGGAAACTTTCTTGAAAATATAGGGAAAATGAGAATTATTGAAAAATGGGAAAAATTCGCTAACTTTTTTTCAAAATCATCAGGAAAAATACAAAACCGTCCTTAAATTGGTAATGTAGTTTATAAAAGGCCCCTAATCTATTAAGTTAATCTGTCGTCTACTGATATTTAAATTATATCAATGTCCTCAAATAAAAAAAAACGTTTTAAATAATTCAATTCAATGTATTCTCATATCAGTATCAAATAGTTTTAACAGCTCATTATTTATTGTTTAATTGACGGTTATATTAAATTTCATTTATATTTCGTATTTAAAAATATTAAGGGGGTCAACTTGACATTTTGAGAAGTTTCAAGGGAATGTCACAATTTCTCAAATTACTGAAAATTCTCTATACATTGTAGAAAATACGGTAATCTTTGCAGAAAAGCTTTGGTGTCCCTATTCCAACCAAAAATCCTGTAAGTTCAGCTGATTTTTTTTCAGCTTGTAGAGGCTTCCGCTGCACAGACGGATTTTCAACCAAATATTAAAATTTTTAACTAAAGAAATGAACTTCCAAACAAGAAGATTGAATTTCTATAAAAAAAAAATTTGACAAAAAATATAATAGTTAAATTTTCAGATTAAAAAATTAACTTTCGATTGAAAAAAAAATTCAATAAAAGAAATCCATTTTCATAATAAAAATGACGAGTCTTTAACAAAATACATTATTTTAAACAAAAAAAGATCAAATTTCAAGCAAAAATGGAATAATCACATTTTCAGTTCAAAAATTTATTTTCAACTCAAAAAAAACGAATTTTCAACTGAATAGTCGAATTTTCAACAACAAAAATGAATTATTGAGCAAATACTTTTCGAATAATATAATTAATTTTTAAAAAAATAATTGAATAAACTTCAACTTCAGTGTATCGAAAATTCCAAAATAGATTTTCAAATAAAAGTTATAAAACTTTAACCAAGAAAGATTAATATTTTTAATTGATAACTCTACTACCAAAAAAGGTAAATTTTTAATTTAGAGGGACGTATTATCTACATGACACAAAATTTTCATAAAACTATTTGAATTCTTAAAAGAAAAACCTAACTTGCTAACAAAATTGTTGAATTTTCAACCAATTATTCAAAATTTTAAACAAAAAGACAATTTTTTTAGAAGTCAGTTGAATTTTTAATTTAAAAGGATGAATTTGCTATCCAAAAAGACAAATTAAAAAAAACAATTAAATTTTTCGACCAATAAATATATCTTCTTAACAAAATAGTTGAATTTCCAACACCTACAAAGATGAAGTTTTAACTGATTGATTGAATTCTTAAACAAAAAAGATTAAACTTTAACTAAAAATAGTTTTATTTGAAACCTTTATTTGAATTTTCAAGCCAAAGAGACGATTTTTTTAGAAGAAAGTTAAATATTTAATTCAAAAAAATTAATTTGCTATTAAAAAAAAATTAATAAAACTGTTAAATTCCTGACAAAAAAATATGAGTTTTTAACAAAATAGTTGAATTTTTAACAAAATAATGGAATTTTCAATAAAATATGCAGGTCAATTTTCAATCAACTAAGATTAATTTTTAAGAAAAAGTATAATAGTTGATATTTTAACTAAAAAAAAACTTTCACTTTATATAAAAAATAGTCACAATTTTTCACGAAAAATGCAATTGTTGACGTTTCAACAAAAAAAGGTATTAATTTTATATAAAAAATAGTTTAATTGAAACAGGAAGTACAAATTTTTTTCAAATAGTTGATTCCTTATCGAAAATAAATTACTTTTCAACTAAATAGTCTAATTTTGAACTAAACAAAAATTTTTAACCCAAAATGGAATGGTTAAATTTGCGGTTCAAACAACTTATTTTCAACCGAAAAAGGATGTTTAATAAAATAGTTAAATTTTTAAACAAAAAGATGGATCTTCAATTAGTAAAATGTATTTTTAACAAAGTAGTTCAAAATTCAACCAATTACTTCAATTTTCAATCAAGAAGATTAATTTTTCAACAAAAAAGACGAATTTACAAAAAAAATTAATAACAACCAACAACCAACAACCAACATTTAACATTTAACAATAAAATTCAAGAATCAACTCAATTATACTAAACAATTCTTATAAACAAATTCTTATTAGTGTTTTTTTCTCATAGAAAAAAATGGTTTCACGCTAATTGCTAAGATTTTTTATAAAAGTGATAATTTATAGCGAAAAATGAACATAAGTTAACATTTATTGTTTTTGTAAACATTTTTTTATACCAATCATAGCAACATTGATTTATCAGACGAAAAGTGATTCACAATTATCTTCAAAGGCTTTTATATAGGTCAAGCCTTACCAAACATAAATAATACATATTGTTAATAACAATTTCGTTTAACAATTGTCCTAACCGGCCATTTTTCCCTGGAAAAAAATTTTTAAATGTTTTTTGGAATGACTTTTCTTACAATAATTAAAAAATCATTTTGACACACAAAAGAGACGTTTTTTTCACTGAAATTATCTGACAATAAACTAACAGTGGTTTAAAAATTGAATGTGAAACACTAAATTAAATTTGCGTCATTTTCAATAACAATTTCTATAAAAAAATATCACAATTGCCCGTTTGATTATAGAAACATGTTATTTTTTCTTTAATAATTTTTGTGATAATCTTGATTGTGATATTGAAACAACTGAATTGATTAGCAATTGATGTTTGTTATAAATAATTTCGTAGACAAAAACTATATGCTTATCATTTTCACGTAGAAAGAAGACCAGCTAAGTGCAGTAAAAATTTTATTAATAATAATATTATGAAGATTACTATACAAATATTTTAATAAATAAATTGAGATTCAGCACTCGAATCAATCTTAGTTTGAATTATTAATTCTTCGATTTCTTCACCACAAAAATTACTGAAGACAAAATAAATTTTTCTACGAATAAACGGCAGATTCTCACATTTTTTTATAGAAATTTTTATCTAGTGTCTTATATCCACATAGTTTTCCTTCAAAAAAATTTTTACAACAATCACATTAATTATTTATTAATCAATTTCGTAGATCAATGATCGCAAGAAATGTCATTCCAATAATAATTGAAGAAAAGATAGTTTTTTTTTATACGAGGAAACGGCCGTTTGGGAAATTTGTTTGCTGTGAGGAAAACTTATTTATTGAGAATTTTTTTATAAAAATATTTATAAAAACAGTAAACGTTAACTTATGCTAATTTTTCATTACAACTTATGACTCTTATGAATAATAATCTTAGCAACTAATGTGAAACAAACAATTTTTCATATGAGAAAAAAACACATGTAAACATTCGTTTATAAAAATTGTTTACAATGATGAAGTTAAGTATTATTAGAATTGCTTATGTTCTTTGAGTGTAGGTGCAATAATTCCGGCTAATAGTGAGTTTCTTTCTGTATTTCTTCTTCAAATAAAAATTCACAAAGCTGAAATGGCCAATTTAATCACTTTATTTGTTTATATATTGTTCACAAATTATTGTTAAAATGAAAGGACGAGTTTCGAATCCTGATATATAAGACGTTCACTCAGAAAAATGTTTGTTCAAATCAAATTGTTTCTTTGATAAAGAATCAAACACATATTTTATTGATTAGAAGATATATTTGTTTGATTCATATAAAATTTATTTGATTTTAACACACCATTGTTTAACATAAACAAATTTCATTCGAATCAAACAAATGCTATCTTTGATATAGGTTGAAATATATGTTTGTTTGAATTAAATTCTTTCTTAGATATAGGATCAAACAAATATTTTTTTGATTCAAATAAAATTGATTTTATCTTAACATAACATTGTTTAACATGAACAAATTTTATTCAA
The DNA here is from genome assembly GCA_011634705.1 of Andricus grossulariae. Lineage (NCBI taxonomy): Eukaryota > Metazoa > Arthropoda > Insecta > Hymenoptera > Cynipidae > Andricus > Andricus grossulariae. The sequence continues at coordinate 301,406,103 of JAABKJ010007545.1, forward strand.
AACAAACAAATTCTATCTTTGATATAAGGTCAAATAAATGCTTGAATCAAACAAAATCTTTCTTTGATATAGGATCAAATAAATATTTTATTGGTTGACACAAATATTTGTATAATCTAAACAACATATATTTGATGCAAACACTCCATTTTTTAACATAAACAAATTTTATTCGTATAAAACAAATTCTTTCTTCGATATAGGATCAAACAAATATTTTATTGGTTGACACAAATATTTATTTGATATATATAAAATTTATTTGATTCAAACACTCCATTGTTTAACATAAACAAATTTTATTTGACTCAAACAAATTCTATCCTTGATATAAGTTCAAATAAATGATTGAATCAAATGCTTTCTTCGATACAGGATCAAACAAATATTTTGTTGGTCAAGACAAATGTTTGTTTGATTTAAATAAAGTTTATTTGATTTATTTACCCCATTGTTTAACATAAATAAAAATTTATGTAAATCAAAAAAATCCTATCTTTGATATAAGGTCAAATTAATGTTCGAATCAAACAAATTCTTCATTCGATATAGGATCAAACAATTATTTGTTTGATTCCAATAAAATTCATATCGTTTAAAATAAACAAATTTCATTTAAATCAAACAAATTCTTTCTTTGATATAGGATCTACCAAATATTTTATTGGTTGCAAAAATATTTGTTTGATTAATATAAAATTTATTTGATTTAGGCACCCTATTGTTTACCATAAACAAATTTTATTTAAATTAAACGAATTCTATCTTTGATATAAGGTCAAACAAATGTTTGAATCAAACAAATTCTTTTTCTGATATACGATCAAACAAATATTTATTTGATTCCAATGAAATTTATTTTATTTAAAGACACCATTGTTTAACACAAACAAATTTTATATTAATGAAAAAATTCTTTCTTCGACATAGGATCAAAGAAATATTTTATTGGTTGAAAGAAATATTTGTTTGATTCAAATAAAATATATTCGATTTAAACACACGATTATTTAACATAAAAAATTGTATTTAAATGTAATAAATTCTGTCTTCGATATAAGGTCAAATAACTGTTTGTTTGAATCAAACTAATGCTTGTTTAAATCAAACAAATTCTTTCTTCGATATAGGATGAAACAAATATTTTATTTGTCGAAACAAATATTTGTTTAATTCAAATAAAATTTATTTGTTTTGAGCACACCATTTTTTAACATAAACAAATTTCATTTAAATGAAACAAGTGCTATATTTCATATAGAGCCAAAAATGAATTTTTCTTTGAATCAAACAAATTCTTTCTTCGATATAGGATCCGGCAAATATTTAATTGTTCGAAAAAAAATATTCTTGATTCAAATGAAAATGTTTTGATTTAAACACACGATTGTTTAACATAAATACATTTTATATAAACTAAACAAATTTTATTTTTGATATAGGGCCAAATGACTGTCCGTTGAAATCAAACAAATATTTGTTTGATTTTAATTGAAAATTTTTGATTCAAACACACCATTGTTTCACATAAACAAATTTTATTTAAGTCAAACAAATTTTATATTTTGTTTAGAGTGAAATAACTGTTTGAATCAAAGAAATGTTTGTTTCAATCAAAAAAATTGTTTCTTCGATATAGGATCAAATAAATATTATATCGATTGAAACAAATATATTTCTGATTCAAATAAAATTTATTTTATTTAAACACACCGTTGCTTCACATAAACAATTTTTATTCGAATCAAACAAATGCTATCTCTGATATAGAGCCAACAATAAATGTTTGTTTGAATCAAATGAATTCTTTCTTCGATATAGGATCGAAGAAATATTTTATTGATCAAAACAAATATTTTTTTGATTCAAATAAATTTTATTTGATTTTAACATACCGTTGCTTAACATAAACAAATTTTATTTTGAAACAAACATATTCTATCTTTGATATAAGGTCAAATAAATGCTTGAATCAAACAAATTATTTCTTTGGTATGGGATCAAACAAATATTTTATTGGTTGAAACAAATATTTGTTTAATTGAAATAACATATATTTCCTTTAAACACCATATTCTTTAACATAAACAAATGTTATTTAAATCAAACAAATTCTTTGTTTGATATAGGATCAAACAAATCTTTTATTGATTAAAAGAAATATTTATTTGATTTAAATGAAATTTATTTTATTCAAACACTTCATTCTTTAACATAAACAAATTTTATTTAAATCAAACAAATTCTATCTTTGATATAAGGTCGACAAAATGCTTGAATCAAACCAATTCTTTTTCGGATATGGGATCAAACAAATATTTAATTGATTGGAACAAATATTTTTTTGATTTCAATTAAAAATTTTTGATTCAAACATACCATTATTTCACATAAACAAATTTTTTTTGAGTCAAACAAATTTGATATTTGGTATATAGTTAAATAACTGTTTTAATCAAACAAATGTTTGTTTGAATCAAACAAATTCTTTCTTCGATATAGGATCAAACAATTATTTTATTGATTGAAACAAATATTTGTTAGATTCAATTCAAATTTATTTGATTTAAACACCCTATTGTTTAACATAAACTAATTTTATCTATATCAAACAAATTCTATCTTTGATATAAGGTGAAATAAATGTTTGAATATAATAAATTCTTTACTTGGTATGAGATAAACAAATATTTGTTTGGTTCCAATAAAATTTATTTAATTTAAAGACACCATTGTTTAAAATGAACAAATTTGATTTAATTCAAACAAAATATTTCTTTGATGTAGGATCGAACAAATATTTTATTGATTGAAACAAACATTTGTTTTAATCAAATAAAATACATTTGATTTAAATACACTATTGTTTAACATAAACAAATTTTATTTGAATCAAACAAAATCGATCTTTGGTACAGAGTAAAATAACTATTTGAATCGAACAAATGTTTGTTTAAATCAAACAAATTTTTTCTTCAATCTGGGATCAAACAAATATTTTATTGATTGACACGAATATATTTTGGATTCAAATGAAATATATTTAATTGAAACACACCATTGCTTTACATCAACAAGTTTTATTTAAATCAAACAAATGCTATCTTTGAGATAGAGTCAACAATAAATGTTTGTTTGAATCAAATAAATCCTTTCTTCGATATAGGATAAAATAAATATTTTTTTGATTCGAACAAAATTTATTTGATTTTAATATGGCATTTTTTAACATAAACAAATTTTATTTGAAACAAACAAATTCTATCTTTGACATAAGGTCAAATAAATGCTTGAATCTAACAAATTGTTTCTTTGATATAGGATCAGACAAATATTTTATTAATTAAAAGAAATATTTGTTTGATTTAAATAAAATTTATTTGATTCAAACTCTCCATTCTTTAACATAAAAAAATTTTATTTAAATCAAACAAATTATATATTTGATATAAGGTGACATAAATACTTGAATCAAACAAATTCTTTCTTCGATATAGGATCAAACAAATATTTTGTTGGTTGATACAAATATTTGTTTGATTTAGATGAAATTTATTCGATTAAAATACCCCATTGTTTAATATAAACAAATTTTATATAAATCAAACAAAATCTATCTTTGATATAAGGTCAAAAAAAATGTTTGAATCAAACAAATTCTTTCTTCGATATAGGATCAAACAAATGTTTTATTGATTGAAAAAAATATTTGTTCGATTTAAATAAAAGTTATTAGATTCAAACACCCCATTTAACATAAACCAATTTTGTTTAAATGAAACAAATTTTATCTTTGATGTAAGGTCAAATAAATATTTGAATAAAACAAATTCTTTCTTCGATATAGGACCAAACAAATATTTGTTTGGTTCCAATAAAATTTATTTGATTTAAAGACACTATTGTTTAAAATAAACAAATTTTATTTAATTCAAACAAAATCTTTCTTTGATGTGGGATCAAACAAATATTTTATTGATTGAAACAAACATTTGTTTTATTTCAATAAAATATATTTTATTTAAACACACTATTTGTTAACATGAACCAATTTTATTTAAATCGAACGAAATCGATCGTTGGTACAGAGTCAAATAACTCTTTGAATCGAACAAATGTTTGTTCAAATCAAACAAATTCTTTCTTCGATATGGGATCAAACAAATATTTTATTGATTGGAACAAATATATTTTCGATTCAAATAAAATATATTTGATTCAAATACACCATTGCTTCACATAAACAATTTTTAATTAAATCAAACAAATGCTATCTTTGATATAGAGTCAACAATAAATGTTTGCTTGAATAAAATAAATTCTTTCTATGATATAGGATCAAACAAATATCCTTGATATAAGGTCAAATAAATCCATGAACCAAATAAATTCTTTCTTCGATATAGGATCAAACAAATATTTTATAGGTTGACACAAATATTTGTTTGATTCAAATAAAATGTATTCGATTTAAACACCCCATTGTTTAACATAAACAAATTTTATATAATTCAAACAAATTCTTTGTTTGATGTAGGTTCAAACAAATATTTTATTGATTGAAACAAACATTTGTTTCATTCAAATAAAATATATTTGATTTAAACACACTATTGCTCAACATAAACAAGAGTTTGTTTAAATCAAACGAATTCTTTCTTCGATGTAGGATCAAATAAATATTATATTGAATGAAACGAATATATTTCGGATTCAATAAAATATTTTTGATTTGAACGCGCCATTGCTTCACATAAACAATTTTCATTTTAATCAAACAAATGCTATCTCTGATATGGAGCCAACAATAGATGTTCGTTTGAATCAAATAAATTCTTTCTTCGATATAGGATCGAACAAATATTTTATTGATCAGAACTAATATTTTTTTGATTCAAATAAAATTTATTTGATTTTAACATACCATTTCTTAACATAAACAAATGTTATTTAAAACAAACAAATTCTTTTTCGCTATAGGGTCAAACAAATATTTTACTGATTGACACAAATATTTGTTTCATTCTAATAAAATTTCTTTGATTTAAATACCTCACTATTTAACATAAACAAATTTTATTTAAATCCAACAAATTCTATCTTTGATATAGGGTCAAAACAAATCTCTGTTTGATCCAAACAAACATTTTTCTGACAGTATACTTAGGAGATATTTAAACCACTATCATGTATTTTAAATTTCATAAAATTTATCAAATTTTGACTAGCTTGTTCGTTTCCACAAAAAATTATATTCAAACTTTAAGATTCAAGGCACAAAGTGGAATGACCCTAATAGAAGATAATCAGTATTTTCTTCATCTTGAAACGGGTAAAATTTAACTTAATTAGGAATTTAATTACTTACCAAAGTAATTACATTACATCGCATAAATACCATTAGTCGTCACGGTTACTCGATAATTGGTTAAACGTCGTCCTCGTTAAAATAAGCGGGAAGAACGTCCTCTATTGAGATTTCTATCTTGGTACTGAAAATTGTTTCCAGGACAAGACTCAGATACAAAAAAAAATAAATTTATTTTTCTTCTCATAAAACTGGTCATAAAAAGAAGAGGCAAAATTTCAAAGTTTTTTTTAACGCTGAATCCAATGATTACCTCAATTTTCTGATTGTCCTAACAGTTTCCGAGATAATCACAAAAAACAAAACAAAAAATACGGAAAATCAGGTTTTCACGAAAACCGTGATATTTACAAAAAGAATGAACTTTTTTCAAACAAATGTTTCTGATTTTCTTCGTTCTCACATTTTTTTAGTCAAATGAATTAAAAATGTATTACCAATGACTCTTTGCTATGATTCTTCACTAATGAACAATGAAAGTTGATTTTTTTAAACAATTTTTATAAACAAATGTACATTTTCGCTACTTTTAGATAAATAGGCTTATTTTTTTATGGAATAAAATATAAATGTCTTACCAATGACTCCTTCTTGTCATATTCTTTATCAATTTGAACAAAATTACGTCATGCTGGAAATATGAATTTTTCTATGAATATTGTTTAAATAATTTGCAGTTGTTGTTAATTCAGAAAATGATCGCAAAAAGTAAATTAGCAAGATATTTTTGGTTGATATTGCAAAAAAATGGATATTTACCATGGACAAATAGTCAAACTGGGAATTTGTTTATAAATATTGTTTAAATAATCAAAAGTTCTCGCTCATTGAAAAAACATGACAAAAAGAGTTATTGGTAAGACATTTGTAGTTTATTCTACAAAAAAAAAGATTCTATTCGTGCAAAAGTGGCCAAAATGTACATTTTTTCATTAAAATTGTTTAAACAATTAACTGTTCTCATCTATTTTTAAAGTAATATAGCATAGAATCACTGGCAATAATTTTTAGTTAGTTTCACAAAAAAAATTACGCTTATTCAAAGAATTATAAAGAAAATATTAATTTGTTTATAAACGTTGATTAAATAATTTACAGTTATAAATTAAAAAAAAAGACATCAAGAAGTAATTGGCAAGACAGTTTTGGTTTATATTGCAAAATAATGGATATTTATTATGAAAAAATGGTCGAACTGGGAATTCGTTTATAAATATTGTTTAAATAATTAATAGTTCTCGTTTATTGGACAAATATGACAAAAATAAGTTATTGGTGAAGCATTTATAGTTTATTGTACAAAAAAACAAAAATAAACGTATTCATTCAGAGTGACCAAAATGTACGTTTGTTTACAAAAATTGTTTAAATAATTAACTTTTCTTCTGCATTGGCAAAGTATCATATCCGAGAGTCATAAGCAATACATTTTTGGTTAATTTCGGTAGTAAAATGGATCATATTTTGGACAAATTGTCAAAATGTGCATTTATTTATAAAAAATGTTTAAATAATCATTATTTTTGATCAATTCGAACAAAAAACAGCTGGGAATTATTGGCAATACATTTTAGGTTGTTTTCGAAAAAAATTAGGCCTTTTCGTGGAATAATGCTGAAAATGGTAATTTGGTTATAAATATTGTTTAAATATTTCACAATTGTTGTTAATTTGACAAAAGTGACAGCAATAAGTCATTGGTGAGACATTTTTAGATGATTCTGTAAAATAAATTGAGCCAGTTCATTGTGATATACGATAAATGTATATTTGTTTATAAAAATGGTTTAAATAATTGTCAAACAGCAGCTATTCCTTATTAATCTCAATAAAAAAATAATTGCCTTCACATTTTATATAAAAAAATATATAAATTTCAAACAACTAATCATTTTGAAATACGAGAAAATGGTTTTTGTTTATTAATTTGTTCAAAACATTATAAATTATTTTTTCTTACTTTGAACTAATGAAAATTATTGCTTGATATATAATATACTGACTCAAGCTATTCTTTGACCAATTTTAAAATCCTAAAAAAAAAGTAAATCTGACAAGTTAGGAAAAAAGTATTGTTTATTTTGTTGTTAAATAAAAAAATAACGGCGATTTTTCTGAAAATTAAAAATTATCATTCTTTAAAAAAAATTTCGAAAAGCCAAAAGCATTTTTTCAGAAAAGAATGTTTGCAATATCTATAAACAAACAAAAAACCCTTACCACTTTTGGATATTACGAAAAAAGCTTTTGTTTGTTCTCGAAAAAGACAACAATTTTGGGAAATTTTGCAAAAATAAAGTGATAGAAGATTAAAGTGTCCAATATTATTAATTTACTTCTGATTTTTTATGGAAAAGGTGAACAAAATTCTAGTTTTTTAATTCCTGTTACAGTCTGTCGGTCATTATTGAGATATTGTGTTTTTTCTGAATTTTTCAATTATTAAATTGGGGATATTAAAAAATTTAATAAAATTTAGAATTAAATGTTTCATTTATGCACGAATAATTGAAAATATTAGAAGAAAAGAGTGTTGAAATAAAAATTAATAGAATAAGTTACCAACTTGATTGTTTAAACAATTATTATTTCCTTGCACAATTTTTTTCATTATTTTAAAAAAGTACATTTTTGTGGAATTAAAGAGGCAGTTAATTTGTTCATTAATATTGTGAAAAAAGTAACTAATGTTTGTGTATGACAGGTAAAGGAAAATAGCCTTCTCGAATTTGCGTGTCTGCCGCGGCTAGGGTGGTATCCCCTTGCCGCCGCAGGTGACCCTGCCGCAGACAATAATTTAAAAATTGTTGATTTAAACTGAAGAAAACAATTTCTTCGCATTTTTGGACCATACCAGTAGACAAAATATCATGATTTGCAGTAAACATTGATAATTAAAAATAATAATTGTTTAAACAATTTCAAATTAGTTAAAAAATACTTGCTAACATGTAATTTACAAAAAAAAACAATTTTATCTTGAGATAATTAGAAAAAGTCTGAAATTCGATTTCCGGGGCTACACTTCTAATATGGAGAGTAAATAAAATCGAAATTATTGTGTTTTTAAAAAGGAGTGAAAAACAGCCCAGGTGGAAAAAATAAATTGAATTTGAGTAGAATGATTCTATAGAACTTCTACATGAATTCTAAAAAATATCGAAAGTACCAAAATCACGAGGAATGACCTCAGCCCGATGTCTAGCATTATTTGGACCACTCGTTACATTCCTCAGGTCGATCCGGAAAATTAAACTAATATCCAGATGACTTCTGAATGACTTCTACGTGGTAGTTTGATCTGGAAGAACTTCCGATTTCTAAGCAACCTATGTATTAATTACCCCGGTCAACAACGACATAATCTTTGAGAAAATTTGGAGAATTTTTACGGGGAAAACATGGTGCACGAATCGCCGCAGGAATTCTTCTGGGAATTAATACCCAGGATCACCGTAATTGACTGCAAATTCAGTCTAGATGGTTCCCGTGCATCAGGTGTTTCAAACAAAATTCTATAAAAAGTGTCCTAGCAACTGATAACCAGGATCATCAAAATTGTCTCCAAATTTAGTCTAGGTGGTTCCCGTGCATCATGTGTCGCACAACGCGTTTAAAGTAAAATTATATAGAAATTCTCCTAGGAATTGATGTCCAGGATCACCAAAATTAATTCCAAATTCAGTCTATAAGGTTCTCGTGTATCATATTTAAAATAAAATTCTGCAGGGATTTGTCTAGGAATGGATATTTCTTTACTTTGCTTTAGCCTCAGTTTCACTACCAGTTTTTTGGAATTCACGATGGTTGCTTTCGTTGACGTTTTAAACGCAATATCTGGTTATCAATAACATTTTTTTTTGCGCCTTAAGTTTTTCTATTACTTTTCGGGAACAGGAAATTTGTACAAGCATTTTGTCACGGACTACATAAAAGTGGCAGATGAAAATAAATATGAAAACTGTTAATTGATCAAGTTTACATTGGGCGAATATTAAGGAAATTAGTTTATTCTCATAATGTGGTTGTAATCTATTACGTTTGATTCTGGATGCTTGCTAGGAGATTTCTTGTTTTATTCCTTATATGTTTAGTCATTTTGTTTTAAATATTAAAGAAACAACCATTTTAAGCGTGTTGAATTCAAATTTCAACATCAAACTTCAAGCTTTCTATTGTAAGGCGCTTCAGCTCGAGCTCGAACACCGTTGGGGCGTTGTGGTGCTCAACCGGAGGCTACTTATTACGTTGCCTAATGAACTCTGTCCAACACCACCATGGAGGTTGAGTGTAAGGCACGTTTTTTTTTACGTGGTGACCTCATTTCCATTAAATTCCTCGAAATTCATTCATATTTTAGGGAAATGAATGGAATTTTCTGGATACAAATTTTTTTATTTAATTCATTTGAATTTGTTTGAACTTAATCTAAATTATTTTGAAGTCTTATGGATGTATATCTTGAATTCCTTCAAATTCACCTGGAATCCTTACAAATATTGTCGACTTCTTTTGAATTCTTTTAAATTCAAAAGTGCATTTGTCACATTATTAATATATATTCGTTACTTTTAGTAATTTTTCGGTTAGAAAGTAGTCACCTTTGGATACTTTTCAGGTTAAATAGGCGACTCTATCAGTTTTATCGAATAAATTAGGCTCTGAGAATAATAAATTTGAAAATTCATAAATTTTAATTTTAAATTGTCTTATTCCATGTATAAAAGTTTCTATTATATTAATTTTGCGTTCACCTTGATCTATTTCCAAGAATTACTAATTAAAGGCTATTTTAATTGCCGAGAACCAATTAATTTATAAACCTTGCAGTGTCTAAATAATCTTTTAATACTTAAAAAATAAGTTGGCTTAGATAAAAAGGATGGTGTTTAAGCATAACTCAAATCTGAATGGTAAAGAATCTCGCTCGCTTATTCTTTATTTTTTGCAATAATAAAGCGCGTAGCGTAGAAATAAAGCTACTTTGATACATATTCGATTGCAAATCATTTTTTTCTTGAAAAAAGTATGAAAATGGTTAACCATTTTGACAATTTTTTCTAAACAAAAGTTTCAATTCGTTTGGAAAATTTTTTTTGCCTGATTAGAAAACGTACCTTGAAAAGAAATTTGCATTCTTTAAAGACATTTTTCGGTTTAATAGGTGTTGAGATATCTACGCAGTAGCGTACGTTTTAAATTATCCAAAAATTGTATACAGAATTGCATACAGAAGTTTTATAATACAGTAGCCTTCGGTTGATCATCACATCGCCCCGCTGAGCTTCGAGTTCGAGCGCCTTACAATAAGAAGGGTCAGCTGAGCTGCCAGCTGTTATACGGCACACTGAGAAGACCTTAAGACATTTGTTCTGTTAACTGGAAAGACGAAATTTTGAGGTTGTAGCTTGCATCCAGTACAACTAAAACACTATAATAATGTTTTCATTGCATTTTACATTAATTTTTCAAATTATGAAGTACACTCTTTTGTAACTATATTACAATAAATATTTTTAAAAAACATTTTCATTCAATTCAATTTACAATGATTACAAATTGCATTTTTTCTAACATTTATAGTTTTTAAACAATCTGGGATTATGACTATACTTTCATTATTTTCTGCTTGAAGAATAAATATTTTTCAAAATTTAATTTCGCTTAATTTCTAAAAATTGCTTTAATGCCTTGCGGACTTTTTTTGCAGTTATATCTGTGAAATTATGAAAACATAAAGGATGAGTAAAAACCTAACTATAACCTGCGATGACAAACATTACGAACACAATATGACAATAAACATTAATGTAATTTAAATGAACAAACAGATTAACTAAATTGTTATTGAATTGTTTTTCATATTTATTTTCATGTGGCACTTTTTGTTAGTCCGTGACAAAGTCCGTAAACAAATCATGATGCGACATCTGATGAACGGGAACCATCCAGACTAAATTTGGAGTCAATTTTGGTCACCCTGGTTATCAGTTCCTAGGATATTTTCTAAAGAATTTTGTTTTAAATACCTGGTGCGACACCTGATGCACGGGTACCATCTAGACTGAATTTTGAGTGAATTTTGGTGATTCTGGTTATCAGTTCGTAGCAAAATTCCTGCAGAATTTTACTTTAAACTCTTGGTGCGACATCTGATGTAGGGGAACCATGTAGACTGAATTTTGAGTAAATTTTGGTGACCCTGGTTATCAACTCCTAGCAAACTTCCTGTACAATTTTACTTCAAACACCTGGTGCGACAACTGAGGCACGAGAACCTTCTAGACTGAATTTGGAATAAATTTGGGTGATTCTGGACATCAATTCCTAGGAGAATTTTTGTAGAATTTTATTTTAAACATCTGGCACAATACCTGATGTACGAAAACCGTCTAAACTGAGTTTGGAGTACATTTTGGTGATCCTAGTTATAAATTCCTAGCAAAATCTCTGTATAATTTTATTTCAAACAACTAGTGCGATTCCTGATGTATAATAATGATGATAATTCTTTATTGCATGTCAAGTCATTTACACTTATCGCAAGGAGACTGTTAAAACTATATGTACATGTATGTACATGTATATTAATAATATCATGCAATCTGAGATATTCGTAATAGGCTTGAAGTGCTTCATCTTTTTTTGAATTCAACAGCTTTGGGTCTGGACTGTAAATCAGTTCTTCCATGTTGATGAAATTTAGCAACTACTCCACTCGCTCTTCTCTAATTTTTTTCTTTTATTGCTTCAGTCCAGACAACGTCGTAGACTCTCCAACCTAGAGTTGGTTTTTCGGGTTGATGGTCACCCAAGTTTCCGATAGGCAGATAATATCTGCATCCAGTTCTGATATATCCAACGATCCTTGTAGACCAAAGTTTGTATAGCCATGCACATTCCAAAAGACTATAGACCAATCTGCGTAGCCTACACGTTTTTTCGGGTCGTATCTAGTAGGTGTACATGTCTCAACAAGTTCAGTCTTTGACACCAAGTTTTCTTTTGTTTCAATACAGCCAGGCTTTATCAATATTCAGTTTCTTAGAGCCAATTCTGACATTTTTGCCTTGCGAAGTTCGGATCTGACTATATCTGCTAGCTTGTTTCCTATTTTCTCTCTCTTTTTGTGTGAGATCATCTTCGATGTAGATTTGCCCATTTTGCAATTGATGAGATTTTCGTTTCATGATATTCATCTTTGTATCAAATGCATTTAATTTGAGACTTAGCATGTCGCCTCTCCTTCCGATCTTCCATCGGTTACTTTTAATCCTTTGATAATTAGATTGTATTTTTTCCGTTCCTTGTCGAGACGATCCGTAAGAGTGTCCAAACTTTGAACGTATACGGCTTGTTCCTTCTCCATTTTAGATATGAGGGAAATGTCAATATCCAGTGGCCCATTTTTACCCAGTTTTTCCTCAAGGACTCTACTCTATTCTTTAAACACGAAGGCACATTTAGCAGATCCTCTTCCAGTTTTGACATTTTGGATCCAATATTGTTTCACATTGATGCACATCCCTCATATTTTTCTAATAAATCATCTCTGATAGCGTTTAACTCAGATCCGAGTTTTGCGTTCACTGTTTTAAGTTCATCCAACTTGTTTTTAACTAATTCAGTAGCAAGACGGTTATCATGATTCACTTTTTTGACATCGTCAGATAGTTGATCAATTTTTGTAGATAGATCTAGAATTAACTTCTCCATCTTTAATTTTAGCGTATTTCCAGATCTATCTTCAAAAACGGCATTCGAAATCAAAAGGTCATTTTCGGGTTGTGATCGGTCTGGTAATGCGCATTCCGAACTTTTACAGTTGCTCCTTTCAAGAATGTTTGTTTCTTCTTCTCCTTGTCATTTCCGTTTATTCAGAAAAAAGTCCGAAATAATAGTACCTACAGATCGCGTCCTTTCCCTACTAAGTACGTAATTTTTTTTCGGACGACCTCTTTTCGGTTTTTTAATATAGTCGCAGGGGTGCGGAACACAGAAGTGTCTCCTTGGTTTATTTTTCCCGCTGTTCTTGGATTGCCTGACGTTGTGTCCTTGGTGGGTGAGTTTTCTAACTTATCAACTACAGCACGGTGTTCCTCGCCTAAATTCAACCCATAAGGGCTTGCATATGCCGGTTTTTTCTAAATACACTTCTGGGATGCCCAACGATCATTTTGAGCCCAAAAAGAAAAAATCGCTTGGGCCTTTTTTGAGAAAACTCTTTTTTGGACTTTTTGGAAAAGGTTAGTCAACATATTTTGATAAACATCTTACGATAACTGAAACCCTTAAATATTTTTGAAAAATGGTGAAAAAAGTGGGAAAAACTCAGTTTTTTCAAAATTGTCTTATTCCAGTTCATCCTCTGTCCCAAACACCTTAAGAAGAATTAAAGTGCTTAAAATGTTCTGCAAAATGAAAAAACAATCGAACGTTCTAGCTCTAAAAGTTTGGGAGTTATGGTCCCAAGAAGTCGATTTTAAGCGAATAATTTTAATGAAAAAAAATATATATATAGTTTTTGGGAAATAACTTATTTACTATGGATATCTGGTACAAATTGTCCAATAATTAATTAAAGAAGAGTTAATTTTGAGTCGATCTAAAGAAGAAAAATTGCTCTAGCTCTAATGGAACCAAAATTATGGCCTTTTGAATATGACCCTTTTTTTAATGAAATGTTGTTTAACATCAATTTTATAAATCAAATTTCTCGTTTTTCAAAAGAACTCATTTCCTCAGCATTTTAGGTGAAAGTTGCCAGTAAGTTATTCAACCCTCAAACGATACACTCCTTTCTGGCTTCCACTAAAGGTACACTAATGCTAATTGGTTTTTTGCAATGTTAATATTAAATTTTTAACATATGGGTCAAAATATGTCAAGTGTGCCACTTTTAAATCGATAGCTCTATTTTCAATTAATTTATACAGTTTTCGATTCGTTTTTATATCAACATGACTCCCCTAAAATTTTTTTGCACAAAATTTTTTTTTCATGTTATTAACAATCAAAGTTCTTGATCATTTTTATTCAAAAATTGATTACATGCGAGCGGTTCATCGAAATTCAATAATTGAGTTATAAAATTTTTTGTTATGAAGTATAGTTTACGCAAAAAAATTGTTCGGTAGTAAAATTTTTTTTATTGTTCAAATAATCGTTTGTTTTAAACAATTGACAATTAATTAAACTTCTCCGCCTGTGAAAGAATTCTTCCAGGTTCCAATAGGTTCTACAATCTCTCCTGAAAATTTTGGTGGAAGGAAAAGTTTGTATTATGCAGTAGTTCAAAAGTTATTGAGTTTTTTGTGACCGCGCTCCGACCTCCAGCGCTGGTCGAGCACGTTCAGGCGCACGCGCCCTCAGTTATTGCGCGACTCGAAATACCAGTATTATTTTCGTGATTTTCCATCATAAAAAAGTGCAAATATTTTTCAAAAGTAAAACACAGCGATTATGTTAATATTGTTTATTCAAAAATTACGAAGAAATTCGTACAATGTTCGTAATAAAATGTGTGCATTCAATCGAATGATAAAAAAGGGTAGTTTTACGTGTAAGTAATCGTAAAGATTCAATTTAAAAAGTTACATTTTCAGTTTGAAAAAATTAAATTTCAAACAAAACAAAAAATCTTCAACAAAATAGTTAAAGTTTCAACTAAAATAGTTAAATTTTCAGTAAAAAATTAGTGTTTAACCAAAGAGATGAATTTTCAACTAAAATGATAAAATATTCAATCTGAATAGTTGAATTTTAAATCAAAAAGATGAACTTTCTACAAAAATATTAATTTCTACCAAAAAATACAAATTGTCAACTACAAAAAAATAATTTTTGAACCAAAAATTGAATAGTTAAATTTGTAGTAAAAAAATTGATGTTCAGCCAAGGAGATGAAGTTTTAACTAAAATCATAGAATATTCAATCGAAATAATTAAATTTTCAGTATGAAAAAATTTATTTTCAGCCACAGAAAAATATAGTAGTTGATATTTCAACAAATTTTATTTTTTATTTTTAACAAAACACAGACGAATTGAACGATAAAAGACGAATTTTCAACTAGATATTTGGATTTTCAACTAAAAACGATCAATTCTCAACCAAAAATAGAATAATTAAATTTTCAGTGAAAAAAAATTAATTTCCAACAAAAAAATAACTAATTTATAACAAAATAATAAAATATAGTAATATAAAGCTACTTTTACAAATGAATCATTGTTATTCAATTTTATCCATGTCTTAAAAAAAATTCCCTGATATTTCTAGGTTTTTCCAATTATGTCTTTGGACCACAGTTTCTCTAAGCTAATCATAATTTCTTTTTAACTTCTTACGGCAAAGGTGCTTGTGACGCAATAGGGGGCACTGTCAAGAGACACGCGTATTATAAAAGTTTGAAAAAGACGCGAATTTAATAATAACATCTCCGAAGCAATTATTTGAGTTGGCAAAGCAATTTTTCAAAAAAATTAATTTTCACCTTTGTATCAACGAAGAACATAAAACTCATGAAAAATTTCTACAATCGCGATTCTCAAAGGCGAAGACGCTCAAACAAACACGTTCGTTTCAATCCTATCAGCGTGATGCCGAAAACAACAAAATATTGTACAAAATATTTTCCGGGCAAAAAAAGCAGTTACGATTACTTACACGTAACACTGCCCTTTTTTTATCATTTGATTGAATGCACACATTTTTTTACGAACATTGTACGAATTTATTCGACAATTTTGAATAAACAATATTAAAATGATAGCTGTGTTTTATTTTTGAAAAATATTTGCAACTGCTTATGATGGAAAATCACGAAAATAATATGGGTATTTCGAGTCGCGCGATAACTGAGGGCGCGTGCGTCTGAACGTGCTCGACCAGCGCTGGAGGTCGGAGTGCGGTCACAACTAGTGCAAACTACAAACTTTTTTTTCACCAAAATTTTCAAAAGAGATTGTAGAATCTATTGAAACGTGGAAGAATTCTTTTACAGGCGGAGAAGTTTGATTAATTTTCAATTGTTTAAAACAAACGATTATTTAAACAATAGAAAAATATTTTTTACTACTGAACAATATTATAGCGTAAAGTATACTTCGTAACAAAAATTTTCATAACTCAATATCGAAAACTGTCGGAATTCATTGAAAATAGAACTATCGATTTAAAAGTGGCACACTTGAGATATTTTGACCCATATTGAACATATAATAAACATCTAGCATATATTACGCATATTTAACATATATATTTAATATAGTGGGGATAAGCCGCTGTAGCTGTGCCTGCGTAAATGCCAACACAATTAAAATTTTCCGATGCGACACCAGTGCACCATTCGAGGGTTAATATAAATAAAATACTGTAAGTATGTTGGAAGCGTGTTAAAAAAATGGCGTTTGTGGAGCACTCAAACTTTATCACTAAGATTAGATCAATCGGGATGAAGGTTTTAAAAACGCACTTTGAACATTTTCTAGACCCCGGATCAGGTTTTTCGAAAAAAGTACGGTAACTGCTAAAAAGTGAGAGTAGAAAAGTGTAGCAGCGACGTGAAGTGTGATGGAAGCCGATTAACGCCATCCCGCGCTGACAGCTGATAGCTTGATCGTACTACGAAAATGTACTGTCGATAACAGTTGCATCTGCACGCTGACAATTGTATTGGCGGGAATTTCAAATTTGAATAAAAAATTCAGTTTGTGATTTTCTCTTTTTTTTGTTGGTAATTGTTAAGCTTGAATGATCGGCGAATGCAATAGTATCACTGCAATTTAAATAAGTAATTAATTTCTTCTTAGAATAATAAACGTGATGTCGGAAGAGGAAAAGTGTATAAGTGATAAAAGGATGCCGCTGTGAATTCGCTAATAATAATTGATAATAGTTTTTAAATTTTCCTAAAAATTATTTATTGAATTATTTACCAATCTTGCCTTGACGTAAATAAGAATAATTTTATAACTCATTAATATATCATAAAATTATAGACTTTTCGTTGTACATATTTGTTGTGTTTTAACATACAAGAATAATATGGAAATGGTGCATCACAATATTGCATTCGTCAATAATTTGGACATGTCAATAAATAAAATGAAAAAAAATCACAAATGAAGGGCAACAATGTAGAAAGCGTCAAACGTCAAATTTTCAAAATCGGGCTTATTAGCTCAAAAATCAGATAAATTCGAATACACAGGCTTGCCAAAGGCTTTTTTTGGGGCATAATTTTTTAAAATTCCCAGTAAAAAAAGAACAGCTGGAGGGGTCAAGCGCTAATGTATACTTGATCCCACTCGATCATCGCGCCTGCGCAGTATCGAGAAATCACGATCGTAGCAGACGAAAGGACGCGTGTGTTTGTCTTGTGTTTTTGTGTTTACAGTAAAAGTTTGTGGTTTCTTCAAATTAAAAACAATGCCACGTAAAAAAGAGAGCGAAACATTTCGCGAAGGGAGAATGTGAAATCGAAACAACATTGTGAAGAATCTTCTGTATCAACATCAGGGAAGGAAATACCACGAAAGGAAATCGGGAATATGTTGTGCATAGGATGTTTTTCTTATCTTGACATTTTGTTGAAGTTATTTACTTTTTTCAAGCTTCCAACTATTATTGATAGTATTTATTTTGATGAATAATTAATGAAAAACATGTTCAAACCTTTTTATATTGTTCAACAATATTTTACTCTGCGGTTAGTCCTATAATTTCATATTTTTGTTTGCAAGTTTCCTGCAAATGCACTTTTATGTGTTCGCAAGAACTATATGCAATCGATATTCAATATCTGCGTAGCCAATTTTACGATTGACCAAATTATAACATGCAAAAAGGGTTTTTGATAGGATTCATTAATTCGGTTCCAGTAAAGAGACATCGCCAGCTTTCTGATGAAGAATTTTTAATCCAACTTAACCACTGCTTATATTCTAATATTTCGACTTACTTATAATAATAACAATAATATTACAGTAGTACATAATTCTATAAATGAGCGATCTTTCAGGGCTTCAGTTTTCTCTTACCATAAAAATAGATTTTCCACGATTTTCAAATAAACTTTTTGCTATTTACTTTCCTTTAATAGGATTACCCGCTTGGCTCTGCCCAGTACCCTTGCTTTCTCTTACTTCTTCCAATTTCTTCATCCACGTCACTACCTGTCCATTAGTATCCAAAATCCATCTTACACACTGATTCACACTCAACTGTCCATCTTCCTCTCCTGTACACCTCTCTAACACATGTACCCATGACTTTGTTTCGTACCCACGCACTCTGCACAGATTGTCCTCTTCATCCATCCAATTTCTACAAGCTCTCACTTATTTTCCCATTCTAAACCGTACCACCCTATTCCTAAGGAACCCTAGTCTAGCTTACTCTAAATTACTTGCATGGATGAAGGAATGTTCATGCTGGCTTATTTTTTAATGATGCTTACGTTGCATATGTCCTCCTGGAGAGTTGATTTTAATTTTGAATAGGTTGAATGCAAAATTTAATTACGTACCAGGACGGTTCGTAACAACCCCAACTTTAGAAATTCTGCTTATTGTCCTCGATAACTGGGTCAAAATGAACAGTCCTTCCCATGCGGGTTGGATGAATTATTTTCTTACAGTAAAATTTCTGAGTTATGCAAAATGGTAATAAGCTTATATGATAACTTTTCGGAACGTGTCACGACTTCAACTGTCGTTGGTTTAGACCAGAGATGAGGTGGAAGATTGCCGATCTAATGGAATCAGAGAATATCAGAGAATGTGAAAAACATGCCCTGATAACTGCGCCGTCTTGGCGGATGCACCTGAGAGTTACTTTGAAGGTGCAAACTGTGCGTCGGTAAATAATAAAAGCTTGCAACTTCTGCGAAGATTTACCTTTGAAGTTTCTGCTTGAGGAGTTACCATTAGCACTAACTGAAAAGTGCACAATTATTATTTACCATCAGAGTCCATTATTTTTATTTATGATATTACTGTAGTCTTTTATTAGAAGTGCAGAATTGAGAGCCAAATTTTATAAATTAGGAACTAAATTTTATTATGATGATATAAAATTATTTGAAAACAAAAAAAGTTACATACCCAGCAAGTAGATGTATCAAATTGTTTATAAATAGACTCAAAAAATGAGTCAATGATTATACAATAAAAAAAAAATTTACTTTGCTCAAATAATTTAATTACTAATTAGAGAAAGGAAAAAAAAGTTTATTTTTAATTTATGTTCTTTAGTTTTTTCAAAAATATACTGATATTAATGATTTCATAAACAAACCAAGATATGGAAAAAAGAAGAGGACATGTTTGTAGATCTCCTAATAGAGAACAATTGATTTTTATTTCTTTACTTTTTTTGTGCTTGTCCAAATGTGTTCGGTCTCTATTTGTGAAGCTAAATTTTCTTTAGCTTCTAAGAAATTTGTCAATCACTCAAAGAAGCCTGTTTAAGCTACAAGTGTCTGTTAATCAAGTTTATTAATAAATATTACGAATTTACTGCACCGTCAGTTGTGTAAATCCTCGGGTTGCGGATAGAGGGTCCATGTACCAAGGGTTTCTGCTGAATATGCTTACAATAATTAATAAGCAGTCGTGGACAACTGTCCAGGCATGGTCCCGAAGGAATAACCCCTAAGCGGTGGCGTGAGGACCGTGCCGAAAGCTGAATGGCACCTGGGTGAGGTGTCTTAAACGGTGACTCTGGGATGCCGGGCGACCTCTCAGAGTATGCAGCCTTATCCTTGCACGCGGGGCTCTACAAGGATGGACCAACCCTTTCCCTAGCGAAAAAGATAGGTCTTGATAGATGCAGTATAGGATGAGATAGAAAAGAGAGTATTGAAAAAGATGGACGTGAATTTATATTGAAAAATAGATAGAAAAATATGGACGTTGATAGATGTAAAATACGATGAGATAGAGAAGAGGATATTGAAAAAGAAAGACGTTATATTTGACAAAGAGATAGAAAAAGATAGACGCTGATAGATGTTGTATATGATGAGATATAGGATGAGATATAGAAGAGGGTATTGAAAAAGATAGGCGTGAATTCATATTGAAAAATATATAGAAAAGGATGGACGTTAATATATGTAGGATACGATGAGATAGATAAGAGAAGATTTAAAAAAATCGACGTAAATTTAGATTGAAAAAAAGACTCAGAAAGATGAACGTTGATAGATTTAGTATAGGATGAGATAAAGAAGAGGGTATTGGAAAAGATAGATTTAGTATAGGATGAGATAAAGAAGAGGGTATTGGAAAAGATAGATGTGGATTTAGATTGATAAAGAGGTACAAAAAGATAGACGTTGACATGTGTAGTATAGGACGAGATAGAGAACAGGAGATTGAAAAAGATAGACGGGTATTTAGATTACCAGAGATAGAAAAAGATTGACATGAATAGATAAAGTATAGATAGAGATAGAGATGAGGGTATTGAAAAAGATAGGTCTTGATAGATGCAGTATAGGATGAGATAGAAAAGAGAGTATTGAAAAAGATGGACGTGAATTTAGATTGACTGAGAGGTAGAAAAATATTGACGTGGAAAGACAAAGGATAGGATGAGATAGGAAAGAAGATATTGAAAAAGATAGACGTGAATTTTGATTGACAAAGAGGTAGAAAACAGAGTATTGAAAATGATAGAATGGAATTTAGATTTACTGAGAGGTAGAAAAATATTGACGTGGAAAGACAAAAGATAGGATGAGATAGGAAAGGAGATATTGAAAAAGATAGAAGTAAATTTTGATTGGCAAAGAGATAGAAAAAAATAGGCGTTGATAGATGTAGGATCCAATGAGATAGAGAAGAGGGTATTGAAAAAGATAGTCTTAAATTTAGATTGAAAAATAGATAGAAAAACATAAATGTTGATAGATTTATGATACAATGAGATGGGGAAGAGGAAGATTGAAAAAGATAGACGGAAATTTAGATTTACCGAGAGATAGACAAATATTGACGTAGATAAATAAAGGATAGCATGAAATGGAGAAGAGGAGATTGAAAAAGATAGAAGAAAATTCAGATTGACATTGAGATAGTAAAAGATTGACGTGGATAGATAAAGTTCCCATTGAAGCGAAAAAGCGAGAGAAAGGGGAAGTTTCGACAGAAAA
Source organism: Andricus grossulariae (assembly GCA_011634705.1). Classification (NCBI taxonomy): domain Eukaryota; kingdom Metazoa; phylum Arthropoda; class Insecta; order Hymenoptera; family Cynipidae; genus Andricus; species Andricus grossulariae. The sequence goes on from JAABKJ010007545.1 coordinate 301,427,634, forward strand.
GCGGATCATTTTTGTTGCAGCTCATTTGTTATGATCTCAATTTAAGATTTTTCTCTCAAAATGAGAATACATACTTCAAGTTTAAAACTATAACATGAACATAGCTGCATTCTCATTCTCCGTTGTCTCATTTTTGTGCAACTCAAAACAACACCGAATCAACGTACTGTTTAGGATCAGCGTTTTTCTGTGCCCTGAAAACAGGGGTAAAAGGGGAAAGCAGGATAATTAGGGTGAGAAGTTTGAAGTTTACTAATTCAATTTCAATTTTCCTCAGAAGCCAGCACCAGCCAGACTTCATCCCGAGAGAAGATCCGTGGCTCTCCTCGATTTCCACATCGGATAGTACCCGCGAACAGTCTAGGAGCAATAGCTCCCTCATCACCTGGTGGAACAAGACCTCATCGCTGGCATTCGATGGAAGATGCTTGGAAGCCAAAGGTCTTAGGGACTCCTCGAGGTTCCTCGAGTCCAAACTGCGATGTCTGGGCTACCCAGGAATTTGGAATTCCCCTCAGTGAATTAGGTACCACTTCCAGAGGAAGACGCCCACCAGATTATCAGGCTTTAGCTCTCAGCTTAACAATCACCGCAGATTCGAACGTTAGTCCTGATGATGGGAGATTCGGCAGCGACCTCAGGAAGCTCTTCAGGGAAAACGATAGTTCCGAAGTTGTCAGTCCCATGGATCCAGAGCCAAGAATCACCAGGACAACTTCTTCGACTTCTTCACCGACTGCTCTGAGGATATCGAATGTAATTGCCGAACTTAATAAAACCAATGGATCTGTTGTGGCGGTCTGTGCTCAAGAAAGTGGATTAGGTGTTTCTAATGAAGAAATTGTAAGATCCCTGAGTCCTAGGGTCTTAGTCACTGATTTGGACAGTCCTATTTGTGAGGCTGTGGAGGACCTTGAGAGTGAAGTTTCCTCTTCTGAAGATAAAGGACCCACGGCCGTTTAATCTTAATGAGTGTTCCTGTAGGGCGGCCCTTATTTATATTGTAAAAAAAACTTATTCTTTGCCCTAACCCCCTAGTTTTTTTAGAATGATCAAGTGAATGATCTCCAAATTTGAGACAAACCCGTGCTCAAAAGTTTCCCATTTATTTAATATGGGAAAAGGCAACCCTAGCGGACTGCCCGCTAGGGCAAATTTTTATCCTTTTTCACATTTATTCACAACTTCACGCAGAAACGTTTGAAAGATCTTTTCAGAAATAAAGTCTATATGAAATTGTGAATAAATGTGAAAAAGGATGCGAATATGCCCTAGCGGGTCCGCTAGGGAACTTCTTCTTAATGTGTGATTTAACATTTTTAACCGGAAAAAATGATACAGATATGTGATAATAAATATGATGAACCCATTTAGAATACTTCAGGGAATAAGAATCAGCGATAATTTTAAATATTATTAAAATTTTAGGACCCACAATATGTTTTGCAAAAATAATTATAGATGCTATCAGTTTTATAATGAATGTGAAAAATATTTTTTTGTTTTCAAAAAATGTGTATCTTTTTATGTACCTTTTTTTAAAGTGTATGCCTTAGTTTGAAAAAATGATTGTTTAAATAATTAAAAATTATTTGAATAATTTTTTCTGTAAAAATGTGTAAATCGTAACAGTATCGCCGTCAATTTCAAGATTTCAAGCTACTCAAATCAATCAAGGGAAGAAATTTTTATCAAAGTAGTTCAACTTTCAATAAAAAAGGTGGTTCATTCAAACCCAACAACAATTGAATTCATGAAAAAATCGAATTTTCCACAAAATAGATAAATTTTTAACGAAATATTTGAAATTTAAATAAAAAAGCTGAATTTTTGAATCAGCAAGGTTAATTTTCTACCCAAAAGACGAATTTTCAGCAAAATACATCAACATTAATTTTCAACAAAATACTTGGGTTTTCATCTAAAAAATATCAATTCTCAACCAAAATGGAATATTTAAATTTTGCAGTTCAAAAAATGAATTTTCAAGAAGATTCTTAAATAATCATCGAAAAAGATGAATTTTCAACTTAAAAAATTCATTTTCAACAAAGTAGTCCAACTTTCAACCATTTAGTTGAATTTTAAACTAAAAAATATGTTAATTTCAAATAAAAAACAGTCGAATTTAACCAAAATAGACGCATTTTTAACATAATTCATAAATATGAATTTGCAAGCAAATATTTGAATTTTCAACTGAAAATGGTCAATTTTCAAACAAAAAAGGAATATTCAAATTTTTAATTTAAAAAATTAATTTTCAACTAAACAAAAACGAATTTTCGACAAATCAGTTCAATTGTTAACCAAATAGTTGAATTTCATACAAATAAGATAAATTTTTAACCAAAAAGGTTCATTTTCTACCAAAAAGTCGAATTTTCAACAAAATACGTGAACATGAATTTTTAACCATATACCTGAATTTTTAACTAAAAAATATAATTTTTCAACCAAAAATGGAATAGTTAAATTTTCAGTTAAAAAAATTTAATGTTCAACTCAACAAAAATTAATTTTCAACAAAATATTTTAAATTTTAACCAAAACGGTCGAATTTTCAACAAAATAGTTGATTTTCAAACCAAAAAGATGAATTTTTAACCAGAAAGAATAATTTTCTACCAAAAAACACGAAATTTCAGCATTATATATGGAAATGAAATTTCAACTAAATATTTGAATTTTCTACTAATAACGATTAATTTTCAACTAAAAATGGAATCGTTAAATTCTCTGTTAAAAAAAATTAATTTCAAACCGAATAAAAGCAAATTTTCAACAAAATAGTTAAATCCTCGAATGAAAAAAATTAATTTTCAACTACAAAAATGAATAATTAATTAATTTTTAAGAAAATAGGTAAATTTTCAACAACAAAAAAAGATTCATTTGCAATCAAAAAAATTAATTTTTCACAAAGAACTTCAATGGCCAACATGGTAGTTGAATCTTAAATTAAAAAGATATATTAATTTTAAATCAAGAACAATTTACTTAAATGAAAAAGACAAATAATAAAATAGTTGAATTTCAAACCGAAGAGATGAATTTTTAACCAAGAAGATTAACTTTTTACCAAAAAATACAAATTGGTAACAAAACAAATGAACATGAATTTTCAAAAAAATAATTGAAAATTAATTTTTGAACAAATAGTTGATTTTTTACCTAAAAATGATCAATTTTCTACCAAAAATGGAACTGTTAAATTTTCAGTTAAAGAAATTGAATTTAAACATATAATTATTGTTTAAACAGTTTAAAGAATAGTTAAACCAATAATAACATTATTCAAATTTATTATAAGACTTGAAACGCCTATCATATATACATATTTTGCCACTTCTACGAGAAATCTATTGTTCAAAAATTTTTTGATTGTTTAATCAATTAAAAAATCTAAATATTACGTGAAACTCTTAATTAGTACTTATGGGGGATTCTTTGGAGCCCCATAAGAGATTCTTTAAAATTTATAATACTAAAAATTATGTCCGATCCTTATTCCCTGAAGTATTCTGAAGAGAATCATGTATTATAAATCAAGTCAGTACCATATTTTCGTATTTAAATCACACAATAAAAAGTTGCCTTGTTATCCCTAGCGGACCTCATGCACGGAACTGTTACGCTAGGGCGGTCCGCTAGGGGTGATTTTCATCTTTTTTACATTTATTTACAATTTCACATAGAATCCAACACTCTTTTCAAATATTTACACACTTATATTTATTTATTTGTATGAATAAATACAAATAAATAAATATAAATGTGTAAAAATAAATAAAAAGAGTGTTGAGTTCTATGCGAAATTGTGAATAAATGTGAAAAAGTATTGAAATACCCTAGCGGGCCCAGTGAACAGAGCGTTCACTTTATGGTCAAGACATTGCGTAACCATTCCATTCACACAGTCCGCTAGGGAAATAAATGGGAGACTTCATGGTCTTTGGCGCACGGGTTAATATTGACCGATTTTGCTCAAATTTGGAGATAATTTTTTTCGGGCATTTGAACAAAATTAGGGGATCAGAACCAACAAAATATGATTTCGAAAAATAAGGGCTACCCTAGTGTTCCTTAGTCAACGTGCCAAAAATCAGGTCCATAGAAATATTCTTGGATGATCTAAAATTGGAGAGACTGTTTACGTACTTGGAGAATTCCGAGGGACCAAGGGGCTTAAAGCCACTGATTGTTCACTATGTCCTGTAAATTGTAATATTTTCTTAATATAAAGAGAGAAAATGCAGCTGATGGATGGGCAAGGTAGTTTTTAGAATCTAAATCTCAATTCTGTCACTCTCTAGCGTACCTCGTGAACGGACGCTAGGGCATATTTTCATCCTTTTTCAAATTTATTCGTAATTTCACATAGAACTCAGCACTCCTTTTATCTTTTTACACAATTATATTTATTTGAGTGTTTAAAAATTATAAATTAAAAGTTGTTTGCGGTAACCCGACGTTATTGAGACTTTTTAAGCTTTTAATTTGTAATTTGTCAACACTCGAATAAGTAAAATTAATATAAATTTGAAAAATGATAAAAAGAGTGTTGAGCTCTATATGAAATTATGAATAAATGCGAAAAAGGATGAAAATATGCCCTAGCGTATTCAGTGAACGGAACGGTCACTTTACGGTCACGCAATTGCGTAACCGTTCCGTTAACAAGGTTCGCTAGGGTTCTATCTCATTCGATTTTAAATCGGGTACGATTCTATAAAAACAGAAATTTGGATTAAAAATTATATCAATTTTTTTGAGACGTGAAAAAAAAATATTTTTTACAAAATCGTGCTCGAATCAAAATGAAATCGGACTCAAGTTTTTTTCTGTATTGTAGATACAAATTATTAAATCTCCTTGATTTTAGGATCTAATAAATTAAAGCTTCTGGCAATTTATTTCCTTATTTTTAAATTTTGTTCCCAAAGTATTCAAATTTTTGTTATAAATACTTGTAGATATAACGTGAACATGTGCCAAAGGATTTGTAATCAAACATATTTTGAGCATTTTTTTGAAGTTTCATCATTTTGAAAAAACAGGAATTGAACCATTTTCATTTTAAAGCACCAAAATAAAAAAAAATCTATATGATACTAGCAAGAAAACTCCAATTTTAAAACATTTGCAGTGAAAGCAGAAACTTTTTAAAGCTGGTGAATTCCACGCCGGACTCAAACAAATAAAAATTAATATTAATAAATTAAAATATTAATCATTGAAATAAAAAATTCAAAACAAAAGTTTTGTTCAGTTGAGAATTTTTTGAAAATTTCTAAAAGGCATTTTTTTATTAAATCAAATGCACACTTTTTTGGAAACAGTTAAATGTCGAACCTGAAATTTCTTCAGATAAAAAAAAAACAATTTTTCGTTTGGTTAACTCTTTAGAAAATCGCAAGAAAAATCCAATATATTCCATAATCACAAAAAAAAATTTCCATGGAATAAAAATATTTACCTCATTTTTCGATTCACACTAAAAAAAATTCAGGTTTGAATATTCAACTTTTCCCCAAAAACTTGTGTATTTAACTCAATCCAAAAAACATGCATTTCGCGAATTTTCCAAAAATTGTGAATTGAACAGATTTTTTTTTAATTTCTTACTTTTATTACTGTCCTCTAGCAAAACCTGTATATACAAAAACTTTGCTATAACTTTTTAAGGAATAGGAAAATTTTTTGAAGTTTTTCTATCTATTATCGTGAATTTTCAAATTCGGTAATATTAAAAACTTTATGTAATTTTCCAATTCGGAAATTTTAAATTTTCGGTATTTTTTATAATTTCATGAATTTTCTTTTTCGAATTTTTTTCAGGATTTTTCAGTCGTCTCGTTATTAACAGACTTAACATTATTTTTTACTTTTGTTTTCGGGAGCCAACCAACAAATTGTTTCATCTGGGCACAAAAAATCCAATTAATTTTAGCATTTTCACTTTTATTATACCGAAAAACTATGAAATCAATTATAAAACCGATGTAATAAATTAAAAATTTTATTTTGCAATAGGAAGATTCTAAAATTTTATTTTATCGACTTGAAAAAAATGGAATTATACCGTAAAAAATTACATTTTAAACAAACATTTAGAGAATTTATTTTTTTTTTAAGAATTTATGTACAACACATAGGTTTTATCATTTTTTCTCTAAAAGAAAATTTTGAAATATAAAATAAAAAAGTAAAAACAAAATCAGATTAGTCATTTTTTGGGAATCGAGTTTCAAAGAAAAAATTTTTTTTTCGTTCAACATGAAAATAAACATGAAAGAGCTGTTAGAATCAATTAAAACTAGTGTTTTAGAGACGCAAAAAGTTTTCAAAATAAAAAAAGTGCAATAACTTTCAAAAATAATTTCTTCAAGTGAAATCTTTAGCAATTTATATTTTCTTTACTAACAAAATAATTAGCGAAAGTTTAAAAAAAAATCGTTGATGTGAAAGTCTAATTTGTGTGCGTCCAGCATAGAATCCACCAACTGCAAACTTGAAAAACTTCAAAATCGTTTACATGTTAAACATACTTACAGAACGATTTTTTGCTCAAGATTGATTAATTAAATTAATCATTAATTTCAAAGTAGATAATATCTATAAATTATTTACTTCATAAAATGATGTATAACTTAAATCAAACGGAGAGCCAAAACTTGCACTCCCCCCCCCCCTGCGTTCCTAGAATAATAAAATTTTCCAGGAAGACTGGATCATCCTTGAAGTATTTCTATGGATCTAACTAAAAAGTGTTCATAGTCCCAGACCCAGTACCTGCGCCGTCTACCTGTTTGCTTTACCCCCTCTACCCAACTTCCCCTCATCTAACTGTGGGATCGCCAGACGCTGTCTCCAACCCTTGGCAGTGGGTGGGTCCTTTGTACTATAATGAGGAATAAATGAAGAAATATAACAATTTTTTAGTTTTGCAATTAGTAATTTAAAAATATTATATTCAAAATATACGTTTTTTGGCGATTCTAAAGATATTTTACTTTCCTTAATGAGTTTAAAATTAGAATAGGTTCGATATGTTATTTGCCGCCATTGCAAACAAAAAATTATCAATTTTATTCAAGTTCGAAATGAAATCCACTCTCTTATAAATAATGTTCTGCAACGAAAACAGAGCATTCGAAAAATTTCAAAATTTCATTTTGTTTAAATAGATGTAGCTTATTTAAACAATTATTTTTTTCCAAAAAATGTAAAAAATAATCGTATTTTCTGAATTAAATGTAATAGTTATTGTTTGGAGTGATAGATTTTTTTTTAAACATGATGTGATTATTTAAATAATGAATTATTATTTATTTTCAAAATATCTAAAAATTGAGCCAGAGATGTCTACTTTTTTCTCAAGTTGGTATCCTATTTTTTGTTGAATAATTGCATCATTTTAATACATTTCTTCTAATTTTTAGCAAATTTCTATTTCTTTAAATAATGTTTATTTGTTCAAGCATTTTTCTTTTGAAAATTTTCAAAAAATAGTATAAAATGAAACACATACAATTATTTTTCTGACTGTATAGTGTATAGAAAAGATATATTAACGATTTGTTAATTTTTTGAACAAACCGACTTTGTTTAAACAATTTTTTTTCCCAAAAATATTTTGAAAATCGTATTTTATGAATTAAACATAATATTGAATGATTTTGAGTAGTAAATTCTGCTAAAAGCTTTATGTCATTGTTTAAACAATTAATTATTGTTTTTTTCAAATTTATTTGAAATTAAGTATGAACTTATATTTTTACTATCTTTACCGTGATTATATTATAAAAAAAGTACATTCACTAATAAAAATTATGATTCAAGTTTCAACATTTTTGAGGAGAAGGTGCTGTATTTTATGTAATTTATAATAATTAAAATAATAAAAACATTTCTTTAACCAACTTTTTAAAAACCTATCGGAAAAAAACTGCTTGAGAAAATTAAAATTTTTCAAACAAATAGAAATTTGTTAAACATTAGAAGAAATGTATCAAAATTATATAATTATTCAACAAAAAGTAGCATAAGATACCAATTTGAGAAGAAAGTGAGCATCTGTGACTCAACTTTTAGAAATTTTGAAAATAAACAATAATTGTTCAAATAATTACCTAATGTTTTTAAAAAAATTTACTACTCCAAACGATGACCAAATATTACATTTAATTCAGAAAATACGGTTATTTTTCACATTCGTTGGGAATAAATAATTGTTTAAATAAGTAACATTTATTTAAACAATAAAAAATTGTTTAAAAAGCCAGAGATATTCAAATTATCCATTAATAATTATTTGTATAAAAAAAGACGACAGAAATGCTGAAAATTAGGAATACGTGAAAATGTATTTTTTTAATTTTTGGTCGCTGTGGGGGGGGGGGGTTAAGGGTGGGTTAAAAATTAAATTTATTAGTATGGTTTATATTT